>MTQE01001134.1:64347478-64361364 GCA_014337955.1 Aspidoscelis marmoratus | reverse complement strand
ACCCAGGAAAATCTTCTCAAAAGTTGGGGGTCGTCTTATACGCCAGGTGTGCTCTTCTTATACTGCAAGTATATCCCAAACTCTATATTTTAACTGGAAAAATTGGGGGTCATCTTATACGCCCAGTCATCTTATACGGAATATACGGTAACACTGAAAAAAGAAAGAAGAATAATTATTTCTTTCTCTCCCAATCTCTCCCTCCCTCCCTCTCTCTCTCATACACACACAGAGGAGAGAGAAGGAAGAGGTAGGTTCCCAAGCTGTTATTATTTATGAAACTCACAAAAGAACAATAATATTATAAATATAATGCACTGACCTACATGTCAAGGGACCTCTCAAGGTACTTTTTTTGCTTTAATGTTTCTTTTTCTAGTCATCTTAGTGCTTCACCAAAAGGTAAATTATGGTGGTATTCTGCCAGCTTCCCCAAACAATACCCAAGTTTTATGACTTCTAGGACAGGGTTTGTTAAAAACAAAAACTAGAATCAATACCACATTTTCCTTTGAACACTACTGTTTGAAAAGGTCAAGAGCTTTGTTTGATAGCTGTCTGCTCTTTTCAGCCAGAAAACTATATCAGGTTTATCTTGAAAGAAGGAGACTGGCATGAATATTTGTGCACAGATTTGATATTTATTGAGAATGTAGATCTGTTATTCTACCAAAAAGTACTGAAGTGCTTTTGCAAGTAACAAAAAGCTCCTGGAAAACAACCTGCTAGGTCCAAGAAAGGTTACATGTCCTGGTGATTTCACATTTGGATTACAATAATTTGCTCTATGTAGGGCTATTTTTGAAGCTACAGTAGGTTCAAAACACGCCAGCCAGGTTGCTGAGTGGTACACCAACAACTCACACACACATTGCACCTTAGGTAAGTGTACTGTTTGCCAATTAGATACCAGCCCTGATTCAAGGTTCAATGATTTGCATATACCACTATAAACAACTCAAAATCAAGGTACTTGCTAGTGAGTCTTCTCTGGGTGCATTCCCATTATAAGCTTAATCCAGTTTCCTTAAACCGAAATAATAGAACCGGATGCAAACGCGAATTTGCATGCGCGCCTGTGCAGATTGAGGCAGATAGAGGCAGATCGATCTCGAAGCCATGCAAACTCCGGACTCCGGCTCCAGCAAGGTAAGAGGGCATCACAAGCGTTAGGGGAGTAGCGTGAACCCCTGGCTGCTGCTCAGACTGCAGCAAGCTGTGGGGTACCCCAGGTTTGGTCTCTCCCATGCCTTTCAAGGGTGGGGCAAGACCGGGCAGGCGGCGATGTGCTGCTCCGTGTGGTAGACCAAACCCATGCTATCAGCATGTCGAACTGGAGGCACTGACAGCATAGGCCTCATCTAACATACAGAGCAGCACATCTACTAGGGCTTTGGCCTCGGTGGGGCTTAGCTACCTAGATCTAGGCAGCTGAGTCCCCCGGACACCCTCCGGGACCACTCCCCAACCAGGGCCAGGGCCTACCCAGGTATGCGAATGTACGAGGGACTTACCTCCTCACCACCGTAGTCCTCTGAGCAGCCGGTTCTGATTGGCCAGCGGCCCATGCCTGCACAGAACGCCTAGCATTGAACCAGGCGTTCTGCGCAGGCATGTGCTGTTGAACAATCAGAGCTGGCAGCGCACGCAAATGCAGAGCACTGCTGACCGCACCAGGAAGACCCATCCCCGGGCTTCCCAGTCCAAACTCCGCCACTGAGGAAGTAAGTCCCTCACACAGGCGTGTCCAGGGAATCATGTGTCCAGGGGTGGGGGTTGCCCGGGGGATTCCTGCTAGCTGTAGCAGACCCAATCGGGTACGCTACAGCCCACAGGAACCCAGGCAAGGGACAGGACCGGCCTGCCCACCCCTCGGTCGACTCCGACCCAATAGCGGCAGGCCTAGAAGGAGCGGCCCACCCCCGTGCTGGCCTTTTCAGGCTAGGCCAACATGGGGATGGATTCCCCATTCGCACCTAGGCAGGCAGGAATGCACCCCCACACATTCTTTACCTGCCTAGATGCATATGGGGAATCCATCCGCACGTGTCCTACCCTTAGCGCTGTAGTGAGAAAAGGCCTCCAGTCTGGCTGAATCTAAACCAAAAAAATGTTTTAGTCAGAAGTAGGACTTCCAAACTTTTAACACTATTTTTTGCAAGAATTTAGGAAAAGGTGCCACTATAGAAGGTGACCATTAAAATATACCTCTTCAGCTATGAGTTCCTCATGAGTTTGATCTTTAGCATTTAGATTCAAAGTATCCAAAACTTTGGACTGCACAGCCCTAAAATATTTCATGTTTAACAGCCTCAGGGCAAAAGGTTGTCTAGATGGACTTCTGGAGGGCCCTAAATATTTCCTTTCTTTCAGGCTTAAGCACAATCCTTTCTCCCTGGAAGGAGAAATAGAACAGGAGAAATCCTTAGACACTGGACATGTCATTCTTTCATGAAGAATGTGAGATCACTCTGCCACCTGAGGAACCTGACCTCCATTCCTGTGACCACATATTTGGTAATCAAGGTGCATGAGGAGAACAGTCTGTCTGGTTAAAACAGGCTATTTGCTGAGGGCAAGAGCTGAGATGTTGTGAACAGGGTCCAGACTTGCTAGAATCCCAGGGAGGTGTGAGAACAAGTGCTGGATTTTGACCATAAAAATAAGTTATATAACAACAGGCAGGGTAACCAGATAACTCTGGAATTTGCTTAAGTACAGGAGGGAGTTCTCTGCTTAAGAGAAGTGTTAACCAACAGCAGTTTTGCTAGGACCAGGCATACTGATGGATCCAGCTCCAATTACTGTTTGATTCTAGTTTGCCCACCAGAAAAAGAGACCACAAGGAAGACAGTCATCCCTAGTTACTTGATCAACTAGGCAAAGAACTAATACCACTGCTTGACCCACCAGCACCAATGGTGATCTAATTTCAGCTACAAGATCAGAATATTAGCTAAGCCTCACATGGTATTTGTTTAAGGTATGGGCTTAATCAAATATTGCTGGTATGTTACTATTAATGCAACTCCACCTTGTAATTTAAAGCACTAACTGAAGGGAACAAAATAGCAGACACAGTGACACTCATTTCTCTCAGCTCTCATCTTCAGCCTTCTGGGTGATAGAGAGAAACAGGGAAACTGATTCATGAGAAACAATGAAGGGCTGAAATTGGAGCTGAGCGCCATCTGAGAAAATCCACAGAGAATGAAAGTCCAGGCCCATGACATGCAGCTAGTACCTGAAATTTACCTCCCAGCAATTGATCTGATTTGATTTTCCCCAAAGAGAATTTGATACAGCTCACATTCACCCACCAACTTGTTCCAAAAAACAAATAAAAACTGGACTGCATATTCCCCTGAGTAAAGTGACACAAGAACTAGACTTTGGATGCATGTTCTTGGCTATTGTATGGCAATAGCACCATCTGTCACTTTTCCTGAGACAGAACACATAGATAATCCACCCATGTATTTTTCCTGTTTCTGTCTTCTGAGAATTACGGAGTCAGTGTTCTTGAAAGATGAAAGCACTGGAGACTTCTGATGTAGATAGCAGCCATCAACCATCTATATTCATGAAATAAATATCTTCTAGCCATCAAAAGCCACTAAATAAACTTTTCCCGCAACTCCACAAAGTGAATGTCTTATCCTTGCTTATTATTTGAATTATGGCCGTTTTCTTACTTGAAACAGTTGCTTGAATAGGCTGGGAAATGCTTGATGGCTAATACCGAGTCAATGGCAGGACCTACACAATAACAGTCCTACGGGTGAAGGGTATTGAAAATGGTGCTTCTCTAAGTAGTGTTCTTTGTAAATGGCAACATGCTGTTCACACATCTGCTGCCATGCTATCCATCCAAACCTGGCAGGTGAGGGATTTCTGTTCCCCAGCTACCGTGTCTCCAGTCAGGATTGGGTTCACCAACCCAAGAAATGACTATGGAAGTCAGCCATTTCCTGTGTTTTGAGAAACAGGATAATGTTACATGGCCTGAAGAAAGTGTCACAATAGTAAATCTGTACAATCTGAGGTGGGAGGCAGCCATTATAGTGCTCCAAAAAGCACTTACAGTACAAAACTACATAAAGGATGCAGAGGCGTACAGACAATTGGCAGACAAAAATGAAGTAAAAGAAAGGAAGCTCTACTGTAAAAAAAAATAAATTAAACATTGAGAAATTTTGCTTGGTTGCACTGATTTAGATTTGCCTGCTTGATCTAAGGTCATGTCCCCATGCACTATAAACTCTGAATCAAATCCAAATTCGGGCTACATGCAGACCAAGTTGCCCAAATCCGCATTAAATTTAGTCCCCTAAAAAAAAGTTCTTGCCACAGTCTGGGAGTGAAGTTCACATCATTTTGGGGGCTGGGTTTGTGCATGGGGATGCTCCCAGGTTATTTGAGGAGGGGACAGACTCTAGCATCATTAGGAGGTGGGGTTTCACGTCCTGTGTTCACCATTCCTGTCCTGTGCATTAGGGATCACAACTGCTGGCCATTTTTACACAGTGATCAAACAGAAATGATCTCTCCACGATCTGATCGCCAGACAGACATAAAAGAACTCATCACCTCAGTATGATAGGTAAAGATGCAGCGATGAGGGGGGTCATTTGGCCCTTGTTGTCCCACGAGCCTCTTCCCGCAACCCTTATTCCACCCCTACTCTCCAATCGCCAGCAAGCAGCTTCTGAAGTTAGAGGCAGTTTAGCTTACACATGTACTTATGGCCATAGAAAAACTCATTTGAAGGAATTAGCAAAGCTGCCCTGAGGATTGCTACCGGAGTCAACCACACTTACCAGATGTTATTGCCCAATTATGTGGCTTGCACGGCTTCACATGTAGTTTTTTTGGGAGGAGGAGTTGAATGCTACTTAATAATTGCACACCAAGTCACAAAACACTGCAAGAACTACAGAGTTACTGATGGAAAAACAAAAAACTAAGTCAGGATGTAAAGAATAGGAATGCATACAAATTTCAAATTCAAATTTATTATTAATTTGACCATAAGTCATAACAATATAAAACAAAAAATGGGGGGGGAGTATTTCAAAATTAACTTTAGAAGACAGGTAGGAATTTAAAAAAAATGTATAAATTAAACTTTTTTTACAGGACTTAGTAGTAGCTCTATAATCAGTGAAGTTCTTGTGTGATTTTATTTTCAGTGGGCTGTTATCCATTCAAAAAGATGGCTGCCTCCTATCAGTACCTCACAGAAAGATTTGGGGCATGTCTCCACTGTGTCATCTCTTCTGCTGAATCAGGATGCTCTTGACAGTCTCAAGCTGTCTCAGAAAGGGGCTTAAAAGCTCCATTGTCATCCCTGAGGCTTCTCTGTTCTCAAGTCTCTACACCTGCATTTAGAGGGGCTCTTTGCCCTCCCTGCACAGGTGCAGCAGGCCTGCATGCAAGTGTGTCATATTTTACCACAGCCAACAGCCCAGCTAAATTTGCAAAAAGCATCTTCAGAACTGCTTCGCGTACACTGAATTGTTTGCATCTTGGAGGAGGATTAAAGTCCATTCATGCACTCTCAGGCCTTTTCTGTACTCCACTCCAACCCATGTCTCCCCACAGCTGCAAGGATCGCATGAGCTTTGCAGCTGCAACACATATGCACATGAGCAAACAGACATACATGCAAAATGGCAAGGAACCTCCATGATCTGGAACAAGGCCCGGAGTCCACTTGTAGACAATTTAAAGGGGCTATAATAGATCTGAATGAAAGGCCTCTCAAACCGGACCTGGCTCCGTCTTATGCAGACAATGCCAGACTAATAGGAGATGAGGCCTCCTTGATCCACATTAACTTGTGGATAAGGAAGCCCAGGGCCCAAACCAGAAGCCCCTAGACCTGGATCTACAGGAAAGTGCAGAAAGGACCTCCCTTTTTTTTTCCTGTGGCAAAACAATATACAATATGTTTAAAATAATAGTGTTTGTACTGGGGGGGGAGGGCATAAGCAGCTTAGCCAAAGGCCAGGGCAAAGAGGTGAGTCTTCACTGCCCTCCTAAATATATATAGGGAAGGAGCTTGACGCACCTCGAGGGGGAGGCTATTCCATAGTCTGGGGACCATCACAGAAAAGGCTCTCTCCCAAGTGCCCACCAACCTCACTATTGAAGGTGGTGGGACAACCAGGAGGGCCTCACCGCCTGATCTTAAGGCACGGGCAGGTTGATATGGGAGAAGGCTTTAGATATCTGGGGCCCAAGTCATTTAGGGCCTTATAAGTCAGAGTCAAAACCTAGAATTGGGCTCGGTAGCGAATTGGCAGCCAGTGCAATTATTTTAAGACCAGCGTGATGTGCATCCGGCTACCTATTTTTAAAATTTTCAATTCTGTACTGTCCCTCGGTGGGAGTTATAAACATGATTATTATTATAAGATGAGCAACCACTATGCAATTCATACCCAAATGTCTATATTTGAGAGTATAACCAAAGGGCTGTAAATGGCTGCAGGTGATCATGACTGCTTAGTGTCTTTGAAAAACAGGTACAGAGGGACCATGAACATAGAAAGTACTAATGTACTTTTGCGTGCTTTGTGATTTGGTTATGAAAGCATGCACCTGGATTAGATGCACCTAGTGTGATTCAAAGAGGCAGTTTGTATACTCCTATATGTTCCTTAGAAAAAGTCATAAATGTATGGATATTTTTCTTATGTGCAGCAGAACAGTCACTGGGGTTACCCTACAAATAAGAGGTCAGAAGAATGTGTAACTTTAAAAGCCAACTAGAAGGGGAAATTCTCTTTTCTATAAAGCTTCTAAAATTACAGGCAGTCCAAGCACTTTTTCACATTTTTCACTCACAGTTAAACTGGCAGGTATGTATGCATCCATACATGAAACAATATATACTTCTTCAGTTGATTTTTTTTCAAATTACAGTCAGGCAAAATAATGAATAGTACATATTAACATCCTTCTAGTACAGAAAGTTAAGAAAAAAGAATGCAGTCTGAGAGGTTAAAACTGCATATTTTGTCATCTTGTGTTGACAGATGGTCTCTGTTCCAGGGTATCATCTGGAATAAGGCCCAGTGCAGAAAGGACCTTAACAGTTTTTATGAAGAATAAAAACTTATCTCAGTAGCTCATATAATCAAATAATTATGCCTGGAGACTAAAATTTTCAGCAATTGTTAACACTTAAATTTATAGAAATAAAGTCCTGAAAGCATCTATAAATAAATGCAAATAAAATGCTGTTTCAGCTAAGTTCCCTCTTCTATAATAAATAAACTCTTTTAAACACACACACACACACACACACACACACACACACACTTGTATGTACCACAAAACCCTTCCAACTATAATTTCTCAGTTTTGGCACTCTCTGTGAATACAAATGAAAAGATGCTTAAAGCACTTATTTATCAGAGTTCTGGAGAAGTAAATCTACACAGTCCAAAAGCTTTAAAATAAACATTGATTTGTATTATTGGTTGCAATTACACAAACAAGCATTAGGTGAATTGTTACTAGCACTGTGCCAATATTTCTTTAGAAACAGAGCTGCCACATATAGGCAAAGCACCAATCACTGAACTGCCAGGGTCCCTGAGTACACTGCTTGGAACATGCACAGTTCATAAGTCCTCTTTTTGAGGTCTATAATTCCTTTCACTCTCAGTCAAAGTAATCAAATTATGACTGTTGACAAAGGCTAGATCTACACAGAGGAGTATAACTGATGCTGGTTTCCATGGAAACTGCACTGTGACGACCCGGGCTCACACCCAGGCCTCATCAGACAACTGCAAATCTCCCTCCATCAGTTAGGGCTTTTACAAAAACATCACGAATAGTTCAGTAAAACTGAAGTCTCCATCTCTGTGCCTGCCAGATGGCCCCAGACTCACACCATCTCGCCCTCTCTCCCATCTTCCATCTCTGTAAAGCAGAAAGGGTTTGTCTTCTTGCCACCTTTCGCAGCTTTTCCAAGGCTTGACTTTTATATTTAAAAGAGGCGGTACTCTTTACGCTGCCGCCCCTCTGTCACTTCTTCGATATTCACTAGGCAGATGCACTTGTAGTTGAAACACAAACCGCTTTACTGTTTACAACTGCTTGTGTAAGACAGGTTAACTGCTTAATGGTTTCAGTTACAGCAATTCATATTCTCTTCACTTTCATTACCTATCAGGATTCACCCTGCCAACTGTTAGGCTTCAGACCAGTGGTGTCCAACCTATGGCACGCGTGTCACAGGTGACATGCCAAGCCCTTTTGGGTGGCACACCTGGTCACCCTGGCAACTGGGCGTGTAGTGCTTGCTTGTTCTTGAAGTGTATGAAATACCAACTTTCAATTGAAGATTTAGCAAACAAAATTCAGCAACAAAAGTCACTAATGTAAAGAATTATTTGTTTTTGCTTTTAATAAAATACATATATCAAAAATATAACTTTTTTACTAGAGCTACAAATATCACAAAATTATGGATATTTCTGGATGTGACACAGCACCCGAGTTAAGCTAGGTTTTCTTGCAAATTTTGACACACCGAGCTCAAAAGGTTTGCCATCACTGCTTTAGACAGATCCGATCCCACCCATGTGTTTACCCCCCCGCCCCCCCCCATGAAATAACAGATATCGAACCCCTTCCTACAACTGTCAAATCCCCCTATAGGCCACCTTCCCTTCCAATACTTGCTCCCATTGACTGCATCTAAGAGCGTGCTTCCCCTCCTTGTAGATTCCTTAAGGCATGCCCCTTTCCAAAAAGCCTTAATAACTCTGCTATGGTAAAGCCAATCTGAAACAACTCACCTCTAACTTGGGTCATTATATGCACCATTTCCAGAAGTTTAAGCTTCCATGTGCTCAGGCTCTGTCTCTATCATGCAGTACTTTAATCAGGCCCTTAGGGCAGCTGGTTTCCTTTGGGAGTAATGGAAACTGGCATTGTTTGAAGTCCCTTTGTGGCATAATGGAGAACTTGGTTTTTTTCACTATGGAAAGCATCCCATACATACATAGTTTAGGGGTAAGGAGGGGAAAGTAATGGCCTTTGCTGCTTCCTTCAAGCAAGGTCCATCATACATGCAGGATATCTAACCCACAGGAAGGCATGGTAGTATGCATGGTACCTCAGGGATGGTGGCTGGCTTCTGCATCATGAGCACCAGCACTGTCCCCAACACATCCATGTACTGGTGGTCCAGAAAGTCTGTTCTGGATCACCTGAATCACCATAGCAACAGCCACAGCAACTTCTGCTGCATGCCTGGCCACTGCCATGGTAATTACAAGGTGACACACAACTCCACACCACCCTCACACAATATTTGCACCTGGAAGTGGTCTGAACACTGCATGCAGGAGCTTTCAGGACCATACTTCTCCTGGACTCTCTTGGACACTTCAGGATGGAGGCAGAGGTCTGGCATGCAAACAGAGCATCTCGGAGCCCCCCAACCTGTGCCACACATGGAAATCCACATGCCCCTTTCAAAGAGCTGATGTTTTGATTCATTTGAAGTATCTTGAACCCTTGGTTTTAATATTTATTTAGGTGCAACAACTTGAAGAAGAGTCCTTCTCATCTATTTATGTAGGTGAACTCTAATAATCCAAAATATACTATCAGTAAAATCTTGATTTGTAGTTGTAAAGCAAAGAAAGGAGATCAAGAATTTTATAAATTCTATTAAGTATTGAAAATTTAATACAAAGAACTAAGTCTACTAAAACTATACTAATGAATGGTAACTAAAATATGCATAATAAAAATGTCAAAAATATAAAATATTTATTTAGAAATGGGGAAAAAACCTATCCACAACTGTGTATTTTAGGGCTAGTGCTAATGTACTGTAAAGGAAACCCCAGCAGTACAAAATGAAAATAGATGCCACATTTCAGCCAGATGCTTTTTGACTCTGTGATCCTCCTCAATGGCATCAATTTGTCAAACTATGCTAATAATACAGCCTGGAGCAATATTTATTCAGAAATGTAATAATAGCACCCATCTGTATAAGTGCTAACATAAAACATATCTGGAAGTAAGTCATAAAGATAAGTAAGACAGAATAGTCATTTGAATGGAATTTATGCACAAACAATACTTTGGTTTCTAGATTTGGGCCTCAGGTTTCACATCCTAACAAACTTTACCTTTGTTTTCACAATTTGACTAGAACAGTAACATACAATTGTACAGTTCATTCACCTGCCAGATCTTTACTCTAAAACCTCTAGAGCTATGAAAACATATTTGCCCGCTTCCTGATTTCTTCTGTTTTTGCATATTTGTTGCACTTGTTTCAGATTCTCACAAAATTCAAAATGTGACAAAGACAATCTAAGTAAACACAAAATACAGCTTTCAAAATTATTGTTTCATTTTGAAGGAAAAAAGTTATCCAACTATATCACCCCTTTACTTACTCAGTCAACTAATAAACCAAATAGGCAGAAAAACATCTAAGAAATTGCAGGCCTCACCGGCAACCATTAGAACAGTGGTCCTCAACCTTCCTAATGCCGTGACCCCTTAATGCAGTTCATGTTGTGGAGACCCCCAACCAGGGGGGCACGGCCACTGAGGAATCCACAGTGAAAACACTACATACAGGAGGATTCACGAAGTTCCTGCAAATGTGACAGGACTTCTCAATTTGTTTGCTGCTCATGAGATTTACAAGCAGCGGTACAGAAGAAGTGAGAAGGAAACACTGACATCAAATTTGCAAGTCTCATAAAAGTCTAGTTAGGGAAGGACAAAGTCTCTTTGGGGGGAGGGAGGGGGAGGGAGGGGCAGTGTGAGACCTGTCGCAACCCCTCTGAAAGGGTAGTTTGACCCCCAAAGGGGTCACGACCCACAGGTTGAAAGACACTGCATTAGAAAGACACTGTGCAATATGGTAGCCACAGAAGAGTTGCAAGGCAAAAATCATGGTTAACCAAGAGGAACATAAAGCTTTATCTCACTTTTGAAAAAACAACAAAACCCCCAAGTCTATAATGTTTTGTAGCCAAATGAGTTGATCATAAAACTTTCTTTAAAAAAAAATTGTCCTTTTGCATCTGGCATAAAGCTGACACAGCACTGCACAATAATAACATCACAGCAAGAGTTAAACATGGGTGGTGGTAATGGGACATTGTGGAGATGTTTTGCTGCTCTCTATGAGAAAACCTGAAGAATGACCACTCATCAGCCTGTTATCCGAAGTTCAAGAGCAACTGGGTTGTGCAGCAAGACAGCAATCAAAAGCACGAGAACAACTCCTACTGTAAATGGCTCAGAAGAAACAAAATGAAGGTTTGGGGAGTGGCCAGGTCAAAGTCCTGACTTGGACCCTATTGAGGTGCTAGGGCAGGACTTTACGTTAGCCATTCATGCTGAAAAACCCTCCAATGTGACTAAATTAAAGCTATTCGGCAAGTAAGTGTGACCAAAATCTCTCCGCAACAATGTGAAAGACTGATCTCCAATTACATTTTCACATGGGTGATGCATGTTTAGAATATCTGTTTTCCTTTAATAAATAATTTGAAAGCTGTATTTTGTGTTCTTTGTCTCATATTAAATTTTGCTTGCACAGCCGAAACAATCAATTTGACAAATACAGTATATATAGTATTTTAAAATGGCACTGCTGTTCTTGCAGCAGTACAGGCATTCATGACTATATATCCCACGCCTATTAAGTTTCAGCAACAACATCTGCATGGTCCCTTTGAACCACATCAGATGTGTGCTGAGTGCAGTGTGTCTGCATTCTGGCATATCCCATGGAAGACCATGGTTTTCCTTGACACAGAGTCGTTACACAGCCACTTCACCTAGCCTAGGCAATGAAAGAACTTACCTTTGCTTTCTGGACTTTTGCAAAAAAAAAAAAAAGCAAGTCTCTCTCAATGCTCCTGGTCACAATGTGTTCTCTTGAATCCACATATACTGTATGCAAGTTAGGTAAGAGAAGAAATAGGCAATTTGCATCCCCACTGGGATACACACATTTTACTATCACTCCCCAAATCAGTGCCAACATCTCCTTCACTTCATGTGTTCATCAGAATCCAGATAGGCATCTGCTGGAAGTGCTTTGATATGGATTCTTGTATGCAGAGGAGGTTGGACACAATGCCTTAAATGGGCCCTTAAAACTTTATGATTTTGTGTTCAATAAAGCCTCTAAGGGTCACAAAAATTAGAAATGTGCAAGAAAAAGAAATTGATTCTGCAATATCAGATTAGAATTATACCACACTGTAATCCTATTATATCATCAAGTATGCAAACTGATATAGAAATGAAATACTGGATACCTGATAGTAATGTTATTAATTATTTTAATTACCGAGAGCATCACAGAAATTGAATGGCCACTGGAACATATCAAAACGTACCAATAAGTCTGACAGTGACCTGGACCATTAAACAGTGTGTAGCTATAGGGCTTGTTAACTATGGCATCTGGTTGGAATCCAATAACTAAAAGGTTGCTATTTTATTGAACCAATATTTTGATTCAGATTGGTTCATTAATATCACTGATGCTTATCTAAAACATCTGTTTAAAGAAACACCATTGTTAGGAACCGAGGCAACAGAATATACAGTATAATGATTCCAGCATCAGAATAAGTCCCAGCGGTCCCTAGATTCAAATCCCCACCTGAAGGTGGAAAATCAAATGGCAACCTTGCCCAGATCGCTGCCTTTCAGGCTAATGTATCTTAAAGGGTTGTTGTCAAAATAAAGGAGATTGGAAGAGTATTCATTTTAGCATTCATTTATTTGATATATCTTTTTTTCTAAAACACTTGGGACAGCCCACATTATTATATGTGCTGCTCAAGTTCCTTAGAGCGGGGGAAAGAAAGATATAACATCAAATAGATAAATGCTGCCTCACTGCAAAATTAGAGTGTCTGCTCAGAGCTCCCTTATTGCCACAGTCCTGCACTAGTTAACACAAGAGTCAATAGTGGCTGCTGAAGTACAGACACTGTGAAAACCAGTTAAGCATGGTACAGAAACTAATGAAAACAGGCTCCATCAGGGGCAAGGAAGAGAGACAACACACATATTTACCATCCCAAAGGGTTTTTGAAATCTCACTCAGCTTGCTATTTCAATGCAATCTGATTCATAAGCCTGACTGGTAATAGTAGCTGTAATAGGATTGCAGTTAGAAGACTACACAGCAGATAGGACATGTGTCACTCAACTCACATGCACAGTACAGCATCTGTACTGTGGTGTCAATAATTCAACCTTGTCCAACAAAGCAAAATTAAGTCAATAATGAAGACAGGATCATCATCAGCAGTTTATTACATCTATATCGGTGCTGTATTTGGAACTCCTAAGAAATACATCCACTTGCGGTGGGGTGTGTGTTTCCAATTACAATTCCATAGCAATAGCAATGGGTGCTAGCTTGCCTGCAGTTGAAACGCCGCAGCACCCATGTGGCGAATCTGGATCTACCCAAGTGGGACCCGCCTGTCACCCCAGGTTTTGGGGGGACAGGGGGTGCAATCTCTGTAGTCGCTCTGGAGATTCTTTGAAGATTCTCCAGAGCTTTGCCATAAACTTCAAAGATTTGCCGCAAACTCCGAAAATCCTCCAAAGATCCAAAGGAATGGCATTGCCCTTGCATGGGGTCCTCTTTGAAGCCTGTGCTATTCTTTGGAGCCGGCTTCAGAGGTTGTGCACAGGCTTCAGAGCTTTGGGTTTCACCCCCCCCCATGGGTGTGCCACCCCTAGACCCCACTGCCCAATCACAGTGGAAATGCACTCCATATAATCCAGATTTGATGCCTAAATACCCCTTTAATGGGGTCTACAGGAAATCCAGATTATAGGTCCTGAAGGAC
>MTQE01001134.1:64332018-64347368 GCA_014337955.1 Aspidoscelis marmoratus | reverse complement strand
ACAGGAAATCCAGATTATAGGTCCTGAAGGACCCATGTAATCCAGATTTCTCTAGAACTGATGGAAACAAACATGGCTCTAATGGGGTTTGCAGTGAAAATCGGATCTTCCTGCTCTGAGCCTAATGGGCCCTTAATGGTTTCCTAATGGGTCCTTAATGGGTAATTAGTGCTAGTGGAAAAAAACCCTTAGACCCTTTGTCCTAGCCAGGTCCTTTACTAAATCCTGTATTCTTAAACCATATTACATAGACTCCATTGTATGAAGGACACCTGTGCATGTTGTGGTGCTAGGGTGCATCCTGGGACAGAGGTGCCTAAAGAGTACCCAGCAGACCAAGAAACAATGCATCCAAACATCTGGAGATCCCTGGGTGGTGCATTTACATGCCACCAAGTCCAACCAACTCTTGGATATCCCTAAGAGTTCACCTACATGCAGAGCAGGATGAAGGACTCCCAAATCAGTTGTCTGGCCCTGTATTGTTTCCCACGCCCTTAAGGAATGGCAGAGAAGGAAGAAAGTGACTTATCTGTCCATTTTCTAGAAAATGGCTGACTTCCATTCTACAGCTCCAAGGATTTAGGGGCTATGAGGTATGTGGTGTTTGTTCACTATTCCCAGTACATTACCAAATGCAAGGACCAGTGAAAGGATCTGTTCAGGTCAGGACTTACCTGCATGCCCTTTGTGGTTACCAGAACTTGTAGTAAATACGCAAGAGATGGTGATTAAATATTTGCATCAGAAATTGCTTTAACGTTTCAGAGTCTTGTGGTATAGATGTGGTATTGGCCACCAGTTTAGAAGACTTCAGAAAAGGATTGGACCAGTTCCTAATAGATAAGAGCTATCAGAGGCTACTAATCCAATGGCTGTGTGACTTCCTCAGCTATGGAGAGCAGAACACCTCTGAAAGCCAGTTGTTTGATGATTGTGAGCAGATGCCACTGGGCTACGTGGGATGGTGGTCCAATCCAGCATGCCATTTCTTATGTTCTTATGTTTTGAGAGATGAGGAAAGAGAAAGACTACAATCACTCTGGAATCCCAGAACGCTTTCCCTTATTAAAATTTTATAGCCATATTGTTCATTTATAACTATTAAGGTCCAAAAGAAATTCCCTCAAAGCCTCAGCCATCACCAAACCAGTACTGATTACAGAGCAAAAGCAACAAGTTTGATTAAATATATTGATGCCAACTGCTATTATTAGCAAAGCCTTTACTTTATTAGGGCTCTCTTTTCTTTCTATACTCTCTCATCTACCCACCTTCAAACCTGCACAATTTTCTGTAGCATCAAATTTATTCTACTCAGCACCTTCACCACTCTCTCACGTTCCCTCTCCTCTTTCTTCCTTTTTACATACAAACCTTCAAATATCATCCATTTTCTTTTTGCACTTAGACTTTTATAGATATATTTTACAAATGACTCTTTGAAAGGGCTGTCCTACTGAGAAAAATAGCAGAGGGGAAGATATGGCCCAAAGGTTCATTGTTTCATCCAGAGACCAAGTTGTTGCTCCACAAAGTCTCCTGATCAATTCTGTAACTTCTCTCTGCTAGAGGTCTTCCTAAATTTTCCAGGCTTTTTGCATCAATGATTGAGTGGGGTGCACTGGGGAAGGGGGGAAATAGTGTTGTGCAGTTTCATATTCCAGTTTGAATGCTGAGCTATTGAACCTATAATGAAGAAAAGGTGAATGGGTCTCCTTTAATTCTGTATAGCTAGCTGATTCTGAGGAGAAAGGTCTCAAAAATTGTTTTAATACATACTAGGGATTTGCACAGATATTCAAAATATTATGGTAGTTATTCATATGAATTCGAACAAATTTGGACATTCGCATACGGATTGAATGTCCCGACATTTGGATTTCCAAATCTGAACAAATACAAATATCTCGAGTTATTCGTACAAATAATTCAGACATTCGTATTTGTACAGGTACCTATGCCTCTTGTACGTACCTGTACGCATCCGTATAAGATGAAAACGGGATGCACATGGATGTGTACAGGTACGTACGAGATGCATAGGTACCCGTACAGATACGAATGTCTGAATTATTCATATGAATACATACAAATGTATTCGTATCGAATCAAATGTCCATTCTTTTTCTTATTATTCAGATACATTCGGATTTTCAAATATTCAGTTTGTTATGAACTGAATTCGAAAATTGCATTCATGCACACCCCTAATACATACTGTTTTAATAATGTCTGATTTTAGATGTTGTTACCTGGCCAGAGACCTTCGGGTACAGAGTGGGATAACCATGTAAATAAATAAACTAATGATAGTATAGACAAATAGCAGGGGAGAAGAGCAGATCCTTTCCATGTATACAGCTCATATTTTGAGGTGATTAAAGCAGACATTATTTTACTTCTGCACATATTTCCCAGAACTGTACATAATTCATCACAATTCACATCTATTACAAAAGTAGCATTCTGAAGGGGCAACATTTAGAAGCACCTTACTTCCTACACAAAAAGAACATGGGGAAGTTTTATAAGCATCCCACAAAACAAGAAATTGCTTTATTGTTCCCATTGCAACCATGTAACATACTATAGTCACCCACACTCCCAATTTGAGAAAGGCATTTAACCTCCTTTCCAGTGTTTATGGTACAGCAAGAAAGCAAGCTGTAGTTCAATCTTCTCTTCTGTCATCAGCTCTATCACAGTGCCTGTTATGACCATGGAATCAAATTTTCCTTCTTTAGAGGATGAAGCCAGGGATCAGAGCAGGAGAGGAACTTGCACTCATTGCTACATGTGCATAAGCAGTACCAATAGCTCTTTAGCTCAACGGTGTAGCTAAGGCATGCAGCTCTAAGACAGGGTTACCCAAAGTGTGAATCACATCCCACTTTTGGCTTGCAAAGAAATTTAGGTGAGCCACAGTTAAGATGCTATTCACACAGCCACTCCTGCCATTGAATTATCATATTATGTTAATATGGAACAAGAGTAGGTGAGTCACCAAAGGCTCTAAGACAATTCCAGTCTGACCATCCTTGTGACTCCACGATCTTTCCCATCCTATCAGATCAACCCAACACTAAAACTGGGCCCCTTTAAGTGTCAAGACTCTCACCAAACATGGAAATAGCAAATAATAAAGAACTGCAGTTTCTGTATGGAGTTCACTCTAGAGTAGGGATGGTCATCTACAGTATCCCAGAGTTTTCCTGAACTACAATTACCAGTGCTCCATACAAGCATTCTGTGTCAGCTAGAGGTTAACTGTTGAGCACCTCTGGTCTAAAAATGGCCTTTATCAAAGGTACTTGTGAGTACTACTGATCTTCTGTAGTGTCAAGCCTGATCCCTCCAGGGTGGCACCTCTCTTGCTTTTGAAAAGCCCAACCTTTTATTTTCAACAATCTAAAGTGAATATTGACAGAGATTCCCTTAAAATAGCACTCAAAAAGAACAGTGAGCACACAAGGTACATTTAAAGGTCTTTATATGATTGTGGTTATGAGGAACATTAGTCACCATTTCTACATTATCTTTAATTAAATTCAAATATTAAGCAGCAATATTTCAGCTGTTTTCATTTATTTTTTATAGAGAGCTTTGGGAAAAGCAATTACTCCACATCTCTGATGTGCTAAATTTAATTTTCAAATCAAGACTTTCTTTTTTAAAAATTATAAGCAGTGAACTGCCATCTCTGCCTCAACTTAGGCCTGCTCGTGCTCTTTTAAGCTTCAGTGTTACATGATCAGATTTTTTAGTAGTAAATTAAAGGAGAAAGGAATCAGGATGACATTGGCTCAGAATTCTATAAAACAGAGGTCAAAGGTTTATAACTGACAGTAGAATTAAGTAGCGTATCTGTTTATCTATTCATAAATGCTTCTTACAATAGTGCTGAAATGATACAAGCTTTCTAAAGGTTCCTTACAACCACCATGTATATATTTTCAGACTGATTATCAGATCCAGATCAATGGAACTTAATTGCCACTGAGGGTGGTACAGCTAAAGTATGCCACATTCAGCCTTTTCTCACCTTTGAGGAAAGGGAAGAGTGCTGCTTTCTGAATCCTGATTTTTCAAATCTCAACACACTTTCCCAATAACTGCTAAAGTAGATCCTTTCTGCAGACCCTTAGTCAGGGTCCACACAAACCAGATCAGTTATTCTGAACCCACTGATCCAGATTTAGGGCTGGTAAGTGCAGAAAGGGCTTTAGATCAATCGCCACCTTCCATATAATGGTAAAGGCAACTTATATGGGGAGGAGATTCAGAAGTGGGATACAGAGAGACTTCTGGTGTTTTTCCACTGTCACTAAAAGTACCCATTAAGTACCCATTAATGGGTACGGAATGGCAGTTTTGTACCCATTAATGGGTACTTAATGGGTACTTCTAGAGACAGTGGAAAAACACCCATATAATAGTTGCCATTTCTGTAAGATTCAGCTCCTGCTGCCTTCCAGAGGCTCCTGCCACAGGCATGTTTGTAGTATCTTCCCCTAAGCCGACCCCTGCTTTGTCAATCTGATAATACTGGACTTTTGTCAAAGCATCTGGGGAACTGGAATGGGAAGAGGAAAACCTACATACTTCCCTCTTCCTACATTCATTCAGTGCTGATGTAACTGTGGTCTGTGTTAGAGACGTGCACTATTTTTTTTATTTGATTCACATTGAACTGAATGCAAGAAAATTTGCATTTGTCCGAATAGATCCCTTTTGAATGTAGTGGGATTCGAATTCGATACAAATGTTCAATCCCATACGAATCCTTTATGAATGCATACAAATGCATACGAATAAGGGATGTGCACAAATGAGGGTTTTTTGCATTTGATTTGTATGTAAGAAAACTTGTATTCATTCAAATAGATCCCCTTTGAATCTATTTGAAGGATTCTGTTCAGTACAAATGCTGATATGTATCCAATACGTATCCCGTGACATATCTGCTCTGAAAGCATCAAATCCACCCTGAATCCACTTTGAATCTGCTCTCAATCCATGTTGAATGCACTCTGGATCCATTGCAGATGTGACAGGTGCAGCCACTTTCCCACCTCCCAGTTTCACAAATGTTCCAAAACATTTGTACAGATACAAATGTCAATGCATGAATGTCATAACATTCGATTCGTATATAAATGTCCAAATTCGTATGAATTCCTATGAATATTGAATGTTACAAATATCTATGCACATCTCTAATACAAACCCCAGATATATCCCATATAAATCCTATACGAATCCCACATGAAGCTTCATATGAATGTTACGAATATTTGTGCACATCCCTAGTCTCTGTATAACTGAAAGCACAATATATTTTCCATGTAAAGGTTTCTCTGTGCCACTGCTGGCAGGGACAGCATTATTCGAGTAGTAGCAAGCTGCATGGTTTTAAGTGATATGTATTAGGTTGATATGGAGTGGCAGTGGCTTCAGAGTAATGTACATCTGTAATCAGTTTGAGCGTATAACATCTACTGAATACTCATCAATACATTCAACTAGTATCTGACATCAAGAAAGTAATCTTTGAGAGAGTAATTGTACCTTAGTTCAACTACCTGGAAAACAGAACGTATTAAGTATGAATGCTGGCACCTCCGTAGAAGAAGGCAATGATAAATCTGCTAAGAAAACTGTATGGGTATATCTATGTAGTCCCCAGGAATCAGTCTGACTTGATGGTACCTAACAACATGTCACCGGCCTCGTGTTTTTTCCAAGAGGCAAAGGAGAACAGGTGAAAGTTTGCCACTGCAGGCCTGGATATGACTGCTACATAGTATTTTCTACATATTAAATGGGAAGGTTTTGATATACATTGTAACAGTATACACAGTTAAAATGCTGCACTTGGTAAACCAATTTATTGCCAGCGAAAATCTGAGTCATAAGCTTTATTTGTCCTATAGGACATACAAGCACACTTTACTGTCTATTCTCTAATTTCTTCCTTTCTCCCTGCTTTCCCTCCTCTTCAGGGGTCATGATGTTTCCACTGATCCCCCCCAACCCACAATTAATACTGTTGATGCTTTTCAAGTCAGCATGGTTTTAATCTAGGCAAGATAATCTAGTGCCAACTCTTAAAATATAGTTTCAGCACTGAAAAGGCTTAACTCAAGATGAGTAAAATTTAGCACTGTGGAAAGTAATTGCCAGATAATAGTTTCATAAGACCTGATACTGAACAATATTTAATATTTGCCTGGGTTTAATATGCAACCATCAGTGATACCTCAGTTTGGCTGTTATTTTTTTCATGACTTTCTCATCTCTGAGAAATGTGATGTCAATCACATGTTATAAACGCCAGTTGCCATTGACATGTTTTATATTTTGCTCACTGTACTCATTTTTTGATTGTTGAAATCCACTTGTTTAAATGTGACATTCACATCATAACTTTATAACAAGAGATTCTGATTATTGTTTTATTGTAACCCACCCTGAGACCCTAGAGTATGGAGCAGGATAGAAATACAAATGAATAAATAAAATAAAATAAATTACTATGTGCACTCACAAAATATTGCTTTTCCTTTAATTGGATTCTAAGATCTCTCTGTAGATTCTGTGAAGTATTTTCTTTGGCTGTTGACTATTCTTAACACAATATATTTCACACTGTGGTATTGCGTGGGTTTCTAAAGCGAGGGAACATAATCAGAATGATGGAAGAAAGAAGAAAAAAATAATAATGGCATGCTTTTTCTGTTACTAGCCACCAGTGGCTCCAATAAAATAATTTACTTTTTTGAAAATGGCCATGGATACTTCCTGCTGCCTCAGATAGCCAATGGTTAAGAAAAGCTTATATCAGGCATATGAACTGTGGTATCAAAAATGCAAAATCAGAGCAGGTTCTCACCAAAAGCAATATTGGTCCAGAACAACCACAGTTATAAATTATGTGTTTAGGGTTCAGACCTGTGACTTTGTTTTCCACCGACTTACAGCCACATGCAAAATGTCCCCAGTTCAGTTTTCCTCCTCTCCATAGAAGGCAATTGCCAGCAACTTCAGTAAAACATGGCTGTAACTCAGTCCAAGATTTTTCTCAATTTGCTGGGTCATCTATTTGAACTTCGTGGCTGAGGAATTTTATAACTATTCACTTTTTCCAACTGGTGCTTTTTTTAATCTTAATTGTTGCATGTACTGCATAATATTGGTCGACTGAAAGATAATGATAGTTTTGTGTACTGGAATTCATGAACACTCAAGTCTTATTATCTGTGATCATTCCCACAACACTCAGTAATTTTTAAATACTTGCAAACGTATCTAGGTCTGTAGTCACACCTAAGGTTTAATCCAGCTTCAATCCACTTTCAGAGTGAGAGAACACATCAGCAAAGTGACCAGTAATTTTCTTTCCACATTATCTATCCCAAAGGTGAATTTTCTGAGTTCGTTAACACTGAAAAGAAATAGCTTGACTCTTTGCTGATGCATTCTCACTCTGAAAGTGGAGTGAAGCTGGATTGAGACTTAGGTGTGACCATAGCCTGTTTTTTTTATTCAAATGTATGCATTTTCCCCAGTAAGTATACTTTTTTCCACATATTCTGAATACGTCGATGACGAGACACGGAAAAAAATGTGAGTAAATTAATGAGTAAGATCTTTTTAAAAGAAATCACGATTCACTCTAAATGAAATGATCATTCGAGCCTTCCCCCCCCCCAAAAAAAAGCAACAGAATGCTGGAAGCCTTCAGCACACGGTACTACTGACAACTTTCCTTTCCTTAGTACAAGGAGGAGCTCTCTCCCAGTAAGAAAGTCCTATTTAAATGCTGAAATCTTCCACAAGCCGTTTACCGTCTGGCGTATTTTCGGCTGAGTTCAACAACAAGAAGCGTCAAGAGCAACTGGCGCTTCGCTCCTTTGTGCGAAAATGACGTGCGTCGTTCTTTGACCTTCTCAAGATGGCAGCGCCACCGGGGGCCGCCACGGCGGTCGCCTTACGCAATGCGTCGAGATGAGAAAGGCACCCCGGTTTGTCTCTACCAATATGGCCGTAGTTCTTCCTCACCGGGAAACAAGCACTTCCGGCTTGGACTCTCTTAGTTCTGCCGCCGTGGTGCGGTTGCTCTCTCCGGCTATGGCCGCAGCGGGGCTGTCAGACACGGAACTGCGGGCGGAGCTGCTGGCCCTGGGCTACCAGCCGGGGCCTATCACTGCTTCCACCCGCAAGCTCTATGAGAAGAAGCTCACCCGCCTGCGGGCTGAGGTGGCCGCGGGCCTGAGAAGCCGCCGTGCTGGCGCTGGCGCTGGCGCTAGTAAGGGGGAGGCGAGCCCTGCGGGCCCGAGCGGTTCCAGGAGGCCCAAAGCAGGCGCCGCTCCTCGGGCCCACTATGTCCTGGCTAGGAGGGAGAGCGAGGAGGAGGAGGAGGAGGAGGAGGGCGAGGAGGGGAGCGGCTACGAGCATGCCCGTAGAGAGGCCGCCGGGAGCCGGGGGTTGTTGGCTCCGAAGAATCACTGGAGCGCAGAGTATGGGGGGAGCCCCGGGAGGACCCGGCTGGAAGCCGTAGAGGGAGCCCCGCCACCTAGCAGCGCCTGGGAGGGAAGCGGCAGCTTAGCCTCAAGCAGGAGCCGGTTGGAGGCAGGGGGAGGCGGGTTTGCCTCCTATTATCCGAGAGATACGGCCCCAACCGAGCGGTTGATCTCCGGCACTTCTTGGGGGGCCACCACCACCACCGGAGGAGGAGGAGCCGTTGGCTTAGAGCCCCCCAAATGGTGGGAGAGAGATCAGAGCCTGAGTCCCGGAGCTTCGTGGGAGTTGAACAGAGGAGGAAGTAGCAGCAGCGCAGTGGGATTCAGCAGTAGAGCCCATTTAGAGGCAGAACGGAGGTCGCTCCCCACCAGCTCCTATTTGGACTCAGTAACACGGGGCGGTGGGGAGGGTTTAGTTTCCAGGTCCCCGTGGAGAGATGACAAGGAACGAGGAAAAGCTTCTCAAAGTTGCAAAACGCCATGGGGAACAGGAGCAGAAAGAGAACTTAGTCGTGGCATGAGGTGGGATGGGACACGACAGTATACAAGTCTGAAACCCCAGCCTGAGAGCTTAAGAAAAAAGGGCAGAGGCCTTGAATTTTATCTGTCTTGGTTCTTGTGGCTGGCAACTGTAGGGTTACTGCTAATTTTCCTGGGCATCCTGTGGGTGAAGATGATGGGACCTGCCCGCCTGGAAGGGCCTGAGGAAAACTGTACGTGCTGGATTTGAACTTCTTGACGCTTTTATCTCCTTCCCGTCACTTTTTACTCTTTCTAATAGATTAATTACAGATTTACTATGCTCCAGCTTCTTTCAAGTTTTTGCATAAAGAAACCCAATTCATATGTTGCTTTTAAATCTGCAACTGGTTCACTTTCAAAGCAGTATAATGATTATATAAAATTGTTTGAGGATGAGGATCTTTTTATAAAACGGTTATCAGTTGTCTTTGTTTAATTGTATGGCCCATGTTCTAAGCCTGTGTTTTGTCAAAAGCACATTCATATGATTTCTTTTATACTGACCACCTAGGCAGGTACAAATCTTGAAAGAGTGCCCGTTGCGCTTACCAAAGGAATTAAGTAGACAAAAGAAGGGTTTTCTTCTCATTTAAAAGGAACAAATTGAATCTGCTCACTTTCTTGCATATGAACTCATTTTATATTGCTCAAAAAAAGATTTGGCAAAGAGAAACCGGGACATTAAAGTTACTGACGGCACTTGTTGAATGTTAGTGTAATTGCCTCAGACCATCTAACCATTGTCCTAAGAGCTGATCCAAAATCTAGGAATTTTAAGGATCAGATGGACCCAAATTTTGGTTACTTTTTCTTTGCAAAACAGTAAACATAAATGAATCTATACTACACAAGCAGTTGCAAATTGTTTTTGCTTACATTGCTTACATTAATTCATAATGTATTTTATGTGCCAAAGAATGAACATTCATATTTGTCAGTTACAGAGGCTGTCCATTTAATTTGGATACTTTTATTTATAGTTGAAATTAGGAAGATGATGCCTTATACCCTTTTGTCAATGTGAAGTTATGAGTAGCTCTGCTAAAGTATGACAACAAATTTCTGTCTCAGTCAAGATTTGTCTGTCTTGTGTTTAGTCCATAAGTCTTCAAGAAAAATCAGATTTTCTGTTTGTAGTTTGCTGATAATCAAAATGCTTAATCTGCAAAGTAAACAAATGTGATATCAGTGTGGAAAACATACTTATTTTTTCACTTGCTTCATTTGAGAAGACATTACCCACACTAGATGCTGCACATTTAGCAGAATGTTTTGCCAAAAATGTAAATGTCGGAGAAGCAGACATGTTAATTTGTTGCAGCACATTAAGATGTCACAAATCATTGTTTTATCTGTTAAATTTTCTTTTCTTGATAATTGTGTGGCAGTGGCAGCTAAAGCAGTTCCACATTGCTGACAGGGCTGGGGCAGTTGGTAGTTGGAGATCTTGCCCTGATCTTGTAGAAATGTGATTTAGTTCTCTAAGGACTGAAGTAAACTGCCTGTCAGGAAGATCAGAGGGAGGATTTCATTTGGAGTATCAGCATCCCTTGGTTGCACTGTGGGCCTCAATTTTCAGACAACTCTTGTTAGGAATACATCATAACAGACAACTAATCTGTATGTTTTTCTCATTCACAGTTAAGCTGTTGTCTGTAGATTGTTCAAAAAGTAAAGATGGTGTAAGTGAATACTGTCAAGAAAAGCAAGAAAAAGTTACAATGACTATACTGTATGAGTTATACAACTACCTTGCAATTAAAGCTGGTGAGTTCTGATTTTCCTTTTTCACAAATTGCAAAAAAAGGTATTAATTTGGATTAAAGAGGTTAAACAAAAATGTCTTCTCCATAAATTACAAGAGAATACAGGTAACATAGGAACCCTGGTTTGGGTTTCATATAGATCTTCAGATTTTAAATTTTGCTTTGTCCCCTTTGCATCCATAATGAAAGCGGACAATTCACAAGTTTAGTCCAAGGTTTTCTCTTATTCCTGTATAATGTGGCTTAAAAAAACTGGCGAGTTCCACACTGCTGCTTTCAGAGCAATAACATATAAGCAGAAGCTCAGTCAAAACATTGCTAAGCATAGTAAAGTGATTGAAGATCCTTTACACTTTAACTTCCTAAGATAGAGTGCCTTCAAGATAACATTTTTATGTTTGTGGATCCAGCTTTCGTTAATTTAAACAAAAAAACTGAATTAATTCCTAGACCCTTTCTGCTTCACACAAAAATCACCCTAAACACGTAATGTTATCACAGACAATATAACTGAACATTTTGGTTTGTAAAAGAAAGGATAACAGACACAAATCTTTTTAAGGTACTGTAATTCTGGAAAGCAAGGATGCAGATAATGGGGGAAAAGCAACATGTGATGAGTTGTGTATTTCAATTGTTAAGTTAAATGAAACTGGGCTCCTGGATAACCACACTAAACTTCTCCCCTGAGCCTTTCTCCCAGATTTGCTCAAGTTACCAGCTGCGAGAAGTGATACATGCTTTATAAGTGCCCCAGATACTTTGATGTTACATCTTATGCACCACTGAACAGAATGTAAGCTTCCAAGCTGTAGCAACAGCCAGTGTTGTATAGCAGTTAAAATGTTAGATTAGGACCAAGGAGGCCAAGATTCAAATCCCAGCTTGATTATGATATTCACTGATATTCTGGGCCAGCCAGTTTTTAAGGCTGACACAGAATATGTAACAGCCAAGACGGAAAGGTGATGAAGTATGTTTGATGCCTTTAGCTTTTTGGAGGGAAGGGGGTATACAGAAATATAAACAAAGTAAATCCAGGCAGGAATTATTATTGTGCAGCTCTCTTTAGCTTGTAACTTGGTACATTAAATGTCATGGCAGCAGACATCTTTGTGAGTAAATCAGATCCTCTGATGCTTCTCTGCAGACTGGAACATGATGAGGCTTTACTCAGGTTTCCTTTGTAAAATTAAGCCCTCATAGTTTGCTGAGTACAGTTTATTAACTGCCTTGTTCTTCAAAAAAGCATAATTTGTTTCCTTATGACACACCTCAGAGAGAGCTTTTAAAATGAGCATCTTTGTTTCTTTTCCAGAAAAACAAATCACTTCCTTATGAATTTAAAGTTTAAGGTGGAAATAGAGTTGTTTCACCAGCATGCAAAGGAAATACCTTAAAGCTTTCTTGTCAACTTTAAGATATGATGGGGCAAAGTCTTATTTTAAAAAAGATTATGATACACAGAGAATTTTCATCTGACTAGCAATGGAATACTGTTCAAAGGATCACACTTCTTCTTTGAATATACTTACAAGAGGCATTGTTCCTCCCTCCCTCCAGTACTGTATATTAGAATATTTAACATACATAGTATTTCATTGTGTTATGATGGCATATTGGTGGCACCTACATATTTTATTACATCATAAAATTAGATAAAGTATCCTTTGTACACATTGGTCAGATCTAAGGGATTTTAAAAAATAACTTGGCTACATGCCTGAAGATCTTTCTACAAACTAGCACATCTTTTTGTTGTTGTCATTTTCCTTTTTTCCCCAGGCAGCTTTGAGTGTGGAAATCCTGAAAATCTAGAAAGTAAGTGCATTCCAGTTAGTGAAGCAAAGGCTCACATAGAGGTAAGCAAGTCTGGAATACATGTCTACTGTGGAGTGTTTCAGTTTTTTTGTCATTTATTACTTTAAAACAATCTTCCGTTTTATTCCCCTCCAATCCTTTTTAATTGTGTCTTCCAGCTTTCATTGACCTGTTTTATTTTTTCTATTCATTCATATTTCCCCTTCTTTTTTCTCTGATTTAAATTTTTTTTCAGTATTACACTTATACTGTATTTCATCCAAATATTTAAGGAAATCCAGGTAATATATATATACAGAGTTCCTAGGCAGTGTCCTGTCCAGACCCAATTTGCACTTGGTCTCTAAGTACACACTGAGGTAGCTTCTGGTAAGAAGTATCTGCCTTTGCAGGAAGCGTTTTCAACCCAGAAACATCTCCTGCCTCCCAGAACCTACCCCAGCATCTACTACTGGTGGTGCACAAAGTCCTGCTCCACATGCATCCCAAAGCTTATATTTGCTGGCCAGCTACAGGACCATCTGCACCTCTTTTGGATCCTAGGGATCATGTGATTTACTATGCATGCGAGCTGGCATGTCAGTTGACCCCCAAATGCAACTTTGCATGCACAGTGTATCATCATAGTGACAGTGCCAGAGATGGTGCAAAGATGATAGCTGCACTCGGAGATGCAGTCAGATGCAGGTGAGTGTCTGGGTACATAGGCGGTTGCTTTGGTGCACACTAGTGGGGATGCATTTTTCTTGTCCCACAGACAGGAAGCAAAGTGCATAGAGGCCGCAGATACTTCCCAATTTAACATGGTTGATATATGAATCTGCAACTAGTTCTACTTATTTGATAAGAATCACTGTCTATAAAACAGAATAGTGACATATAAACAGCAGGACAAATTTCTATTTAGTGGTACAAAGAAGAGGAAGACCAGCATATGTTTGTTGCAATGAAATAATGACACTGACGCAGGATGGTTATGAAGTGAAAGTAAGCTTTACTCTGTACTCGTTACTCTGTCCGCCTCAAAGCATCTCCAGGCTTTTTATGCCTGTTACATAGAACACATTCAACAGTGGAAAAACACTACAGGATGTCCATGTATGGCAGCCGGGGGGTGGGGGGCACTGGACAGAACCAGATAGAATAGACTTAATGCAAGGATAGTGCTAATAGGAAGGCAGTAGGAAGGGCCATATATCGTGTTATGGAAAGGAAGCTTAGGAGCCAATAGAAGCCTATTGCTGGAGCATGCTAGGCTCGTGAACAGCTACGTAGATCATCCCTGGCTACTGTATGTTTATGAATTCTTTCAAGAGAGATATGGACAAAAGTTACTTTGACCTGGAATGCAACCTTTGTCCTAGTTGCTTCTTACTTCAGCTGGAATGGGCAAAAATGCACCCCCACATATGTTATTTCTCACTAATAGATGAACACATAACTTATGTTTTTGGTGCTCATTTCCTACAGAATGTGACAGGCTACTCTGCAGAAAATTTTGAGGATGCCTTGCAGAAGTTACTGGACAATCACAAGGACTCGGGAATATGGTAAGACTGTAGGAAAAAGCCATGTTGCGCTTATTCCAATATATGCTCAGTGAACCTCAATATATGACAAAGAGGCTTAGGTAGAATCCCATCAGTGACAGAAGCAAAAGGCGCACAAAGAGTGGCTTTTTCATTTAGATTTGATTTAAATGGGAACTTTTGGTATGAGCCTTTCATTTCATGACCCTTTCATGAGCTAGAAGCCCTGCCCGAGGAGGAGAACCTTGCCTTTCCTAGTCTAGTGGCGGCAGCCTAGACCACTCTGCCCACTGGTGACTCTGCAGCGTAGCTGGGCATGGACATCTTGGAGGAGGTGATGCTTTGTGGGTCTGGGCAGCTTTTGTCAGCTTCTCTGGACTCCACTTGGCCAAAGCGCTCTGTGTGCATGGCTTATTTTACAATGTTTTGTATCTTGTGCAATTTTTATAATTTATTTTTATTATAATGTTTTGATTATTATTTTGTTTTGTATATTCTCTATTTGTTGTAAATTTTCTTTTGGAAGGGTGTCATACAAATAAAACGGAAATGAAAAAAAAATGAAAATTTTCCAGAAAAAAATGTCTTAGGGCAAAGCTGTTACTCAAACCCATATCTGCAATATGTGGTAATACCAACCTGTCTTAGAGTTATCATCAGTCATTACCAAGGTAATATATCCAGAGAGCTTCAAACCGTCTATAAAGGATATAAATAGTGGCAGTACTTTTTTTAGTTACTGTTTTTAAAAATTGCCTTCTGTTTGAAAAGCACTGAGATAAATATTTCAATAATGATTCATCTGACAGCTGGCTAAGTTTAACATCTCATGTACATTTATTGGATGCTGTTCCTGAAGTCATTGGGTCATGCAAGGTAGCCACAGCATTTCAGAATTGGGAATATCAAGACGCACTGCTGATACCAGAGATTTATTTGAAATGCCCCTGCTACAGAATGTGATCATCTCCATTCAGTGCCTTTTTTATCTTAAGAAAGCTAGAAGAACCGAAATCAGTTATTGATTTCATAACTGTTTTTTGCTTTAGAAAATTTTTACATAATATGTGCAGTATTATGTAGGTGGTAGGAGTTATGCCCTAAGTCAGTGATCGGCAAACTCATTAGTCAAAAGATCCAAATATCAACAATACAATGACTGAAATTTCTTTTGAGAGCCAATTTTT
>MTQE01001134.1:64242285-64313878 GCA_014337955.1 Aspidoscelis marmoratus | reverse complement strand
TCATTTGCTAAATCTTCAATTGAAGGTTGGTATTTCGTACACTTCAAGCTGAATCAAGCACTACTAACTTCATCTGTCAGTCTGTTTCTTTTATTGGTTTTTAATATTATTTAAGGCTGAGAATAAGGTCTCACAAAAGTACATAGAGGGGGAAATTGCGAGTAAAGCCACCACTGCCACACACAGGTCTTCAGTCCTCTAGCTGCCAGGAGCACAGAGGCACTGTGCATAACCTGGCAGCACAATGATGTGACTCCATCGTGCCTCCTATGCTGGGCATAGGCAGTGCCTCTGTGTTCCCGGTATCTTGTAGGCCACAAGCCAGATTAGCCGTAGACTCCTTTAAAGGGGTCCTGCAATAAACTCCTACACTCGGAAGGCTGAATTTCAGATCATGCATCCACATGCATGCCAGTTCAATGGAGTCCAGGGGCAGGCCTATGTAGCCACTACGTACACAGATGAGCTACACAACCTGTGGCTGGCAACATAGTAGCTATGTAGACAACTACCCAGCCATCTCCCTTCCATGCCTGCTGTCAACGGAACTGACTCTTGATTTACATTTACATAGGCCAACCGTGTCGCACTGCGGGCAGCATTTCCTGCATGGGCCTATTCAGGGTCTTAGGATGGGTGCTACGACATCCTCATGGCAGCCCTGTTTAGCACCCATTGCCATCGGGCGCTATATGCCCTGTGCGGATATATGGGGTCTTCACTTAGAACTGGAACTACAGGGACTGGATTCCCCAAGGACCAAATTCCAATGATCCAGATTTACTTAATCCAGATTAACTATGGTAAGTGCGGAAACCGCCCTAGAGGCATTTTACTCCAAAATATTGCCAAAGAGCAGATTAAGCCACTAACATCTGGAGGCAACCCCCGTCCCAGTTGTTTTTATGTTGTCTATTCTTTCAACATGGGAAGAAGCAGAACTTATATTTATTCAAAATGTGATAACTCCAGGTCTTAATTAAAACTGTCACCACCGAATAATATATTTAGGCTGCAAGTACAGCTCAGCTGCACTGGCCAAATATTAGAGGCTTTGCATCAACAGTGTATAATCTCCATTTCTAGAACCTCCCACCTTAGCCTCTCAAAGGGCCAAGAAATCAGCTCAAGACTATTCTATGCTGCCAAAGCCTGAGAATAATAATACCTTTGTAACTAATAATTAGTATTTGGACTTATATTTGGACTCAGAAGCAACTATGGTATTCCCTTGGATTGCTGAGTTTTTGACAAGTGGCTGAGTAATTGCCTCTGGTGCTTTGCGGCCCCTTGAACTATGATAATATGCCCAGCCAGCTGCCCTAGGGACCTCCCAAAGGCCATAACCTCACCATATTTCATAGATTCATGTCCAACAATCTTCAGTTCTACATGTCATAATGATATAATAACTGCAAAGGACATGTCTCTTGGCACGACAACGTACTCAACATGAAAAATTAATCTCTTCAAATAAAGATACATTATACAATACACATAGTGTTACATTACTTTAGCTCGGTACAGAAGCGGAGCCCCGTGACAGAAATCAGAAATCCGTTCCCTGTTTTGGCTTCCCAGGAGGAAGTCAGTGTTGTTGTCCCATCTCCCAGCCATGCACCCCTCCTTTACAGCTACAAATATGTCTGAATGCTCCAGCACTGTGCCAGGAGAGAGCAGACAAGTGCTTTGGAACATTCATGAAATGGAGAGGTGGGAAAGCGGGTCCGCCTGCCATGTCTGCAATGGATCCAGAGTGCACTCGACATGGTTTGAAAGCAGATTCAAAGTGGATTCAGGGAAGATTTGGCAATTTCAAAGCAGATATATTACAGGATACATATCGGATACGTATCAGATATGTATGTGTTCGTTTCAGATATTCATATGAATTTGTATGAATACATTCGTATCAAATAGAATCCTACCACCCAGAGAGACTAAAAATCTAGGCTGGCTCCCTTCTTTCCTGTGACAGAAGAGAGGTAAGCTGTTGGCTCTGCTAGGCATAAAAGCACATGAGCCTTGGATACTGCAGCATTGAGGTTTCACAAGCCCTAGAATGTTCACCTGAGGGAAGGAGCATGAGAAGAACTGAGGGAGGCGCTGAAAGAACACCCCCCTCTAAAAAAATAGAGAGGAGAGAGAAGAACACAGATGGAGGAAAATTAACAGAGAGGAGAGAAGAGAGTATCCCAGTATCAAAAGAAAGGAAGGCATGGAGAGACTTAACTCATTATTCAGATCCTAATGCCAATATAAGGGAACCTACTACCATATGTGATGGAAATATCCCAGAGTAAGCAATTTTTGGGGACAGATTGAGGACAAAATAAAAGCCACTTTGAATATACACTTGGAAACAAATACAGTAATATGTTTGTTGAGAATCTCTGAAGGTGGAAAACATAAAAAAAATAAGCAAGGTGCTGCTTAAATTTCAGAGTCACGCCACACAATTAGTAACTGCAAGTAACCAGAAATATGCAGGCAGTTTAACTCTTTGTGATCCATACAAGTCCCAAACCTCATCAAAATCTTTAAGCGCACAGGCAAAACCACTGGTTACAAAAAGCCCTAATTCTTGGCCTTTAAACCTAGTCCAGCTAAGCCTAAGAAAATTCAGGGGGATTCCAACAAGTTCTTTGAAAATTATGGAGTTTTTGTTTTACTTCATTGCCTTATTATAATTTGAGTGCACATATACTGACCATAAGCAAAGCATCCAGAGTGACTTACAAACACATTAAAAACACCAAGAGCAATAAATAAATTACAAATAAAGCAAATCTGCATTAAAATGGAAACATAAAGGAGGAGAATCCCGAAATCCAACTGGAATTCTGCCTTTACTTAGGAAACAAAATCCCTACCACGTCTGAGAAAGCTGCTGCCTTTGAAACTTGAACCTTGCTGAAAGCAAAGTTGTTCATGTGCAGAGTACCTACAATGACACTCCAGTGGAGATCCCTTCACACATTTTTTTTTCAGAAGTAATTACCCATTCGGAATTAATTTCACCTTAATTAAACCTTGTGTTTGAGAAGAAGGGTTGAGTGGGGAACAAAATATTTGCTCACCACCTGTCTTGGCTACTGTGCCAAGGCAGGAATGGGACAGATGTTTTTCCTTTGGATCTTGCAGTCTCTCTTTATAACAGCGTGGCCAGGTGTCTTGCCTTTAGAGGACAGGACTGTATTTGAAAGGCTATAAGAGAACACATCTCTACTAGGAAACATCTATTTCAGGAGCTCCCCAGCCTTAGTGCATTTCCAGGTTCAAGAAATATAAGGGAGAGGATCTTTATCTTCCAACTTTACAGACATTGTTACTGTTTTAATCTATACTTTTTTAAACATATTATAATGATATTATAATGATTTTAAATGTTATTACCCACCCCGAGACCTTTGAGTACAGAGTGGGATAGAACGACAAATAATAAATAAAATAAATTTAGTACCTGAACAACTGACATCAAGACCACAATAGTAGACGCTGATCTGAGTGAGATACATTTCTTTTAACATATGCAAATCATTCCCCTGTTTTGTCCTCTCTTTCATTAGCTGCACAGGGTTACACCCTCTTTGGTGCAAACAGTTGCATGAACACCAGGGCCATTTCCACACCTACCATGTTTAATCTGGATTAAAGAGATCTGGATCTTTGGGATCTGATCCTCAGGAAATCCAATCCAAGTAGTTCCACATCTTAGCAAAGACCCCATACATCCACACAGGGCGTTTAGCACCCGATGGCAATGGGTGCTAATGGGGATGCCGTGTGGAAATCATAGACAGCATCCCAAGGGCCCAAATGGGCCAATGCAGGAAGTGCCACCATGGTGCGGCATGATTGGCCATGGAGACATCAGTCAAGGATTGCTTCCATTTCAAGTTGGACAAGACACAGAGGCACAGCTGCATAGTTGCCTATGTAGCTACTACCTAGCCACCTACATAGCTGCTATGTATTGGGGGGCAGAGCTGGTGCCAGTCCCTGGACCTCATTTAGCTGGCGTGCATGCGGAAGTGTGCTCTAGAATCCAGTCTTCCTGGGGCAAGAATGGATTGAAGGGGTCTACTGCAAATCTGGATTAAAGGGCCGCAAACCCAATTTCATCTGAAACTAGACATTATGTGGAAGGTACATAATGAATCCATACCAAATGAGTACCTATTGGGTTTTTAAAGGGGTCTTCAGGGCCCATGCGGAAATGGCCCAGAAGTGAAAATTCTTTGTTCTGTTAACTGGCCCACTGAAAAACTTTCAGTACCATGGCCTGTTTTTTCTTCCTCCTTTTCTTTTTCTTTTTGGACTTGATAAGAAATGTGAAATCTCAGTGGAATGTGCTGGGCTGTCCCTACAATACTTGTCAGGTACCTGTCTGCAGCTTTAATTTTCACAAGGTATAAAAAGCATTGAAAAATGGGTCCTGGGTTAATTGAAAAGCTTGTGATGGATGCTTCTAAGCAGTAGAAAATGGAATCTTGAAAGATATGGGGCAAGGGCACTTCACAGTGTCTACAGATCAATTCTCACTGTGGTTCCTTCTGTGGGTGAACCAGATAATTAGACAAACCACATCTCTCCATATCAGCTGGTTCAGCAACTAAAACCATTGAGGTTCTGCCACTTTCAAGGAACTAAAATACTAGTTCATGGCACACAGGAAAAATGCCAATCTATCCCATTTCCAAACTTGCTGTTCTCCTCATCTCATCTTAAGCCTTGAAGACTTAAATTGGAGCTTATTCCAGGGTGGTTTCCTACTTCTCAGGCACAGACGTCTGCAAATAAAATAGGACCTTAATGCAACTACATGTTGAGTCTATAAATAAGCTAGCTCCTCAGTTGTAAAAGCAGAGGTTTTCTGAGGTTACCATTTTGCTAGATGTCAGTAACAAGCTAAGCCTATATCCAGCAGGCTGTAATTGGCACAGTTGTGCCAAATATTCTTTTCTTTCTAGCTGAGTTGCTATTACATCCTCTAAGAGTGCTGCTGCCTTCCCTTGTTTTTTTGTAATTTGCTATATGCGGAAGCTTACAAATAAGGCTGTTTTCCCACCTAGGAGAATGGGATCCACTGAGGCAAAATTATCTCCAAATATCAAACAACTATAGAGGCAGAAGAGATTCTTTAGGACCTTGCATCCCATTTCTAGTATCCACCTGAGAACATCTACGGAGGGAAATGCTACCGCTTGCTTTCGTTATTGGTTCCACTGATGAACTGTTTTACTATAAACAAATGAAATCTTCTTTGTTGTAAAGTCATTGCTATGCTTCTTGCATTCCAGGATGACAAAGGCCAGGTGACAAGCCTCTTCTATGTGTCATCCATTGCATAACCTTCAACAATCAAGGTTTGTTGAAAAGGGGTGGGTTTGCTGAAAAGGAAAGTTGATTTTTTCCCCCTTACCAACAGCTCTTCCCCTCCCAAATATACTATCATTCCCCTCCCCCTCCCCCTGCTTTCAAATACGTGGATGAGTTAAAAGGCCATATTCCTTTGGGAACAGACTGGAGTGTTAGCCTTCCATGTCTTTGAAAATGCTTCTCTTCTCAAGGCTACATAGACCATGTTCACTTCACTTTGGGGAAGGAGTGCCTGGTGCCCATTGGGATTGATGAGGTCAAGCAAAAAGCAGCTAAAAGGAAATTGCATGATAAGGTCAGAATAGGGAGCGCTAATGGCAAGACAAGACACTGTCAAGAATGCTGTTATGTTCAAATCCACAGGAAAATTGACCTCAGTGAGCTTCACTGAGGATGTGCAAAATGCCTTTTTCAAAACTGTAATCCAACACTCAGCACTTCTGCACAGGCTAAGAATCAATTTCATACTGATTTCAAATCTGTCAACAGCACAGCTCCTATCTCTGAACATCTGTTCCTATTTGGCGACTTCAATGCACAAGTCAGATCAGATCATAATTAATAGCTCCTGGTATTGGTCACTTTGGCACAGGAAAAATAAATGAAATGGAATGAGGTTGCTGGACTTTTGCTTATATTGCAACCTTTGGGTCACAAATACTCCCCCCCCCCATCAAGTCACAACATAAATGATCCTTAATGCATTCCAGATCATTGACAGCAGCTGGGTCTCATCATGACAATACGATTCTTGGGTTGTTTCCTTCACAGTGAATCTGTGACAACTACCACTCCTTGATCATCAGCAAAGTGCACCTTCAGCCTAAATGAATTCATCACTTTAAGTTGAAAAATCATGTTTGCATTAACACTACTAAAATAGGAGCCCTTCATTTGCATCAGCATTTTGCCATTTCCATTGAGCAAGTCCTACAGAACTGTCCTAATAATAATGCTGAAATATATCTGTGATGCAATCTACCATTCAGCCATGGAAGCCTTCAGCAGAAGAGAGACACACATTCCAGATTGGTTTGAGGCTGGCATTGCAGAACTGGAACCTATCATCAAGGCCATATGGGCAGCTCTAGTGAATTATAAGTTGAATTTGTCGAAGGAAAGCCCTAATTGTACCCTAAATGTTGCTAAGCAGACCACAAAGCATTGTGCTAAGGACTACTGTCCATGAATATCCAGCTGTCAATTGACTGTGGCAAGGGTTTTTGACCCATCCCAAGAAAACCCATTGAAGTCATCTACAGGCATAATCATTATAGGCAAGGGCAAACAAATGGAGAGAACTCTGAATATCAGGATCTCTACTCTCAGGACAATGCCATTGCTGATGCCATGTATGCAAGCACCAAGAGCCTACCTGTCATGGAGGAACTTAATCCCTTGCTTCTCTAGATGAACCAAGACAATAGACTCCCTTACTAGTGGGAACACTCCAGGGACAGATGGCATCCCACCACTAACACCGAGCGAAGGTGGCCAAGCCTTTTCTTTCCCCCTGTTGAAAAAGGAGAGGGAAAAGGAAGGAAGGCAGCCACTCCTAACCCACAGCAGAACCCGGATTCCTCCGGATCACAGTAATCCGAATTCGCTCCAAGTTGGCTGTAGGTGGGAATGCGGCCTGTGTCAGTGACACTACTGGCTTTACCATGTTAGTCAAATGATCAAATCAATGATGGCCAGACTCCTAAAGATGTGTTTATGGAGAACTTGCCACAGGTTCCAGACCTGATGGACAAACCACTCATTGTTTCAAGGTTGTCAACAAGTGGGATGTGAAATTTTTTGCACCAACCTAAAGACCTGGCAATCAGTGGCAGCTAATCGTAGCATATGAAGGCAGACTGTCTTCTGACAGCAGAATAGAGTGAAGAATTCTGCTGGGAAAAGAGGAAAGTATATAGGTGTGAGGGAGAAATGCCAGCTCAAGTAGCAACTGGCTCAGCATTCATAAGAGCAAACTGCAATATGCCCTCCCTCTCTAGGATCAGACTATACAGTCACAGCAGGCAAAGTAACTCCTGAATCTCCAAAAATAAAGCAAAATATACCAACAATTAAAAAAACAAAACAGACAGAAGGAGGTCAGTGACAACAGCTACTGTCAGGACTCAGGCTGAGGCTTCCTCTCTCCATTGCTTTAATGCAGAGAAACAAGACAACACTTGTTCTTTCCTAAAGGCAAATATTGTTTAGCACCTATGTTTTTAAATAATTAGTCCAAGAATGTAGTAGGGACAATTCTTTTGAGGTATGGACAGAAGATTGCATGTTTAAAAGATAATTCCTTGATATTAAACTGTGTCTTCAGCAGAGAAGGAATAACCCTGACAGCTTCCCCAAAAAAATGCCCTAACCCATTAGTTTGCTTTAATTTTTTGAGTTAACAAGATTGAATTGCAGTGTCATGCCTAAATCTGAACCATTAAATCTGACCTTCAGGATCAAAGAAAACAGAGAAGCTGGAATTACTTTATCTAAAGCAAATAAGGTAGATTGGCATGGACTTCACTTTTGATCCAAGCAGGTTTTTTTTCTTCAAATCTAGCTGCTTCTCCGAGGGAAGTATCAAAACCCCTTGCTACCAAAAGTCCCTCTGAGGCGTATTCCTTGGTGACACAATTATGCTTGTCCTCTCATGAAGCAAGAGGAGGATTCAGTGAGGAAATTTTGTGTATTTCTATCCTTACAGAATTATAAAGGCAAAAATGCCACAAGCCAAGCCACTTAGCTGATGTGACAAAGAGCTAATGATATCCCAGTGGTCAGCACATGAAAACTCATCATCATTTCCTTTGGCAGTTTATATGAGATTGACTGAAGAAAGCTAAACTTTTATGGTTATAATTTATCACTTAGAGGATAGCTATTCTACTGCTGATAACATGCAGCCAATTCTGAAGGGGCAGGAGGATGAAAGCTCCATTTTGACCTTTCTTCCAGATGTGCAGCTGCTTTCTACCCAGGGGCTGAGGCAGGGAGTGTTAGTCCATCAAGCTAATCTATAATTACATCAAGGTAGCCTGGTGAGTGGAAGGAGACTATGATGAGGTGACAGGCATGCATGGGGTGAAAGTGAACCTCTCGTATTAATAATTCTGAGCCTTGGGCACCATGCAGTTATGATAATGAACCTTGCTAGGACTTGAGCTCAGTTTCTAATTGCAGCAAGCTTTGTTCCAAGGTTACACGGGAGATAGAGGCCAACATGTGGGATTAAAATCCTCAGATTTCAACAGAAAAGAATAAAAATAGACGTCATGCGCATTCATATCCAGCTGGTTTCAAGCAAGCTATTTCAGATCCACGATTTTTTGTTGTTGATTTGAAGGCGACTAGTTCAGAATGTTTCTGAGTGGGAGGGCTGAAACAGAGGCAAGAGCTACATGGTGGTGGGAAGAGCACTATCAGCATGGCTTTCTTCTTGCTGGGAAGCAAAAACAGCACTACAGAAGCAAGCAATACAAACATTATGGACAGGAAGCTGTTGCTCCTTGGCTACAAGGGTGTCGGTCAGGGGTCTTCAAACACCAGAAGCAGTCCAGGCAATGAGAATACTGTGGCCCAGAAGAGCAGCAGACAGAGTTGTCGGAGCTCTTCCTACCATTTTGCTATTCTATTAGAGATGAGCACAAGCTTTTTCTGGTTTGAATTGAATTGAACAGGGGTGGGGTCAATCAAGATTTAAACTGTTTTTTCTTCAAACATTAGGGTATTTGGTTCGTCTCTGAAGACCGTCAATAGGATCCGAGTTCATAGTGATGGATCAGGAAAGAGATCATGGAGGGATGGCAAACAGTTCAGTGACAGTGTGCACCAACTATAAAAAACTGTAAAAACATTTGGGGATTGAAAGCACACTTCTTGGTCTCTGAAAAGCTAAAATGTTCTGAGGGAAGAACGGTAAACCTTTACTAACTCTGTGGACAAGTCTTTGCGAGATTTCTGTTTCCTTGGCAAACAGAAGTAGTGTGCCAAACTTACTTCTAGGGACAAATAGTTCCTCTCCTGCAATTCTGTGACCACCTCCTTCAATTCTGAAGTAGGAGTGCCAAAAAGCCAGCTGAAAGCTAGAGAATAATTTGTACTAATTAACACAAAGGTTATATTGGCATACAGTGGTACCTTGACATACGAGTTTAATTCGTTCCGTAACCTTGCTCTTATGTCAAATCGCTCGTATCTCAAAGCAATTTTCCCATTAATCCATTCCAGCTCCCAAAACACCACCTCAGTTGTTTTTGTTATGTACTGTACTGTATTTACATACTCGTATCTCAAATCTTGCTCTCATCTCAAAGCAAAATATCACTCGCTTGGCGGCTTGTATCTCAAAACACTTGTATGTCAGGGCACTTGTATGTCGAGGTACCACTGTACACCGCTTTTAGTCTTTGCATTGAGAAGTCACTTCTGCTTTCCAATGGAACCAGATTTATCTCACCTGAATCAGGCAAGATGGCTGCTGCTCCTGCTCCATCATAAGGCTTTTTGTAGTCATGATGCAGCCTTGAGTTCGTGGTACACTGAGAATGAGGCATGAGCAGCCATTTCAACCAAATTAAAAATGGAGCTGCTTCTTGATTTCAAGGCTTTCTTCATCCCCTCCAAGAACTCTAAAATATATGCAATCATATTTTACAGTTTATAAGCCTGTTAAAGACTGGGGGGAGCTCCAGAAGACCCCAAATTGGATGAACAGACACCTTAGTCGTCTTAGACCAAAAGGAGGCAGTAAAGAGCTAAGTGCTCATATTGCTATTGGTTTTGCCAGGTGTTCTACCTAATAAACTCAGCCAGCCATCATATAAGAGGCATCTGGTCATTTCAATGGCTTCATAAAACATTTGAAACAATGTTTTGTGCACTCCTGGCATTAGGCAATGGGGCACTGCCAATCCCCAGTTGTGGAGCCTCCCCCTTTCATCTGGCATCAGGATATTCATCTAACCTGACTGGACTGGAGGAAAGTGAGCTAGAATTCCCAGTTTGAACTCTTTAGAGCTTGAAGCTAGAGTACAATACTGTGTTACTTTGATGTTATGCCAATGGGTTGTTCTGTTTCACATGCTGCTTTTTCTTTTCATCTTTCACTCAATATCATACGATCTTTAAAGATTTACAATAACACAAATCTATCTCAACAGAACAATAAGCAAGAGGGATCAAGCACCTTACATTGGTGTATTGTCTGTGCTTTTCTTGTTTTAGATTCTACTATTAATTTCACGTATTCATTTTCAATTGATAGACTTTAAGGGCTTTGCGATCCCAGTCTATTGTTGCTGTTCAATTATTTATCCTTTAAATTTTGCCTTGATTCACGAAAGGTTCATTACCTGTTTATTTGGCATTATTGTTCCATTTAAAAGAGGTATTTAAACATTATTAATGGTTGCCATTCTGTATGGTGTGATGAATTCTGGGAGTGATTTGCTATTTCATTATGTAATTTATTTCCCTGCCGTTAGGTCCCAGAGATTTTGATACTCTGTTGAAAGAGTCTTTATAGCTTTCAAATTCTGGGCAATTAATAACTTTGCCACAGTTAGCATGAATTTAATAAGCTGTTTGCTGTGAGAAAAATGTCAAATTATACATTTAGGCACCTAACCAGAATAAAGGCAAAAACTATTTAAATAAAAGGACTGGCTCTACTCTTTGGGCAGTAGATTTTGCTTGTCTTGAAAAGGCATTTAAAAAAAAAGATGGGGTTGTTTTAGTTCTTTGGTCTTTTACTGCAAGGCAAGGGAAGAGATCTTGGTAGGACTTTCTATACACTTGCCGTTTGACTTGGGACTGGGAGCATTACAGCTTCACATCAGGAAGAGGAATATGTTTGATCACTTCTAATAAAAATGACCTACTGACTGTCTTTACTCCTCAAAGTTTTAAAGTATCCATCCTTGGTGAATGAGCTTATGTGGCATGGTGTGAATCTCAGAAAACCCGCTAATCAAGAACATTTTCTCAAGGGGCTTCTTGTACTTCTCATAGTTATCTTGTTAGCAGCTGTGAGAAAGAGGAACAGTAAACCATTAGTCGAATCAAAGAGAGCTTTTCCTAAGATCTTATGCTTTAACTATCAGCTGTGAGGTGCACTTACAGCACATGGACACAGGATGCACCTTAAATATGTATTCATTCATTTACTTACTCACCCAAAGGTCCCAGGATGAATCACAACAACCAATTAAAATAACAATGATTAAAAAAAGAAAGTAAAATATGTTTAAAATGTAACCCTCCTATCTTAGCTGGACGACATCTAGAGGAAGCTAAGCATCAAAGGCTTGGGCACTGAGATACAGTATATTTCAATCAGGTGATGAAAACCATACAATGTTGGTGTCTGGTGTCTCAACTGGGAGGCTGTTCCAAAACCTGTGTGCCACCACAGAGAAGGCCCTCACAGCTCTGAAGATGCTGGTTCTATAAGAAGAGCCTCCCCTTCTGTTCTTAGTGGCCAAGCAGTAGGGATGTGCATGAAGACATTCAAAATTCGTACAAATTCATATATTTGCATCTGAATCAAATGTTGGCTAAATTTGAGGACTGACATTCAAATGCAAAGTGAATGGTTTTGTGCATTCATCTGATGGTTTTTTATATTTGCAAATGTGGGGAGGGAGCAAAATGGCTGCCCAGTCACATCTGCAGAAGATTCAGACCAGATTCAAAGTGGATTCAGAGCAGATTTGAAGGGAATTCAGAGGTGCAACCAGCAGCAGGGATTCAAATCAGACCCAAATAGCATTTGAAGAACTTTCACAGCAAATTTGAATCCTACCAAATTCGAAGTGGTTTGATTCACACGAATGCAAATTTCATTCGTATTCACTCTACTGCAAATCAAAGACACAAATAAAATTGTGTACATCCTTACCAAGGAGGTCAATATGATATCAGATTTTTTTTTAAACAGCCCTTTTTCTCACACTGGTTATTATTTTCTATTCAGTTTGTTAGGAAAATTCCAGACTACTATGAAAACAAATTGCCGCCCTATCAGCAATTGCTACTCATATTAGTTTCTTAATAAGCAGATGGGTCAGAGAGAAAAGAGTCCTTTTACTTTTTGTATGCTGCAGCATAGGAAATCCGCTTTCCAGAACCCCACCAAGACGAACTTCAGACCTCCCTCATTCCAGGACACAATTTATACCTAAACCCCAGGCAGTAATTACAATATTCCCGGTAACGCCTTGAAACTACAGAAAAGACATACATATTAGATTTCTCTGACATGCGCAATAGAGGCAAGTCCAAATGGCTGACCAGTTCTTATCAGTTTGTTTTTGCAGACACACTGTCCTTGAGAGCATTCCTCACAAGTTGAAAATATGACCACTCATACAGCCTGTCCTTTGGAGATGAGCCAGGGGTGCTCCAGCATAGAACATCCGCACACCACAAAGCCACTTCTGTCTTGCAGCAGCTCCAAGCGTGCCTGGCCTTTCCCATGTTTGATAGCTGTGGAGTGGTGCAAGCTGCAGAGCTAATCCCTGACTAGCTAAAGGTCTGGCAGACATGTAGCATAGAGTCCAAACTAGGAGTCCAAACTGTAGTTAAGTCTATGTATCTGTTGCAACTATTGTGAAAAGGAAGCCTAAAACAAAATGGCAACTTTTACATTTATATTGTGCACTTATCATTACTCTCCTAAGTTTAGGGAGAAATCTGATTCTGCCACAAAGCTTTTGAACAGCTGCTTGAAGATTCCAAAAGGGCTTTGTCTCCATAGGGATTCCTGCTTCCAGCATGTGGCAAAATGCTGTACCTTGCCATTTCTGTAAGCCATCAGCTGCCAGTTTGTCTGCTTCCTTGTATAAGTGCCATAAGAGTTATGTCACTGAAAGAGCATGCATGAGAATTGGCATTTGTTAAGTATCTGTTGCACACTAATAGACTCTGGCAAAAAAATGAAAGAAAAGAAAAAGAGATCTGGCCATGATTGTGAGGTACTTAATTTTGGTAGAATTTGAGCTTTCGAGACTGATTTAAAATTAAATGAAAATCCATGACTGCATATTACCCTTAACAGTCACGTTGTGGAAAGCTATGAAGATTCATTCATATAGCTATGCACGATGTAAGAGTGTTGGATCCTAACAGATTGTTATTTTATAGGAACTATTATCCCTAAGTACAAGCTGAAACATCTCTGTTTTGTAATTCAATTTTGACCACCTTTCTTAGCTGGAATCTTTAAGGAACTTTGGGTCACTGCGGTCTCTTTCAAGTTGCAACCACCAGTCCTAGGATCAGAGTGGAAGCTGGGGAAAATCAGAAATCTTTGTAAGAACTCTTCAGAGGGTCTCCAACCGCGTTTACACTAGCCAGTACCAAAGAGATTATTGTCTCTATTTTGGTCACTGAGTTATAAAAAGAAATGAAATCACTAGGAAAAATACTGGCACTCAGGCAACATTATCCTTGTAATGCCTATTCAGGAAATCCTTGCACAAAAACTTCTGCTATTTTGACATTAGCAGAAATAGCTCTTTTGCATAAGCACCAGTGGATCTTCTTTATGATTTGTTCATGTTATTATTTTGAAACTTGGGAATTAACATATTGTCCTAGGCCAGCAAGTGGTCATTGTCTCTGACTTTTGTCTCTCTCTTTTCCCAGTCCTTCCATAATGTTTGAAATAAAAATATTGATAACTGCTACTGCCTAAATTCATAACCACAACTTCAAAAGTTTAATTTTTTGTATATTGTGTCCTTGGTACCTTGGCGCTTTCTGAACCTATCAGCTGTTAATCTGAATCAGTGGGTCCAGAATAAGCAGGAAGGCCTGCTGATCCAGATCATGTGGAGGTGTGAACCACTTCAGCGCCATCTGCACTGACAGCACTGATCTACGTTAATACATGCCACACCTGAGAAGCTTGCACAAAAGCCAACCCTTGAAAATCAGCCACAGCTGCATAGGGGTGTATGAATATTTTTTTGGTATTCAAATCCGAGTCGAATCGAATATTTAAAATCTGAATGCTAAAAAATCTGATTTGAATCCATTACATTCAAATCTATTCGTTCGAATGTTAGATTTATATTTAAATATACAAGTGTCAACAATATTCGTATGTGTTATACATATCTGTATGCATTTTGTATGCATCCCATTTTATCCTGTATGCATCCTGTTTTCATCCCATATTATAAGTGCAAATGCATACTGATACATATAATATTTGTACATTCATATCTGTACATTCGAATGAATTTGAACAGATTTCAAATGTTTAGAATATTCGTGTAGATCCCTACAGCTGGGAGTTGTTTAAGTTGTTTCAGTCTTAAGCAGCATCTAAGAACCCATTTACACTTACCTCTGTGGAGCGGTTCCAGATGTTGTTGGGGAGGTCCGTCCACCCACCGTGCTGCCACCGCCACCCCAGAGCTCACTTAGCAGCTCTTGACTTCACTAGCAGAGGACAGGTAAAATCTTGTTCAAAACTTGACCAGGAGTAGCTTGTACACTCCCAATCAGCAGCATTTGTGGCCTCTTCCAGGTACTTGATAGCACCTACCAGCTATAACATCAGTGTGGTGCAGTGCAACTCATATTAATCCTCTGCTTTATTTAAGTGCTTAGTTGCGCCAGGTCTATGGAGTAAAATTAATGTCAGAATAATGTCATGGAGTAAGAAGCCGCACTGCTTCTACAGGTACTTGTAGGATACTCTTAAATGTTTACTTATCTGAATTAAATTCCGTATGAAGCAAAGCAACAAAGGTCTTCACTAGTATTTTTCTACCTGATATATTAGTTTTCTGTAACCAGCCATATACAACAAGCTTTGAAAACAGCCCAAGTTTCACAAAAATGGTGGATACTGAAGGGGGAATTGATCGTTTCATCTCCTGTAGATCAATAAAGACTGAGCACATTTTGTGGCCACAGAATGTTGGCTGGAGCATTTAAGGCCGTGATCAGACACAGCAAAAACAAACATTTTTGGTCATGGTCACACCTTCACTTTAAACCTTCTTCAGCCCATCTTCAGGTCTGACTGCTCACACCTTTTCAGTTCTATCTATTTTGTTTGTGGACCTTCCATTCAGAAAAGTCCAAGTGGAAGTGAACAGTCAACACATAAAAGAAATAAAAATGAGAAAGTGTGAACAGTCAGACTTGAAGATGGATTGAAGGAGGTTTAAAGTGAAGGTGTGAGCACAGCCTTTGAGGCATCTCAGAAATGGCTATTAGATGGGCTTGTTCACACACCAGTTTAACTCTTCCCCTCTCTTGACTATTCTCTATACTACAAAAAGTGGGTTAAGGGCTGGGAATGTGAGCCACATACTATCTCTCTGAGGTGCCCCTTTTGTTATATCTGAACACAGCCTAACAGCTGTCTGTATATTATTTGTTGTAACTCCCATCTGTGCTTATTGTGAATCCTAGGCTCAGTTCACACTGGCATTTTAAAACGGTTTAGAAATGGTTTTGATCATCTTCGTCCCCATTACCAATCAGTTTCAGGGGTATTTTGAGGATTATTTGGCTAAAAAATGGAATAAATAAACACCTGTTTTTCAGGGTTTTTTTTTTCATTTTTGCTTTTAAAATGCTTCTTCCTTATTGCTGTGGGAACACTACAGCAGTATTGGGGCAAATACGTCATGAAACGGGTTGGCTTTCACCCTGCGCAGACACCAGTCCCTTGCCAGATTTGTTAAAACGCCAGATCCATATTCAGCAGGGAAGTAACAATTCAGCCTGATAAGATGTAGCAATTCACCCACTCCACACTGATAAAGTTTCAATTTTCACTTCTCCTCGCTTTCTCCTTGCTGAGAAGCACACACTGGAGGTGCCTCTTTTGCCTTGCTGAGCCCTGGGAAGGAGAGAAGCGCATGCACTGGTGACGGAGTGCACACGTGTGCAGCCAGCTGGGCAAGCGGGCATGCAACTCTCTCTCTACTGCTCCTTTTTCACATGTCTGCATTTGCGGAAAAATGAAAAAGCACCAGTCCTGAGTTTACAGGTGTGTGTATACCAGCCAATGCTGCTGGCGATGAGGAGGGGAAGAGAGCGAAGGGGAGGAAGGTGTGTGTGCGTGTGCGTGTGCATATGCACAGGACTGGCAGGAGCACACACTGGAGGCACCTCTTTTGCTTTGCTGAGCCCTGGGAAGGAGAGATGCACCTCCCCCCCCCATGCCTCAACAGTGACTGAGCGCGCGCATGTGCAGCCAGCCAGGCAAGCAGGCACGCAGCTCTCTCTCTGCTGCCCCTTTTTCACTTTTCTGCATTTGCACCAGTCCTGGGTTTACACGCATGTGTGCGTGTGCGTGTGCGTGCGTGCGTGTGTGTGTGTGTACACCAGCCAGTGCTGCTGGCAATGGGAGGGGAGGAGAGTGAAGAGGAAGAAGGTGTGTGTGTGCGTATGTGCAGGACTGGCAGGATGTCTTTTGCAAAAGCATGAGGGGAGGGGAGGGGAGGGGAGGGGAGAGGGGGGAGCTGCAATTCCCCACCCCCCATCACGTCATTGTGGGATCCAATTGGCAAGCAGGGAGTGGGGCCCCAGCTGGCAAGAGGGAGGAAGAAAAGATTCCCTTTCCCTTATGTGATTATGAACCATTTTGGGTGGGGACAGCAGAGGGGTTGATAGCAATTTAAAGCGATGTAAAGCCACCAAAGTGGGGACTGCCAGAATCTGTGTCTGAATTGCTTTTTTGTGTGTGTTTTGTTTTTAATCCGTTTTAAGAGGCATGAGTAGAAACAAGCCCCAAGTGGGGAAAAGAGGGCAAGATGTGCACCTCCTGCACAGAGGTTTCCAATCACAGCCTACCGCTTTAAGAGGCATGAGTGGAAACAGGGCCCTAAAGTTGCTTGCTTAGAATGATAAGCACTTTGTCGAACTTCCTGCAACCCAGAAGCATCTCCACAGAAGCCAAAAGAGAGTTTCTGGATTTCAGACAGGTATAGCTAAAATCAGAATTTAACCTCTGGCCTTGCTGCATTTTCTTAATATCACTACAGTGTATATCTTGAGTCATTTGAACCAAGCAGTACTCTTCTTTCCTTCTCTCCTTTTTTAGCCGGAAGAAAAATTATTCAAAGAAGGTTCTGCAGAATCACACAACATAAATGTTTAAAATGTAATTCATATGCAAGGCATTAGATATAAGAACTGAGGAATCAGATCAGAAATGATGGTTGGATGTGAGGGAGGATCCTCGGGCTACACCGAGGGGAAGAAAAGGATCGGGTTTGATATATTTTTCCATTGAATGAACAAGATATCCTGTTTGAAAGACCTATTTAATCTTCCTGTTTCCAGAGTCTGGCTTGTATCTAACCTCCCCTTACACATTTCCTTAGAAACATCTTAGAATTTTCTTATTTTCCACAATGCAGATCTTGTTCTGTGGTGGAAGCCATCCACTGTACAGTAGATAGTGCAAATTATTAGCACTCATACTTGTATTACAATACCATCTGGGAGTCCCAAAACACAATGTAGATTTAATAAGAAGGCAAAACGTGCATGAAGAATGTTTAGTCCTTAGAACTGAAGAAGTGGGAGCTCTGTCTAAGGGAGGACAACAAGGGTATGGCAAAACAGCAACAAGGTTAGGGCTGTAGGTTCCCATTTAGCAGCTTGCTCAGGGTTCTTTCATTCTGCCTCATAGCCAGGATGGATACAATATCTTTGCTATAACAGACTTTTGTCTGCAGCACCCAACTGATAGATTATTTTGGGTGCAAACACTGTTTTAATACTCACAATCACTCTGTTTTAATACTCATAATCTACCTGGATCATATAGAAAAATATTTCTGCCTTGAAGCATGTTTACAACCAAAACTCTCAGACCATAATCATTCATTATGGTCTAGTGGTTAGGGAGCTGGTCTCTTATCTGGGAATATTAGGTTTGATTCTGCACTCCTCCATGAAGCCAGCTGGGTGACCTTGGACTAGTCACAGCTCTCTTCTGAGCTCTCACAGCACCACCTACCTCACAGGGTGTCCTGTTGTGGGGTGAAGAATAGAAAGCTTTGTCAGCCACTTTTGAGTCACCTTAAATGGGTGAGAAAAGCGGGGTAGAAAAGCCAACTATTACTACTCCTATTTGTTTAACACAGTGGTTCCAAACTGTGGCTCACCAATTGTTTCCAGTTATTCTCAAGCAGAACTTGAGGACAAACCTTTCACCTGCTCGCTAGTCTCTGCAAATGGCTGTGAGAGGCATCTTGCTGGTCTCTCCAACCTGGAGGTTGTACTTAGGTGTCAATTCTAGGAGCCGTTGGTATACCTATCCCCCATGAATCCATCTAACTCTTTCTTCTCACCCATAATTTTCCCCCCAAAGCATTTTCCAATCATTTCAACAAAAATATTCCCCACATTCCTTTGTTACAATGCTTAAATTTTCTGTGTGACTTCCTCCATTCTTCCAACTCCTCTTCTTATAATCGTTTAATTCTATGCTCCCCTTATATTCCTATTATTCTTTTCCATGTGCGTTAGCCAAAACCCTCCGTCATCACCTCCAAGTCCTGTAGATATTCAATAAGGGGACTCCAGTCTTCCAAAAACTTATTCACTGTTTTATCCTTTAGTTTGTCAGTTTATCCATTTCAGCCACTTCGGTCAATTTAATTATCCAGTCCTCCTCCATAGGTAACACTTCTTCCTTCCATTTCTAACTCTTTCTTAAAGCCATCCAGTAGGGATGTGCAGGAATATCTGTAACATTCAAAATTAGTACGAATTTGGCCAAATTCAGACATTTGAATTTGAATCAAATGTTGTTGGCACATTCGAAGATTGACATTTGAATTACAACTGAATGTTTTGATAAATTCATACAAAGCTTTGTTATGGATTCATAGGGGATTTGTATGGGATTTGTATGCAATGCGTATCTAACATTTGTATTACATTTGTATAGAACATTCATATCAAATTTGAATCCTACCGCATTCAAAGCCATTTATTCAAACAAATGACAAATTTTCTTGCATTTGATTCAATACAAATCGAATTTTTTTTAAAAAAAATGTGTGCACATCCCTACTGTCCAGGCTGGTTGCTGTCACCACCCTTTCTGGTAATAAATTCCATAGACTAATGACCTTCTGAGTGAACAAATACTTCCCCTTTTTGGTCTTAATTCTCCTCCCTCGTCATCATAGTTGCCCTCTAGTTCTACTGTTGTGTGACAGAGAAAATAATTTTCCTCTATCCACCTTTTCCACACCATGTTTACCTGTTTTGCATATTGTCTCCCCTTTGTTTCTGCTAATGTATTGGTCCAGGAGATCTTCCATCACTGTTCCTGAAGCAGACTACTGTAATGTGCTTATGTGGGGCTACTCTTGAAAGCGGTCTGGAAGTTGGAAATAGTACAAAATGCAGCAGCCTCACCTCAGACTGGTCCTGAAAGATCTCCACTCGTTGCCTACTTGCTACCAAGCCCATTTCAAAGGGTTGATGTTAACATACAAAGTCCTAAATGGCTTGGGCCTTGATTATCTGAAGGAATACCTTCTCCCAGACTGAACTGTCCAGATACTGAGATCTCAAGAAGAGGGTCGTCCTCTCTCAGAGGCGCAAGGAGTAGGAACACACAAAAGGGATCTTTATGTGGTGGCTCTCAGATTCTGGAACAGCATCCTCTGGTGGTTTTCCAGGCACTTACATTATATGGTTTTCAGAGCCTCTTCACCCAGGTCTTTGATATTTAGCTCCCTCTGGGTGTTGTCCTGCCAGAAAGAGTGGGAAGGTTATGAGTTAAATATGTTTTAAGAGTGCTTTGTGCATTTCTTGTTGTGAGTTGCCCTGGGACCATTTGGTGAAGGGTGGGATATAAATTCCTAAATAAAATAAAAAGCATTTTGTGATACACATCTGCCTATTTCACTGATCTGTTATTTTTAAGTGGAAGTTTTCACATCTCCCATTAGATTTCAGTGTGTTCAGCACGAGCTGTAGTTTGCAACTATAGCTATTTGCAATTACTACATGGAAAAGACTTTGATTTTCCAACAACAGCTCTGAAGTTGCTATAGAAGCATTCTCAGCTAATGGAGCACTGTGAACCTCTCCAAACATGCAAATTTTGAAAGAAAAGATTTGTTCCTTTCATTACCCAAGCACTGCTTCCATATGCAGTCACATCCAGTTCTTTCAAAACTGAGGACAATAAGAAAAAATTGCAAGGAACTGGAGTCTATATTGAATATTGTATTGAATGCAGATCTTTCTGAGATAGAGCAAGAGGAACATGAGTGGTCTTTCTTACAAAAAGAAAACAAAAGATGACTGAGTCTACCAGCACAGTCTCATGAAATTACTTTGAAATAAGTAAAAACAGGCTTTAGGATACACTGCAAGCAACTGCTTTCCATGGATTCAGCACTGGAGCCAGACATGAACTCCCTGCATTGAATGCTAGTGAAAATCAGCATTTTGTTTAGACAGCTGGAGTTATAGGTGAAACAACAGGGGATGTATCTCATAAAAGTATGCAGGTTATCAATAAAAAGTACATATGAGCCATTTAAAGGTTTTAGGAGAAGTAAATGGAAGGAGGTTTTATCTTTAAAGTGAAAATTATTATTGTCTTCAAGTGATGATCATGGCAGATAAATCAAAGAGAGGCCCAGGAAAGTAAAAATTTCCTTTTCAAAAAAGGGAGTGTGGATCATTACTCATGACTATTTATCACTGCATGTTCATGGACTACATACAGGTAAGGAAGCAATGGCAAGTGAACTGCACATTGACAAAGACCATGCATATGACCAGTAGTGCCTGTTTCCCATCAGAACTGGGACAGCTAAAAGAAAATTGCATCAGGGATTAGAATTGTTAGGGTTAATGATAGATGAGGTACTACAATTCTGTGAAAACCTATATGAATATTGACCTCACTGAACATAACAGATTACACATACAGTAAGCAACCTTGATCTGGAATGCTCTGCAAATGAGTGTCTGAATGAAACTTTTTCATGCCTACTGGGAACTGTGCCCTTATCCAAAAAAAGCATACTGTTTTAAGCAACTCTCAATCACAGTTTTGTTTTCCTCAATGTCACAAATGTTTTTCCTATTTCAGTCTCCATTTAACCCACCACAGCCCAGTTGCGTCAGCTGTTGGCTGCACAAAACAGATGTCTGCCAAGAAATTCTAGGATGATCAGGTGACAGCCCTTGTTCTAATTTCCTTCCCTCCCTCTTATCCCGACTGGCATAGCAAGCCTGGGCTTCCTTGCTGGACAGCACGAAAACAAGAAGACCAAACAAGCAATATCCCTGTTGATTTTTGGATTCTCATTGAATCACCATAACTTTTCCAGACTCCTGTTATTAGAAGAGGAGCAGTTGGGTGAGTAACCACTTTGCATTCATAAAGATCTTACTTTAGGCCCAGATGAGCTTTTGGTCCTGAAAATCATAGGCAGGCAGGGCTGAACTTCTAACTCGGTCATGCTTCTTCATTTGATCAGTAACGGAAAGACTTGAGCAGTGGGGATAGAATGAGCTAAGGAAGTTAAACAGCGAGTCTGCTAAGTGAAATACACTTCTGTACACGTTAACCAGTTTCTTACATTAAAATGTATTCTAGATACTTCTTCATAAACCCCCAGTGCACCCATGTCTCTGCTATATCCTTGCAATGCAACTGAGTAGGAAATATTTGCTGCCTTGCTCACTGCAGAATAGTCTTGTTTTTAGGGCAACTCAAAATTAATTTTCATCTGTGATGAGTGTCTGTAAAGTGCAGAAAGTTATTCATTTTGTTTTATTCGTCAGTGAATGAAAGTATATGGCAGATCTTCACAATCTTTCTGCACCCACGGATCCACTTTAACCTTCAGACAGACTAGCAGCTGCCTTGGGCAAATGCTGAATTCAACACCACCAGTACATTTTCTGAAATCACAGGGCGAACTGCTAACCGCTCTCTAACATAAACATGCAGAGTAACTGCCACGCAGGTATCTATTCACCTGAAAATATTTCAGGAACAGATGGTACCATGAAGGCACATTAGAGGTAACTTCAAGCCTCAGAAAACTAATTCAACTCTCTTTTAACAGATAAGTTATTTGTAATTTCCGCACTCTATGCTGAATTTACAGTATACACTAGAAATCAAAGTAAGGTTACAGTTAAAATTACAATTTCTTGAAAGTTACCTTCATCAAGGTCAATAGGATTTCCTGACAAGAAAATTTGAAAGGAAAAGAACATTAAAATGAAATTTACCAACAATACTTTTTCAGAAAGCTATCATCTGTGTTAAAGCTCCTGTTTTCTCTTTGTCCTCATTCAAATAGTTCCCCTCCTTTTCAGCACTGCCAGAGAGTTCAGGCAATTTGGTCTGGTGCAATTGTGCCATTACATATTTCACTGTTTATCTGCCTTTACTTTAAGGCCACATCCCCATTACAAGCTTATTTCGATTTCAAACCGTTTTCAACATCAGTTTGGCTTAACACGCTTTCCGCGTGTTAAATCGCCCCAAAGTGTTGTAAATGTTAACCCTCATTTCAACAGGTCTCACTCCGGATCATGCGCTTGATATGTGTTACATTTTTTACTGTGGTGACCCTACCATTTTAAGGGATGAGAATCCATGTTTAGGATTTCCCTCTCCCAATAGCTTGCTTCCAAAGACAGTGATTTCAGTGTAAAAATCCAACCTTTACAGCAGCTGCTACACTGTAGCAATCTAGCCACTTTGCAACTGATAACAATGTTGCAATTTTGCGCAATTCTAGCTCTTTAGAGTTCCGACCTTTAAAGAAGAAAGGAAAGCAGGGCAGGATCTGGGAGATGTGTGAATGTTTAAAGCCCCCTTTCTTGAGTTGCTGCTGCTGCTGTGTGCCCTGGGCAATGGGGAGAATCACTGGCTGCCCGCTGCCAGTTTTCCTCCATCCAGGCAAGCAGCAGCCACCCAGCCAGGCTCGGTGAAGGGGTCCGTTCATGCCAAGAGGAAGAGGGCAGGGCAGCCCCGAAAAGCGGCTTTTAAAAAGTAGCCACTTGAGTCATGTACGTCACATACAATCCTCAGAATCCAGATCGAACGCGATTAAGTTTAAAGTAATGGGAACAGGCAAATTCACGTTTGCATCCAGTTCTATTATTTCGGTTTAGGGAAACCAAATTAAGCTTATAATGGGGATGCGACCATTGTGTCTTTGAGTTTTTATAAAAGGAAGTGGCAAATAAATATTTTAGATAAATATTAAAACAAGAATGAAGCAGACATCCACTCCACAATACCTTCCAGTTCATTTCACCCCACTCATGCTGGGCTGTGCAAAACACTGTTTCAAAATATTTATGAAGCATTTCAAATGCCCACACCCTTCTTACATGAGGATCAAGTTTAACACCTAGCAAACATGGCCCTCGAGCGAGGTGAGTTCTTAGTCATTTCTCCATGCTCCTGGCTGCCCATCCCAAATTTTCACCCTGGAGAGGGATGGGCTATTTTAAGCGTACCAGAGCTTCCCACACAGCCCATGCCAGGCCTCCAAACAGTAACAAAAAATGTATTATTTAGTGGCCTAACATTTGCTGTGGGAAGTTCCATTCAGCGGGCCTATCATTGTGTGAGTGACCCAGTTCTGCAACCTGCTGCCCCATCCCTGTCAGGTGCCCAAAAAAGGTCAGCTAGGAGCAAGGTAAGGTGAGCTGAATAAGAGAAGCAGGAGGCATGACAATATAAGAATGGTGTGGCTGCATACCTCTACTCTGAAAGTTCAGACAATGAGATTTCTGGCACCTATATTCAGGTATTAAAATGCATATTTATAAACTCTTTTTTTCTTCACCAAAAGTATTAACTAGCCTCTACTTATCTATTGCAAAATTTGTGTGATTCCACATCAAAAGAGAGGGGAAAGTTAAAATAAGGTTACTATATAGGGAGGAGGATTCCGGCACCTTTAATAATTGTGCAGCATCACAAGTAGAAACTGCCTCTTCTATACAGTTTCTAAGGATGTAAGAACCCTCTCCTCATTTCCATATATTAACCTTAGTTATAAAACAGAGCAGGTATCTATAAAAAGCTAGGCAGAAGGATGAACCTATATGATCTTCCTGGTAGCTGCCTTGGGACTAGTGGAATAAATCTGCAGTTAAATGTAAAAGCGCAGTATACTTACTACGCAGCAACAACCAGGCATCCTGACTGGAAAGGCAGCTCCGTAGCTTCCCCATCAGAGCTGCAAGAGTTTAGGAGGCACGCACTGTCACATGGGTTGAGGCAGCCAGTCAAATTTTGAGCTTCCCTTCTTGCTTTGCTGGCATCTTGTCTCCTTTTCTCGCCCTCCTGCTTGTATTGGCTTGAAGCTCTGGATTTTCTTTATACTGCATAGCAAATGTCATTGATCCCACCTTAAGGTAAGTGTGCAGTCCTGATCATATAATGCAACGCCATGACAATCAATCGATCATTGTGCGTGACAACTTGATCAGGACTGCACATTCCAACGCGCAGTATAAATGTGTCTGGACGCAGCCTGTAGCACAGAAATGTTAGCCTTTTATAACCACCACCCCTAAGATACTGTCACTTAACAATATGTATCTTCTAATAAAAAATAGAAGGACAGCTGCAGACTATTTATGAAAGGTACATAAACACCAGCCAATCTAACAATAGTTCTTCCATTATCCCAAATGCCCAAGTAATTTCAGGCAAGAGATACAGCATTTTAGCAGTCCATCAATCGTGGCTAATATGGTTCCCCCTCCTTTTTCCCTGCAATCCTCCAGCTTTGCAAAGCAACCATATAAATCCTTCAGTGAAGCAAAGTGTATCTTTGCTTCTTGTACATGAGGGATGCTGGGACTAGTCATAAACTTTATGAACATCATATTCTTTCAGGAAAGGAAATACAAGATTAAAAGGGCTCAGGGTTTGTGCACACAAGGATTTATTGCCTCAGTCTTGAGACCTGGCTCCTTGCAGAGAATGAAGCATTTCATTTCCAACACTCTGTCACCCAGGACAGTTATTCTTTCAGATAAGAGAAGAGGAGTAAAAACAGATTTAGAAATGCCCTAAGGACTAATGCGGCATCCCAGTCTTTGTGCATGAAATGGCTATATGGAAATAAACAAGAATCAGGTAAAGATAACTGAGAGCCTGGTGACATCACAACAGATTAGTCTGTCTTTGGGCACAACAGGGAGAGATCACATCCATCTAATTTAGCGCAGTTCAACTTTCTTCATCCACATTTAGTCTCTCCAGATTCAGTCCAGTGATAGGGCACTTTTCCCTTCTTCACACCTTCCATCCTTCTCCTCCTTGTTTTCTGTGTAATTGGATCCAATCCTGTCAGTCAGCCAAATTTTGGCTTCTCATGAGAGCCACCCAAGGATGTGGGATTCATCCTGTTCTTACTCGAACCACATGCTCCAAAATTGCTCAGTTGGCTGGATCTTTTCTGCATGGAGATCCAGTGTCTTTCTCCATTTTAAGATGAGAGCTGAAGAAACCACAAAGGCGCATACAGTTAGATGTCCTTACTTTCCTGTTTTTCTCTCTCCTGCTTTCTCGTGTGCCTGTCTTATCTACTTGGTGGATAAGCACACACTTGAGGTCTTCAGTTCCAATTCTTCTGTCCGTTTCTTATTGCTGGAATTTTCCTATTCTCTTTACTTTGAATTTTCTCTTCATTGATGACAAACGATGATGGTAGAGATGGTCAGCTGGCATCTACTCAGCTTTGCACTGCTCGGCCTCAGGACCAGATGGTTTCTCAACTGGTGGATCGGCTGCCATAGTCCCTTTGCCATCTTGTGATGGGAGCAGTTGGAAGAGGGAGGAGGCAACTTTGTGGGCAAGGTGGAAGACCTCCTCAACCTTCTTCCTCTCTTCTGCTCCTCTCAGGCAAGATGGTTCACAGCCTTGTGATGGCAGTTGGAGGAGGGAGGGGCACTGCTGGGAGCAAGAAGACAGAGCAGCCCAGCCTGCTGCCTCTTCTCTACTCAGGCAAGATAGTTTGCAGCCTTGTGATGGCAGAGGAGAATGTGATCCTGGGGAACCAGGGACCGTTCCAGGCTATCTTAAATATCAGGTGTGACTGCAATCCAAATCTTTCCCCTGTATTTGTAAGGAAGTTTTTATCTTACAATAAGTATATGTTTTGCATGCATCAACCGAGATTGTATGACTGACCCTCTACATGTATAAACTCACAGATTGCGATAAAAAGTTGACTTGCATACAAAAGGACAAAAGATTTAAGTGAGCTGACTGTGTTTAGGATTTTGGGACCAGACTTACCAAAGACATTTGATCTGAACATGTCTGAAAATAATGGGAAAGTATCCAGTTAAAATTTTACTGCACTTTAATAAAAAAAACTTGATAGCAAAACTGGTTGAGCAACTGACACTTGCCACTTCCAAGTATAAGAGGTGTGAATTTGATGAAAACAATTGTGTATTTTACATGGAATCCTATGGTCATTCAGTAGCAACCTACTTCACTCTTTACTGCCATCCTTGCATCAGTCAGGAATATCCTCCTCTGCTACAGTTTTCCCATTAAATCAACCAGTTCACTACAGCATTCAATACTGCCACAGTTGTCCAACTATAAAGGCACATCATTAGTGTGCTCACTGATATCAGAAGTTGCAGTTCCCTTTGACGAGGAAAGGATGGCAATATTCACTTTAAAAAAAATCCAGCATCATTTCCAAAGAAAAGCAGGAAATGGGGTGAAAATTAGTGTTTGAATCACAGGTTATGCAAGTTGGTAAAGTTAGTGCTTCTTTTGAAGGGGCCATTGGCATCCTAGCCTGTTAATTTTGGAAAACATTATGAATGCAAAAGCTTGCTGGATCATACCAGAGGTTTACCTAGTGTAATGTTCTGTTTTTGACAGAAACGAAAATAGATTCATGTAGGAACTCCACAAGCAGGACATGAAGGCAAAACCTCTCTGCTTAGACTTTTTGAGGATGGTAACCACACATGTAAAGTTTCAGGATCTGGAGTCTAAAATACTGGCCTGTCTTTCCAGTTCGTAAACTCACATGTTTTCTGAGAAATGACTTCTGATCAATTTTGTCCAGTTTGGTATTATTAAAATAATAGCATTGTTCTCACTGTGTTTACTCAGAAGTAACCACAGCTATGTTCATTACTTCAGCAAAGATTGCATTCCTAGGGTTGCAGATCATAGGCTTTTCCGCACTGCAACGCGTTCCAAACGGAACGCGTTCAGGCGGGAAGCTTAAGACAGCTCCGGGCGCTTTCACCGTTCACACACAGGCGTGCCGGAACGCGTTCCGGCGCGTCTGTGTGCGAATGCTCAAAGCGCCGGGAGCTGTCTTAGCCGGCAAAGGCCGGCCAGGGGCGCGGAGACAGCCGCGGAGGCAGATCGGCAATCAGCTGATTGTCAAACAGCTGATTGTCGAAGCCGCGCCGGCGTCGGAGGCGAGCCCGCAGCTGTTCGGGAGACAGAAGCAGGCGCGAATGCTTCTCTCCCGGAACGCCTGCGGGCGGCTCGTCTGCGTTCGAACGCATGTAGAGCACTTCAAAGTGCTCTACATTTCGAACGCGAGAAAGACAGCTGCGGACACGTCGGAGTGCAAGCCCCGCTCGGGCAATGCGGATGCCGTGTCCGCAGCTGTCTCCCGCGCGTTCCAAACACCCCCGTGCGAAAACGTCTCAGGTGTGTGCCCATTATTCAACCAAGAATTGTTCTTGAAATCTTAGGAACAAAGTGATATTATTCATTGTACAGAATCAATTGCAGGCATCCTTGCCCTCTACTGGTTAAAGCAAATATTTCTTCATTACATTCCTTCTTGAGAATCCTTGCTTGAATTTTTTTAAATTCAGCTTTCTGATGAATGATGCTCCTTGGTGGTAAAGAAACAAATGTTACTTCACGATAAATCAAAATTACAATAATATGCAGAGGGGAAACTATTTTGAGACATGTGGTTGGCAATCCCGTAGATTGGTATGGGTGCTGGTAGAACATGAGTGGGCAAAGTCCAGTAAGATTCCTCCTGCCTAATTCCAACTGATATTCTACAGCCACAGAAGCCAGATCAACCTGGGGTGCAGTTCATTCATCCCTACTGAATCAAGAAGGGGAAAATCCGTATGTGTGATAGAATATAGACTTTACTGTACAACATTCAAGATGAAGGACTTCCTGAAAGTCAAATATGTGCAATAGGGTTACCAAAATGATATCCCAGTACATTTCTTGTCAGCGCTGCAATAGATACTAGAATAACAAGCATACACAGGTAATATTTTCATGGTATATTATCCACATTAAAGATACTTTCACAGATTGCCTGAGTGCATTTTTCCACTGTCACTAGAAGTACCCATTAAGTACCCATTAATGGGTACTTAATGGAATTTTTGTACCCATTAATGGGTACTTAATGGATTTTTTGTACCCATTAATGGGTACTTAATGGGTACTTCTAGTGACAGTGGAAAAACACCCTGAGAGGCTTGCTGTGGATCTTTCGCATTAGCTACACACAAGCTCGACTTCCTGCTTGAAAAACCTGCTAGAACTCCACAGAAACATCAGAGATTTAATGAGTGTTTTGCTTGACACACCAAAAGTCTTATGCTTAACGGACAGCACTACCTATTACAACACTCCAATCCAAAACTACTCCCCATGACTTCAAATGATTGATCCACACAACTCATGTCCATTTTGCTGCGTTCCTCTTTTGTCACCCGGTTCCATTCCTGCACAAAACTGTTCCTTTCTTACCGTACGCTAGTGCTTTGAAGTCGAGGATCAAACATTGTTTTGTCAAAATACGTATGCGTTGAGATGCAGCTGAGTAGCAGCACAGCTAGGGTTTGCTTTGTTAAGCAGCATTCATCCATTTCTGCTCAGCACTTCTGTACTTTTTCATTCCTTTCTACCCTGGCTATTAACACCAGGAAAGGTCATTATGTAGCCAGAACAGTTCTCCTGAACAAAAATATTTAATTTTTAGGTTTAAAATAAAAAAATTAAAAAATGGTGTGGAAGGAAGGAAAGAGCTTTCTGTAAAGTGCAGGAAAAGGCACTCTAGAAAAACAGCAGAATAGAAGGAAAATACTGAGCATTGGAACTGAGAACTCACATTTTGGTGTGATTTACCTACAGCAGAAACTGATATGAGGTAAAACGGCATTGTGCATCCCGTTGTCTGGAAATGTCAGCACTATACAAAAAAGGCCTTTACCATTTTGAATTCACAATGGTTTGTATAGGACAGGGGTGGCTCCTGCTTCAGAACAGCTTAAGAAGAACAAGGAGAAATCAACATTGTCCATTCCTATTCCATTTTGCCTGAAGAAACTTCGGATTTGACATTGTGTATCCACATGAGTCCATCAATAAACATTTTCCTTTACCACTTCCCTTACTAAGTCAGAAGCTTCTGCTTCTTTTGATCTTGCAGAAGGTTAAAAATAAAGGGCTTATGATGTGACATCAGAGGGGAAATACCTTTGTCCATGTGCTAGTGTGGAGCACTGTCGTATGTCTGGAGTTGAAGTTCCTTTTGGAAAGTCAGGAATGAGGTCTAGTCATTCCCTGAGGGAAAGGGAAAGATCACCTTTGGTCATGCCATCATGTTACTAGGTGAGGAATGTCCTATGTTGATTCTCACCAAAGTATTAATTGTAACCCTTTCACAAGGAACATTCTGATCCTTAGGAAAAATGAAAATACTCATTAGCATCATTTTAGAGATAGGTCTTTTCTTCACTGGGCCTTATTCTGAATTATATCCTAGAACAGAGACCTGCCATCCACATGCCTGGGCAGACTGCAGCAGGCCTTGGCCAGAGCCTGCCATATTCTACACTCGCATGTGGGTGGCAGGTCCCAATTCCTAGATATATTCCAGAATAAATCTCAGTGCATAAAGATTATTCTCCCAATTTAGAGTCTCTTTAAGAAGCAGAGAGAAGGGGTATCTTATTAATAACTTGATGTGAGTTGATGGTAGGAATGCCCTGATCTAGCTGCTTTCAGGGCAGCAACATTAACCTGATAGCTTTTCTAGACTGGCTCCTGTTACTAAATTGGGTCTCTCTCTTATATATACTGTATATATATATAGGCATTGTCTCCTTGGCTATACAGGCCATTGTTGATCAGAAAATCAGCAAATGTACTGTAATATGCATCTTATTGCACAACAGGATTTGAATTCATTACTAGCTTGATCATACCTATGAAACATAGTGTTCACTCTGGTAGTAGGGATGAGTGAAAAATGTTTGTCAGTTTTAAACTTGCATACGAATTTGAAGACTTGATGCTTCATGCATAAATTGAAAGGGGTCTACATTTATAGCCCCCTTTTGCATGAGAAGCAAATATATCTGGCCTTTGTAGAAAGCTTTGATGTTGCCAGATCTGCCCATCCACCACCTCACGTTCCCCATGACCTCCCAGGCCTCCTGGAGGTGTGTGTGCAGCTTGAGAGGCTGACCCATTCAAGAATTGTAGGAAATCTTGTGCCATTTCCCATAAATTGTGGGGAATCCTGGGGAATTGCATAAGATTTCCCACAATTCCAAATGGGGGTAGCCACTCCAGCTGTGTATGCACCTCCAGGAGGCCTGGGTTGAGCCTCTGAAGAGGGTGCGATGGGGGCAGTGGTGGTAAAAAATGAGAGGGGCAAGGTGGGATGCAAAGGAAGGAGTGCACAAACACCTGACACAAAGCCAAATATTTCCCCCTTTTGATTTGAATTTAATTGAAGGGGAGAAATGTGCTTTGTGCACACCCCATCTGATAGTTTTCAGGGAGTTAGAGTAGACCTTCCTCTCTCCTCCTCCTATCCTTCTCCTCCTCCATCTGTGACTGGATGAACTTCTGTCAATTTTTGGTGGTATCTCTCTGGTTCTCTTTCTCAATCCACGCAGCTGTTCACATATTCATAACCAAAATGGGATGCATAAGTATGTCTCTGTAAGTGTAAACACCATCATCTGCTCCAACCCAGCTCCATTTCCTCTCATTTTTCAAAGACACTGTCTGTGAAACTAAATAACTCCTACACACATATTCATGGCCTTGATTGCATGGTTGTGCATTTAGGTCCTCCCCAATACATTTGAAAGTTCAAAACTGCACCCTTGCACAAATTTCTCCCTCTTTCTCTCTTTTTGTTTAAACCCAAGATCCCTAGAAATATGCACCTTCAAATATTGAGGTGGGGGGGGGGAGGCTTCAAGGGTTCATTTCCAGCCAGGATACTGAGGGCAGGGGCAAGGACAAAGGTAGCACATGCTGTGGGGTGCCGTCCTCCCCACCTTGTTCTTCACCCCACATCTCCAGTATCCATCTCCTTTTTGTTGTTGTTTAAACCCCAAATCTCCAAAGATATGCAATTCTGCACCTTCCAATGTGCAGTGGGATACTAAATGGCCACCCAGATTATTGCTGACTTTGTCCCTTGCACTCATTCTCAATATCCTGGCTGGAAATGCTGCACATTCAAAGGTGCAGAATTGCACAACTCTGGAGGCCTTGGGTTCACAAAAAAGAGAGAAAGAAATTGGAGACATGGGGCATGGGGGAGGCAGAGATGGATAGAACTTTCTGCTTAACACCCACAAGCTACAGCATTGGTTGAAGAATGGGAGGAAGCCCCTCCCTTTGCCCACCCACAGAAGTTCAGATAGCACTTCCAAAAGTCATTTGGCGTGTGCTCACCCTTAAATGTAACTGGGCTATGGAACTGAAACAGTCTTGAGAGCTGAGATAATCTGATTACTGGTTAGGTTGAATTTCAGCATAATGGCTCAGATAAAAATCAGAAGATTGTTTTTAGGTAGGAACCCAAGTGCAATGGACTTCCTCAGGCAATCTGAAACCTCGGATTTGACCGCAGCCTCATTCCACAGTGAAGAGGTGAGAAAGGGGAAACAATTCACTTTTGATTTCTGATTTGCTGAATTTATCTTTTAGGTTCCAGAAAAGGATTACCAAGCATCTGGCAGAGAAATATGCTTTGAATCTCAGCTCATTTATTGGCACTAACAACCTCAAGTTACTTCAAATGATCTAGAAAGATTCAGATCAGATTATACCTTCAATTGAGGCTTCATAGAGAAACATTTCCGTGTCTTTGACTGTACCATGGTTGTGCAGAAGAACCTGGACACTGGGGGTCCTAGGAAAGGGATTGTCTTGGAGCCATTTATCCACCAGGTTGGAGGACATATGAGCATGATGAAGTATGATGACCATACCGTCTGCAAGCCTCTAGTCTCACAAGAGCAATGGTTTTATGAATCTCTTCCTACAGCAATGAAACAATTTACACCTCAATACAAAGGTAGGACCAAGATCCAAATCTAAGTGTACTTACTAGAAAGTATGGCTGTTCTACTGGATTACAAGAAAACCATTACTAGGATCAGGATACCAGAGTTAGCCGATGACTGATGCTAATAAACATAGGTCAGAGGAGTACTCTCTTTCAGCTACCAGTTGCTAATTTAAAAATGAAGGTACATTCACACCTAACAAGGAGGAAAGGAAAATCTTAAAAACATTTTAGGCCCCATTCCCAAAGGCATTAAAATCCAGACTGAAATTCCATTAAATTTGCCAATAGTCTGAATCTGGGATGGGCTGTCCCCATGCCAGTTCTTTTTCCCCAGATTTTCTGCAGAAACCCCTGCAGAAATCAGGGGGGAGGGGAACCTTGCTGAAACTGGACTTCAGAAAACTCTGGATTTTAGTGCCCTCAGAGGCAAGCGAAGGAGGAGATCCAGTGGCCAGGGCGAGTGAGTGAGCAGCGAGCAAGCAAGTGAGCCAGGGGGAGGGGAGGCTGCCCCTCAGGTGCCTCCTTCCCCAGCGAAAGCGCTTTGATTCAGGGAGGAGGAGGTAAAAGGGCAGCACTAGGCATGGGAGAGAAGCAGGATCCGCCACCACTACTGCCTCTACCACCCCCATCACCGCCGGGTGCTCGGCTTCCCTTCCGGTTAGGAGGAGGAGGAGACCAGCAGTGGCAGCTGCGGCTCCTGTCCAAAAGCACTGCGCCATGCCGTTCACTGGTGTGCTTGTGCGTACTTGCGGGTGAGGTTTGGGAACAGCCCAATGTGCACTCGGTGCTGTTCCCGGGCTCCAGGTAAACCCACAGCAGAAACCGGATTACTCTGGACCAGAGTAATTCAGACTTGCAGTAGGTGGGAACGCGCCCTTAGAGATGGCAGCATATGGCACTTCTTTTCTCACCTCATCACTGATCTACCATTTCTAGCCTAAAATGTTAACGAGAGAGAGAGTGGAGCAGACTGATGTGTGAATGAATTCAGTAAAGAAGCATTCATAATGATGCTTAATCAGAACCCAACAATATTTAATAGACAAGAGTGTCATCAGCTGTGATTTATCAAGGCAGGAGACAGCCATGCTGTACTCCTGCTAGCTGTCACCATTTGTAAACAAGCACCTATAATCTCGAATATTTGGAGTATTATACATGACTTTCACCAGTATTGTTGGGGAAGATTTTAAAATATGTCAAAATAAGAAAGGGACGAACCCACAAAATGAAGATTCTAATGCTTTTCAAAGATCTAAAAACAGAGATAGAGAAATTCATTTACAGCAACAAATGATGCCTCCAAAGTTTTCTCATTTAGATTTTTTCCTCTGAGACCTTGTATATCTCTCAGTGGTTATGCTGGAACTCATGAATAACCCTGATGGAATTCACAGTTTGGTGTATGGGTCCCTCCCCCCATTTGAAGGGACCATTTCTGCACATTAAGCTTCCTATAATGAGAGCTTTGGAAATTGAGAAAAACAGACCTATAACAGTAGTTCTACAGATAATATGACTTCCCAACAACAATAGGAAAAACTGTTATTTCCCCTTAGAATTTGCTCTTCTGATGTTATTGTGCATTGCATGCTATGGTGAATTGTTAACAACAATAGCAAAATAATTGCCCAAGAATTGCTTTTGACCTGGAAACAGACATTATCCCATTACAGTTACTTTCCTCTGCAGAATGTAGCCCAAGAAATTAACAATTTCTCAAAGAGTGCATGGGGAACAAAGTAGTTCCCCAGTAAAGAATGTATGAGTAGGATCTCCAGTTTGTCAATTATGAAAAAATTCAAAGCATCTGGTATCAATATTGTGTTTTAAATTGCATATGGCAACTGTACTACTTCAAATGCAAATTAAATATTCAGACAGGGACACACTTACCCAGAAATGTTATTCATAAACCTTTTCTCAGCTTATGATAAGAAAATGGCTTGCTTATGCAAAGGAGGCTTTTCAGTAGTGCTTCCAGGTCATCTCTCTCAGCCATCAGACAAACAATGCTGCTGATAAACAGAGGCCCCCAACATTCTGAGTGGAATGTCCAACAAGGACGGATCCACAAATGTGTACAAGTGTAAATCAAAAATTAGTAGCTGTTGCCAAAGCCGTTGGTTTTAGTGGTCTGCATTCTAAGAGAAAACAGGAATGTTGCTGTGCTTCCATTTCTTTGAAACACACTGAAACTATTTTATCGTACTTTTCACTCTACTAATAAGTGATAAATTATTTTGGGAAGTAATGGGACTCCAAAAGCTTCTTAGTAGAAGCTACGTCTGCTACTACACTGAATTTCATCAGGCAGAAATAGGTCTTGGAATCCACCTAAACTTTCCTTTATAAGGTTAATTTGGCCATAATAACTTAAATCTCCATGACACAGCTGACAAGGACTAATGCAAAATGAGCTGGTTTTCTTCAGTGGCAAATAAGAACATGTCCAAGAAGCCAAAGGTCAAATTTCGACTCTGCTATAAAATCACTAGGTGTTCTCAAACCAGACATGATCTGTAAGTTTCCCAATCTACAATATAGTCTACATTTCATGTATTTGGAAAGTGTTATAAGCTTAATGTTTATTATTAATGGAAACTTAATGCAACAGCTTACCTATTGCCATAATAGAAGCTGTGCTTATCGAAAACCAAAAATTCAAGGACTTGGAAAGCAAAGCCATGGGTGTATAGATGAACTACAATAAGTATTAAACTGCATTAACTTTTAGCATTAACACACACCTTTTTTCCTTGCATAAACCATACGGTGACGTGTTAGGTATCCTAGATACATAACACCGGTCGTCTTCTCTAAAATCTGATACTACATTTAGGAGATCATATGTCTAGAATTGACGTAAAGCTTCTTACCTCCAAGAGAGGTAGTGTGTACTCAGCAAAGAAGCGATTCTAAGGGCATCTTACAAAAACCACAAGTAACAGCCCTCCTAAAAGCATTTTAAGGAATTCCAGCTGAGATGCATAACACAAAATACAAGATATAAGAAAAATGGCACAATTACAGATTCCTCAAAGTCTGGAAAAGGTTCCTAAAATTGGGCTTACACTGAGCAGTTGATCAAAAAAGAGGATTGTCCTCTGTAAGGTATGATTCATGGCCACTAGTGAGAGCTGATGCTCATTATGATTTGGGGGAGGAGTGAAAGGCAAAACAGCCAAAGGAAATAGTATGAAGAGTCAGAAACAGAAGAGTTCAAGAGAATGTACAGTATGTCACCTCCTCATATTTATTTAAAGCAACCTGCCCAATTTGGCCTCCATCATTCCTTTTATTTTTTTAAAGGCAGAATTTCAAAGATCTGCCTCTTCTGATACTGAGGACTCACAGGCCGCATCCCCATTACAACCTTATTTCGATTTCAAACCGTTTTCAATCCTGGCAGACCCCACGTCAGTTTGGCTTAACACGCTTTCTAGGTGTTAAATCGCCCCAAAGCATTGTAAATGTTAATCCTCATTTCAACAGGTCTCACTCCGGTTTGTGCACTTGAAATGTTTTACATTTTTTACTGTGGGGACCCTATAGTGTTAAGGGATGAGAATCCGTGTTTAGGGTTTCCCTCCCCCAATAGCTTGCTTCCAAAGATAGTGATTTCATTGAAAAGATCCACCCCTCAAAACAGCGACTATAAAAATCCTCTCCTTAAAGCTACCCTGTAGCGATCTACCCACTTCACACCTTAAAACAATGTTGCAAATTTCTGCAATTCTGAAAGTTCTGACCTTTAGCAAGGGAAAAGAAAGTAAAGCAGCTGGAAGTTCTGTTTTAAAGGCTGTGGCTGTGAAGGGGGCTTGAGTTGCTGCTGCTGCTGTGTGCCCTGGGAAATGGGGAGAGGAGGGGAAAGAATCGCTGGCTGCCCACTGCCATTTTTCCTCCAGGCAAGCAGCAGCTACCCAGCCACCCAGCTAGGCTCCCTGAAGGGGTCTCTTATGGGTGGCGCATTCATGCCAGGAGAAAGAGGGCAGGGCAGCCCTGAAAAGCGGCTTTTAAAAAGTAGCCACTTGAGTCCGCTCTTGAGTTACCAATGTCACGTACGATCCTCAGAATCCGGATCGAATGCCATTAAGCTGAAAGTAATGGGAACAGGCAAATTCGCGTTTGCATCCAGTTCTATTTTGCAGAGGCAGTAAACAGATTAGCTTTGCTGTTGGTAATTCAGCTGTTACAATGGGTTTACTGTCTCAATGATCATTCTGGCAGGTGCACAGGCACAAGCAGGGAAGGGAGGGGTTCTTTAGCATGCATCTCCACAGCAACTGGGATGAGGTCCTCCCTGCTCCACCCCTGGATCCTGGCCCACCCACTGTCTCCCTATCTCTCTACTGCCTTGGAGGGGCACATACCCACTGCTGCCAGTCAAATACGAATTGCAGGCTGCTCTTCCAGGTGTGCTAAAGCTGATCAGTTCTGAACTGGCCAGGCCACACCTCCACAGCAGCCAGGATGTGGTTCTCCCTGCTTCACCCCTGGGTCCTGCCCACCCAATAGGAGCAGCTATGTCCTTGTCTCCATGCTGCCCCAGAGGGAACCATTTGCTGTTCCCTGTCAAGAAACAAAATGTACTGGACTGACTAAGGGCTTTGCCTTGAGACAGAGGGAGGGAGGTTAAAAGAATCAAAGAAGTATTTTTGCATTATCTGGCAAAGATTCGCTTCAGCGGCTGAACCTTGGCTCTATTTTTAAACAACCTGAAGGCTTTCTATAGCTGAATCATCATTGTGTAACATGGGCATTTTCTGAAACTTACCTTACCATCATTTAAAACCAATTAGATTGCAATCCTATATAAACTCGCCTAGAGACAAGTCACTGAATTTATAGGGGCCTCATTTACTGTGGACAGGAAGCAACTGTTCACAGATTAAGTAACTCTTAACACATTTCTGACATGATTCAGTGACCTTGGAAAAGTTGGGGGGGCTTTTTATGCGCTCTTTTCTTTTAGGTACAGCTCCTAACTCAACGCTGCCTGTCTAGTTTAACACTAATGTGAGATTATAGACTTACTTTCAAGCCAAATTCTGTCTGCAGTTGTATTGCGCATGGCAGTAAATAAGTATGCCTATTAATTTAAAAATATACACACAAGAGCAGAGTTAGAGAAGTACATTGCAAAACAGCTTCTGAGAATTGCTGAGATGCTTCTGGCATGCTGATTGCGTCTGTAAATATTATCTGTCAGGCCTCCTTGCTACGCACATAATCCTAAGAGATACCAAAATGGAGGCAAAAATAACCATTTAGCAATTACAAACAGTAACATTGCCCCTTAGTAATAAATTTTAAATTGTTATCAAAACAAGAACATTGTGGGTGTCAGTAGAGTGAAACTATTTTTGCACATGCTGATGGATTCTGCGATTTTGCACATGACAATATAATAAGGTTCTTGGCTGCTTTTGCTAAAGAAAGCATAGCAGATCTTCCTACTGTTCTGTGGAATATGGGAAATACATAAAACTGAATTCCTTCTTATTTCAATTAGCATCTGTTCACTATCACCAGGTCAGTTATGTCTCAGTTCATGATTACACATGAAAAATATGCTGTGTCACTGATTTAATATCCTAAGTGAGATAACATTTTATATATTTTATGTACACACACCGCATACCTACCTACCTACCACTGAAGAAGTATTTATTTCTGGACAACACATAGCAAATAATCTTAATGTATCATCTTTATTACTTTTGTGACCAACATGCCTATTTCTAAGTCTTCTATAAAAAACAATTGTTTATAATAATGCAGGACTGTTCTGTAACTCTGATGTACAAGATAAGATTTCTCAGTGGTTTATGCTTTTAATGTAATAGCAATTTTTAAAGCATAAAGCTTAAATCTGCTTTTAAAGAAGGTGGCAATCATGTTAACGAAATGCACTTATGATTAATCCTACCCACATGGTTCCAAGTCACCAAATATCTTCTGCATGGAAATAAACCAGAGAAATGTTTTTTTTTTCTAGTGCTGTAACATACATAGGAGTTTAAATGCACAGTTAACCAACCATTTTGGATGCCTTATGGCTTTATGATGGGTTTATGGATAATCAAGAAATTCATTTCTCCTCTAAAGATTTTCAATAAAAGCAACCAGGTGTTTATGGTGCATATCTTATGGTACATAATTATTTCCTCAAACTGGACTTCAGGATACCTAAGCTGTCTTCCAAAGCTTCTGGTTTTGTTTCAAGGAACCATCTACACCTCATTTTTAATCCAGTTTATCCTCTTTCAGAGCAAGAGAACATTCCAACAAAGTGACTCATCCTTTTCTTTGGTCATCATCTAACCCAGAGGTGGATTTTCTGAGTGAGATAATGCTGACCGAAAACAGCATGTCACTGCTGATGCTCCCACTTGTGCTGGAAGTGGACTGAAGCTGGATTAAAATGTAGGTGTAGGTGGGCCATAAGCGCTAGGTTATCTTGAAAATGGCTTTGTCTTAATTAGAATACATGCCATTCCACCCAGCAATTCAGTATTGATTTCTATAGTCTGTGTCTCAGACATGCATAAAAATAGACAGACTGACTCATGAAACAAAATAGATCCAGTATCCCTTCAACATTACCACCCAGACAGATAACTTTTGGATATTGACCTCATGCTGATTCAGCATGCCTAGCTCCCAGAAGCCAATGTATCTCCCAATCTCAGAATCTCTGCTGATGTCAAATTGGCTAAGTAAACAGGTAAAATGGGAACAGATGGTGACAGTGAGAGAGCAAGAGTACAGAAGCAAAATTTTTAGTACCTGTTTTTTCTCAACCTCTGCCTTATGAATGTTGTACCCAGACGCATTTATGCATGCCTCACAACTTGAACAGCTGAAAAAGAGTCTCATCTTCTTTGGATTATCACTAGAAGGCAACAGGTGCTCAGGATACCCAAGTCAAGCTAGGAAAGTATTGAATGTGAATTACAGGAAAACTAGGTTAGTAGAGTAAGACATGGCCACTCTTCCAGGCAATTTCTTAATCTTAAAATTATGAATAAATAAACACTCCTGAAGTAAAGTCATAATCTATTCTTGACACCTGAGGCTATCTTTGTAGGTAAATACATGTATCCATTAATTTTCAATAAAATTTGATATCATGGTTGTTTGTCCCCTGACCTTTAGAGAAAGAAATGCTCTGCCTTTGACATTTACTGGTCCTAAGGTTGCCAGTTTTTCAGACTGGTTTTTGTTCCATCTTTAAAACAATCTGCAGAGCCTAACACACGATATTTGCCTCCAAGCCCTTGAAAGTGACACACTCCTCCTAACTGCATAGCAACAGGCCACAAGCCTATCAGTTGGCAACTCTTCTCTGTCCTGAGTTCCCACCATGAAACCTGGAACACTCAGTCACGGTTGCAAGCAGCTCACATGGCCCAGAGAGATCCCACGTAATTCCCCAAAGGGCAGGGCTATGCAAAAGAGTCTCCTCCTGCTGTGAGGATTCTTGGACTGGAACTGAAAATGCAATGCTCTAGAGTGCCCTTAAGAAGGACCGCTGTCATCAGCCTTCCATTCAAAGGTCAGGCTGTCTCATCTAGAAATCATGCCCCAAAGCCATCTGCCATCTGATACTCTCTGCAACTCCAATCACTCAGGCTTTATTGGGAGTGGAATAAATATCTGACAGGCTGACTGGCCCTGGAGCCATTGAAATCAATAGGCAGAGGCACTGCTGAAATACAGGGGCCTTTGAAGTGAGGGCTACATGTCACAGGTGTTTCTTCTTTACTTGGATCAGGACTGTCCTTTCACAACCCCAGGGAAAATAACAAATATGAGAATCAAAACTAGTAAATAGAAAACTGAAACAATAACACCACCTACTTAAAAACATTAAAATACTTTAAAATATTGGCATGCTAAAAACAATGAGGACAAGATAAGATAATTTATTACAATGCCATGATCTGGTTGTGGGAGGATGTATACTGTAGAAGATGGAGTCATCTTTCAGGTTCTCTTTCCACTCCAAGTACCTTGTGAAAGTTAAAAGGAAGCCATGTTTGCCACAGCTTCACAGCTCCAAAGGAAATTCTTAAAGCCACCAATGTCCCCATGGATGTTGGCTCAGTCTGCTAAAAATGCAGACTCGGGTATGGTCATGCATGCCACAACAGAATAGTCCATCTTAAGGACATTGGGGATTTGGGTGTGAATCGCACCCATCCACTTTAACACAGACACAGTTTGACTCATCTTTGTCTACCTTTTTCAGCTTTCCTGGTCTTAATTGACAGGGAATTTTTTTCCTCCACCCTTCTGATCTTTCCCCTCTTTGTGCCTTCTGTGATTACATGTACATTCATCAGTCAAATTTTGGCTTCTCAGGGGAAGGGAGGGCAAGGCCACCAACTTCTGTCCCTCCCCTCCCCACTCCTGCCTCTTCACCTTTTGGATTACTACAACTGAATTCCACATGTGCTTTGGCCTAGAGGTCTGGCATGAATGTTGTTCATGGGGAACAAGAACATGCCCCTTTAGTTCCTAACATAAGAGGAGCCCTGCTGGATCAGGCCACAGCCCATCTAGTCCAGCATCCTGTTTCACACAGTGTCCCACCATTTGTCCCATGGTGGGACATTTGCCCAGTGTCCCACCATTTGCCCTTCACCTGCTCTCGAATCCCAGCAAATGGCCTTAGAGGCACCCTGCTTGTCCCCTCAGCGTGAAAGATGTACTTAGGTATCTATTCTAGTAGCCATAGATACATCTGTCATCCATAAATTTGTCTAACCTTTTCTTAAAACCATTTAGGCTGGTTGCTATTACCACCTCTTCTGGCAGCAAATTCCATAGACCAATGACCCTCTGGGTGAAGAAATACTTCCCCTTGTCTGATCTGATACCAATTAGTGCTGATGTTGTAATGGATGAGTCATGTGGGAGCACGAGATAGAATAAGCGTGTACAAGTTTCTTTGGACTCCTTGCTCCATTTTGCCTCATTCTTACTTTTAAAAAGGAAGAAGCATACAAACCCGTATTTCAACCTTCCTGGAATGTATTAGGATATGGCTTCAGGACAAGCAAGGTGGTGGGGGAAGGGGAATTAGCTCCAATGTCTGAGCAGCACATGGTATGGCCATAGGAGTGCTTGTGCCATCTGCAGTTGTTTCACCCCACCTTCCTTAAAAAAAAAAAAAAAAAAGCCTGAAGTGCACAAAACTGTTAGCCTTGCTGGAGTTTATCAAGACATGACTTAAGGACAAATACCTGGGCGGCACATGATATGGCAACAGGACTGCTTGTGGTTGTTTTGTTTTCTATTTGTTGGTGGGGAGTTGCATGAAATTGCAGAAATATATTTTCTCACCAAACAATTAGTTCTGCTCCTTCTTATCCCTATAATACCTCCTTTTAAATGTCTTGGCCTCCTTCCCACCAGCCACCATGAATTTCATGTAATGTTTAAATATATAAATAATATATATTATTTATGATAAAACTCATTATCATTCCCTCATGGAAATTTACTCCATGAGTTGGGAAAGATTCATAAGCAGTTTGTCAAACCTCCTTCCAGGAGAGATACTATGGATCAAATCAGCGTGATATTGTTTCCTAGGCAGCTGCTTTTCCATTGAGCTACAGTTTTCTTCCATAGACAGGGTTTTCTGTTGTTGTTGTTTTGGTTTTTGTATTTGTTTCACCTTTTGGACAATGGGCTATAATTTGTGCATGAACTAATATGAATATGCATGGTGTTTTTATGGGAATACCTACAGAGCCCCAAGTAGAGCAATCAAAACCCCCTACCCAACTGCAACCTGAGATAGGCCAACTATTTCAATATGCACAACAGACTCTAATTTCAAAAACAGCTTCTTCAGTTTTTCTTAGTTTGTTGTTGGCAACCCTGTCTGTGGTTCTGCATAGAAGGGAAACAAATTCTTAGTTTTGGACCATGATCCCATCAAATAATTGCTGAAGGCTCAGGTTTGACAGAAGGCAATAACTGAGCAGTGGACTGCTCTGAGCTTTGTAACCTTGTGAAATGACAAGATAAAACCCAGATAAACAAATGAACAATAATATAGACTGCTCTAGCATGACACCGTCACACTTTTTACTGTTTGGAATATCCTCTTTTGAAATATTCCAACAACATGATCTGCTTTCCAGGCAGCTACTCCCTACATCTGTTTTCCATGGTATTTTCTTTTAGGCCAATACATGTTGCCACATCCATGAAACGTGAGCAATGTGGGAAAGGACTTGATCTATTTTTAAGCAAGCAAAGTAGCAGAACTGAGACGTGAAGGAAAGGCTGACAGATAGCTAGTAAAGGCCACTTCTCACTTCTTTAGTCTCATTAACGATAAGAAGCATTAAACTTTAAGAACTTTTTAGTGCTTTCCATTTTAAGGAACTAGTCACCATTTTATTTAATTTTTGTTCCTCACTCGTTGACCCCCACACACACATACAAAGCTATTGCTCCAGAAAACTAAAGTAGTTTCAGTCTCTCCTTTTTAATTAATAGTGAAGTCCAAGAAGTAACTGGATACAAATTTGATTGTTGTCATATTCCTATAAGATAGAAACTGAGGGGAAATTGTAGGAAAGCAGTGTTGAATCCCACACACTTTACTCCCAATACATTATTTAGCTGCTTCCTCTCAAGCTTTGAGATGTAATTTTTAAAAATTTCCCCAGGAAAAAAATATAGAACTAGGGAAAGCAGTTTTCAGAGGGGTTGTGAAGAGTGGAGAACAGTGAAGCACATTTTAAATCAGTCATAATGTCTTGTTTGTTCGCTGTTGCATTTTGACATCTAGTGTTGAGCCCCACTCAATTCAACTATGCTCTGGCATAATCTGAAAAGAATTAAAGTGCAAGGACATTGTGTACAGGGTCAGTTTCATGTGAACTGCTGAGGGGGACACGTGAAAGAAACAGGCATTTCAGAGATGCCAAAAGCTATTTGCAACACAGTGCGTAGCCAGCTCTTCAGAGTTAAAGATTTAAATAGAACAAAGCCAGACCTGTTAGGAGATTCCTCCTTGCATAGGTTTTCATAAACTTTCTTCATGCAGCGTGCCCAGATATAAAAATAAATGGACAGTAGAAAGTTCCAGATAAACGTGGGAGGAAATACCCCATAACCCCTTATAGTGTGTTCATATCTTAAATATACTGCACAAACAGAACTGTGGCCACATCCAGGTGGCAGCTAAATAACCTGCTAGCAAGGGGTAGTGTGGGATATTGATCCCCACCATTATCCCTTGCTAGCTAGACAGCTGCAATGCTGTCTTTGCATGTTTTACACTACAGGTGCATATGGGCATTCAGAATGCCCAGATGTGTTTGTCATCACCTCCATGCAAGTATGGATGCCTGTTGCAGCCTCCGCGCATGTTCACTGGATGGAACAATCATGGTAGTTTCATTCAGAAGCTCAGTAAACACGCTACTGTTGGAAAACCCACATCCAGCAATATTTCTTTATGTGAGGCAACTCCACAATAGCAGCTCCGTCATGGTGCTATACCCATCTGCACAGGGCCTATAAGTAAAAGCACTATTGAATCAGTGTCAACTTTTAGTGACTACATGCACATGCTCATAAAGTTTTCTTGGCAAAAGCCATAACCTTCTTCCAGGGAGAAGAGGAGGGTCAAACCTGCAACCTTCTGCTTTCCAGCCAGTTACTCTACAGCTCAGAAACAGTCAACCCTACTAATATGTGTGCCACTTTAAATAACTCTTCAAATCATAGTTTATATTTTAGTGAACTTACAAGCCTTTCAGGGATCTATTGATCTCCACTGGACTGTAAATTTGATACAACTTTCCAAAGGATTAATATCAGAACGTTTCTGGTTAACATTCCTTCTTAGTATTTGATCACAGTTTGTTAAAAAAATTAATAAATAAACATTTAAATTTTGCCTTAATCAAGTCTTGATAGTCATTTCAGAAATTATACAGGGCAAAACTGATGTATCACAAAGACAGTATGGTAGGTGAACAAACATAAGGGATATTATTGGTTGTCCTGGTTCTTAATGTAAACATATGTGAAACTGGAAATATTTGCAACTTACGGTGCAGTTTTCATTTACACAGTTATTTCTTTCTTTTAAAGGCACTGTTTCTGTACACCTCAAGAAGGACAGCATGGGAAATATGAGTCTCATTGCCTGCCCACAAACAGATAACCACTGTACTTTGGATAATACCTCTAAGGAAGCTTCAATGACAATATGGCAGAAGCTCAACCAAGCAAATACCAACAGTGGTGATCACACATTTGTTAAATGGAATCAAGGCACAATTGCAAATGCTATCAAGGACAGGTAAGCTGCCAATATCCAACACTATGCAGCAGTAGAATGATCATGCTTTTAGAGCACCTGGAGGGGACACACACTGAACACAAATAAGAACAATATCCTAAGAAGCAAAAATTCTGAGGGTTCTTCCAGATGCAGGGTAAAACCCACATTTCTCCCAGAACTATATTAGAAATGCCACACATAATTGTGGCATTCCCAAAAGAGTCTCAAGGCAATGTCCTGCAATATCACTATTCACAAACAATAGGCCTTTTCGCACAAGGCGTTTTGGAATGTGTGGTGGACACGTGGGGACAGAACATTCGCTCCTGTGGGCCAGCGGTTCTCTTCAGAACCACCTCAGCTCATCCCAGAGCGCCCTCCACACGTTCCGGTTTCAGAGCACAAAGAAGTAATCTGAAACCGTCCTGGCGCGTTCAGTGTGTCCCAACGCATTCCCAGCTGTACCGGAGGGAAAGTGTTCACACAATCTCCCTCCGTGACAGCTGGGCCCCTCCCCCGGGCTGCTCCCATTGGCTCCTATGGAGCCAGGGGTGGGCAGCCCAGGCTCCTCCTTTCCCTCAGTTCCCGCTAACTCCAGGAGCTCACACCAGGCTCCTAGGACCAGCAGGACCCACACACACACACCAAGGGGCACGCGCGTGTGAACACTCTGTGCCTGCACACACCACGGTCCCTCATTGGTCAGGCACTCACCTGGCTTCAACTGACCATCTGCGCAGGCGAAGAGTCGACCCAGCGGCGAGCAGATAAGGCCCTGAACGCATCTAAGTCACTTTTCCATCCACACGTAGGCACGTAAAAGATGCATTTGCAACTCGTTCTTTGCCTGCCAATGTGGATGGTAAAGTGTTCAGGGCAAAGCGTTCTAAGCCTAATGTTGGGTTTCCTCTAACTTACCTCTGTTTCATTACCACTACTCTTGCAAATACTTCGAAACTAATGAAATGTGAAAAAAAAAAAACACCAAAAAGGGCACTTGGCTGTCTTTTGGGCATCTGCAAGAAAAATTATAATGAAAGAAATAAAAGAAAAATAAATAAATAAATGGAAAAAAAGAAGAATTATAATGAAAGGAGCCAGCAGTCAGAGGTCAAAGCCCCTGACTGCCTCTCACATCTGGCAGGAGCGGCAAGAGATGATCATGGGATCTTCTTCAGGTGAGGCAAATGCCTCTTGCCATCTGGAAGCATGCTGAGTGGAAATAGAAGGTACTTTGGGCAACACTGTTTCCTAAAGAAGGAAAAAGGTCTTGAGCATGATTTGAACTTGCTTTTATTCTTCTGAAGAGGAAAGAAGTTTATTTCACTCTTGCTCCATCGTAGCATTTTTTTTTTAAAAAAACAAACTTACAAAAAGGCTGTGGCCAGCAAAAGAAAGAAAGAAATCTCTGAAGCTGTGCTCAGGCATAACAAAAGGGGTGCCTGAGAAATGCCTCAGAGAGACAGTGTGTGGCCCTCATGTTTCTAATCTCTAATCCACCTTTTCTAGCACAGAATGTTTAGAAGAGGGGAGAAGTGCAGACTAGTGTGTGAACAATCCCACCACTAAACTGTTTTTTGCTGCATCTGATTACAGCCTGAGAGACTTCTGAGGCAGTTAAGAGAAGGATTTTACTGTCTTAACTGGTCAGGGTGAAGTGATTGATTTTAAATTAGCTAATCAGATTTTTTTTTCTCTTTCCCTTTCCCTCTGCCTTTGGCTTAGCTGCACAGAGAAATCACTCTTACAGACAGAACTTCCGTACCATGGAGATATGTCACCACTTATGGTGGATAGCAACGGAAACCAAGCAGAGGTGAACAGCTATAATCCCTGGGGACTCCATTGCCACAAACAGCACCTAAACCGCATGTCTTCCAAGTACAATGAGAACAAACATCATCGTATCTTTTATTGACTGTTGATATACTCTAATATTTTCCCCCATATAATCCTGTTGAAATGCAAAACCTCAATATTCTTTTAGTTTTTATTAGCAGATAAGCTTTAGGAAAAGAAAAACCTACAAATATCATTGAAAGTTGGTATTAGTTATAAGTTCTAATAGTACTAGACAATGTCAATGTATAGCATGCAATCCAGCACCCTTCACACACACACCCAAGAAGAAGCACCTGTCTGACACTTCTTCCTCATACCCTTCTCCTGTTTGGCAGAAGCACCAAGAGTCTGCATGCTCTGTGTGTGTGTGAATGTAGAGGAAGGGAGAACCCCCCCCTTCTCTCTAATTCTCATTTTGAACCTCTGCAGTAACTAAAGGTAATCGATCCTTGCTTTACCTCTCCTCTCCTCTCCCCTCCCCTCCCTCCCTTCCTACTGATCTGACAGCCATTGGAAAGACTTTGCCCTTCCGTGCTGAGCCAGTGATCTGCAAAGCTGCTGCCTGCTTCTTCTCCCCTCCTCCCTTGCTCCCTTCCCCATAGCTCTCTCCATTCTAACGTTAATCAGGGGCAGGCTTACAAGGTTTGGATCCCCGCCCCATAAAGTCAAGGTATGATGCAGAAGAGAGAGGGGAGGTGTCCCCCAATAAATCCGCATAAAAAGCCATAAATAGGAACATGAAAAAAAGGATTAGATGCTGATTAAATTAATCTGGATTAAAAACCTTCAAAAAATAGTCCAGTGGGAATTCGGCCTAAAGGTTGCTGATTTCGATCTAATTAGCAAGACAGCAAGACAATCCACCTGGTGAAATGTAGTTGTGCAGAATAATTACAGCACTGATTTTAGTGGTACTGAAACTGGAAACCTGTATCTATTTACCTGGACCTAATCTCCACTAAATAGAATGGGACTATATTTCATAAGCCTGTACAGAGTTTGCACTGCTACAACCTGTTCAATTTGTTTTCCTGAATATTGCTCATATTCTCCTATGATTACTAAAAATCTATTATAAATTTAAAACATAGGAAGAAACAGCAAAACTGCAGGCATATTTTACTATTTATAGTTTATCCTGTAACAGATGTTCTCCAACATAATGTGCTATTTTGCTCAAATCTAAAGAAAACAACACTTGCATTTTGTATTGAGCACCACTGCACATTTCATATGTTTCAAAATCCCCCAAAGCTGAATTACACATTCATATAAACCAAACGCCATGGTAATGAAAAACTATGAGTAGTTTTAAAATAGTTTCAAAGGGACAACTAAATAAAAGTCTGAGCTTCTGTTAATTTTCCTTTCAGCTTTGCCTTGTATCAACCAAGAAAAATGGAAAATTCTGCATGTGAAACCTCACAACACCCAACTTGTGAATCATATTCCAACTCCTAACCACTTTTCTGTATTTGGCTGATGACCTCTTTAGCCAGGAAACCTCTAGTGACCTTTAGTAGTGATTGAAAATGATGGACAGCTATGAGGCTGAAGTTACTGGTGAGGCCAAATTGGCTGAGATTGAAACAAGCCAGGGGATCTTGTTGAGAGAGAGTAAAAGTTTGTAGTCTATTTATTATATATTTCCTATGTTTTTATATCCTGCTCTTCGCCCAATGGTCCCAGGACAAATCACAATGTTCATAAAAATGTAAGACATGAATAAAATCATTAAAATACTCTTAAATTTAAAACCATAATTTAAAAACCACCAGTAAGTTGAAGAAAAAAACATATATTTCCTTAACTTGTGTGCACAGAATTTCTCTTGTTAGAAAATGTTGTTTCCAAATATAAATACCCATGCATCTTGGACTTAAAGATGGGAACCAGACAGCATGGTGATGATGCCTCAGAAGAGAAGAAAGCGCGTCAGATAAAGAAATGTGAACAGAGTACATCAGCATCCCTTGGAGTTCGTATTTGTGGAATGCAGGTAAGAAAAAATCCTTTCAGACACTGTAGTGTTTCAAAAATGCATACAGTGGGAGACCATCTTTTCTGTTAGGAAAAAAGGAATAGAATTAAGCTATACCACACATTAACGGAGAACCTGATGTTACCCAAGTGGTTCTGCCTTAGTCTATACAATCTAAAGAAGACAATAAATCTGATGTAATTTTTTACTTATGGCCCTTGTCCAATATACAGAAAAGTAAAAGGAACATACATAATTCAAAACACAACAAAGTTTGAAAATAAATATCCTCTTTTTGGCAAAAACTCAAAAAAATGCTCACATAGTTGAAAATAGTACCAAAATCCTGAAACAGTCACGCTACTTCGATTGAAACAATAGAACCTATGACACCTCAGAATAAAACAGATGGAGAGCCGTCATATGATGGCTGATACTTTGTAGTGGCGTCACACTATAACGGCCCTACTGTTGATTTACTTAATACTGGTTGGAGAATACTCGCTCCTCAGCATCAAGTAAATTTGAAGCTTCCTGCCAGTCCAGATATGATGGCAAGAATTGCTGGTAATAACAGGAACGGCAGCTCAACTGTGGCTGACTGCCTCATCTCACGTGTTGCGCATACCAATGCAAACTCTCACAGCTTCCTCCTTGGAAGCTACAGGGGGCTGCTGGAGTCAAGTTGTCGGATCCCCACTTTGCAGCAGATAAGCTGTGAATTTTTTAGTAACTGTGGATTTAATCCGCTAGTCTGGAAGGGGCCAGATTTTAGCATTGGAAGCCACTCTTAACAATGAAATATGTTGAGTGATTTCAATAAATCTGAGTTATAAGTGTTGTTATTTAAGGCTGCCTCTATGCAAGATGAAACCTGTGCAATCCCCCCACAGCTGCTTCCTGTTTGACAGACAGGATGATTGGAAGCTGTGCAGGGACTACGCAGCAATTTCCTGGGCTGACAGACAGGAAGCTCAATTGCTCCAGCATTCCCTGGAAACTGAGAAGTAAAAAGCTGATGATTAATCGGCCATTTTTTACTTTGAGGTGCAATGCTGCACTGCTACTGTGGTCTGAAGTCCCTGAACAGCTTTTAATCGTGTCTGGAGGTAACCTTAGTTGTAGGAATATTATTCCAATTTCCTATAATCAATTGGTAGCATATTATGGCTTTCAATTGCTATAGCAAGGCAGCAACTATTTTAAACTATTAAAACAGACACAAAATAATTTTTCAGAAAACGGGTATAAAACTGCAGGTCTTTTAATAAAAACTACATGAAGTCTGACATTATAGAAGCTGAAAAGGCAGAGTAATAGAGCTGCTATGAATACAAAACTTCTAATGGAAGCCCTACTAATAGCTCTGCCACCCTCTATGAATGGCAGAGAATCATGCCCTCCAGATTGTTCATTAAGCCTCACTTCAAGAGGCATTGAGTACCACCACTATGACTGTGTTCAGACATAACAAAAGGGGCACCTCAGAGAGACAATGTGTGGCCCTTATGTTCCCAACCCTTCTTTAATTCACCTTTTCCAGCATGGAATGTTCATGAGGGGCAAACTGGTTTGTGAACTATCTCTGCGGTGCCTCAGGAATACCTTTTTTAGGCAAGATACTCCTTCCTCATCCTACCATGCTATTTGAGTTGAGTGTTTAATTTTTATCACCCATTATTTTCAAAAAGGCATCACTTATTTTGGGTCATTTTGTGGAATGAAAGAAATTCATTCAAGTTTCAAATCTCCGTCAAGAAAACCCTGAGATCAGTATTAATCTCAGTTTACCAAAGGGCCACAGTATGAAAAAATAAGGGCATAAATAGGTATGCATTGTCTTGCTGCATTGCTATACTATGGAAGCTTCCAGTAGGATTTAGGAGTATCCATAATCTGCATGATTTGGCTAACATACTCTTTTTATTTGTTGAAGGTTTACCAGGCAGACACTGACCGGTATCTGTGCAAAGATAAGTACTATGGACGGAAACTTTCCTCTGATGGCTTCAAGCAAGCTCTCTACCAGTTCTTTCACAATGGAAAACGTCTCAGAACAGACCTTGTGGAACCCATTGTCTCCCAGTTAAAGGCTCTATTATCTGTCATCAAAAAACAGCACTCTTATCGGTTTTACTCCAGCTCACTTCTCATATATTATGAGGGACTGGAGAAAACACTACCTACAGACTGCCATCCTCGGGGACACTACCAGAACGCCAGCCATCCTAAAGTTGATGTTCGCATGATAGACTTTGCCCATACAACTTACAAAGGCTCTAAAAACAATCACACAGTCTATGATGGACCAGATCATGGATATATTTTTGGTCTGGAAAACCTAATGAAAATAATTCAGAATATCCCAGTGGGCGAATGACAACTACTGAACTGGAAAGAGCTTTGTGGTTGTAAAAGACACAGCCGGTGTATCCACCAATATTAGTTGGTCCTTCCAGGAATTACATCACATGCAGAGCTTTGAAATGATCAAATGGGCAGCTTGCTAATGTGAAAGGAAGCTCAAATCATGCTATGTGCTATTGTGGGTTGGGCAAAATCAGTTGTAACTATGATCAGCAGATTATTTTCTCTTGTGTTGATGTTGCTCATTCGTATCATTTGTGACCTAGAAGTAAAAGTTACTTGAAAATAATTTAATGGGCTAAGTACTCATATAACAAGCCCAATTCATATTTAGGACGTCAGTATGGACCAGGTGTATAGTATGATCCTGAAAAGGACTACATAGGTTAGCAGGACCTTAAAAGCCTGCTGTTTTACGTTTAATTCACAATGATTGATGGGCCAAGAACGATCATTTGCAGACTCAAGCTACTGCTCTCCACCAGTACTTAGGAACACATTTGAGATCAATTCCTTAATCCTTCATATTCCACAACAGACTGTGACAAGTAGTTTTCCAAGGAATGTTACATGTTCGTCAATAAAAATAAAAAAAGATGCAAATCAGACCCTGAACAGGTGGGTGCTGGATTGTCCCTCTAGAAACAAGGCCAGTACTTGAAAGGGTTGTTTTGAGGAAACAGCTGGGAAGAACTGTGTTGCAGAGAGGACACAAAGTCTGTGAAGCAAGAGTCATGAAGGTGCTTAAATTCAACATCATTTATACTGGAGAAATTTTGCCCAAATAGTTATGTCAGGGTTAGGGGGTCTGGGTGTTACCTTTCTGTATGTACATGTTTGTGTGTGGTGGGTTAAAAGTTACAACACCCTTGACATGTTTACAAAATTACTGTGCAACTGTAAGGATGGAACCACCAAATATTGTAAATTCCTTCCTATATCATTAGGATATGTGTTAAATATATATAAAAAATATAAAGCAACAAAACAGCGGTGTCAGAATTGTAAATAAACTGTACAGCCTTGTAACATATTACTTGAATCTGTATTTTCCTTACTGCTTTTTTTTAAAAAAAGATTTGTTGCTATTTTCATAATTGCTGTAAATCATCATTTCCTCTAATATAAATTTCAGGCTCAGCAAGCAAAGCCCTTTTATTTGTTAAACTACAGCCTGCGGCCTATCAATAAACCATATACTGTGACAAATAGATTAAACAATTAGACCAAGTACAAGTTCTGCAGACTGCTTTCCAAGTACTTGAGATGCTTGGAGTGATTCTGTGAGGCCAGATTCTGATAACATGCAATTAGCAGCAAATATCCACAAGAGTTTCCAACGTTCAGTAACAGCAAGGACTCAGAACAGATCTGAGCTGCCAAAATCCCCAAGAATAAATGATTTTGTCTTAATACATAAATATAAATTGCCAAGTGCAGGTCCCCTTTGTTTGCATATTCCTCATGAGCAAAGAAAACCAAAGGCAGTGCTGGTAAGAAGCAGCAGCAAGGAGAGTTGTGCCTTTTCTGAAGTGGGAAAGCCCTCTCCGCTGTAGCCAGGTTCCACCCCAGCTGACGGAAGGTGACCTCAAAACAAAAAGGAATGCCTCCTTTCCCTCCCTGGCGACACTCCCTTCAGGCACAGATAATCTGGGTCAGCCAGCATTCATCACCCAAAAAATCAAGCTGAACTAAAAAAGAGACTAATAGGCCCAGTTCCCATTGGCATTTTAAAAACAGTTGAGAAACTGTTTGGATTCTCTGTGTCCCCATTACCAATCTGTTTCAGCGGTATTTTGAGGATTATTTGACTAAAAAAGGAATAAATAAACACCTGTTTTTTCAGGGGGGGGTTTCCGTTTTTGCTTTTAAAACGCTTCTTCCTTATTGCTGTGGGAACGCTACAGAAGTATTGGGGCAAATAGGTCATGAAACGGGTGGGCTTTCACACTGCCCAGGGACCAGCCCCTTGCCAGATTGGTTAAAGTACCAGATGCATATTCAGCAGAGAAGTAACAATTCAGCCTGATAAGATGTAGCAATTCACCCACTCCACACTGATAAGATAACAAAGTTTCATTTTACACTTCCCCTCACTTTCTCCTTGCTGGAATCACACACTGAAAGTGCCTCTTTTGTCTTGCTGAGCCCTGGGAAGGAGAGTAGCACCTTCCCCCATGTCCCGCTGATGACTGAGTGGGCGCATGTGCAGCCAGCTGGGTGAGCGGGCACACAGCTCTCTCTCTGCTGCTGCTTTTTCACTTCTCTGCATTTGCGGAGAAGCAAAAAAGCACCAGTCCTGAGTTTATGTGTGTGGTGTGTGTGTGTGTACCAGCCGGTTCTGCTGGCGATGGAGAGGGGAGGAGAGTGAAGGGGAAGAACACGTGTGTTTGTTTGTTTGTTTGTTTGTGTGTGTGTGTGTGTGTGTGTGTGTGTGCAGGATTGGCAAGATGTCTTTTGCAAAAGCATGAGGGGAGGGGAGAGGGGGGAGCTGCAATTCCCCACCCTCTGCCACATCATTGCGAGATGCAATTGGCAGGCAGGGGGTGGGGTCCCAGCTGGCAAGAGGGGGGAAGAAAAAAAAACCCTTTCCCTAATGTGATTCTGAACAGTTTTGGGTGAGAACAGCAGAGGGGTTGATAGCAATTTAAAGCAATTTAAAGCTACCAAAGTGGGGACTGCCAGAATCCATATTTGAATTGCTTTTTTTGTTTGTTTCATTTTTAAACTGTTTTAAGGGGCATTAATGGAAACAAGCCCCAAGGGGGGAAAAGAGGGCGAAATGTGCACCTCCTGCACAGAGGTTGCCAATCACAGTCTACCTACTAATGGCTGCAAGACTCAAGTGACATGGCACAAGCTTTGCAGCTGCCACACCCCCTGATGACTAGGAATGACAGTTCCTAGCCATGGGGCATGGGGGTGGTGATTTTTGGCACTGCACTATGCCTACCACGCTGAAAATCACTTCCAGGAATTCCAGATCAGGGAAGCATGCTTCATGATCTGGATTAAGACCATTAATAAATAATAAATCTGGATTGAGGGCAACTTGATCCAGATCTATCTCCATCCCGTGCAGATGGATCCATCCTTGGGGGTGGGGGCTCCATGATCCAGAATACATTGCAGATGCAGAGCCCCCAGATCTGGATCAGAGGCCTTATGATCTGGAACTACTGCCCCATTGAGAAACTGTGGCTACAAAACTATGCACAGCACAAAGCATTTTACATACCACACAAAAATAAACCAGTCATTAAAGGGCCAGCTGCTAACCACAAATGGACGACATTTTGAGAAATCCAAGGCACATACCAAGCCTCAAGGGGCCAAGCAGGAAAGCAATCCTGTTAACAGGTAAGATTTTCTACTTTCTGTTTGCTGTTTGTTAAAGATTTGGTTCATAGCCATGGCTGTGGTCACACCTAAGGTTTAATACAATTTCAGTCCACCTTCAGAGCAGGAGAACACATCAGCAAAGTGACCAGTAATTTTTTTTCCACATTATCTAGGCCAAAGGTGAACTTTCTCAGTTATTTAACACTGAAAGAAAACTGCTTGTCACTTTGCTGATGTATTCTCTCACTCTGAAAGTGGCCTGAAGTTGCATTAAACCTTAAGTGTGACCTTCTCTGTGCAACAAAGAACCCCACAGAACCAACTGGGCAAATATAGCTGCCCAGAACCAGCAGCACTTGCACTGTTGTGTTATTGCGCTTTAGTGCAAAAAGGGGAGCAGCCCCCAGTGAATATTTTCTGTCATGGTACTGGGGGAGTGGGTGGAACTGAACAGTGAAGCAAGAACTTCTGGCCCAGCTGAGTCATGACTTGAAGAAGGGGAGCAAATCCAATCAGGGGTACCTGAAGAGGGGAGGAGAGAAAAAGGACGGGAACCATTGTTTGTGGAAACTAGGAAATTCAAATTCAGCCTGTTTTATCAGTTACATGTGGGAACAATCAGAATGCGCACTCATTCCTCAGAGACTTTTAACTTGGATTAACCTCACATTTATGTATGTCTGCACAGTGTCATGTGGAACCGAATGGAGTGGTCTTGCAATGGAAAAACATGATTTCCTGCCACCCTGCCCATCTGAAACAAGTAGCTTTGGAAATGAAACAAAGACCCCGGCTGGAAATCTGCTTGATTATTTGGGCTTTAGCTGCCATATGGCGCCACTACAAACATAACATGAAATGGTGCTATTGGCAGCCTTAACAAAGCACGATTAGCTAGGATAGCAGCGTTACACTGAAGACTGCACACTGAGTAGATACATCACCATTGGGACTGTGAACTTCGGGCAGACTGGCCACGTTTTATTTCCCAGGCTGCCTCAAAAATAACATTTTAAAAATGAAGTTCCTTTTGCTCAGCGGCTTTTAGTGCCTAACTTTTCTAATCCTTTAAAAAGAATAAGTTCACTTTAGGCCTGTTCGCATTTGGCCTTTTTCTGGAGTGTATCTTAGGATAGGGGCCTGTGGTCCACATGATAATGCAGACTCTGGCAGGTCTCACTTTGGGCCTGCGGAAGCCTGCACTAATATATGGACAGCAGGCCCCTATTCCAGGATATATATTCCAGAATAAAGCCAAGTGCGAGCAGGTCCCTTCTCTACATTCTTGTCCAGAGAGAGCAACGCTTCCTACCACTGGATTGGACTTGCAGTAAATACGAGGAGGTTCTAGGACGGTGATGGCCAACCTATGACGCGCGTGTCACAGGTGACACGCCAAGCCCTTTTGGGTGACACACCTGGTCACCCTGGCACCTGGGCGTGTAGTGCTTGCTTGTTCTTGAAGTGTACAAAATACCAGCTTTCAATTGAAGATTTAGCAACAAAAGTCACTAATGTAAAAAATTATTTGTTTTTGCTTTTAATAAAATACATATATCAAAAATATAACTTTTTTACCAGAGCTACAAATATCACAAAATTATGGATATTTCTAGATGTGACACAGCACCCGAGTTAAGCTAGGTTTTAAGGTTCGCCATCACTGTTCTAGGATGAGCAACTTTTGGGTGGAGAATTTGTAACTTGCAAATTGCAGTCCTTAGTTTCTTGGGAGTAAATAGAACTTAACAGAATTATTAAGTCTTGAGGATTGCAAGAGGCGAATTACATCTCGTTTCAGTAGGACCCAAAACTTGCAGGGCTGAACAACAGGCCACGGCAGGGTTACTGTTTAAATCGTCGCAATCCTCTCCGCCTAGGTGCATTATTACACTAGAGTTTTGCAAACTTGTCATTCCCAGATATACTAACAGAATAATTTGAGTCAATATGTAATATTACAATCCTCGCAATTAGATCTAATTTCCAAGCGCCCCATTTTCTGCTTTTCGTTTGGACTTGCGCAAACTTGATCGATGGGACCCTGCTAGCACTCACGCATGCGCAACGGCAGGACAATCTAATCGCCCTACACAGCGAACCCGGAAATCATCTTTACAGGGAGGAGGTGCATTTTCATAAATTCGTATCTCTGGAGTCGCTTGCGTGTGCTTCTGCGTACGCAGGTCACCTCGCCTTTCGTTGTACCCAGCGAAGAGCGGCCGACGAGCGCTTTCCGATTGGCAGAATGGAATGCCCTATTAGCATAGGCAGGCCCACGTGACGCGCCCCCCCCCCCGCGATACCGCTCATCCGACGCTCTCAGGTTGCGCGGCGTCTGGCACGAAGATGGCACTGACGCGCTACCGGCGCTTCCTGAAGCTCTGCGAGGAGTGGCCCGTGGAGGAGTCCAAGCGCGGGCGCGACCTGGGCACCTTCCTGCGGCAGCGGGTGGCGCAGGCCTTTCGCGAGGGCGAGAACACGGAGGTGGGCGGGGCCGCGGACTTCGCGCGAGGAACGGGGAGGGGCCGGGCGGGGGCGACCGTTGGTCTTAGTGGCGGGGCAGGAGGGGCGGAGGAGGCTGGCGGCGCGAGTCCCTCAGGCTTATCCCCGAACACCTTGGCCGGAATCCGGATCAAGCAGGCGCCTCTGCACGCCGAGTTCAGAGCAGGTGGTCCTGGTCCTGACTACTGCCGTTGGGTCCACTCTGCCATCAAAATGTATAAAACTTAAAGTGTATAAACTGAACGAAATAGTTTGGAACCCGTAGCAGAAAAACCTTCACGAGTATTTTTTGCTTTTATGAAGTAGCAAGACTACAGTGAAAATCAGTTTTATCTTTCTGTGATGTCCTCATTTAAAGTACTGTGTTTAAGATTGGCGTATTCATTTGAGCTTAAACCGGTGCATATTACATGAAATTGCTTGTCCTGACGAGTTTGGCGCGCTACATTTTGGCCCTTTCTGTACTGTGGAGCAGTAGACCCAGTTTTACCAGATCTGCTGATCCAGATCACAGGGAGATCAACACTGACAGTGCTAATCCAGATCAAGCTTCAGTTGCCCCCACCCCTCAACAGCCAGGAGTGACATTTCTTAGCATCCAGCATGTGGGGGTGAGGTGATTTTTGGCAGTGAGTGATGGTGTGCTCACTGAATGACAGCCTCCAGTAACTCCAGAATACAGCCCTTAGTCCAGTTTGTAGACCTGATATAATGGGAGCAGGGCCTTCTTGATCAGGATTATGGAAGCGGGGCTTTCTTGATCAGGATTAATATGCAGATCAGGAGGCCCAGGATCCCAATCAGAGGTTCTTTGATCCAGAGCAAAGGGCCAGTGTAGAAAGGGCCATATTTATATTTTCGGCAGTAAGGAATCCACTGAAACAGACACTGTCCTGAATTAAATGGAGACATATAAACCTCTCTAACCAGCCCAGAACTCTGGTTTTAGTTATCTACACTTTTCCTACCAGGAGTTCAAGGTTGCGGATATATTTCTGTTCCTCACAGATTAGTGTTAGAGCCTCCCGGAGAGTTTTTTCATTCGATAACTTTGAACCTCACTGCATTATATAAATATTAAAACTGTTGTATTCATGTTTGAAGCATCATCTTTTCAAATGGAACTCGCTGATGAGAAATGAAACACATAAAGAGGATTTTTCAGTTCTGTGTCAAGTCCGGAAGATCTACATTATTTTTCTGCATAAATAGGAGCAGATCTCTATGGCAGGCATGTAGTGAGAATTTAAAAGCAAGTAATGGATTTCATAAAACAAAGCTTTTGTGTAGGCTTAAAGAGTAGGCAATGGCGAATCACTTCTGTATCTCTGCCATGCATTGAGGTAGCCATATCATCAACCAGGAGCCCACCACAACTAATTTATTTATTTAATAAAATTTATATCCCAGCACAGTACACAAATAACTGAAAAACTATTAAACATGCAACCCATTCTTTGCAGCATCTCCATTTATGTGTAATTAGTTTTGTTTAAATTCTAAACAATATAATAAGAAATGTATCTCCCAGGACACCATGCTACACATGCTCTGCTTAGATATGGAAGGGCTGTTTCACCACTTACTTGTAGGGATCTGCATGAACCGAGTTGGATAATCCAGTATCCATAGAAGCTTCAGTTGAAGCTTCTGTGGATACTGGATGACCCAGGCCCTCCCCGGGGGGCCCTTACCTGCTCTGGTGGCACCCCGGGCTTCTTTCCAGGCTCTCCGGAATGCCAAACAGGCTTTATGGAACCTGGCGACAGACCTCCAATTTAACCAGAAGGCCTGTTTGGTGTTCTGGAGGGCCCAGAAAGAGGCCCATGGTGCTACTGGAGTGCTCCTGCCTGCCTCCCCAGCGCCCCCTTATCTTTGGGTGCTCTCTGGTAGCACCCCGGGCCTCTTTCCGGGAACGCAGGAAGAAGGTGCAGTGGCAGGGTTGAGTAAGTCAGGTAAGTGGGGGAGAGGTGGGGAGGGTTTATTTGTTCTGTGCACAGATATTTGGTAGAATATCTGTGCACAGATATGAATATCCCCACATCCATGGGGGGTGGTATTCGTCTGGAGCCAAATTTTTCCACATTCTGTTCATTATGAATAGAATGGAAAATGGCTCCGAGAACACCCCTACATACTTGTAAAATGATACATGGCGGGAAGCCCTCTTCTGGGCCTCTTCTGCATTGGACACAGCGTAGGCTGGTTAGGAGGCCTAAAGTGGATGCCTAGACGATGCTGGACCTGTTCAAACAGTTCCACCGTTGTCTTTAATCCCCCTAGGTCTTTTAACCATCAGAGATTTCACACCTGGCTCCAAAGCTAGAGCAAGCTTCCGAGTGGTACTATGAGGTGGGTTGGTGGCAGGCTTCAGGCATGACCCAAGGCCATTCAAGTGTGGACACCTTGGTCTAGTGGTTAGGGAGCCAGACTCATATCTGGGAATACAGAGTTTGATTCCACCCTCCCCCATGAAGCCAGTTGGGTGACCTTGGGCTAGTCACAGCTCTCTTCTGAGCTCTCACAGCCCCACTCACCTAACAGGGTGCCTGTTGTGGGGAGAATAGAAGCTTTGTCACCTGCTTTGAGTCCGCTTAAATGGGTGAGAAAAGCGGGGTAGAAAAGCCAACTCTTCTATGACAGTAGGTCCATTCTGTCTGGAAATGGTTCCTATAGGAGCTGAGGCATTCACACACAGTTAAAAAAAAAAGTACATCCTGAATATTCTAGGCTAGAGGAGGCTGATTAGAGGTAGAATGAGAACACAAGGACCACACATTACTTTCTCTATGACACTTCCGAGATACTTCTGTTGCATATAAACACAACCTAAGGCAGCGGTATTTAATACGAAATTTTGTCATATTATGCAGGACTACTACTGCTGCATTTTTGTCTACCATAAGTTGTGTTTATAAGGAAGACAAACCAGAAAAGAGAAAAATAAGCAAACTTAGGCCAATTCCATACTGCCCCCCAATCCTGGATCAGAGTGGGACGCTCCGGTCCAGGATACATGTCTTTCCCAAGCTGGGACTTACTGTTCCTGTTGCAGGACATGGGAATTCACATTGGGCCAGCTTAGACTCCATGCAGTAGACCCAACCCTGACTCCAGCTTGGGAAAGAAGTCAGCACAAGGTGCTTCCAAATGTGACAATAACAAATCTATCAAATGACCGATCAATAAAAATGGATTTGAAGGTCAATAACAAAAGTTCCTAAGTTTTAGGTGCTTGAGGGTGGGGCATTTTTATGCCATGCTTTGTTGTACCACCTAAATGCCCCCCCCCCCGGTATACTGGATCATGGAAGTATGCTGCCCACATACCTCTGTGGTCTGAGATACCACTCCCCAGTACACTGGTAGACCAGTCCAGGATGCCAGTCTTAACTAGGAAAAAGTGGGGCCTTCCTTAAACCACACTGATGTTGTGGAAGAGAAGCCTGTAGACCACACTATCGGTAAGTCTGGAAGTAGCCTTAAGTAATTTATTTAAAGTTGCATCATTGTTCCTATAAAGTTCAGGTGGGATGAGGGAGACAAATATTAGCTGCTGTTGGCTGCACAAGTAAATAGGGTTCTCTTGTTTCCTTGAGCAATAAAAGTCTAATAGACTCCAATTGTATTAGAACTTCAGTAAGTAATGAACTCCTTGATGAAATAACTTTTGTGTGCATTTTTAGGAAACAGTACAACTTCTGATCATTCTGAGCATACAGCAAGAAATTATTCTGTTACCTTTTTGGATTACATGCATTTAAGAAAGCATTTTTCTTTTGTGCTCAGAATAGCTGGCTCCCACACTCCTTTTTCAAAATTTAAATTGATGCTTGTAGCGCTGATATCAATTTGTATGTATAAAAGTCCCGCTACAGTAAAGAGACATTTACTGGCAAATCACAGGAAGGATGCATAAAGAACAGAACCAGACTTAAAGGCACTTTGTAAGTCTAATGTCTCTTTTATTCATGTGTAATGAGATGTGCTGGGGTATTCTTTCTTTTTGAAATGCTATTTCTACTTTTCACTTGATAGCTGCAATCCTATCAGCAGTGTCCAATATGAATACAAAAATATGTAGAGCTCAAGATTATACCAGCAGTCTATCCCATTTTCCTGGCTGGAGTATTGCTCAATTTCTTGTACAGAAGAAAAAGTGTCCCATCATGACATCCTAGCACTAATTCCTTCAAGAGGGGATTGCTTTTGAAGATGCCATTTGCTAATTAAGAGATTAGACATTCAGTTTGTCATACTTTATTTCCCCCCCCCAAATTTTTGTAAGTTCAAAGATGGCACTGCAGCATGTGCTTGTTTAGAGGTCCACATGACCTTGGAAGCTGCTTTGTTTATTCACTTACCTAGTGCATCAGTGGTCCAGCTAGAGGCAAGTGCATGAAATTGTGGCCTGTGAAGAATACAGGCTTTGTTTGCAGTTACGGATCTTGTGTGGTACCGTGATGATGAAATGTGCATCATTATGTTCTAGATCAAGAGATCTGTTTGCATAAACCAGAGATCTTTACTCTTCAGCTCATTGTATTCACATTTGTAGAGTACTCCAAATTGTATCCATGAAATGTGCCTTGTGGGTTTTAATAAAATGGCCTTCTTGGTGGTTTTTAATTTATTGTTCATTGGCTGTGGGGTGGTAGAAGCAATAGTCCAATATGTGAAAAGTAGTCTTGTCAGGAAGACTGGTCTAAAACATCTCAAGTATACTATATCTGTTCAGGGCAGCGGTTGTTATGAAAATCCCTTGAAAAAAAATGATATTTTTGCTTTTTGTAGATTTCTGACCCAGTAACCTGTGATGAAATGTTTGAAAGTTTAGCCAGAATCCATAGTAATTATTATAAAAACAAGGTGAGTCCTGTATTTCTGGTGGCTTGTTTGATATGTCTTACCAGTTTCCCTTTCTGGGTACAGCTGTAATCCGTTGTATGCTTTGCCAAAACAAATAACTTTGCCCGACAGATTTTATTCAGACTGAATATTTTAACCGTACTTCACTAGATTTTTCTGATTCCAAAAAGCAAAGCAGAGTTTGTACTTGAATGGGTGACCGTAAGGAAATCCCAGGGCTATTGACTAAACCAAGTGGTGACATACCATGGTTGACTTATTGCCGAGAAAGCTACATGGGCTTGTCCACATAGTCACCAAATGCTAGTCTCAGTTAAATATCATCTTTATTATTGACGAACATAGTAGCACTGCTATATCTTGTAAATTTATTCTAGCGTGAAATTCACTAGAGAGAAGGCAGAATGCGAATACAATTTTTGTGAGATAGAAAAATACAAATATAACACTGATGCATCTGTCTTGTTTGTGTAGTATCCACGTTTGAAAGACACGAGCTTCACTGGAGTAACAGTGGAAGAATGCAACTTAGTCCTTGCAACAGGTATTGAAGCCACAAGTCTTAACCAGTTTGCAATTCTGCTGTTAAGAAGGATTTCCTGTTCTGTAGAATCACAGACTATGAGTTTAACAGTGTCTTAGTCTGCTTAGTGCAGGAATCTGGGTGAACCAATTTGCACATATCTGTCCAGCCTTTGTTTGCTACAAGGATGAACTCGTTCCTTCATCCGTAGTTATTTTAAAAGTGCTTGTATGAGATGGGAAGGGATTGTGTCTTGACTGTTACTGATGAGGGACTTTCTGCATAGAGTGGACTATCCTGCACCTTGCTGGGCCACTTAAGGCAACCCACCCCCATGTACCTGTGCAGCGCTGCTGGAGCAGTCTGAGGGCTTTACATGCAGCCTCACCAGGCCCAGCCAGCACTTTCTGCCGTAGACGGTTCTCACATCTCATCCTGTGTGGACAGATCAGACGATCAGAGGGAGTGGTCTCAGGCAAACCAGTCTGTCATGTGGTAAAGCATTCTAGCATGTCCCTTGGGCCAGTAGGCCCCCAGCACAGGCACCTTGATGAGGCACAATGGCTAGCTAACAATCAGAACCCTTTGGGAGGTGATTGCATTGCCACAGCAACAGCACCCTTACGCATGCATGGCACATTGCTACGGCAACCGGGCTGTGCACACCTGTGCTGCTCCACCCGTGGCTCCAGTCACCCAGAAGAGATGCAAACAGTGGTACTGAGATTTACCAGCAGGCTGTTAGAGAAGGTGTGGAGCACAAAAACAGATTCCGAAGGTATCCTGGCCACAGGACATTCCAGCATGTATGGATAGAAGCACCTCCATGCAATGCATATGCTCTGCCTGGGAGTGTCCCTTTTCATCAAGTGCAAAAAAGGTCCACAGACCAGAGTAGCTATTAGCTTGTTGAAGTATGTGATACGTCATCATTTGTGCTCCGGTCCAGGAGACAGTACACCTTAGAACGTCGATTAATTGAAACTTCTTTCAAGCTGTAAAATGCCCCAGTAAATCAACTTCTGTCCCTTTTTTATGGCTTTTAAACATCACTAAATACACCTGAAGACTTTTTAATTGGCTGTTTGAGTGACCTTCCCAAACATATGCATTAGTATTTCAGGAAAATGTTTGTAGGGCACTTCTTAGAGAGCAGAGATGAAGCTCCAGTTGGAAATTTCATTTCCGCCCTACAGGAGTCCTGAACTTTACCTGCTGCTGCTTTATGGGTCTCCTGTGCACACCATTTTTTCTGTTGGGTTTCTTAAGAGATCCCGTTTGGACTAGTGATGTCACCTAGTATTTAATTGCCCTGCATTTGATTGAAAATCTTGAATGTGGGGAGCTGTGTAATTCCTCAGAGTCCAGCCTTTTCTGCACTGGGCCTTATTCTGGTTTGTATCTCGGACTAGAGATCTGCCATCCTCATGCTGGGGCAGACTACAGCAGACCCTGACCAGGGCTTGGTGTAGTCTTTACTAATAAGTAGTTGGTAGGTCCCTGTTCCGAGATATAATCCAAAATACGGCCCAGTGCAGAAAGGGCCTCAGGGTACCTCAGACAAAGGCTGACAGCAATGGAAGAACAACAGCATTGAAATGTTTTTTGTTGGCTTGTTACATTACTGATTTGGCTTCCCCCCTCCCATAGACTAATGGTGTGTTAAAGATCCTTTCTTTGTTCAGTTATACAAGGCTTTAAATTCAGTTGTGATAGTTCAGAAATGTTCTGTTACGTTGTGGATTGTTTTAATTTTAATTGTATTCTGAGAGTCTTCATGGGAGTAAAATACAAGCTAAATAGCTGAGCCACTTTCTGGCTGCAATACATGAGAAACGTCAGTTTAAAAATAAGGTGCCACAGGCAGTGAAACAAACCCATTTTTATAGAAACTAATGCTTGCTTCATACATTATGATTTTTATAATGCACCTTGAAATTGAATAATTGTGCATGATTTGCTTGCATTTCACCAGCACAAGGTTTTAGAAGCTAAGATTGGGCGTGGCTCTCTGTACAAAGTAGCAAAACATGCATTTATTATTGAAGATAGGAATTGGCATTTTACAATATTCCTCTGTTCAATCTTCCCCCTGGCTGCAGATAACTTGAAGCAGATGGAAGAAGCAAGTAAAGGGACGTGGACAAAATTACGTGAAAAATTCTCTGCCAAGAATCCTGAAGAAGATTCCAAATGATCATCTCTTGTTCCTTTTCACTTTTTAAGAAGTGCTGTCTCATGCCAATCTTTTTGAACGTGGAATGTTTTTCCCATTTGTTTACATGCAATGTCATACTTTCATAATTGGCAGATTACCTCTTGCCATCTGAACTCAGAGCCGCTTATGTTGTGAAAAGAGGACTTGAATGTTAATCACTTCTGGTTATTCTAGAATGAGACAAATAAGCCCCTTTGGCTTCACTGGTGGTAGAAGCTATTTAAAGCTTGTTAATTTTATTTGTATATAATTATGCAAGGAACGATAACAAGGTTTCTGTGCTGTGTTTGAGCATTCTTTGTGGATAGACTACCGTTGGATGTCAGCTTGCAGATGTAAAATAATACATTGGAACTGTATTTTACAGCTTTTTAGAATTGACAATCTCTCCAAAGCAATAAGAACATTATACTTCTAATGCTTTCTTGTCCTATTTTCAAAATGCCAACACTTATTTTGGGATACTGTGCAAAACTGACAGTTATAGTAGAGCACTTGTTATTAACCTGTTCTGTAGAGTCTGCTGTAAGAAAATCAGTAGCGGAAAACATGTTGCTCAACAGGCATTCTTTTAAGTATAATATACTGTCATTTGACATGGAGGAGCAGCAAAGAATACAAGACCTTACCAGCAAATTGAGCAAACCTGGAATGCATTTTACAATATGATTCAGCGCGAACACTGTTGATAGACTATAAAAATAGTTCCCTGAGAGTCAGATGAAAAGAAAGGGCAGATGAGACTGTTAGACTACGCAGGACATCACTGCAATGCTTACTAGAGAGAGTTGGGAAGTGACAAATAATCCCAGAAGTGTTTAGAAAACTACTTAGTCATACCGGGGTATGACAAGCTTGCAGTTTTATCACACTATGAAGATAAGACTTTCATTAAAAAAAAAAAGTAATGAGATGGCTCATTAAAATTTTAATGTTTGTATTTTTAGAAAAGCAAGAATTATGAGGCTGGACCTTTATCTTTCCCTTGTTAAGTTTAAACAGCCGATTGTATTTATGAGGCATATCTTGCTGTATACAAAAAGTGAAAGGAATAGGATCAAGGATCTGCATATTTTTAATTTATCTCCAAAACATACCATGTCTCCACTGCCCCGGAGTCTTCTGCCAAGTAGGTTGCCCAACCATCTCAGGTAACCTATGAGAGGAGCTTTGACAGCTGTCCCTAAATGTCCTCAGGTCTCTGTACCTGCACTCCATGGGCCTCCTTGCCCTAGCAGACCTGCACACAAACCTAGTTTAACCACAGCAAGGGCCCGGCTCAGTCTGTGAGAAGTGGCCTCAGAGCTGCTTCTTGTGTGCGTACTGAGGTTTTTGCATCTTAGAAGGGGGATTGAAACTCCTCCATGTACCCTCATGCCCCTTCAGTATGGAGTGCTGTGGGGACAGGCAAATTTCAGTGCCCCTCCAAGGTATCTTGAATGTTGTGTGGAGAAGTGGCCAGCCATCTGTAAACCAACTGATATTTCTCACAGATTAACTGACTATAGAGTTGTACCTCATAAACTTTTGCTTTGGCTATAGATGGGTTTATTCCCTTGCTTTGCACTAAATAGTAGTACATACAGTTTGGGGAAGAAGTAACGATATGTTACTTTGTACAGCGCTGAGTACATGTACAGCGCTTTAGAAATAAACTAATAATAATAATAATAATATGTTGACTGCAAATCTTCCAAATTTAAATTCCAGATCATATTTAGCTGCAGTCCTGGAATGCCTTTATTACATGTCATTAGTCCAGAGCAATCCCTTCTATATTTCTTTTTCTTGCATATATTTAATGTACCCTGTGGTCCCTTAATGGTCATTCATTAAGATGATTACTGGAGCTGATCGTATTTAAATGTCTCTTGGCTTAGCCAGCTGAGCTAAGATTCTATGATTCTACAATTCTACAGCTTCATATTGCCTAGGCACGGGGTGAAACCTAGAAATAGTCTCTGCTACTTACTACATGTTAAAAGGAAACAGCATTAATTGCTCTTTCACACTGTAGCACAAACATGCAATCTCCTAAACAAATTTCACTTCCCAACAGTCAAATTTGTCATCCATCTTCATTTAAAATGAAAAACACCATCCTTTCTGGCAGTTTCCTCTTATGTTAAACCAGATTCTAAATATGAAATAAACACTCCAGTGTGTCCAGGAACTGTGAGATGACAGACTTGAAGAGATGTTGGCATTTCATGGACCCTTCTAAAATAAGTTAAAATATAGCAATTTCTACATTTAAGTGTTCTGTTTGTAGCTGGCTAGGAAGCCATCCAGTGATAGTACATGGAGACAACTCTTGCTGTAGGAGTTATCATGAGGAACAACAGAATTCCCAAATAACAACGAAGCCATATTGAGCAACAAATTCTACTTGCTGGCTTCAGGCTTCTCTTGTTGCTTATTATGTCTGCAGTCACCCCTACTAACAGAAAGTGGTGCTGATATTCCTCATCATGGCATAGATCAGCTTTCTCTGACAGTGAGATCTGCGTAGGGGATTTAATTCCAAATACCCTTCAGAGGAAGTGCTGTGTATATTACAGTTTCAGTTGTGTGAAATGGATTGCTGTCTCAGTGGTTTAGAGTATTCTGGACATCCACAAAACCCATCCGCTGCCTTCGCTTTCTTTGCTCTGTCATCTGAAGTTTTAAAAGAAAGATGGAAAAGATCATTTTAATTATTTTCACTTCTTGAATCCATTCCAAGGGGTCAAAATCATAGTCACAACTATAAAAAAAGGGGTTGTCAGATATATGGAGTCTCATCCGGGGTCAAAGTTGACTAGAAGCAGCCACTTGGTTCAGAAAAGCCAGGAGAATGGCTGAGTGGCATAGCATTACAATTGTGAGAAGATACCACCAGAAGCATCAGCCTCCTAGTGGAAACAATGGTGCCTTAAACCATCCCCTTCATTTCTGTGGTTCCCTAAGGGAGCAGCAGTCCCTATCACTGTCCTTAATTAGTTATCTTGCAACTTCCCAGTTGACCTTACAAAGCAGCTGCTGATGTACAGGTGTACTGACCCTTCTCATGAACTGTATATCTAAAAATAGTGTGTAGTGCAGAGAGATCACTAAGTTAGGTTATTCTCTTTGGACAGTGTGTGCTCTTGTTAATCATGTTACATAATGTGTGATTGACCTTCATTAAATACAAGTGGTTTGCAGAGTACAGTCTGAAAGCTTGGAACATGCTGGAAACAAACAAACTAGACTCTCTGCTTATCCTAGGAAGAACTAAACCTTATGAAACAACAGTGTAAGCCGTTCATTGCAATGACCTGAAGTTGTAAACAAAGATGCCACACCCCCAAATATCTTTGATGTTTCGGTTTACCTGTTCCTTCAGCTCATTTAGCTGTGATGTGAGGTGAGATACTAGTTTCATGGTAGAATTCAGTTTGTCTTGTAGACACCGGATCTCGTTCTGTTCCCCTTCACCTTCATTGCTGACAAGTGACATGGCTCGCATCCGAGGAAACCAGTCCAAATTCTTGTTCTAGAGTTGCCAGTGGAGAAAGCAACAAGTTTTAAGGAAAGGAATAACTAGAAAGGGCACTGTAGAACACAATCGGGAAATAAAAGGAGCAGTTTTAGAATTAACTAGCATTAAAGCTTGTTTCTTGGAACAAGTGAGCAAGCCAACTCCACTAATGGACATATACAAAAACTAGGCAAAGAAGAAACACTTAGCACTCCCATTGTAATAAAACTACCTTCTCACACACCTGTTTTAATCCAATTTTGGTTATTTAAACCACTGCTTTACTACCCTTCATAAAACGGAAATGATATTTTTACAGCAGGATGAAACAACCCACAATTTAAAAGAGTATTTCAAAATATTAAAACTTACCAGCAAAAACTGTTTTACCACTAGCCAATTATTACAAAGTAGCAAATACAAGACACGAATGTACTTTAAGCAATTGCCAACCCCCGGAATGCAAGCAATACTAGGTGCCAAAGCAAAGCCAAAAAAACCTTTGCAGGCCATTACCTTCCAAGACTAAGCCCTATATGAAACTACACATTAGTTACTAAAAATGTCACTTCCTAAAGTGAAGGACCATTGTGAGGGTTCGTACCTTTATCATTTGTGCGACATAACTTTCAGGCCCCGTGTAGTCTGTCTTATTCTTTACTCTCACCAACACTATGAAGTATAGGTAATTCCACATATTGTGCTCCAGTTTAATGTGCTCTTCAAAGGATACTGTCTTGTTGTCAAACTTGTCCCTTTCCAGTCCTAAAGTAGAAAGAAGAAAAGAGAAGGTGTTGTGTTATCTAGCACCTGCTGTGCATTTCCCTACACCAAATAGTAATAGACTGATTAGTACAGTACTAATGAAGAGATGGCTTTGTTCTCAAGACTACAGTTTCTTCAGTTTCAACAAACTCCAAGCCAAAACCTGATTGTTTCAGTGTAAAATTTTCAATTTCACAGTAACATTTCAGAGAAGTCTGTCTGATCTGGACACTAAAAACAAAATCTAACTTACAAGAGACAAGACAAAGATAGGGCAGATTATATCTCCCATTTAAAAAAATAGATTTAAAATTTAGCAATCAGTACAGAAAGCAAAAGAACATTATTTCAAAGGAAAGTGACCTTTATATGTATGATCTGATATTTTTTGCCACCATTGCAAGCAAACCTGGTTTCTGCCATTGCTAATTAAAAATGAAGTCTATATTTCCAAGTCATCAGGGTGAGATAAAAATGGTATATCCCTAAAAATGGTGTATCCCTGGTGTATCTGTGTATTATAAGTAATCCTAGTTGCTTCAGATAAGCTTTCCACCACTAAAACACCCAATCTGACCCTCAGTCAAAACTGAGGTAAGATCTCAAGAGAGGGGTAAATGCTACAAATATAGTATTATTTGCCCTATGAATTAAAATCATTCCTTGTGCAGTGGCAGTCAACATGGCAATCACATGCTGTCAGCTAGCCCCAGCCATCAAGAATGCACACAGGAAAAGCAGCCATGGGCCATTTCCTGTGATTTTGTATAGGTTGCCAATGAAGCTGATAGGTTTCCTCAAGTGACAGTGGAAAGGCCACTAAAGGTAATCAAGAGGAAGAGCTCCCAGAGCTCTCTCCTCTGTCATTCAAGGGAACTATGGGACACTTATGGCAGTACAGTGGCAAGTCCATGCAGATGCTTGGCTTTTCTAATGCACCAAATATGCCATGGGAGAGTATGGCATTCACATGTGCCACAAAGGCACTGTGAGGATCCTGACTTAGTTTCTTCATTCTTTATTTCACTGTCAGAGGGTGAGATAGCAGCTACGTAAATGGTCTTATTGGATGCGTACCTGTAAGAAGTTTTCTTAATATTATTTAATTTATTTATTATTTGTATTTCTATCCCATCCTATACCCAAAAGTTTCAGGGCATATATATTAAAACAACAGTATATTTTAAAACAGTAAAAGTATCTGTAAAGTGGGAGAGACCGTTTATTCCCATTTAGTCAAAAGCCAGGGCATCTTCACTTCCTTCCTAAACACATACAGAGCCTGACCCACCTCATGAGGTAGACTATTCTATAGCCTAGGGGCCATCACTGAGAAGGCCCTCTCCTGAGTGCCCACCTCTTTTACTACTGAGAGCGGTGGGACAACCAGGAGGGGCTTCCCTCCAGATCTTAAGGCACAGGCATATCAATATGGAAGAAGGTGTTCCTTTAGATATGGAGGACTTACCACATATAAAACAAGTTGTTTTCAAAATCTCTTCTTTTTTCTGCTTTTCACTTCTTAGGTCTGCAAAGGTGTCAATGATGACACCAAAGATGAGGTTAAGGACTATGATTATGACAATGAAGAAGAAGAGAAGGTCATAGATGACTCGAGCAGGGAAAAGAGACTCCTTTAGGGCATAAAAAAATAGTTGGAATTAACAAGAAGCATAACTTTCTCTTCAGATTTTCACTAGAAAATCAGAATTTTAAAGAGCAATATGCCAGTCTACAAGGGATGCAACAAGGGAAACTTGTACTGAACCAGGTTCACCTCAAGGCCCAGTGCAATCTAGTATAGTGCAGAGTGCCCAGAGCACGTTTAACGGAGACATTTTGCAGCCTCCATCAGCCGTTGCTCTTACATACATTGCTTCAAAGGAACTCACGTCTTTAGATGGCTTTCTGAGGATGTCACCCACACCACCTCCATTTCTGAGACCATGATTCAGAACTGTGACGATGCACATGAGCAGTGTGTCGCAGGCTCGTTCTGTGTTATCCTCAATCTCATCTGAAAAATCAGTGAAAGCTTATTCAGCAGGGAAAAAACAGCAATTACCAATGATTTAAAATATGATTTCTTAACTACATTTACAACATGGGGAAAATACCTCGCTGCTACACTTAATCACCGTTCTTAAAAGTTTGGAGTAAAAGTAAATTTGCTCTCAAGGCTTAGGCACAGATTTGATCTACCAAGTCATCTAATTATTTTCCTGAGTATCTGCATCCAGAGCCTCCTCCCTCTTGCTCCAATAAGCTCCTGAAAAGACTACTAAGAATAAAGACCTTGCAAGTTATGTAGAAAATAAAAAGACCTCCTTTTTCTGCTGAATCGAGAGGCGCAGACTAGGATGCTAAGCAAAATACAGAAACTCTTCACACCCACAAGCATTTCAATTAGTGAACGTTATTTCTGCAACTTCAGTTACCTTCCATAGCTTCAAGCTTAGTAACACCAGGAGAGGAGCTGATTTTGTCACTACTGCAAGTCTCCATCTGTGCTTGCATCCCTAGAGTAGTAGCTGCAATCACAAGAAGTACAAGAATTGTCACACATTTTCAGTATACATATTATATTATATTATATTATATTATATTATATTATATTATATT
>MTQE01001134.1:64197623-64242166 GCA_014337955.1 Aspidoscelis marmoratus | reverse complement strand
ATATTATATTATATTATATTATATTATATTATATTATATTATATCCTGTCTTATACCACAATTGGGCGGTGACAAGGAGATAAAATAAAACTGCTCAAGAAACATTTGTTAATGGCAGCAGTGGCCCACAGATCAAAGTGCAGTTCGAAGAGATGAAAAATGAGCCTTCCAAACCGCTGCCATCAGCACTGTTGTTCCTGTGGCAAACTGGGGGGGGGGGGGACATAGGAATGCAGGTGGATTTGATTAAGCCATATATAATCCAGCAGTCTCTTTTCATAGGACCTAAACAAATGCCTATGAGAATCCTGTAAGGAGGACATAAGCACAAAAGCACTGCCGCTGCTCATGAATCTCAGCAGCTGATCTTCAGAGGCCAAGCATATCTGAAGAAAGATGCAACCATTGTGCCTATTAGCCATTGAAAGCCTTCACACAGCTTCTGGTGTCAGCGGAGCTATGAGCCGCACTTTGATCTTCATAAGCTCCACTTAGATATCCTGAATGGTGCTTTGAGCCACAACACTTTATCAGTTTTCTTGCAGTCCCAGTCTGCTGGATGTCATTACTTTATACCTGCCAAAACTTTGCATATGGCAAACTCAGATATGTGTGTGTTAAATTTTTATGTGATATATTGCAGAAAAAAAGACAGCAGTTTTCCAGTAATTCAGACAACAGCAGTCCAATTATAACAATGCAATGTTTTATATTGTACCAACTACCAAAAGAAAAGTCCTTCAGCAGAAAATTGAACAGTGGGCTCCTCAAACTGCCAGTGTTAAGGACACAGACAAGCTGCCCTTCATTATATTAATTTCCCCTGAAAACACAATCAAGATAAAAACAAAGCAAAGTAGAAGGGAATATAAGTTGTCAGGGGTATCACTATAATCGAATGAACTCAGTGAAGCCAACTGGAATATTTCTGGGGAGTTTTTCACTACTGTGCTAATTTAAAACATTATTCCTAAGATTTAGATCTCGTGAAATTTAAGTGCATTATACAGCCCAGTTAAAACCCAGGGGCGTTTCTGCACTTAGCTTCCCGTTCGTTGGATGGGAAAAGGGCAGAACAGACTAACGTGTACTAGCATTAGCACTTGGGAACTCTAGAAATCTCAGCCTAACCCTCATGTGTCCAGAAACTTACCTCTGCCGGGCACATGTCCGATTGCTCACAGGACACTGCCATCTTGATTGTGGTGTCCAGCGCCACTGTCACAGCAACAATGATGCTCTGCACACGTGCAGTTGCATTTGAGGTCATCTGAGGTGCCAGCACACTTGCACGGTGCCTCAGATGACCCCTCGTACCAGAAATGGTGCAAAAGCAGCTCAGCAAAGCAGGTAAGTTACAGGCAAGGGTTAGTTTGAGTGTGGTGCACGATTTCATGCACCAACACTAGTTTGCAACAGGTTAATATCTGGGCAGGCAGGAGGTATTTCTAGGCTCTAAACACCTCCTGTATGTGCAGACACACCTGCCCAGATGTTAACCTATTGCAAACTAAGAGGCCAAGTGCAAATTGGCCTCAGGTAAGAGAGCTTCATCTTATTCAGCTTAAGACTGTGTTCCTAGCAATCCCGGTTCTCTTCAGTGCATTCTATTGAGTAAACATTCTCCACACTAATGCTTCAAACTTCAGAATTCTTGTTAAGCACATTTTTTTGCAAACCACTTATCTGAACCAAGAAAAACCAACTGTTACTTTCCCCAGTTCAGTGGATGTTCAGAATGGGAACGGTAATGGTGGTGAAATTAAAGATGGACAAAGACCTTTGGATTTGATGCTGGGCAGTGGATCTACTTCCAGGATGAAGTCATCTTTCAGGAACAGAAAGCCCACAATGGAGAAGAGGTAGACAAGGATGAGGGCCAAAAGAGCTGTCAAAAGAATGGAGCGTCCATTGCGTGTCACACTTTTGATGACATTAAATAAGGTCTCTTCGCGGTAGATCAAATCAAAGAGCTGAAATGGGAGAGAGGGGGAAGGGAAGCTAAAGTTAACTTGCTTAAACAGAATTACTCCAGAGAAAGCAGCAGTCCTGAGGCAAACATTTTTTCCTTCAACTTCTGTTTGCAGAATTAAGATAATCTGCAGTTTATTAGTCTATTCATCCCACTGATCACCTACACTTTGAATTTATTTGAAGATAAAAAGAAATAATGAAAATCCCTTTACACAAAAGTATAAAGTCCCTTCAAAAAGGTTAGCTTCAGAATTTTCCACAATATGAACTGTGCTTGATTTAACCAGCTATTTTTCCTAAGTCTAATTCCTATTCTCCAAAGTGAATTTGAGGAAATGCTTCTTAAGCTAGTTGGAAAGAACAACGAAGACAAATTATGAAGTTTTATTTTATAACCTGCTCTGAGACTGTCATGAATGGAAGGCTATAAACATCAGTAATAAGTATACTGTGGGCTTATGGGTAATAAAAGGAAATCACAATCTATCTCTGAAAAGATGAGATTACTGTACCAGTATGCTGTAGAAAAGCTCATGTACAAAGAGCCCCAAGACACTGGTTCCAATATAGGCAACATGATAGAGAAACTCCATATCCATGATCATCGCCTTATATCCACGGATGAATGTCCCACGGTTGCCAACAAAGCTTACCACAAATACAATCTTATTTGTTAGCTGTGGAACAATCACAAAGCAGAGAAGGAGATAAAGAATCACTTTTTAGAATGCCTTTTGTACAATGTATTATGATACTTTGTGTTTACAACCCCAAACAATCAGTTAACTTTACCATAAATCTATTGCCATCAGATTTATACAATAAAAAATGTATTTTAATTTTATTGTTTTTTCCAGATCTGTAGCTTGAGACTTGGCAACTTACATTGAGAGCTCCCAAAATGTTAAGAGTAAGACCAATGCCAAGGTGATAGATGGATCGCAGGATGAGTGCTACAAGGAGTGGTCTGATACCATAGCGCTGGGTAAATAGAGCCACAATAGAGAAACAGATTAAAAGCCAGGACAACAAGGGGATCAGTGGAGAATCCAGCAACCCTGCAAAAAACCAAAAAAAGCTAATAAAATAGTTACAGCTACTAAGATACATAATTACAGGATCTTACCTTAAACATTCAAAAGTCAGGAGAAACATTTTGATAATACAAAGAGTTATTTTGTTAATAAGAAACAAAGAAAAGCAGATGTGTAGCAATAGTGACTAAAGCAGAATGAAGTAAATGACACTCAGGGAACCATATCTTTATACATGGCACCAAGCCAAGAAGTAGCAGGTCCAGGTTTATAACTAGCATCACTCATTCATGCCTAGCAATGCATAGCATGGACCAAGAATGCTATCCAGCACTGTGCATAAGAACACATACCACACTGTAACACAGCTATCTCTAACCACTATTTACTTGTTTCTGTTCAGTTCTCTGGAAGTTGCTAAGTACTGTAAGCAGGATCATATAAGATCCATAGCACTATAGAGTTGGAAGGTGACGTACAGGTCGACATGACAAACCCCCCCCCCCCAGGAAGAATCCAAAACCAAAGCATATCCAACACATATCAGACTAACCCCATAGGGCCTGAAAACTCAGACCTAAACGGATATATTACCTGATTGGTTTTATTATTTGCATTTATATCTCACCATATACCCTAAGGCCTCAGAAAAGGTTACTACAGTTAAAATACTTTTTTTAAAAAAGCTAAAAATTAACTACACTTTAAAACCATACAGTACTCAAAGGAGAAATAAAAACATCAATAAAAATTATTAATACCCCAATTCCCACTGCAGAGCAAGAAGGAAGGAAGCAAACATCAAGGGTCTGAGTGGAAAAGGACATAATAGACCATAATAAGATATATACAGTATATCCCCAGGTTCAATCCACAAGTAACATCCACTTTCATTATGTAGGGATAGTGTGGCACGAGGAATACCAGGAATCATAGTCTTTTCACGCTATGCCTCAGTCACTTTAGGAGGCATAAGGAACTTGCGGTTGCTTAGAGCACACTCAACCCACCCAAACCCTCCCAAAACTTACCTTAAATGCAGATGCAGCCATATCTGACTCCCAGTGCCAACACCGGTGCATGTGCACTTCCCATCATGTGACACTCCTGTATGTCTTCCAGACTGGAAGACATGCAAATGGTGTGTCTGGAACCTGACCAGCTCTGGATGATGCAGTTAAACCTGCAATGCATGTAATGCATGTATGGTAAGCTCCTGCATGGAAGGAGCCATTTCTGGTAAAGAGATGGTTCTTTCATGTGCAGATGCTCTGACTGGGAGCTTATGACATGTGTATTACCAGGCCAAGTGCAAATTGGTACCCAGTATTTGTGAGTAATCGTTGGAAGCCTCTCCCCCTGCTGAAATCTGATTTGTGAGCTTCCTTTGAACCCTCATGGTTTCAAAGGAAGCTCATTAACTGGCTTTCAGCCATGATAGAGGCCTCCAGTTGCATTCACCCATGTTGGCCACCACCGAGACCTCTAATAATGTGTCTAACACATTTACTATCAACATTTTTTTAATGTGGCAGTAAAAAGCAAGGCTTTTTAGCCAATTAGTCAAATTTTAATTGCAGCCATTGTTTTATGAGTTTTATCTTTTTTTTTCTGTGTAGGCTGTTATTATTATATTAAATTAGATGACTACTGTTTTGTAATATTTTATTCAACATAAATATAATTATTCAGAAAGGTTACATCCAGAGGGCTTTTACTTTTAATGTTCACACATTGATTATCCTCTAATGTTGGCCTATTAGAGCAAGAGAATATCATTACTGAGTTCCACAGAGCCCCAGGTAGTTTCAGACACTAAAGCAGAGAATGTGCATTTGCAAAGAGGTCAATGAATGTTAGCAGTTATGTAGAAGTCAAAGATACCATAATGAAACACATACCCATTGAGGATGCTTCAACATAAGGATAGAAAAAAGCGATGATAATGTTTATGAACACAGCCAAGTTAAAGGAAATACTTCCCCAGAGTGTCATTCTGCGGGAGAACCAATACATCAGTGGATTGCCTATGGGGAGATAGAAAGGCAAACATGGGTAAGTCCCATAGGCTTTTAAGAAGTAGCACAAGTCTCTCCAAAGACTCAGTGAGAACACAGCACAATTATCCATAAAGTCAGAGGTCAGTGCTCTCTTTTTCCTCAACCCAATTAGAAACACTATCTATTGCCAGAAATTGGGACAGAATTTCCACACCAAACTTCAATCTCCTTCAACACTCATAGCTGATTATGTCCTAGTTTCCTTTTACCCAATCTTCAGAAAAGTACCCAAAGAGTCACATAAGAGTCATAAGGACACTATAAGTATTTGTGCTAGTACATAACTTCAAAATCTGATAGCTAGGAAAAGGACTACTAGAACAAACTATTTTTTTTTAATTTTTAAGAATATGATATAGTTAAATTGATTGATAATCCAAACTTCCTAAGTTTCCAGTCTTTTCCTAATCTTCAAAAATTATATTATTGTTTACTAGTTGTAATGAATACCACTTTATTCCAAAGGCATACCAACAGCTTTTATGGAAGTTCCTTGACTGACAATTCCCATCTGAACATGAAACATCATTAATCATGTGAAGAATGATTCTTGATGTGTCTTAGAAGAAACTGGAACAGAAAGTGCTAAGCCCTACTGCTTAGGTGGTGTTGTCCACCATAAAAATCAAATAAGAACATTTAATTTATAGAAGGAAGACCTCAAAAGAATACCAACCAGAGAACATATAGAAAAAAACATACCCTGCCATGTTCAGAACCACCTGCTAAAGGAATCACTTCCATTGATCACAACTGGTCTATCCAGTAATGCCTTGGGAAGGTGAAAGCTGATTTCTGAGCTGCAGCTTGGAAATGGGGCATCCCTCAAGCAGGAAGTAGAGGACCAGGCAGAATGTGTAGGATGAGCAAGGATATGGCCCAGTGGTTTCACCTTCCTGTTAGTCCAGGAAAATGCATGCCTTAACCCATGTGACTGGTCTTTGCTGAAGTTTTCATGCCCAAGGTAAAGGGATCAAAATTCACAAACGGTCTAGAGGTGCCCCTAATCTCCCTAGGTTTTTGTTTGTTTGTTTTTGTAGTCCAGAAATCTTCACACTGGGAAGGAACCCTTGACCCTGGGAAACCTTGGAGTGTCTACCTTTCTTACAATGGAACTACAAACTGCAGAGTGGCAAAGCTGCAAGCAAGGAGCAACAGAGCAATATCTGGGCTCTGCTCAGCACACTTTTTGTTTCTATGGTTTACAGTGCCACCCACCAGTTGGCAAGGAGTAGCAATAGGACTTAAACCTTCCTGTTAAAGTTTTTCTGAGGCCTTCTGACAGTATGGGTGGATAAAGACTAAATGTACTTTTGATATTTCATCTACAGATAACAATCCTTCAGAAGCACCTTACACCATTGGCATCTACTCCAGCACTACAAGAGGGAACTCAAATTTGATCTTAGTGTTTTCCCAAGAATGGTTTAAAAACAAATATGGAGGGCTTTTAATCTACATCACTAACAAGCTGCAGCATCAAAATGGGCCTTATGAGTTCACAAGATTATAGTTTCAAACCAGGAAGTACAACATTCAGTGGCATGTCTGTTCAGATCAGATCAATGTCACCTGACATCAAAAGGTGCTGATGTAGATTTCAGCATTCCAAACCATCATCTGTATAAGCACTCAAAGTCTTATTCTAGACTTACTACGCAATTTCTTCTGCCATTCCATTTCATTGTGGAGGAAGGATGACTGCTCAAAGAAGTCACTGACTTTGCTGCCCTGCTCATCCTGTTCTGTAGTAGTAAATAGACGGTATTTTGTTTCTTTAGTCAGGAATTCACAGATGCTCGGCACAGGAAAGATTATCTGCTCCATGCTCCGATCCAGGCGCACAATCTGGGAAATGCATCAATTGAAGAATTTTTGATTATTTTTTTACATATAGTTCTTATACCTACAAGAGCTGAAGCGAAATATGATTTAGGCTCACTTTCCCCAAAGGGTAATGATAAATAGGCACCAGCATTTCAAAATGAACATCCAATTAAAACCTAGCCAGTTAAGTAGCCCTGATTCAAAAGCTGCTAAGCCAGAGAACAATCTTTTGTTAGTGTCACCAGCAAAACTCAGACCATCACAATATTTTAGCAACATAAGAGTGCTTTAATATTGGCTGGCAGAGGATCTGGTAGATCAATTCAAGAATTTGGAGAATATGAAAATATCTAGAATGAATTAACAGTATTGCATTTCTTAAAGACATTCTTACGCACCTAATAATTGGACAAAACTTAAGATATAGTAGTTGTTTAAGAAGAAATTATGGTTGCAGGATATGGCTAAAATAGTAACATTTAAGCAAAAAAAGATGCACTGCCTAGAGTTCTCAAACTTAAATCAGATTAGACAAAGTATAAGGATTACAGATTAGATTTTCTGATTTGTTTTTAAAAAATGGAACAGTAACAGGATAATAACTATGCCAGATCCATGGGTGGTGTACATTTTTTCACTCTTTATGCTGAGGAATCATGGGAAATCTTTCATATAATGAAGAATAATTAATTCTCTCACATAAGAACAAAAAAGAAGCCCTGTTAGGTCAGGTCCCAGCCCACCTTATCTCATACAGTGGGTTTGAAAAACTGTTTCTCCCAAAATATATTTTTAGAAATCTGTGTTAGTTTTATAATGTTTGGGGGGAAAATGTTACTTAAATAATCATTTTTAAAAAAAATATGGAGGAATTATATTGAAAATGTTGCACAAATAGCCCAGCAATGCCTAAGAAAAATAATGTCAAACACCACTAGATTAATATTTTACATTGTTTGAACAATATTTCCTCTGACAATACCTGGGATTAGTATCCTCCCTGCACCATGGAATAGGGATGTGCATGAATATTCATAACATTCTATATCCACATGAATTTGCACAAATTTGGACATTCGTATACAAATCAAATGTTACAACATTCGTAAGTTGACATTCCTATTTGTACATATGTTTTTGAACATTCATACATATGCTTCAGAGCACTTGTGAAACAGGGAGGTGTCAAAGTGGCTGTGCCAGTCACATCTGCAACGGATCCAGAGTGCATTTGACATGGTTTGAGAACGGATTCCAAAGTGGATTCAGGGCAGATTTGAAACTTTCAGAGCTGATATGTTACGGGATATGTATTGAATACGTTATCGGATACATATGCATTCATATTGGATATTCATACAAATTTGAATGAATACATTTGTATCGAATAGAATCCTACCACATTCGAAGGAGATCTAGTCAAACAAATACAAGGGGAAACTAACCTGCCTGAAGGAAGGTCTCCATTATCAATGGCTAACCACTCTTGCTGTCACCTCCATTGGCCAAATACTCATGAGCATTTTTTTCCCTTCAGTATAATACTCTAGGAAACGCGAAACAGAAAAAGCTATCCCTGCGGTTCCATTTCAGACAAAAAGAAGAAAGGAATTGGCAGAATTCAATGGTGGGGGACCTGTGAAACACCTGAGCACTGAGATACATGAGGGCAACAGGTTAGTAAATGATGAGTCCATTGATTCCTGCAAGAGAAGGCAGAATGTGGGCACCCTTGCTGGAGTTGCACGGCTTAGTTCTGGCAATGCTTCCACGGAAGCTAAGGGTATTCCTACCATTACTGAGCTACTGTGATTATTTCCTAGAAGCAGTGGCAGCTTATAGCTTTATGAGCAGGTGATCACAGAAGCAGGCTGGGCAACCAGCGGCTGTGGGGCAGTGCACTTTTCTTGGTGCACTGATAGAAGAGCCACCCCGGGTGCACCACATGTTTTCACAGCCAGTGATTGCCCAGTCTATGCCTGCAATTACCCACCCTTAAGGCAACAACCCACCATAGCCAGGAAGTGTGCATCCTCTTTAGTGAGTCAGCTGAAATCCTAACAGGACCCAACATCCTGGACTCGAGCATTTAAACTAAGAACCATTTGTTTAATACAAGATAAGTTTAGTATTTACTTTAGAGTTCAAACTGAAAGTCCGCTCAAACCATTTAAGCACTCTGCCCATGTAGATTTACCTTTTTAGCCAACAATATTGAAGCAACTCAGGCAACTGAGGGCAGAAGAGCACACTCAGTGTGAGCTCAAACAGATCAACCACATATTATTAAATAATGAGGACAACTAGAATTTTACACAATTTGTATGATTTTTAAACAGCAATTCGACTGCCTAATCATGAGAAGATTCAAAAAGGTGTAGACACAATTAAGGAAAAGTAGATTTCACCTCTATCTGGGATGTGTGCTTTTCATAATAAGCTAATGGGTCTTCTTCTTCCTCTTGAACAGGAGTTGTTGATTTCAGCATTTGAGTCAATTGTTTGTTGTGCAGAATTAGCTAACAGAAAGGGAAGAAAAAAGTCTGAAAATGTCAAAAGCAATTTCCTTCAGCTACATATTAACACTACACAGCTTTGTATTTAATACACTTCACAAGCTTTGATAAAGTGGGAACAAATAACAGGTAGTTTCCCTGAGAGACAGCTATTCAATTCTCCATATTAATTACAGCCAAGGATCACTAATCTGCAAATTAAAATCAGTTCCCATAAATCCCTTAAAAAAAAAAGAATTACAGCTGAATGGGGATTGTAGTCTTAGACTATGTTATTCTGAGTAAAGAAAAGGATAATCAAGCAGCCATTCTGTTATCTGTGAAGGTTAGTTGACTGAGATACAGGGAAATCTCACTTGTGCTGCTATATTAAGAGGTACTGGAAGTTATTTATTTATTCAGCTACTGCTTGGACCATTAAGAAGAGTGAGGTAGCAACTGGCACTTAGTTTCTGGTTGCACTAATTGTGTTTCATTCTACAGTAGATCAGTGTGGTTTGGTGCAGTCAAATGTTAAGCACCAATTGCCACTTCATTTCTCTACACCACCTTGCTAGACTTATCTGAAAGCCCCTCAGTAATGTAAAATCATTCATCAGAAGGAAATCAGCACTATGTTGAAATCCTCCATATACTGCTAAACTCTAGTTGTATCAGCTCAAACCAGCATGCCAATAATGGGAGGAAATTTGGTGGGAGGACAGTCATAATAGGCTAAAAATCAGATCCCAACGCAATGTTAGTCCGATTTTAAGCTTCCATGAGCAGATTTTGAATTGATTTCACACATATTCATCTCTTTGAACATATTTCTGTTTCTGTACACATGTAAAAGAGCACATTCTAAGTAATCTGCACCAGTGTACCCTACTACAATTTACAGTCTGCATAAATTGAAGCTGAATCCAGATAAGACAGAGGTACTGTGTGTCACAGAGTCTCAGGTCCATGCAGTTGGGAGACACCCTGTCCTAGATGGGGTTGTAATGCCTTGGAAGGGACAGGTGCGAAATCTGGGTGTGCTCTTGGACTCTGCGCTGATGCTTGCAGCTCAGGTAGAGGCCATGCCCAAGAATGCCTATTCCCAACTACAGCTGGTGCGTCAGCTGAAGCCCTTTTTGGGCAGAGATGACTTAGCCACAGTTATCCATGCTCTTGTAACCTCCAGATTGGACTATTGTAATGTGTTCTACATGGGGTTGCCCTTGAAGATGGTTCAGAAGCTGCAGCTTTTGCAGAATGCAGCCGCCAGACTGCTGACTGGGACAGCTGGCTGGACGCACATCACGCCAGTCTTGAAATCGGCTGCATTGGCTGCCGATTCACTACTAAGCCTAATTTGAGGTGTTAACTTTGACTTAGAAGGCTCAAAATTACTTGGGCCCAAAATATTTAAAGGAACACCTTCTTCCATATCAACCTGTCCGTGCCTTACGATCTGGAGGGGAGACCTCCTGATTGTCCTACCACCCTCAGTAGTAAAAGGGGTGGGTACCAAGGAGAGGGCCTTCTCAGTGATGGCCCACAGGCTATGGAATGATCTCCCTCTTGAGATGTTTCAGACTCCTTCACTGTATATATTTAGGAAGGCAGTGAAGAGGCATCTCTTTGCCCTGGCCTTTGGTTAAATGGGAATATACTGTCTCTTCCCACTTTACAGACACTGCTACTGTTTTAATGTATACTATTGTTGTTTAAATATATGTCTGATTTTAAATGTTGTTACCTGCCCTGAGACCTTCAGGTATAGGATGGGATAGAAATACAAATAATAAAATAAACAAATAAAAGTTGCAAAGAAGGAAGAAAGGAAGAATAGGAAGGACCCTGCCATGCCCTACTAAATTTGTTAACATAATTAGCCTGGCTAGGACTTGTTGTTGTTTTCAAATAATGATGACAGGCAACATATATGCTTTGCCCAAGGACAGCATGAGGAGATCATGGAGGTTTTTTTCTGGTGTGCACTGGTGTGGATTTTTCCTTGTACTTTTGAATGCATCTCCACTCTGCCTCTGGTTATGAGTGGTGAATGTGTTTTTCTGTGAGATAAATTTTCAAGAGCATTAAAACTTTTCCTTTTGTGAAAAGGCTACTCCTTTATGCTTCAAACATCTGAAGCTCCTTTGTGAAGGCAAACGTGTGGTTCAATATATAAAGCTGATGCCCAACGTCTGCCTTATAAGGATTTTCTAAGCAAGTTACTTTTCTTTGTTGAGAAAGTTACATTAGTCTTTGATTTCAATTTTACCAATCTTCTTGGTCACATCACTCCAGGACATTTCTAACTCTACAATCCACATGATAGTTTTTGCTGAAAATAGCAAAATGGATTTTGAATATATAAAAACTCTGAAATAGCTTGCTTAGCAAGAATCATTTTTCTTTCTTTTAGAGACATGTTTACCCAGCTCAAATTTCAAAGTAGGCCCATAGAATATTTGACCAATTAATTCCTTAATGGATGAATAAGTAAGCATCTCTGTGAATAAGGAACAGATCAAGGTGAAAGAATTCACTATGGATTATATTCTTCGTGCCTCATACCCAAGTCATACAGGATATATTATTTCACAATTCTCTAAGTAGTCAATGTTTTTCAAATTAAATTGCTGGCAATATAAACAACCTTCTTATTGACATAGCAGCTTTCCTATACTTCAACAGTAATAAAGAAGAGTACTATAACCCAAATCCATACTGTCTGCTAAGATGACTTTTAATTTCATTGATTTGAGGAAGGTTTTGATTATGGCAACTTGCATTTCTTGGCATATACATGCTCAGCCTTCTGTGGGATCATAATATCTATTCTGTTAATTACACAGCAATGAGGCTACCGCTAAACCATAAAAACGTGATCTGATTTACAGCTGAGTCATTTTGTTTCTTAAATTTAGAAAGCTGTTCATTGATCCATGAAAATGCTTGAAAATCCTGCCTCACCCCTTGCTTGCATTGTTCACAGACTCATATAAATCTTCTCTTCCTAAGACTGCATCCACACAAAGCAATGGGCACCCCTAGAGCATCTGTGGAGTCCAGCAGCAAAGTGCACCTGCCCCATCAGGCCTGCAGGCCACCAGATTGTGAAATCTGCTTTTGAGGTGCCCTGTGCCTGTGAAAAACCACTCTGATGACAGACTGCACGCACTGCTATGTTTAGGAATGGTGACAGTTGGGACAACTCACTGGGGTTGATTTCTACTCAGTACAGTAATCTGTTGGATCAAAAAAGGCTGACTTCCATGGCAGTTTCTGCTCTGGTGCTAAACCATGCCAGATGGAAACATTTGAAGCTTTGGAGGCAAAAGCTGTGTAAGCAGCATGTATCCCCTCCCTGTAATGGGACCAGAGCCTCCAGGCACTACGACAGCCTTTTTGGTGGCAATCTGGATACAACTAAAATTATCTCCTGTCTGTCCTTGACTCACTTCCTACTCTGACTTGCTCAGCAGACAATCTGTTATTTTAATTAGAGTTTTAATTAAAGAAAGCTGACCTTTATTTTCTTGCAAAGACAGACAACATGCTAATGTAGAATTCCAGTCCCTCAGCTGAAAAATTATGCACAATCAGTGAAAGGAGCAGATCTCTGCCTTAGATTCCCCTTGTACAAAATATCTCACTAGGAGCTTAACAGCATTTATCATAATAAGGTGCTGCAGGCATCTCAGCCCTCTCTAAAAATGAGGCAACAGCTAGTGATATTTCTGCTGGTAATCAGAAACTGTGGAAGAGCCAAAATAAATCAAGCCCAAAGAACCTATTGAAACATCCTGTGTTTTGAGTTTCTCAAAGAGGAACTGAAAAGCCCAAATGAATGAGTACTACTACATCAACTCTGTGGTCTCAGTGCTAGTAGAACTTAAGCTGCATCCACATCATAGTGAATCACAGGAACTTACTGGCATGAGTGGGTGCTTCTGTCCCAGGAACCACGGGTACTGTGTTTTTTACACCAGTTGTGAAATTGAGGAAACACACTCTGATGGCTGGTATCCTCACTTCTTTGAAGCCAAGACCTTCTGGAGTGGAGGACTACAAGTGGGCACGCATACACCCACTTCCTATAAAGACCTCGAATTGACCAATTGCAATTGAGGCACTTGGAGGAAGAAAGACGAGGACACTGGGCTGTGCAATCAGTGTCATTAGAATAGTGCAGATCCATGAGAACTGACTGAGAATCTGATGGGGGAGATAGCTCAGAAGTTCAGAAGTTAACATGGCGTGCCTGGGGAAGGGGAAAGTGCCAAGGCACAACATTGGGGCTTGCCAGAATGCAATCAGGGAAGAGGAGACTGTGAGCAAAATTCAAACTGATGGACTGTTCGTCAAATTCCCCACTCAGTTCTGCTCATTTTCAGACTGAACCCCAAAGTTTTCAGCTCTGAAAATGAACTTCATGGACCTCCCAGTTCTATATGGACTTAGTTTACACAGGACCATTTCAGCACAGCCCTGTCTTGGAGTCCCTCCACGGGAAACACACAAGGTGATCTCTCAGCCTAGCCTACTTTACAAGTTTGTTGTAGGGATGAAGTGGAAGGAAAGAAGAATAACTTCGGCTACCTTGAACTCTTTGAAAGAACGGCAAGATATAAATGTCATAAATATACAATAAAACTTTGGTCCAAGCCCCTTGCTTTGGCAATAAAGCTAAAACAGGGCTTCCATTTTAGCTAATGTTAGCTCAAATAATCTCTCTGGGATAACAAAAAAGATAGTAATGATAATATCCTTAGTTAATACTGTTGCCAGTTGTGTATTTTTGATAATTGCTGCAATTTCACCATCTCCACATTGAACTTCCTAGGCGCATACTGAAACAAATGAAAAACTAAACTACATGATACAACAATTATTACACTATATTTGGATATTCCAAAACAAAGCATTGATATTCCAGAATATTCACGCTTTATTCCAGAATATCTAAATACAGCAGAGTAAGTAAGGTACATTTGGATGTAGCCTTCATTACCATGAAATGTTGAGGGGGCAGGCATTCATCAGAGGTCCTTCTATGTGATGTCAACAAACTTATGAAACAAAGTTCCACCAGATAAAAGGCAAACTTCCTCATTCCCTTCTAGACAGCCTAAATTTTTTAGTTATTAATTTTTAAGTGTTTTTAACATTGCAAATTTTAACTTTTTTTAATATAAGTTTTAACCTTCTGTACATTGCTCTGAGCACCATGGAGAGATAAACTTTGGTACAAATCTAAAAATAAAAAATAAAGGCCAGCGATGTTTTTTTAAGTCACTCCCTCTTTTAATACAAGCATTCAGGGCAAAAACATACCATAGAAGAGATTCCCTCCTCCTCTTCTTCCTGGATCCGTTTCACTGGTTTCAAGAGATGCTGGAGATGCTTGTTGTGCCGGGACAGCTAAACATGTGAAGAGAGCATGAGCACGCATTGCAAATGCATCACAGCAGAGTGAATGCCAAATAAATTCTACTTTGGTCTGCATTCCAAGCAGCCTAGAGGCATGCCACAGTTCCCTCTCCAAAATGCTGACAGCCAGCTGGCTTTCTTTGTAGTGGAAGCTCGGCAAAAATAAAAGGAATGATAATGGAGAGGGAAATGCTGCAATAGTCAGGATCTGTACCAGCTCAGTAACATGAGCCCACTTTGGGCATCATCTAGCACTGGCAAGAAATGCTTGCCAACATTTGGTTTTCTCTATCTTTTGTCATCGCTTAAATTTTGCTAGGTTTCCACAACAAAGAAAGCCAGCTGATATTCAGTTCTTTGGGGAGGGGGACAATGAATCATCACAGATAGGAATAGGAAGGGAAGTATGAATGGCAGAATATATATGTGTGTGTGTGTGATACATGTTCCCCACAAACAGGCACAGCACCAAAACTAGAAAAGCAGGAGCCTTCATTTAGCTGTTATGTAAACAGGCAGCAAAGCCCTTGCTCTTCCTTCTCTTATTTTCCTTATTTTTCTGGAGTACATAAAGTAGACTTGTGCACACAAGGTAGTGAGAATACAGACTGTTGAGTGCTTCCCCAAACATGTCCAGCCTCTCTCTAATAGCTAGAGGTAGATAAAACACAGCTGAGACCAAAGGAAATTAAGCAGAGAACTCACCTGCACCATCGCCATACAGTGACAACTATTTCTGGCTGCCATGTGGACAGAGCTGCATCATACCTACTTGTAAGGCATCAGCACTCACACTCAGGCTCATTAAGGCTGCTGCATCCAGATAAATTATAGTTGCCACATATATCCATGGCAATGCCAACATAGCCCTGGGATATTGGGGTGAAATCCTGCAATATCACTATTGACTGGATATTTCCTTTGTAGCAGTTTTTGGGCTATTATGCCAAGTTCCAGGTTTCTTCTTCCGAGAACATAAGCTTTTAGACATAGCTGTGAAATCCATCTTTAGAGGACTCTGCTCTTGGACGAGTCAACGGTGACTGGTGTCTTACTAGATCTTGTTTCTCTTCTTATAGATGTCTGCTGTTGTCACAGTTGTTCTCTTTGTTTGAGTTGCTCATGGGTCATTGGTCTTTTCCTGGCTGTACCCTCTTGGCATTGTTTCCTTCAGTGGAAGTGTTAATGGTGGGTCATTGAGGCTAACTTGTTTACTATGTATTGGTGTAATCCCTGGGGGTGAATGATTAGTGGCTTGTGTATTTGCAGAACTCAGGTGTGAATCTCTGTTTTGCTTGTTTCTATACAGAGATTTCCAGATGTTGCTTAGAAACAGGCCTTGGTCCCTGTTTAAGTTGTGGGGATATTGTTATTTTTATATGGTCTCTCTGGTATCCAGCGCCTGTAATCCTTTTACTTTGGCTATGGTTTCTGTTTGTTTGAATAAGAAGGGAAACAAGATCTAGTAAGACACCAGTCACCCTTGACTTGTCCAAGAGCAAAGTCCTCTGAAGATGGATATTGCAGCTATATCCGAAAGCTTAGGTTCTCAGAAGAACAAACCCCGAACAAGGCATAACAGCCCAAAAACTGCTACAAAGGAAATTGAATCTGGGCATGAAAGCCTACATACGACTATTGATTGGACATTCATTCCTGGGATTCACCATCTTGGAAATGCCATCTGAATATATACATAACCAACTGGGCTGCAAACAGCCACTATGCATGCACAGGGGCAGCAATTGTGAGCTTCTGGGTATTTTGCACTGTCGAAATACACAGATGCACATGCCATGCTGTCAAAGGAGTAAGCATCCAGATATGTAAATCCCGCACTTGCCCTGTGATTTTGGCCTGCCAGGTGGCAGGGATGGGCAGAGGCAAGATTCCAAACAAAATCATACATTTTGTCTACTCATCTGGAGGTGGACCAAGACTACACGTTAATGTCATGAGCAAAACTCTCCCCACAAAAGAGCCAGAAATGGAGGCTGCTGCATAAGAATCATGGAGGTGAATTCCCTGCCTAATTTGCTTGGTGCTTATTTCCATTTTACCTACTTCTAGCCATTGTTGAGAGGCCAGACCTGTTGAGGGAAGCACCCAACAGTCCATAGCTTTTCTATCTGGTTCAGACATGTTGAACAAACATGTGGGAGAATCTTAGTCCAAACTATCTAAATCATTCACACCACTTGTTCATTCAAAGTATGTGAGGAGTTAATGAGTTAATGGAGCACTATTTTGCTGAAGAAGGAAGCACAAAATTATGTAGAAAAACAGGTATCCCATATTTGTTTTTCATTTTTTATTTTGACAGAGGGAGGAACCGAGGCCTTTTCAGTGATGGTTCCCAGACTGTGGAATAGTCTGCCTCCTAGATGCGTCAGGCACCTTCATTCTATGTGTTCAGAAGAGCTGAGAGGATGCACCTCTTTACCTTGGCCTTTATCTAAGTAAGGAAACAGCTTTACCTCCCTACGTCCAGGCACTGTTATGGTTTTAATACGTTCATTTTATATATCCATTGGTTTTTAATGTTGTACCCCAACCTGAGACGTTTGCCTATAGGGCAGGATAGATAGATAGATAGATAGATAGATAGATAGATAGATAGATAGATAGATAGATAGATAGATAGATAGATAGATAGATAGAAAATCTGAATACCGTATTTTCTGGTGTATAAGACGACTGGGTGTATAAGACGACCTCCAACTTTTCCAGTTAAAATATTGAGTTTGGGATATACTCGCCGTATAAGAAGACAACACCCGGTGTATAAGACGATCCCTGACTTTTGAGAAGATTTTCCTGGGTTAAAAAGTAGTCTTATACGCCAGAAAATACAGTAATTAATTCACATGGAGTCTAGAAAGATTACATGTGATGGTCAATACGAAAGATCTATTCAGAGGCTAAGATCCTCCTCTGCTAGAAATGAGAAAGAAATTCCGACGGAGTTTGGTGATCCATGTTAATTTGAATTTGAGATGCACATAAAAATAAACTGAAGCCATTTCCACAAAGACTGCATCAATTCAGATATATACATATTTCATATATACATTCAATGCATACATTCAGAATGATGTAAACTCTATAGAAATGCATTCATAGAACCCCCCCTTTCAAAATGTACTTCATGGAACAAAAACTATTTTTTAAATATATGAATATGATCTTCCCCTCCCCCCAACCATCTAATTCATAACTGCACTTGGCTTACTCTGTCTAAGGTATGTGGGATTTTAATTTAAGCAACAACTGCTCGCATCCATGACACTCCTTAAGTCACACGTGTTCCCTGGGTGGTACTAAGAAACAGTCACTTCGAGACTACCATCTAAAACCTCAAAGCTCTGGCAATCAGACCATCTCAAAGGATCTTCAGGTTCTATCACATTGTTTAAACTATGTGAATTTGCCATACGCTAAATAAATACCTCTAAACAAAGGATACCTGTAGCGCTAAAATGTAGATATTGTGTCCAACTTCCCGGGGGGATACCTCAGAGTTTTCACACTCTTCTTCTTGAAGATAAGCTTTCTTAATTACATCAACCTGTAACATATTTCATATGCAGCACTGTTACCAGCAAAACAAATCATTTTCATTGAACAAGCTAATATAACAGACGTTTGAGTTTCCTGAAATGCCCCTGACAAGTTCATCAATGAGCAAGAAGACTGAGAACGATATCTGAAGTATTCCCCTAGAATGAGATCTCTGCCATGATGCAGACTGAATTAACTTTAATGTGAAAACTAGACTCTGCAAGCATGAAGTACTGGATTGCAGGCTGCATCTTTGCACAGCTAAAGGAACAGAAAAGAGACCATTACATCAAGAAAAAGTACATGAGACTGCTTAGGAAGCTAACATTCTGCACTCTGGTGGATCGCTCAAGAGGCTCTATGAACATTTAGGTCCCTGCCACTCTTCATTTTGCTCAGTTATGATGTTTAATTTAAAATGCCACTTAAAAGCAGCAAACACTCAACAAATCCTTACCAGTTCTTGAGGCCTGAGGCTGATAAGAATTCGCTCGGCATTTTCACTGTCGTGTCTGCTCTCCATCAAAGCTAGCAAAAGCTTGGAGGCATTATCCTGAAAAAAGGCATATTTTCTTAATTCATACTGAAGTTTTTCATTAGTAGCTTTGTAGATAGCCCATTCACTCTGCAGGAAGTCAGCTTCTTACATCAAAAGTAAGTCAGGTTTCTAATGAAGAAGAGTTGGCTTTTGTATCCTACTTTTCTCACTCATTTAAAGGGACTCAAAACGGCTGACAAAGCTTTCTATCCTCCCCACAACAGACACCCTGTGAGGTAGGTGAGGCTGTGAAAGCTCAGAAAGATAGCTGTGACTAGCCCAAGGTCACCCAGCTGGCTTCATGTAGGAGTGCGGAATCAAACCCCATGACTGAGGGAAATGAGTGCAGTACTCTAACCACAAGACCAAACTGAGGTGTACAAAGGGCTGTTTCAGAAGGACAAGGTGAATGGGTGGTTCTCATATTTGAGAGCTTGGGAATGTACCTGCTCTAGATGGGGTTGCATTTCCTCAGAAAGAGTAGGTACATAGTTTGGGGGTACTTCTGGAGCCAGGGTGCCTTTTATTAGCTTTAGTTGGTGTGTTACCTATTTTCTTAATTGGACAGAGTCTAGTCACTATTGTCTGTGCTCTGGTAACATCACATTTAGATTGTAACACTTTCCATGCGGGGTTGCCTTTGTACCTGCTACAGAAGCTGCAACTAGTACAAAATGTGGTAACCAGGTTACTGAAAGGGGCACCTTCCAGTGTACATATCACATAGGAACTTCTGCACCTGCACTGGTTGCACAGGGGAGTTTCCACAACACCTACCATGAATTACTGAATACCCACAGACAGCCTTCTCTGTCTCTTCCTCTCATCCTTGATTTGAATGTTTTTACATAACTGAAGGTTTTAGCTGTTTCCAATATTTAAAAAAAAACACTTCAAGTTTATATTTTAAATGGGAATAGAAAATAATAATAATAATAGCAATAATTTATAATTAATAATAATAAACGCTGTTTGATCTACCTTCAGCTGAAGAACCAAGTCCATCCGGTACTTGCAGAGCGGACTGATGTCATTGAGAATCAGGGCCGTGATTATATCAATGCCATTGGATTCATGGGTCACAATGCACGTCTGTAGATTAATACACACAGTTAACCTCATAGATTACAGCTGACTAGCTATTGTTTCCACCTCCTGTTCAAATGTTGAAGCGAGTGTGGAAACACTGATGTTGTGCTCAGCATCCCTCTATTACGAGCAAAGTATCAAATAAAGCCGGAGCCTTTGTGCAGAAAGGGCCTAAAACCTAGGCTCATCTCATCCTGAGGTAAAGAGATGAAATCTCAGCATATAACTATTCCAGGAAAAAGCCATCAAAAATGGCTTATTTTATCTGGACACTTGCTCCCAGGATCGATTTTCTTGAAAGCATTCACCATGCATGTAAGGGAGCGAAACCAGGCCAAAAATGTCCACTGCGCAACCATGGGGAGAAGCACTTACACATTTCTGGGTATTTCCTGCCATTCAAATATTCAGAAGTACCTACCACAACACTGTGGAAGCAAGTACCAAACAAGGTAAGGACCTCAGGATTTTACCCTGCTGTTTAGCCAAAGCAGAAAGAAACAATGTATAATCTAAATAAGATCCCACGTTTTCCTCTTGCAGTCTGAAGGGAAGTGTTTCTTACCTGATTCTCATGGCAAGGGCCCTGACAATATTCAGTCAATGTTTCCAGGGTCTGTATGATGAGGGCCACATTGTATTCATTGATGTAGAGGCCCAGCAAGCCCAGCCGTCCTGTAGTGCTTCCGCACATGATATCTAGAAACTGCAACGTTTCACACACCAAATTGTAATTTGTTTTATTGTTCTGGCATCGAAGAAAGTTCTGTAAAACACACAACAGAATATAAGCCGTGTAGCAGGCTGTTTTCACAAAAGCCATCCATTTTACACTATCTGTTTCTCTTTCTATAAACATCAACTACTACATCTCACGTCTTTGTAATTTTAGAAAACTGATCAGTAAATATGTGAAGTCAGCAACTGGCAGATTTATGCTTCAGGATACCCACTTGGAGATCTCGATTATGATTCTCACATAGCAGCTGCAGGAAACGGAGAATTGGCTCCATGATCAACACAGACACACCCATTTCATTGTTCTGGCTTCTGTCTCTTGCATCTTGGCCAGTCCGGAACCCCACTCCCACTGCATAACGGGTTGGAGCACTGGGCAGCATGAAAGTTGTGACTCGACCTGTAAAAGAAATCCACTTTCAGTCACCTACCAGCATATGAGTTTTCATGACCTAACCCAGTGATGGCGAACCTTTTGAGCTCAGTGTGTCAAAATTTGCAAGAAAACCTAGCTTAACTCGGGTGCTGTGTCACATCTAGAAATATCCATAATTTTGTGATATTTGTAGCTCTAGTAAAAAAGTTATATTTTTGATATATGTATTTTATTAAAAGCAAAAACAAATAATTCTTTACATTAGTGACTTTTGTTGCTGAATTTTGTTTGCTAAATCTTCAATTAAAAGTTGGTATTTTGTGCACTTCAAGAACAAGCAAGCACTACACACCCAGGTGCCAGGGTGACCATGTGTGTCACCCAAAAGGGCTTGGCGTGTCACCTGTGACACGCATGTCATAGGTTGCCCATCACTGACCTAACCAGAAAGACTAACAAAAAAATACAGTCTTTCTGGCACCACAAGAAAAAGTTACCAGTGAATACAAAGGTTCTTCATTTGTTATCCTTAAGCACAGGATATCCGTTTCTTGCTCCTCAGATGTTGCTGGTAGTTCAAGCTGGTAATTACCATAGAAGGGACTTTCCCCATTTAGAATCATAGAATCATAGAATGGTAGAGTTGGAGGGGACCTCCTGGGTCATCGAGTCCAACCCCCTGCTCAAGGCAGGATCTCCTAAACCATCTCAGACAGATGGCCATCCAGTCTCTGCTTGAAGACCTCCATCAAAGGGGAACCAACCACCTCCCGTGGCAGCCTGTTCCTGCTTTGGTTGTTGTCAGGTGAAATCACACGAGACAACCTTCACATAAACATAAGCTCTAGCAAATTCAGATTATCAGTGACCAAAGTAACGTGCTGCTTTCTGAACATGTAAGGAAGTAGCTGACCAGAAAATTGGAGATAAAAAGCCAAGGTAGGAAGACCATTTCTGTTGAGAGGCCCCTTCCCTTTGAGGCTATCTGTCAGGAATAACATAAGAGCTAGAAGCAATCTTTGTGAGACCAAAAAAACCGCAAGTATCCTCCATTTGTTGTTTGACTGCATGGGCATCTCTATGAAGTTTTCTTGGCAGAGATACAGAAGTGGTTTGCATTGCCTGCTTCCAGGGAGAGGCTGAGGGTCGAACCAACAACCCTCTGCTTTCCAGGTAGCTTGCTCTACCACTGACCTACAGTCACTCCTTCCATTAATCACATAAAATAAAGCTAGGATTCCATATTCTTTAAGAAAGAACAACTGCTCCTTATTTTGTAGTTAAGGGCAAATTTCTAATTCTACACCCACCTTTGCTGCCATGATCAGGAGAGTCTTTGTCATCTCGAGGCTTGTTGCCAATGTCATTCATGTTCACAGTCACTGTAGACTTGACCTCCTGTTGAGCCTTCTTCATCCGGTCATGTAGAACTTTGAAGAACTTTTCTGACTTTTTGTCACTGGTCATCAAATTATAAAATGATTTCTTCAAAGAAGAGAAAAGGATTTAAATTTTAAAAAGCACAGTGGTTAGAACTCAGTGTTACTCTCACATAGCATTGCTTTCAGAGTCTTCTCCACTGCCTCTAAGCTACAATATTTGTCACAAATCTGACACTCTTTTCTGAGGTAGCCACCATTTTTTTGCAATAGGGAAACGTTTATTTTTTGCCAATTTTCCAAGGCCATTATACCAGTGATGAACGGGACCATCCTGAAACTCCTGCATTCACACATACATATATGCATCATACCTGTGTAGATTTGGTGAAGAGGGAGTTGTTAAACCTCCTTTTTCATTAAATAATTGGCCAGATGGCTGAGTAAAAGAGAATTTTTATCCCCATCAGGGTAACAGAGTCATATTTAGAGCATTTCTGCATTTACAGGTCCTGGACTACTCCAGCTGCAACACCGTTACTGGAACAGTTCCCTGCTGGAGTGGTCCAGCTGCCCTGGAACAAAGCCATCCACTACCACCTTATGCAACCTTCAAGGTACAAGGGCTCCAACAGACAGGAACTAAAATTCCTAGCCTCAGAGCCCCTGGGGGACCCATTTCAACAGTACAGGGAAGTGTGCACCCTTCCACACATCTCCCTGGGGTAGTTTACTAATGGGTAGGATGCTGGGAGACCTTTTTTAAAAGTTCTGTCCCGGTCTAGATGATCATTTGGGGCCACCTAGACAGAGCAATTTAGCAGAGGGTGTGGTCTCTGTGGTCTGTACCAGAGTGAAAGAGAGAGGTCTAGAAGGAATCCAGGTTTTGCACTGTACTGGTTTACAGGTAAGTATGGAAAGGCCCTTAATCTCTCCATATACCCCAGCACTGTATATTTTGTTTTGTTTTTTTAAGAGGAGGAGAGATGTTTGCTTTTGTCCTTTTCCTGCTGCTATCAAAAAATCAGCAGAGTCTTACTTTAGCCATAATAGTTGCACTGTAATCTGTATAAAGATAATGTGCATTCTGAGTTAAGAATTATAGTATATAGCAAAGTCCCCCCCCCACCCAGCCGATGCCTGTTGTTATGTCTTTATAGACGACCAGCAGAGGGAGCAAATGTTATTTAAGAAAAATGACTTATACAGTTAACTCTCAAATGTATTTTTAAACTGTTCAGATATCTTGAAATTCACTCCTTTTTAAACTATGCCATCAACTCATCTCTTACATAGATTTTTTTGAGGTTCATGGAGGATGGATTTACCCCCAAGACTGCTTTTGACGCATCTTTTCAATTATCAGATCTGGTATGTCTCATGCTATGACATGGGACATTAAACTGAATTTACTAAGTACCAAAAGCATTATGTGAATACAGAGGTACATAAACTGTCAGAAATTGAATACCTGTATTTCTGTGTTGCCCCCATCAAGCAGACGGATAGCCAAGCGGATGCTTTCCTGAAAAATCTTCTCATTTTTGGTGTTCATTATGAGGTCCGACACAAGCTTGGTTGCCCCTTCTCTGTCCAGACGGCACTGAACAGCAGCAATGAGAGACCAATCGTGGTCTTGGCCTCAATGCAAAACATTAAGTGGTTAATTACTTCTGAACTTGGAAAAATACAATATTCATTTTAACTACTTTCTGCAGGTATTTTACGTAACTCCAATCATGTGATTAAAGGTACGTGTCAGGTTAAGTGGCCCATGTTGAATAAGTTGTATATTTAATCAGTATTTGCAGGCTTGCCCATCCCCATCATTACTAGTTTATTAGTGACTGGAAATAATTCTGCCCTGGTGCTACTTCATTCAAAGAGGGGAAAGCAGAGACCTGTTCGCACAAGGGCCTCTCAAACGCCTGTAGGGAGCCCTGGAACAGAGCATTTGCACAGCTGGGCCAGCGGTTCCATTCCCACCCCCGTGCCAGCCTTTTAGGGCTAAGCCATGCAGGGACGGGTTCTGCAGTCACACCTAGGGAGGTAGGAACGCGTCCCCAAGCTTTCCTTACCTACCTAAGTATGAATGGGGAATACGTCCCCAGTGGCCTAGCCTTCATGCACTACAGCCGTTTGGCTGTAGTGCGAAAAGGCCTCAGATCTGCAAACCCAAAGGCAAAGCACAGCTTTACACACAAAAGGTACAGTAATTCCAGGTGGGGCAGAGAAATTTCCTGCTTGAAGCCCTGGAGAGTGGATTCCAGTTAGCGTAAACAATATGAAACCAGATGGACAAACAGTCTGACTCATGCTCTGAGGCAGCTCCACTATGACTTGGTGGAGTGTAAGGGAAACTAACTTCAAAATATGATACTAGGAGACAGAATAGGTTGAGCTACTTGTAAATGAAACACTACAAGGCCACATGAAAATTGATCCCACTTAACCTAATAGATTCTTGCACACACTAGCCAACTCTGAATTAAAGCACACATGAAGGAGAAAGGCAAACTGAACTAAAACTCTGAGCCAGGCTACATGTCAGGTGTGGTAAGGCCTTCCGGGCCAGCTGCCCTTGCTCACACAAAACAAAATGTATGCATTCACGTACATTTTGAAGCCACCAGGGGGTAGCTGGGCAGTTTTGCCACATATTTTAGAAGTTCATTTTCTGGCCTTTAATATGAATTAGAGGTGGAATTATAACACTAGCATGTGACAAAACTATGCAGCAACTACCATTAAAATGCTTTTGAAACACTTAAAAAAATATGTGAGGGTGCAGTCTAAATACATTATTTTAGTCACACAATCTTTGGCATCAGATACATTTGCATAGTTTGACTGAAGACTGGGATATATTCTGGGATATATCCAGTGCTGAAAGGACCTTTGTAAAGGCCCTTTCCACACTGGATATATCCCAGAATAAGGCCCATGTGGAAACAGCCAAAGAAACCTAGATAAGATACGAGGGAATGAAAGAATGCAGAAAAAAGATGATTCTAAAAATTAGAACTGCAAGCCACCTACCAGTTCCAGAAGGATCAACCATCTCTCCTTTGGAGCCAGACCTTTTGGTTTGCAAATAATTAGCCAAAAGCATTTTCCTTAATGTGTTGCCCTGGTACAAGAGAAAAATAGCTATCACTTGGCAAGATCTTGCTTAGGACTTTCTGGAGGTGATGAGTTTGGCCTCCTTCCTCACTTCTACAGTAGAAACAGCAATGCTTAAAGAATCTATAAGAGGGTCATTACTTCCTTGTCCATTTCAGAGACTTCCCAGGGTTTGCTATTTGACCAATGAAGGATAAAGCATGCCGGAATGGGTGGACCTTTGGTATCACCAAGCAAGGCATTTTTCTTCTTAGTATTAATTGCCCAATGTATTCAGGCTTCCAAGGAATGGGCCAAACTCCATTTTGTGCACTGAATTCAGGCATGGCACTGATGTCAGGAAGAAACTTCCCCCACTGAAAAGGAGGACGGGGCCTGCCTGGGTCTTTCCCCAGAAAACTCACTCAGAAAATAATGACTTAGGTGTACATAAGCCATTATCCACAAATAATTACCCTCTCGCCATACTTGTTCCTCTTGACCAGCATCTGCTGCAGTGTCCTCAGCACCTTTATGCATAGTTTCTCCTCCGTTTCCATTAGGTCTTTGGTGTGCTGGACCAATCTAGTCACATATAAAAAAAAAATTCAAACCCCTTATTTTCAGTACATACAAAGCAGCAGAAAGCCAAGATAGCCAACAAGTACCAAACAAATATAACACTACTAGGGGAGACCAACTCTAATAGTCCATGAGGCACTTCAGTCTTCTCAAACTATGCTACTCCAGATAACGTGCTGTTCTTTAATTAGCCTTATATATTTCCTTCTGCTTTTCTCTGTTCCCCTACACCCAACTGCCATAGTTTCTTATGGCATGCTCTGAATAAAAACATAAGGCCTTTTCAGATCTACTAGACGGAGCGGTTCTATCTGCTCACTGGTCAGTCACATCTGCATTGCTCTACTGCAACAGCTACTACAGAGTGGCATAAGCCCTCCCTGAAGCAATCCAGCTGTGGACTGCTAAAAAAGAATTCACAGCCTGCTCAGAAGTGGCTACATCATTCCTGGGAGGTGTTTCTGCAGCTTGTTCCAGGTTCAGCATGGCTGTATAACTGCGCCACAGCAGTCAGACTGCCATGCCAATGTCCAGCCTTTAACTGGATGTTGCTTCAGACGTTGCCTTGACAATCCAGGCAACCCCAGGCTGGCAATTCACACTACAAACACTGCTGGCCAGATACAGGGCTAGTTTAGCACCTGTAGCTTGAATTATGCCACTGCACTGGATCCTTAATCTGGCCAGCAGAGTTTGTAGTGTGAACTGCCAGCCCGGGGCTGCCTGGACTGTCAAGGCAACATCTGAAGCAACATCCAGTTAGAGGCTGGACATTGGCACGGCAGTGTTTGCCAGCACTTACCAGGCTAGCAAGTGCGAATTATACTGCATATAATCCAGACTATTAGCCAAGAGAAAAGGGTCATAGAACAACTTAAGCCTTTCAGGACAAGAGCCAAAGGATGAGAATAAACTGCGCAACATTTTGATTCAACAGCAGTGATCTGGTAGCTGCCTCTTGAACTTACTTGGACAGGAAGCCACCACTTTCACAACGCTGGTAGGCCTCAGTCCCCTCCATAAAAAGCAGTTCTGGACGGTGCAGGACGTCCACCAGAACCGAGAGTTCTGCTTCCAGAAGGGGTTGCAGTCGTTCCTCCAAGGCATTGATTATGTCCTATAACAGCACAACAGCCTCATAGAAAAGCTACACAGACTTAAACATTACGCAATACAAGTAAAGATTTTTGAAAAGCACTTCTTAGTGCAAGATTTTTGAAATTTCGAAGATAATATAAACAAAGCAGGAACAGGATATTTCATATACAATGTTTACAACATCTACACCTGACTAGCTCAGTTGATACAACCGGTTCTGTCTCTTGCGTGCCTTGTTTTGATTCCTCCTTTTTCCATATAATCTGCTGCTGCCTGTATTAAGAACTTCAAGGCAAAGGGCATGACCCAAAGGAGAGTCTGTACAGGTTTTTTTTTTGGGGGGGTGGGTAGTGAAATGTCTTTTTCTTTCTCTTTTCCCATATTTTGTGTATTTTTAAATTTCTGTTTAATTCAACAGTGCATTATTTTCAGTTGCTTATATTGTACTGTGTTTGGAGGAACTTGATGTCAATTGCCTTGAGAAATTTTCTTTGGAAAGGAGGTACACAAATAAATGATAAAATAAGAAGCAATACAATGTATACGGCTTCCCAAATTCAGCACTTCATGATACAGAATTGAATTTCCTTTGGATTAGAATTTAGATTTTCATTTCGGAGCATAAAATAATCACAGGCCTGTTTCAGGGCCAAGGATGTTCATGCCGCATTTTATAACCAAGGACTCTATCTCTCTGCACCTGCAATTTCTCAATGATATTCTTGTAGTCCCATTGATTAGCTGTAGCCGAGACACGAGGAAAGGTGCGTGCAGCTGTCTTGTAATTGGAGGCATTCCTCTGTGCATTGCTGATGGAGCTGCTGTTCAGCAGGGAGCTCACGTGGGCATCAAGATCCATGGGCAGTGCAATGGAACGGCTTTTGGCTGGAAAGAAAGATGGTTTGTAAGCGAGGAAAACACTCTAAGGAAATATCCAGAAGGGCATTCTGAAGCCCTCGCAGTGGCTGTGTTATGCCCACCTATGGCAATGCCATCATATCAACAACCATACGCAAGGATTTACAAGCCCTTACTCAAGTCCATGAATTGTAGTCAGATAGGTTGGTGGAATTTGGTATAGAGCCAAATCAAGCATGATCAAAAGAGTAGGCCTTCCAAACCAAGCAGAATTAATTAGCAAAGCTATACCTGCAGGATATCAGAGCAGGGCCCAGTGTTTTGCCTCTGATGCTTGTATTTTGGTCAACTGCAAGTCAAAATGCAGTTTGCAAAAATCAAAGGCAAAGCAACAGACAACATTCCACCCCTCTCCTTCTACCCACTCATCCTTTCAGTTCACCAGCTGCAACTGAACTTTGTTTACTTAAAGACAGCGCTGCCCTCCTCATACAGAACTCAATGGGTAAACACCAGATGGATCACTTTCTGTGATGCCCATGCACTACTCCTTACCAACCATCGCCAGTGTGCGGATGCAAGCTTCAACTGAGCTCTTGTGCTGCTGCTGCAGCCAAGGGCACTCCAGGAGTCTCATAGTAGACTGCAACAGCTGCACCACAATCGTCTGATGGGTCTGCAAGAAGAGGGAGGCATTAAGCCACTTCTACTGGATGGATCCTTTCAATCAGGGTAAACAGATCAGACAGTAGAAAATCCTACAATCCACTGCTGGCACGTGTAAATGTAATCAAGCTAGAGAGGCCCAAGTGTAATCAGGACTGTGGCACAAGGAACAGGGGTATCCTTTTTCTGTATAACATTCTGCGGTCCGAATTATTTTCTCTTACATAATTTCCCCACAAAGCTAACAGCAGGTTAAGCAGTGGGCACTAGTATAGGATGAAATGAGTGCTAGATGGAAGATTAAATTCTAACCTTGGAGTCCAGGACACTAGAAGTGACCCACTAAGATGGTGAGAAGATGTTAACTACTCTATACTCGTTAAAAGCTCTTAAGAAAATTATGGCCAGTCAACTCCAGGCACTCAGATGAAGATCCATTGCAGCTGAGCTTCAGTCTGCAGAGTCATCTACACATAAGTTTGAATCAGATTCAGTCCATGTTCAGAGTGAGAGAACACATCAGCAAAGTAACAGGAAGGTTATTTTTCACTTTGGAACAAGGAACAAAGATGACTTCTCACTTTGTTGATGTATTTTTTTACTCTGAAGTTGGACTGAAGATGGATTAAAACGAAGACTAGTTCTGCACTGCTACTCCTTTCCAAGATTAGCATGGGATGCTCTGGTCCAAGACTGACTGAGTCAGATTGCTCATGGTGCAAAACAAGGCCATCTGCATTGGGATGGCCTATTCCACACTACCCCCCATGCCAGCTTCAAAGCTCTCACTAGCTTTGATTCAAGGGACTTCCAAATGCTCCAAAGGACAGGAGCTCCTGAGGGAGATTTCAATGATGCACCTTGTTGCACTGCCAAAACAAGTCTCCCATGGTATACCAGACCACAGAGGTGCGTGTCCACATCTTACCATGGTCCAGCATACTACTCCCAAGCTTGGTAGTAAACAGAACCAAGACAACATTTGGCGCACCTTAGCCCCATCTAATATTATGGGGGGCAGGGCCTACCTTAAACTGCATCAGTGTGTGGAAAGGAGGTTCACAGACCCTTGTTTATTCTGCACTACTTGCAAACACGGAAAGGCCCTTAGGTGTAGATGAACCCTGAGACTGATGCAAACGTTGCAGCCCTATAGATCACCTTTAGAGATTCTGGCTCCATCAACTCCCTTAGTTGTCTGAGCAGCTTTTCATACTATTTACCAGACATACACTTTCAATCTGGATGTTGGAGCCATTGCTTTAAGATAGTACTAATCTATTGTCAAGTAATAATGCTTAGTGTCAAGAAAGTTATGCTGTGGGGTGCTGCAGATCCCATGATTTTCCCTGTGCTATTTAACATCTCCATTAAACTGCTGGGTTGAGATGCCCTTGTAGTTAACACTCAGCAGTCTCTATCATTTTAAGTCAAACAGGTGAGGAGAGGCTGCTCTTAAACCAGCACTCAGGAATCACAACAGAATGGATGAAAACTCTTGACCCATTCAAGACAGAAGCGATACTGGTCTGTGGCAAATTATTTGGTCTGCAGTCTAAGGCTAGCAGCATCTGACACTCATGTTCTCATCCCATCTCTAACAGTTTTTCAAGCCTAGAATGTTCATGAGAAAAGAGCCTGTGATCGAATGCAGCACTGAAAAGCATCTCTGAGGCACCTCAGAGACAGCTCTGAGATAGGATTGTTCACACACCAGTTTGCCACTCCCCCTTCTCTCAGTCTGTGCTAGAAAAGAGTTGGGAACATGAGGGCCACACACTCTCTCTGAGGTGCCTCTGAGCTGCCCCTTCTGTTATGTCTGAATACATCTGGAGGGGGGGGCAGACTGGTGCATCTGTGAACCATCCCTAAGTCAGCTCTAAGCTACCTCAAAGCCACTTTTGTAAATGCATGTGAATGCAGCCTTAAAATGTTCATGAGAGGAAAAAGGACAAATTAGTGTATGAACAATCCCATCTGTGGCCCACACTAAGCTACTTCAGAGGTGCTTTTTTATCAGCTTCAGCGTATCCTCCAGTTGATGATAGTTTGGTCATAGTCACCACATCCTAGGCTGCATCCAGACTTGTTTATACTGTGCAGCGGAATGCACAGTCGCAATGCGGGCATCACACATGACGATCCATGGTCATTGCAGCGCATTATTGGATTGCTACTGTGCACTTGCCTTAATACTGGTAAGAGAACACTCACTGTGATTCGAATCTTCCCACCAGTCTGAGCAGAACGGCAAGAAGAGACAAATGAGAGGCAGAAGGGCAGCTCAGTTCTGATTGGCTGCCTCATCCCGTGTGACTGCACGTGCCAACTCAGCTCTCGCAGCTTCCGAGAAAAAGCTACAGAGCTGCTTTTTAGTCAGGACGGCCAGTTGTCGCTTCGCAGCAGATAAGCCATGCTTTTACCTCCAACTGCAGATTTATTCCACAAGTTTGGAGGGGGGCCTTGTCTAAAATACTGCATGTATTATACTTGTTGTGTCCTTAAAAACAGTCTGGAAACTGGAGTTGGTCCAAAATATAAGCACAAGTTTATTTAATATGATTAGGTGTGTTTTGAATACATACAATACTATTGTTTAACAGATTCTTATTAGTCTGTCCCCATGCACAGTTTAAAGCATTGGATCCAACCTTTTAAGCCCTAAATAATATGGGTTTGTTTATCTGCTTTTCTCCCACCAGCTGAAATTACTTATAGAAAACAAAACAGAGGGGATCCAATAATAGATTTCTATCTCAACCAGTTAATAATAATAATAATCACAGTGGCATGCCTCTGAGAGGCCAATGACAGGTACTTTTTTCAGTTCAAAAGTTCAAGATCTAGTCAACTGGCATTTGCTTCAAAACAGAATTAAAGGGAATCACATATACACACAGTGCAAACAATCCTCTTTTGAAAAAATGAAGACATTCCATTTTTCTCTTTGGGGATAGTACCGGGTTTCTCAGATGTTTGCTTGAACTTTTTAGCCAACATTTTGCCCCTTTATAAATCTATGGTGAGGCCACATTTGGAGTATTGTGTACAATTCTGGTCACCGCACCTCAAAAAGGATATTTTGGAACTAGAGAAGGTGCAGAGAAGGGCAACCAGAATGATCAAGGGTCTGGAACACCTCCCCTACGAAACCAGGCTGCAACGTCTAGGCCTCTTCAGTCTGGAGAGACGGCGTTTGAGAGGGGACCTGATTGAAGTATATAAAATTATGCACAGTATAGAAAGGGTGGATAGAGAAAATTTCTTTTCTCTGTCACACAATACTAGAACGAGGGGGCACTCTATGAAGCTGATGGGTAGGAGAATAAGGTCTGACAGGGGGAAGTATTTCTTCACCCAGAGGGTCATCGGCTTATGGAATGTGCTGCCGGAAGAGGTGGTGACAGCTACCAGTCTGGATGGCTTTAAGGTAGGGTTAGACAAATTTATGGATGACAGATGTATCAATGGCTACTAGAACGAATGCCTAGGTGCATCCTTCAGGCTGAGGGGGGGAGGAACTGGGGCGCTTCTAGGGCCATCTGCTGGGACTCAAGAGCAGGAGGTTTGTCCTTGTCTCTGCTTGAGATGCCCATGAGCATTTGGTGGGCCACTGTGTGCGACAGGATGCTGGACTAGATGGGCTGTGGCCTGATCCAGAAAGGCTTCTCTTATGTTCTTATGTTCTAGAAGACCAGATACTCAATGTCTCATTTAGTTCAAATCCAGGCAGCATCCATCTATTACAATATATATTGTGATTTTTGGCTGGCTCCTGGTTGACTGCATGGGCATCTCTACGCAGTTTTATTGCCAGAGATACAAACATGGTTTGCCAGTGCCTACTTCTGAGGAGACACTGGGGATTGAACCAGCAACCCTCTGCTTTCCAGGTGATTGGCTCTACCACTGAGCTATAACCACTCCATCCGAGTATATGGACATCCGCATATTGACATCTGCAAAGTCAAAGAAGAATTTTGCTACACCTGACTTACACTAGACTCTGTTCCTCAAAAGTACTTTCCAGCTCACATTTATGGTTCTAAAGAACTGTTCTTACTATGGGAGAAAGCGAAAAGAGGATTCCAGAGTTTGAAGCTACCTATTCCTACCTGAAGCGAGGTGCTGTTCTCAGAGAAAGGAGAACTGAAGAAAGCATTGATGGTGTCAAGCACCACAGTGAGGACATACTTCTCCAGTGCAGGGTCTGACAGCCGCTTCTCACGTTTCTTGCATACCTAAGGAAATGGAGGTAACACTGTACTGTATTTCAGGCAGTACTTTCAAAGGTTCTTGCAACATCCCTGTAAAGCAAACTAGCAGCCCCATATAGCAGACAGGAGGCCATAACTGAAGATGAGTGTTCTACTGTAGAAATTTAGTAAGTTTGTAACCAAGAGCAGCTTTGAAGGTGGGAGATCTCAACTCAAACCTCATGGCATCTACAGTACTGATTGGTGGCTTGCATTTATTTCCTGCTCTTCGCCCTGAGGTTGCAGAAAAGTTTACATGTTACATCAAATACTAAGTCTACAGTAAATCAGCAGCAATGTTTAACAGTGCCCTTGTCACTGAAAACTGCAAATGGACCCGAAGGCTTGAGCAAAGAAGCATATCTTAAGCAAAATAGAAAGCAGTCCTTCCACAGCCTCTAAGATGTGGGACATTTTCCTGTCTCAGGTTAGAGAAAGAATAGTTTGCAGTGCTGCCTTTACAATGACAAAACTCCAATACTCTACATTAGCAAGGCTTGGCAGAAAGTCCCTAATGCTGAAACATTCTGCCAAGCAGGAATAAATATGGTTTACCTGCAGTCATAATGGCCTTGCATAATGTGAGGAAGCAATTTCTTGTTATACAGAATGCAGTTACAATAAAACATCATGCCACTCAGAAAATAGCACACAAAGCTCCAGCATATTAAAAAAAAAAAATAGAAAGGCTGAGCCTATCTAGCTTAGTACCTGATCTTCCAAGAGAGGCTGGCTTAGTGCCAAAGGGAAGTTCACAAGCAGGGCAGGATAGGGATATCTTTTCCTTTTGATAATCTCCAGCATTTGGTAGTCAGGGTTTTACTACCTTATAACTGCACAGCTATGCTCGCTATCATGACTAATCACTCTGTAGCAGAGCACACAGAAAATAAAGAGTGTTGTTTGTTTTACAAATGAATGTCAACCATTTGTAGATTATTGGCATTTAATATATCTCAGAGGTTCTTTTCCCCTCACAGCCAAATTAATGCCTCCCAATTCTTTCATCATTTACAAGAGATAATAACGGATCTCACTTCTGGTCAATCACAACTTATTTTAGAGATTCCCATTCGAAATGGTAGCCATTTCCTCAATTTGATTGCCATGATCAAAAATGTGACTACTGCAAAGGGCAAGTAGGTTTATGATCAGGTAGTAACCTTTTACCTAAATGTGGTTAGATTTGCCTGGGAAGGTTTTACGTAATGGCCAGCTTATACTTTGTCTTAAGTCAACACAGAAGTTACAGATTAGAAGCACATGCTCTGATGATTCAACCTCTTGGCTGTTACATGGATAGAATCTTTGCATGAAAGGGACTGTCAGAAATCAACCTGGCAAGACCTGGGAAGGAAGGATGTTTAATCTAACATTGACAAAAGCAATATGGTGGTTACTGTAATTTAAGTTATTTAGAGATAAGGCCATATGGTAGTTGCTACAGTAGTTAATACCTAGATAAAGTGAAATTTTTAATGATTTAGCTTAAGAATAGTGCTTGATTATGCAGGCAATCTGCTGAATTTTATCTCTGTATTTATTTGTTAGCATTTGTAGATTTCAACTGTTAACTTTTATCTTGGGTCCATGTGCCGCAATAAATTTGGAGACAAAACTCAAGGTACAAAAAGCAGTAAGTTTCTTCCCCCATTCCAACACCCACCCTGGCCATGTCAAGGGTGAAGTTCTCAAACAGTGTCCAGATGTGGTTGCTAGTATAGATTTCTTTCATCTCCACCTCTGTGTCCACATAGCAATGGTTGACAAAGTTGACATAAGCAATCTTCACCTGGAAGACATATATGGATATGAGGAAAGAAATAACAAGGTGAACATCTTCCAGACATAGCAGATTCTTCCTTTGTATGAATCTTTGTGTGCGTGTGATCACTCAGAAGACTACCTATACACGTAATCTGTACAAAGGTGTGGGTAGCAAATTTAAAAGGTAGCAACTGCTTTTTTTTACGTTATATTCTACCCTTCCTCCAAGGAACAAAGAATACCAAATACTTATTAATATGTCTATCTGATTACTTGGTTTATATAACAAACATTTCAAATTAGTCTATGTGGTTTAGAAATTAAACAATAACAAAGGTAACAACAAATCAAGAAAATCCCTAATGAGTCATGGTCCCCCTGTTAAACTTTTCCATACTCATAGGATAAGTTTTTTAAGATTTTTAGAAATGACGTTGGTGAGGGAGACACCCAGATCTCATTTGGAAGACACTTCCAAAAATCAAGGTCAGCAACTGAAAAGACTCTCCTGGGTCCCAATACCTCATATAGGCCAGAGACTTACAGAATGAGCCATTTGCACAAGACAGATACTAATAGCACATGAGAGCTCAAATATGTCCAGGTCCTTAACCCAACCCTCCTGTGAAAGATATTACACTGGAAGATAGTACTCCACTGTAATTTCTATCTGCAGCCATAAAGACCAGAAGACAATTATGGGTCCATGCTGACTTTAAATAAATTGTTGTTGTTGAAATTGAGAGATCACAGCTAATCAGTTTTGCCTTCCTGTCCTGTTTCAGGCTGCCTGATTATGAAGCAATATGATGTTCCTCATCCTCGCAGATATTTTGCTCAAATCAGCTAAGGTGTATTTCTCTTCACAAATGCCCAGTCACATACGTTCCTCCTTTACCTCTGTTATGCAGTCTTCATGGGTAACCACGCGTACCACATCCTCCAATGGAAGCAAAGAGGTGCACTTGATCTCTGTGTAGACATTTTTGCCTTCTGCACAAGCTGCAAGCAGATCCACCAAAGAGATGTGGTACATGAGAGGGCTATTCTCCTCTACTCCATCTCGAGCAGCAGTCATCATATCTAACAAGTTGGCTAGGGAGGTCTTATCGTTGTAGAACACCACCACATCATCTCCTGCATTCGTCAGCTAGAGAAAGGAGACAAGAAGTCTAAATAGTATGGCTTCACAAAAAAAAAAAAAAAAAATCTGGCAAATCACTGAAAATGATAAAGTACCTTCTTGTCCCTGTCCTGTTTTCTGCTTTATCAATACTATGTATTGCAGAGCCAGGCTTAGCAAAACTAAACAAAATCCTGATATTGCACATGATAAATTCTTCCAGAACATTCAGCACTTTCTTGATTTTCATGATGGCTTCTATCTTGTCTACAATGCCAGACCATTCTAGGATATGGTGTTCTTGTAGCAAAATCTAATTATATGAGCCCGGCTATCACAGATCTTCACAGAACCAGAACTTAATAAAGGTTGTTGGTCCGCCAACCATGGTAAAGAATATAGTTCTACAGCTAATTTACACAAGTCCAGTTACTTAAGGCAAGTAAGGAACGACTAATTTTATAGGGAATATGACACTATGTCATAGAATCAAGAGTGTGTGGCACTTTTCAATAGCAGCCAGCAGGGGAAGGAAATGAAGGCAGACCACCACACCCTGGTTCATGGTCTTCTTCCAGGGTTCTTTACAATTCCAGAGAATCAAAGAAGTCTTCAAATCAATGCACAGCAGGAGATGAGCTTTTTTCAGCATTCCCTCCACTAACCACAGTTGATACTTTTATGACACAGCAATTACTGTGCTGGGACAGCAAGAAAGTACAGTTTGTTCCAAATTAGCCTTTCTGTTTCTCATATTTCAACACTTCTAGGAGCCTCTATATATGAAGGCCAGAGAAGGCCCCATCTTGGCTTAGACAATAACCCATGTCTACACCTTGCAACATTCTGCTCTCTATTGTTTACATTATAGCATAACCAAACTGAATAGGCATTACAAATACAAACCTAAAATCCGGTGTGTAGAATCTCCTAGACAGAGCAAAACTTTGTCAACATTTTCCACTCACTAATACTTTCTTATAGCTCATCACTTAAATGCCTTTGGACATTTAAAGGTATTTGATCATCTATCATCAATAACTTTTTGAGAGAGAAAACCTAGCTTAAAAGATCATACAACCGGGGCTCAAAATGGATCAGATTAAGTGAATGCTATGGCAAGGGATGGGTAAGGGAATCTGTCTGAAAACCGCAAAGGAGAACAGGGTTAAGTCATTTTAAATACAGTCGGACCTCCATATCCACTGATTCGGTAACCACGGTTTCAGTTAACCATGGTTACCAGATCAGCCCACCCCACAGCTCCTACAGGCAACACAAAGGAAAAGCACCCAGAATTGAAAGGCTTACTTCGGCCTCTGTAGAGCATTGGAATAAGTGTATGATACAACTGGAGCCTGTCCCAAAATGTAAAGGGGTGCGTGGGAGGTGGGCAGGAAGCGTCCGATGGCATCGCACACCTATTCCAATGCTCTACAGAGGCTGAAATAGGCCTTCGGGAGGCCAGAAAAGCACTTCTGGTTCTGGGGTTACACAATACGGCAGATAAAGACTGAGGTCCAACTGCAGTCCAAAATGTTACTTAAAGCATTCTGGTCTTTCAGCAGCTTCCAGACTTATCTGTTTATGAATTTGCAATCATTTATGCAACAAGCAAGTATCATTTCCTGTGGGCAAAGGCCAGAGCACCCAGAAATTCTTCCTCCCTCAGAATTTTACAATTTGCCCTTATGGAAGAATTGCAGCCATACTGCCCAGCTTGGTCTTGCCCTCTGGCTTCTCAAGGCCTGGGGTGGCTTAGCACTAGATGCTGCCTGATTTCTCCTCTGCTTCTTCTGTATCACTGAGTCCTTCAGTTTCCTATTTCAACCTGTTTGTCTTCTCAAAAGTTCCCCCACAGTTCCCTGCTCTATTTTCGACAGACAATGGACCCTCACCTCAGTCATGATCATGTCCTGGCACTTTTTGATGTACTTGCCCTCAGCCTTGATGATAGTGTGTAGGAAATCAAGGTATTGAACATGGCGCCCATGGGTGGCCAAGCAATGAATGAAATGCTGCAGCACTGTTTCACTGATCTCTGAACATAGCTGATAGTTGTTCAAGAAAATATGTTGCATTGTCTCTGCTTCTAGTAGCTGAAAAGAACAAGAAAAAGTAAAGGTACGGATAAGCTGCTCAGGTCAGCCATATTTATTCCAATGCTTTCTAAGAACCTAAAATATTCTCCCATCTTTTCCCATCTACTGTGTATACCAGTCAAGAATGAGGAAACCCAAGTTCAAATGTCTTCCAAGCTACCCTGGGCCATATTGAACAAGTTGCTAATTTATCCTCTTACCTCACAGGTAAGTTCTCATGAGGATAAAATCATTATAACTATTTATTTGTCGCATGCCAAGTTACGCCCAACACTGTTCCTAAGAACAGTAAACAAAGCCATATATACGAATGACAGAACAATCAGAAGAAAATCAAAATACATTTCACAGTGTAACATAAAAAACACATTTTCAAGCTAACAGTTTCAAATTTTCAATTAAGGTTTTCTCCAAGCATATATAAGTACTGCATTTTAAAAAAAAACCAATATCCCCATTTAGTTAACATACCTAAGCCATTGAAATATTAATAGCAAAAAACAAAAATTTAAATAAACATTTTAGAAAATGAGATGGGTGGAACAGAAAAAACCTTGTTCATCAAACTGACCTTCTTTGTTTGGTGAAACAAATGTAATCAAAACAGCCACATTCAGCCTGCAAACTCCAATATCCCTACAGTATTTTATTAGAGACTTCTCCCTTACCCCAGGGGTGAGGAACAAATTGAGTTGCTTATGCAGGAGGGTCTGATTTTCCTGGTTGCCAGCACAAAACTTCTGGAGGAATTGGTGGGTTAACCTCAGAATCTCCATCATCTTAGTGTCCCCCTGCATAGGTTCATGACAGAAATAAATAAATAAATTCACACACAGGACAAAGGTATTGGCACAGTTCCTGAATAAAGGATAAGGATCTTCAAAATTACCAAACAGCAAGCAGCTGAGATAGGGATAACATCTAGCATGGACGGGTTCACCTTCTGACCTTACTCTGTTTATTAAATAATTCTTTTATTTATCAGAGTAACATGCAGAGCGTAATTAAACCAAAAGTCTTAGTACATGAAGGAACAGGAAGCATCAAGTAAGTACAAAAATACATAAATTAAATTTCTGATTGGATTTCTATAAGAACATTCTCTTAAGGAAATGTACCATGAAATATATTTTCAAGGATCCAACAAATGTCTATTATTATTACTACTACTACTACTGCTACTACCACTACCACTACTACTAGAGTTCTACAAATGTAGAACTTCACCAAGCAGCACTGTAAGCCAGGCTGACATTCAGCCTTCACAGTCTCCATCAGGGCTAGGCAAAGCTAAAGTAGTTTAATCCAGAGGATCTACGCACTGGGCCATATTCCATATTATATTTCAGAATAGGAACCTGCCATCTGCATGCTGGTGTAGATAACAGCCCCCTCTATAGTCTGCATCATCTTCACTAGCATGAGGGCAGCAGACCACTATTCTGTAATATAATCCAAAATAAAACCAACTGCAGAAATGGCCTTAGGGCAAAGTTGAAGAAACTATGGGTCTTTCTGCGCTTACTTGTATTCCAGATCTGAGCACCTCATAGTCCTATTCAGTCCTATTTGCATGCTGGTACAGACTAGAGAGGCCCTCCATACCACTAATATGCTCTATCTGCTCCAGATACAGTGTACTCCAGACAGGAGGCTCCTGATCTGAATCATCAGTGGACCTGATTAAATATGTCAACCAGGGGCAGTTCAGATCATGGAGTTGCTCTAACCTATCCTAAGTCAACTGCCCAGCTGCTCCAATACTACTGCTGGCAGACTTTTACTACAAGACCCTTCTGATAGGGTAAGAAGGTTGGCCAAGTCAACCATTCAGATGCGTGGCTTTCTTTTCCTTAAGATTGTTCAGGAGCACCAATATATTCATCACCCATAACAGCTCCGACCTTCTCATAGGGGATCTGCAACAGGTCCAGCATCACTTTGTGGGCATCCAAATTCTTCAGCAAGCGCTGCTGCTTCTTTCGCATCTGTTCACCAACCCCACACATTTTATTTAGCCGTTCCAGAATCTGAAAGAAGTCAAAAGACAAAGACAAATCAGTCCATTAAATAAAGCAAAAGCATCCAGCTACTTTACCCTCACATTTTGAGAAGCAAAGACAAAATCCCTGCAAATAGCACTGCAGAATGGGAAGATGCTTAAGGCGTCTTCCATCCAGGACTTGGCAGTTTATTGTCTCTAACTTATGGACTGGTTAACTTTTCTCCTGTTCATCCTCTAAGCAGCTCTAGACTATGCAAGCAGTTGCCTCCTTCCTTCATTTTATGTTCGCGCCAGCCCCACCACAACACAGAAGGCAAAATGCAATATCCTCTAGAGCAGTGGTTCCCAAAGTTGTCTGGGCTACGACCCATCTAATATAAGTTTACCAACTCAGGACCCACCTCTAGGAAATTTAACCAATATGAATAAAGGACTTTTCAAATGACAAACAAAGTTTTAATACAATTTTTTTATTACTTAATTAAATAATTACATCAAAAAAGTTATTTCAAATACGACCCACAGTTTGGGAAACCCTGCTCTAGAGACAACAAACAGCTGCCTTACGGGACTTCAATTTTTTTCTATCTTGGTCCAGCTCGGCAGAAATGGGAGACAACTCTCTAAATGCACACAAGGCTATACTGGGCTTCATCCATGCTGTGCTTGAATAATTTTCCGCTTCTCCAACTGTCTCTTAAAACTTACCCCTTTTACTAGTTGGTAATTTTCACTGCTCTTTTCTCCAGGGGTGCCTGGCTCTTCATCTGTCGTATGCTATTGGGGGTAAAAGAAAGAAAAACAACTTCTTTTTTTGCTGCATTCAAAAATTTGCCAGCAACTCCTGGACACAAACAAGTCGTTTAAGGGAATAGCATGCTACGATAGAATAAAGTAGGAATGTGCACAAATTCATTTTTTGCATTCGAATTCAATTCAAATATTCAAATATTCCATTTGAATTGAAATTTGAAAATCCAGATTTTTGAAAATCCAATTCGAATTGAATGATACGAATGTCAGGAATATTTGTATCCGATTTTTGAATTTGTTCGCATCCTGGTTTTTTTTCGCGTTTGTGTTTCATTTCCATCCTGTTTGCATCCAGTATTATAAGCACAAACAGATGCGACACACGGAAACGAATTCAATAGAATCATTCATTTTTGAAGATCCATATTCGAATACAAATCCAGAAATCCAGATTTTCAAAACTCCGATTCAAGTTCAGATTCAGATTTTCAAATTGGATTTTCAGATATTCAGATTTTCAAATATCCGTGCACATCCCTAGAATAAAGTGGCATGTGGGGAAGACTTTTGACTGGACTTCAGCTTCCATGATCCGTAGGCATTTCACTGGCAGCTTTAAGCATCACTGGAACTGTAGCCCCAAGCAGAAACTTGGCCCTGGGCCTTTCTGCCTTGGGCCATATTACAGATTATATCCTAAGATAGGGTCCTACCATCCATGAGTTGGTTCTGACTATGGCAAGTCTCACCCAGGGCTTGATGTAGCCTGCACTAGCCTGCAGATGGCAGCCCCCTATTCTTAGATATAATCCATAATGAGGCCCAGTGCAGATGGGCGCCCAGATTCTATAACAAAAACAAAGTCTAACCTGGTCAAACTACCATGGGCTCACCAGTGTTGCAGAATAAGTCTTGCTTTCCCACCCTCCTGATTCTTCATGGATCTCTAGACACATATACTTAAATATGTATATCCTGCCCCTCACTAAAAGGACCCTTGTTGGTCATAATAATAATAATATTCTTACATATGTTTACTTTTGTATCCTATCACAGAAAACGGCATGTACCACCACCACATGAGCCACCACTAGTTGACCTCAACTTGAAAGAGCCTTGACTTTGACTTAACCACTTTATGGGAACATTCTTTATGCAACTACTTTGTCAGGCTGGCAAAGAATAACCACGAGACTCTTTCTTTAAAAAGATGAACAGTGATTTATTTCAGCTCAGGATCAAGGCAGGTTTTGTTGGAAGCAGCTTTGACCAGAAAGCCCAGCATACTTATATATTTCATAGCTGGGCGGAGTTTGGCCCTCAACCAATGAACAGTAATTATTTTTCAAAACTCAGTTTAAACTTGGAGCCAAAATGTATCACTCGACCCCAGCAGGGAGGGGGGAGTTAACTGTCACTTCCAAACAACAGGCAGATACGATAAACATATATACAGCATCACATAGATGGCACAGATCTTACATTCAAATATTATGGCAGGCAGCTAGCCCTGCCTGACATACTTGTAGTATTAACCTAATCCTTTTACTGACAACCTCAAGATCCTTGGAGATGCCCATATCTCCACAATCCAAAACATGAATCTCAAGGCCTATTCAGAAACAGTAAGGTTACTGCGTGCTTTACAGAACTCATCAATAGCAGTCAATTTCTTCCATTACCTTTTCAATACATAAGCAGTTTGTTAGTTCTCAAAATAACTTTTAGAGTATCTTGTTATTAGATTATACTGCTTCTTGCTGAATAGCAAGCTCTGCTTTACTCCTGCATAATATATGAAATAGTTCTTAATTTATGAAACTTTGACCAACAATCCAGAGCTATTCCATGCTCTGTGCCTAGTAGCTGCTCAGATTTTACCTCTTTCTTCTCTTTCTTCTCCCCTTCTTGTCCATCCTCTCCTTTGGAGCTGCCCTTCTTTTCTACCCAGAGCTCTGACTTCTCCACCATCATGCGCAGTTTGTCCAGCTCTGATTTGATTACTTTGTAGTTTTCAACATCCTGAGCAGAGATAAGAAGCTGGACCTGTATTGAGAAATCATGGAGAACATTGGTTAGTTGAGCTCAAGATGCTGGCTCATAAGTGGCCCAGGATGAAGGCCCCATTCTACTGAAAACTGCATATGACACATTTCTTTCATTATTTTCTCTCAATCCTTTTTATTTAATGTACAGTAAACAAATCATACATTGACACAAAAAAAGACAAAAAATGCAATGCAGAAAATTCATATAAGACCATAACTAAGTTATAACCATACTTACAAATCCTGACTTTTCTACCCAGAGCTCTGACTTCTCCACCAATATGGCATCTGATGGTGGAGAACTCAGAGCTCTCGGTAGAAAAGACAGGATTTATAAGTATGATTATGTGAGCCAGATTTGGTCTCGTGGTTAGGGAGTCGGACTCCTATCTGGGAATATCAGGTTTGATTCCGCACTCCGCCATGAAGCCAGCTAGGTGACCTTGGACTAGTCACAGCTCTCTTCTGAGGTCTCACAGCCCCACCTACCTGACAGGGTGTTCTGTTGTGGGGCGAAGAATAGAAAGCTTTGTTAGTGACTTTGAGTCCCCTTAAAAGGGTGAGAAAAGCGGGATAGAAAAGCCAACTCTTCTTCTTTACCTCCCTTATCTCTGCAGAAGACGACTGCACTAAACATTAACTCTTTTCAAGTGTAAGCTGCGGAATAATCTATCATATTGATTCAGGTCTACTGATTAGGGATGTGCACAAATATTCGTAACATTTGAAATTTGTATGAATTCGAATTTGGACATTTAAATTTGAATAGAATGTTGACACATTCAAGGACTGGCATTCAAATTCAAATCAAATGCTTTAAAACATTCATACGAAGCTTTGTTACATTTGTGAACTGGGGGAGGTGGGAAAACTGCTGCACCAGTCACATCTGCAATGGATCCAGAGTGGATCCAAAGTGGATTAAGAGTAGATTCAGGGTGGATTTGACACATTCAGAGCGGATACATAGGGGATTCGTATGGGATATGCAGGGGATTTGTATACAATTTGTATCAAACATTTGTATAGAATTTGAATCCTACCACATTCAAAGGGGATCTATTTGAACAAATACTAATTTTCTTGCATTCAATTTGATATGAATCAAACCCAAAAATAACATTCATGCACATCCTTACTGCTGATAGAAGAAATGCGGGTGACCCCAGCATTTCCTTCTTCAAGAAATGCCGCTGTTGCCATTATGAGAAGATGTAAATGAAAGGCCTTGCTAAACAGTCTCATTGCTAAAAACTAGTTATGATACCATTTGGTAAGGCATTTTATGGCTTCCAGACTTTTAGAATGAGGAACAAGCATTTCTAGAAAATACCAAAATGATCAATAATAAATTAAACAAACCTTGAAGTAAAAACAAACCAAAATCACCACCAATGTGCCTCTTCTAGATTAGGCTGTCTGCATACAGGGCTGTAAAGCAAATTTTGCTATCTATTGCTGGTGTGTTAGGCAACTAAAGCCCACAGTTCTTCTGGACAGTGAGCATACACACATGCACAAAATCATCTATGTATTACTGAAACTTAAGCACACCTGCAGAAGATGGATGAGAGTGTAACTTCTCCTTCTCTATGCAAGACTATACAGTGCCTGACAAAAGTTCTGTCGCTTATCCAATGTTGTTGAAACCAAAGCCTATAACCTGACTTAAAATTCATCCATTG
>MTQE01001134.1:64158971-64196295 GCA_014337955.1 Aspidoscelis marmoratus | reverse complement strand
TTCAACAACATGGATAAGCGACAGAACTTTTGTCAGGCACTGTAGGTTGATGCTGTGGTTAGATGAGCATTGCATCTCCCAGTTCTTCCACACATTCTTTGCTACTGAGTTACACAAAAGCATAGGGCAGAGAGTTGCATTCAGTGATTCAAAAGAGTTTTTCTGTCTACAAATTGTGGATGTTTTACCTTTTATAATAACAGTTTAAGAGAAATTTGATATTTCAGTACCATTGGTCAGGAACTATTTTAATATTAAATATTAGAACTTCATTGATAGCCACCTGGCAAAGCAATGGGACTCTACTGGCTCAGACACCACCACATAATACATACAGCACCAAGACAGTATTACAGGCATCCTTCTGTCTAGAAAGACAATGGGAAGAGAAAAGGCACAAAGGTGTGGACACTATGGGCCTGTTTGCTTTTACCGGTTGGAGCAATTCCGCTCACTTACTGGTGAGGCCTGTCCATATTCCACCACTACCGCAGCCATACTGGAGTAGATTAACTTCTGCCTGATGCAACCCAGATGTAGAATGCTAAAAAACAGTCCACTGGACTGGGAACATCTGCATCTAGACTGGTTTCATACCCTGTCTCAGATGCAGTGTAGTGAATAGGCATGGTGATGCAACTGCAGTTGCACAGTTGCATGCACAATCCAGATCACCTTGGTAATGTCCAAGCATGTACCAGATGCACCAAGCATGTACCCTATGGGAATTCAGCCTGTCCTGACCAGCTGCACTTTGAGTGCTGCTTGGCCAAGCACAGGGCTTTTCCAGCTCTTAAAGCATTGGTACCGCTACACCAGTAAGTGCGAACCTAGTACGGTACTGTGATATGAACCCATACTCTGTGCTCTCTAGGCATCTGTGCTGTTTCCCTCTTGGTCTCACCAGTGTGATCCAAAGGAGTGCAAACTGGGTTGGCTGGAGGAACTGCTAGAGAGATACTTTGTGGACCACTGGGGGTCCACTCCAGACTTTCCGTCAAGAGTTTACTCCCTTAGTCTTTCCCTTCCCAAGGCAATGAAGCTGGGAAGACCAGTATGGGATTTGAACCAGAATAGTCATGGGTTCTAGCATACTGCCTTCAAGCACTGCGACACTTGAAGACCTGCCAAGGTAGCATTTTTTATTTCTCAGTACATGGCGAGATTTAAACAAAGCTGCAAAATATAACGACTCCGCAATGCTCTGCTTTGACCCAAGCAGAAATAAGCCACTCTGTTGATAAACAAGAGTCAATCTTCAGGATTCAGCTCAAAGCAACTAATTCTTGTCAGGAATACAAATGATTGCTCTTACTATGCTTACACAGTTCTACGTCCCTTGCACAACAAAGCATCACGCTTGGCAGCTGTCAGCTATTTTCCTGGCTTCTAGCTCCTCACTTTCACTTTCCCCATTCTGTTTGCTCACCCAAACATTTAAACTTATTAACATTTTATTCCCCAAACTCCACACAAAGCATGCTGTTCCTGACAGGCACTGTGCCAAATCCAATCAGAAATCTGACCCTTGCAATAGTCAGTAATGCAGAGGACTTGCTGGTCTGCAGAAGCAAAATAGCATTGTGACTTACCTGTTTAAAGGTGTGTAGGACTTCTTGTCTCTGGCTGAAATGTTTAAAGAGGAGTTGGAGGGATCCTGAGACAAGTGGAGGGTAGTCGTGCATTGTCAAATGGATCAGCACACGGAGGAACATTCTGCCTCCTTCATCGTCCACTTCTAACATGCTGCTGGTTTTTCTGCACCCAGGTTGGGAAAAAATAAAGATGCAACAATTGCTTTGAAATCTCCAGTCCTGGGACTATTAACTTGCTTTTCTACCTGCTGGTATGTAAAATCTCAGTCCCACATCATCATTTTATTTGAAACAACAACACTAATTCAATGGTATTTATTATCTTCTTAGCCTGTATCTTTGGCTCCATGTATCAACTGTTCACCAACAAAATGATGATTAACAGCTCTCATTAGTGAGTTTCGAGTGACAAGAACTTACCCAATGCCAAACATAGCTTCAGCCTGCTCACCAATTCGGTCAAGATTCATGGCTGCAGCTAGAGGAAAAACAAATGATTCACAAAAAGAAAACTGTATCACCAGGAGAAAACTGTTTAAATGGTAACAGACACAGGGGCAGAGGATAGGAAAAAAAAGAACAAACTAGCAATTTGGTGAAATTCTAACCCTTTATTCCAATAGGTCAATTTTATTTATTTATTTGTGTTATCGAAATGCTTCTACAAAGAACTCTGTGGATGATGAGGTAAGTATGCAATAGGTAAGAACCTGTTGCCATCTGAACTGTGATCATAGAAAGTCATATTAAGAGGAGCCCTGCTGGATCAGGCCACAGCCCATCTGGTCCAGCATCCTTTCTCATACAGTGGTCCACCAACTGCTTCTGGACATTCTCAAGCAGAAGACATAAGCAAAACCTTCACCTTCTTTGCCCTTAGAGCCATTCTGCCTGTCTTCCCAGATTCCCATTCTTGCCAGAAACTACTATCATCTACTGCTATGCATCTATCTGGGTTTGGAGAACGTACTGACCATTAAGGAAACAACATTTAAAGGATTTATGTTTAAGCAAACAGAAGGTAAAGGAATAAGCAAGGGTTTACTTGTGGAATCAAAGGCTGGAGCTGTTCCATCGGCCCCACTGTCCTGCATGGGGTAGACCTCCACAAACTCTTTCTTGAAGACAGAGAGCAAATAGGAGATCCTGTAGTCCAGCCGTACATTTAGAATGAACTGGGGGAAATCAGACAGCAGAAGAAGACTGTCAATCAAACTTATCTGCATACATTTCCCAGTTTCCATGATCAATCAAGTTCTAAGCCACTGTCCAAAAATGTGCATCATAAGCAGCTGTCATGTCATATTTTTCATATTTTGTTGCTGGAGATATTTTTCAGTTTAGGGTGGAATATAAATGCCAAGATGAAATGATCACAAGCCCACAACGTGTAGCACCAACCTGCAAAATCTCCAGGATTTTCAGTTTTGTTTCCATCACCACAATATTTTCATTTTCTATGCTTCTTCCCCTTTCAGTTGCTTCAGGAACTACTGCAGTATTAATATTTGAGGGACCAAAGATGGATTGCTTTCTACTCAGCACCATGGTAGACATCATCTGACCAACACCATGGATAGACCTGCGGACATTCTTTCCTAGAAGAAGAGGCACAAGCAGCCAAGTAGTCCTTCAGGATTTAATTCATTTCATTTTCAGGATTTAAAAGTCCTTCTCATAGTGTAACCAAATTTGCAACTGCAAAATATCTTTAGCTTTGAAGAGCACATTCAACTCCACAGCTGCTATCCACTACGTGGATGTCCTATTGTCTGACACTTGGGCACAGAAGACAAAAGTTAATAACTATGAAGGCTGCTTCCAGACGGCAGCACAATACACCAATAGAAAGCATTAATGTGGGGTATTGCTACCTCGCTATTATTGCTTCCTAGCAGTGCTGTTTTAGCACATTTTGGTGACGATCAACCCAGATAACTCGGCTGCGGCTGAATTTCCAGATGTGCATGTGAAGACCTCCATGCTGGATAACCCACTAACAGTTCTGGGTTTTCCAGTGATAGTTTTTAGTGCTTTTTACGGATGAAAAGCAGGACTAAGGTGTGGTTGCCTACAATATATGAGATGAATCGACCATAGCAGTGCCATAACGGTGCTATTTTTGTCCCACCCTGATGCACTCAAACAAACCAGAGAAAAAGAAAAACATAAAGCAAGTTTTAAGGCACTGAAGGTTTAAGGTTTTCAAGTTTTAGTGGCCCTCTAGATGACAAAGGGAATTGTCAGCTTCTTTTTAAAAAGCTAGGATTTCTCCTTCACAGCCTCTATGAAGACTGTGCATATGCTATGATAGCACAATAACAAATGCTTAGGCTTGTCTGTCAGCCCAGACGTGACCACCTGCCAGATTTTTAAGTGTTTTTGCTAAGTCACTTATTTTATCAGCTTTGCTTTTACCAGCCCAATCTACACTCTGTTGAATTTCAAAATTTAGTAGTTAGAAGAACCATCTATACCCTGTACAGTACTCTGGCAGCATGTACAAGATTTAACCCTGTAAAGGTCATTGTCAGTTAATATTCCCAGGACATACCAGTTATATCTTCGTTATACATTGTCTGCATCATCAGCTGAGGATTCTGAACACAGTCTATGATACCAAGAAGAGTCCGGGTCAAGCGCAGGAGCTCGCTGAAGCTATAGAATCCAAAGTAGATAAGGTTGTGGGCAAGGCTAACAACCTAGAAAAATGGAAAGGCATTATTAATTTGAGGTAGAGATCAAAACGTACTTGGAAAATGCTCGAACTAGTAGTGGCTTCCATTTAAACTAACAGTGACTGATGAATTTGCAAGCAGTATGTACAGCTCTTTTAAGGTGGCTTAGAGAATGTTTAGTGATGGTTCACAGACAGGATCATTCTCACACCAGTCTGCCCCTTTCCCCTCTCATAGACATTCTAAAGCTGTGTTCATGGGCAGTAAAAATAACTTGTGAGGTAGCTTTGAGGTAGTTCAATCTCCCCTACCCTCCTTTCTAGAACAGAAAAGGTATATTTAGAAGTATGATGAGAAGATGAGGAGCACATGCTTCCATCTCCAAGGGGCTTCTGAGCCACTTTTTTTGCTCTGTGTGAAGACAGTCACTTTCTCTTAATACGTCCTGGCAGAGATAACCTTACTGGACAGATAACAAATTCTTATCTGATCTTGAGCCCAGACTACATGATATATGGGAGAGATTTAAATCAAATTATCTAAAGCATTTCTATTTTTGTTAAACAGCCACAGAAGCCCTACTTTGGAACACAGCTCCTGCAGTGGGAGATGTCAGGGAACACTTCTGAAAGTGCTTTAGCTAGAGAAGAAAAAGTGAAATTGCTTCCCTTTTCCTGGAAAACAGGTACTTTATATGATCCTCTGCAAGGCCAATGCTTTAGGTGTCCGCCTACCATTTGCTTGGTTGAACAGATTGGGTTCTGTGGTCTTACGTGCAGATCAAATATTGGGTGCCTCCAGACAGGGAAGGAAGCAGCAAAGCAAGTTCACTGCTTCCATGCTCTGCAGTAAGAGCAGAGCAAGCCCCTCGCCCCAGCGAAGTAAAATGATGCTGGTTAATCAGCGTTTTTTTTACTGCACACATACCTTCAAATGCTCCACTATTACTGCAGTTGAGAGAGCTTCCTGTCAGCCAGATGGGAAGCTCTGTAACAGGGAATTTGAAGCTTCTGTTCCTCTAGTCTGGAGGAATGGAAGCTGCACTGCAGGAAATGCAATGCTTCTGATTCTCCAGTCTGGAGGACTGGAAGGAGCTTTGAATTTAAAGCAAAGCATCACTCGTGTCTGGAGGCACTCTTTTTTTCTCTTGAACATGAGAAATTTTCTGTCTTTTCAATATTTATTTAGTTGAATATTTATATCCTGCCATTCATCCAAAGGTCCCAGGGCAAGTCACAACAGTAATAATTTTAAAAAAGTATAAAGCAGACATTACAATATCTCTCTCCCTCCCTTCCCAGCAGGACAACACTTAAAGGAAGCTAAGCATCAATGGCCTGGGTGAAGAGGTATGCTTTAGCCAGGCACCAAAAAACATTCCAAAGCCTTGGGGCTGTGATGACCATGGTGTAAGGTAAGTTAGTTAGAGATAAGCATACATGTAGGATCACTGTTAGTGAATGGTTGAGGGGCATGACTTACAGTATTCCAGAGGGAGGGGTAAGCTAGCTCAGTAGAGGAACCAATCAGAGCTGGAGAGCAGCGAGGCAGAAACTATAAAAGCTCTGGAAGTGAGTGTCAGAGGTTCTTTGCCTGGGGTAACTCACTGTGGAGTAGGCAGGAAGGAACCGGGCTATTATTCTACTTAGGAAGCAATCTGGGTAGACGAGTCCTGAGTACTCCAAATGTTGATGAATATAGTCGAGTTGACAGTTGAGAAACAAATACTGAAGATTGTGTGCCTCTTTAAGAAGTTGTAACCAATAAAGCATTTTACATCATTTCGCTTTAAAAGTGCCAGAGTGCCATGTGTATGTTGCGGCAATTGATCTCATGACAGTGACTATTCCTTTAAGAGTAAAAGGGAGAGTACACAGGGGCCAGCGTTCAGCTAACATGAGAAGTCTTTTCCATTGATATTTAACAACGGAAAGGGAGAGTTTGCCGCAGTGTGGTGCCTGCCGACCTAGGGCTGCAGTAAACAAAGCCGGGACTGAGTAGCTCTGAGCAGCAGAAGGTTGGGCAAGGGACCTGCCGTGACAGGGGCCACCACAGAAAATGCCCTCTTCAATGTCACTTCCCCTTGCACATCTGAAAAAGGCAGGACTACAAGAAGGTCCTCACCTTCTAATCTTAAAACGCAGGCAGGTCTAAATCATCATGTAGAGCTTTATATGTTAACATGGTTTCAGTTTACTGGCTCTCATCTAACCATTACCATTGTTAGGCACTGGTTCACCACAGCCAAAACTACATCTGGATAAGATGTATGAAAATGAGTTCAGGATGCTGTCAGACATGGCAAAAATTCTGGCATCATGCTTCCTCTGTGCATTTAGGAAGCAACTAAATTTTCTGTTCACCCAGGCATTTTCTGCTGATCAGTCCATTGGTTTATTATGATTTTTTGCAGTTTAAAATTTGTAAGCTGCTCAGAGTGCCACCTGATTAGAGTCTGATATAAAGATTAACTAATTAATTAGTTAAAACATCAATTTAAAAAATTAAGCAGATTGTCACATGAAAGAAGAAATCCTCAAAATCTTCGACCATTCAAAATACTGGAAACAGCCATTCAAACCAAGAAATCATAAAAGGTAACTCAAGACTTTCTTCCAGAGCACAGTCTTGTGAAGAAAAACAAACTTGGTTTCTGCCCTTTTCAGAGATCTGCATCTATATGCAATTATCCTGCTTTCAAAAGACAAGAAAGTTGAGTTTCTCACCTCAAAAGTGAGTTTGTTCTTTTCCTCATTAGCAAATGGCACCGCCTCACTAACCACATTGTTGAGATAGTCCTCCACAAATTCCATTGTGCTGGCAAACTTGTTTTTCTTATCATCCCTTGAGCTATTCACATTGGAGTCATAGCTGGAAAGTGAAACAACTGCATGAATCAAAAAGGGATCTTCTATCCCACACTATCTTTAGTCTTCCCAAATTATGCACTGAGAACAGGTAGCAGCACTCCTGACAGTCAATTTGAACAGTCCCCACAAAGGTACCATACTGGGGTCACCCACTAACTAAATACTGGTCATTAATTAACTCTTTTTAAATATGCTTTATCAAACTATGGTGGTGAGCCCACACTAGGAATACTGCAGTCGGTTCTAGTCACCACACCTCAGGAAGGACTTTGCAGACCCAGAAAAAGGGGCAGCTAGAATGATCAAGGGATTAGAACATCTCTGTTATGAGATCAGGCTGCAATATCTAGGCCTCTTCAGCCTTGAAATATTGTATTTTCGAGCATATCTGATTGGAAGTTATAAAATCATACGTAGAATAGAAAAGGTCGACAGAATTTTTTTTTAAGTCACATAATACTAGAATTGGAGTTCACTCTATAAAGCTGACAGTCTGGACAGTTAGGACTTACAGGGGGAAGTGTTTTTTTACCCAGTGCATTACTGATCTATGGAATTTGCTTAAGGGTCTTAAGAAGAGATAGGACAAATTAATACAGTGCAATGGATGCCTAGGTACTGCCTCTGAGTTGGGAAGAAGGGCAGGATGCCTCTAAAGGAAGTTTCCAGGGAGTTGAGCGCCCTTGTCTTGAGAATTTTGAGAATTCCCAGAAGAAATGCTGGGCCACTGTTTCAGACAGGAATCTGGAGTAGATGGGCTGTGGTCTAATCCAGTAGGTTTCCCCTATGTTCTTATGCTTTTTAGGTTCTATGGTATCCCCTTAGATACGGAGACCTCTCTGCTTTTACTCTGGCAATTCTTAACATGTCTTACTCTTTGATGGTGATGGCTGTAGGAATTTCAGTCCACAGACGTGCAAACTTCACAGGCATCACTTTCTCTTGGGGATCCCTGTCCACATGCACATGTAGCATCAGATGGCAGAAGGAGGCCCGGAGATCAAAGGGCAACATTTCATCTGCCATGCAGAGGAAGATTAGTTCCACTCCTAGCTGCTTGGCAATTTCCTTAATGGCCAAGTATTGTCGGTCCATGCACATACGAGCAAACAGCTTCAGTTGGTACCTATGAAAGACAAATGCAAGAGATGGAGATCAAAAAGAGTGAAAAAAGAAAAATAAGGCAAGCAAGAGCAGAATGGAAAGGAAATGCATCACCAACGATAAGGACTTCACTAACTCTTTTTTGTGCATATTAGTAAAAGGTCAAGGGGCAGATATAATAAATACCTAAGGCCAAAAGACATCAAAACAAAAACATTTTGCTACCTGTAATAACTCAGAACATTTTCATCATGAGCATTGCCTGCTCGTGCTTCCTGGGCTAGTTGTCGGATGCTCTTTTCATGGTGGTCGTTGTTTCTGTCGCTCCAAGTTAGCCAGACCTCCTCTTCAGAAAATTCAATACTCAAGTACTCATGAGTCTGGGACATTTCCTTCACAGGCCTCAGTCTGAAAAGCAAAGTGGGACATTCAACCAAAGTTATGATTTCCATGGAACCAAGAAGAGGAAGATACTTGCCTAGTACCATTTAATCCTAAGACAATTCAAAAGTAAGGAATGAGTCCTACTCTATTTATCCCACTGCTCCCTAAATGGCAGCAATTCTACCATTTGGTAATTTAATACTTTGTATACACTAGGGCATGCCAAATTACAGCCCTCCAAATCTGATGGCTGTGGATGCATCACAGGTGCCCTAGACCAGCACACCCCAGTTCGTCAGTTTCATTTCAGGTCCAGAGAGTGGTCTGAATCTCAGGTGGATGGCACAGCTCCAGTTATTACTAAACTACAACCATCATTCTTTGCTATTTGCCTCCATGGCTGAAGGTTCTGATTGTCATAGTCCAGCAATATCAGGAAGGTCACAGTTTCACTATCTGTTCTACACACTAACCTTTCTGGTTTCATATTCATGCTGGTGAAATAACTATACAGTCTATTTGAAATGTCTACCCACAAAAGTTCCCATTTTAGGATATGATTGAACTAGTAAATATAGGAAGCTCAGATAACTAGAGGCATTTCCATACAGGCTGGTATGCCAACAGAGGGGACTAGACAAAGCAATGGTACTGTATTATGCTCCTCCAGTAGACATATTAGACTAAGTAGTGCAAAAGTGGACTACTGTTGGTACACTAGTCTGCATGGCCTGATATACCCAGACAGACCCTTTTCTGCCAGGTACCTGGAAGTGGAAAAAGAAATGTGGTACTCCTGGATATACCACTAAGAAAGCCATGGGTAGGAACTATGGCCTTCAAAGCTGGGGGCAACCTTTGACCCTAGTGGCACAGAAAAGCCAGGAGTGGGCTACAGTTAGCCTGGCCAGAGTAGCCTGGTCCAGCACAGAATAGGATAGCCCACACCATGTGGATACAGCCTTCATCTTCCTCTAATGAGCTAATTTTAAGGTGTGTCCACAGAACATGTGTGTCCACAGAACATCTATATGCAATTATCCTGCGTGTGCATGTGTGTGTGCGCACACTAGAAGCTGAAAGTGCCCTCCTTTTCTTCATCATTGTTTTGTCTTCATATTTGAGAGTTAGGCTGCTAATAAACTGAGAACAAAGAGATTCTGTAGATACTCACTCAGTTTGGATCAGAATGTCGGTGTTCTTGGGGTCAAGCACACATTTGCAGATCAGCTCCTGAGTAACAGGAATTGCTACATGATTCGACACACACAAGTCTGATAGATAGTCTAAAAACCTAGGATACAGAAGTCCATATTATTTTGCAGCCAATGTACAAGACTTGGAGACTGTTACCTGGCCCGTAAGCATTTTCAAAGCAAAGAACAATTAAAAGCATTTAAACCAGTGGTTCTCAACCTGTGGGTCGGGACCCCTTTGGGGGTCGAACTACCCTTTCAGAGGGGTCGTGATGCTCCCACCTTCCCGCCCCATCCTCACCCAAGCTGCCCCGCCCCCATGGTTGGAGGTTTCCACAACATGAGGAACTTCATTAAGGGGTCGCAGCATTAGGAAGGTTGAGAACCGCTGATATAAACCAACAAATAGAAACACTATGATTCCAGATGCAGAGGCAATTGCAGGATCTAAGGAAGATCCACAATTGCCTATAGTACCAGACACTTCCCTTTGTTGTTTTTCACATCCTTGGCTGACTTCTGGGTAGCCATGGCAATATCCATGCATGAACTGGATGTTGTTGCAGCCATTGCCATGGCAATCGAGTCTGACCTAGCCTAACCTTCTGCACTTTAAGTGTTGGTGGCCCAGTTCAGTTTTATCAGTCTTGTAGTGCAGATAACTCCCTCTGCGCCTCATCCTTCTCAGTCTAGAATGATACTGTAAGATCATATTAGGCTGTTAAGTGTGAAAAGGCCCATAATAACTAACTGCTGATTTTTCACAATCACAGCAGGGTGTACACACAGCTTTCAGAAAAGAACCAGTGTGGAAAGAAAATATGAGGGTATCAAAAAATAAATAAATTTCTTAATGTACGTTAATTGAGCTGTTTCTAAGAATCCCAACTATTAAAAAGAAAACTTATGCTACCTCTAATGTTCTTTCTCTCTCCACCAGCCTGGTCTGGCAACAATTAGCAGATGAAAGTTTTAGCATGGAGACTAGAAAATATCTGAAGATTGTTGATTATTTTGTACTATATTTTTTCTGTTTGTTGTACACTGCTTTGAGCACTTTTCTGGAACGTTGGTATACAAATAAAGATGGAAAACAGAAAAAATCTTGTAACTGTATTTGACTTATTCCCTTTCAGCTGTCACCCACCTGGGTTCGCGGTTCTTTCGTACCAGACTAACAAAGGTCTCCACTTCAGTCTTGGTGATGTGCTTTTCAAGCAGCTTGCGGTTGTTGTGCAAAAGAGCTGTGATGGTGTCCTCAGCCAGTATATCATAGCCAATCTGAGACTGCATCATGCCAAATTGCTTGGCAATATGTTCCTGGAGAATGGGAGATCAAACCAGGTTGAACAGACTAACCTACCTTATAACTGCAAGCCTAAGGGCCCTTTCACATTTTTAGAGGAGATAACCATGAAGAGAGATGTGCACTTAGATTATGCCCTTCTCCTTTTCCTGTTGCAAATTCTGCCAACAGACACTTCCACACAAATTGATGTGAACCCAGTAAGAGGAATCAATCTTCATTCTTAATTTACACAAGCATTATAGGAACAGCATCCAGCTGTGAAGGCTGGGCACCATTTTGCTCATTTCTTACAAAGAACATCTTTCCATTATCCTGTTATGGTCTAAACGGAGCACCCAAATTCTAAGTATAATCCAACATCTCCTCATTTCCTACAGGGCTATAGTCTAATATTTATTTATTTGCATTTTATCCCACCATCTACCTGAAGGTCTCAGGGTAAGTTACAACAATAGTAACAAAATATAAAATGTATATACTAAAATAATAACTGAATGTGGGGAGGGGAAGTCAAAGGCTAGGGTAGATAAGGGTGTTTTATTTTAGTCAAAGGCTAGGGTAGATAAGGGTGTTTTACCAATCTTCTGAATGTATTAATTAAAGCTCCCAGGTGCACCTGGGGGGCACTATTCCACAGTCTGGGGACAACACCAAGAAGGCCCTGTCCTGGGTTCCCAACCCCTCAACTACCGAAGGTGGTGATACAATATTTTATGAATGCCTTTAATGAAAACACACCTGATTCTTGCGATAGTCCTCCTGAGAGTGTCGCAGCACCCTGTAGCAAAGCCGGAACATGTATTGGTAGGGAGCATTCTTCTGATCAGATAGCTCTTCCAGTCGTACCAGTGGGCCTTCCCCACCTTTGTCCTTGAATGGAGCCTTCAGAATGCCAAAGATCTACTCAACACAGAAGATATGCTATCAGACAAATGGGAAAAAAAATCTTTCTAAAGATTTCTTTTCATCAATGTAACAGTTATTGAGGATTTTTTTTCAGGCCTTCTAATTATATAATTACTACTATATTGATTAGGCTTTTATGAGTTGTCCAACAGTATAAGAAACATGCCTATCATCTGGATTAGGCCACGACAAGTTAGGCTGGTTTTAAAAGTTCGTAACAAAGGTAAACAATGAGATGCAAGGTGTTTGCTAACCTGCAGAACTTCCGAATATTCTAAGTAAGAATTTTCTTTTTCGTTTTTTGAAGTACAAATTTAAAGTCAGGTGGAACTCGTGTCTATGAATCTGGACTATATGGGGAGACTCTTATGTGTAACTTTAGCTCCTTTTATACTACAGTTTCCTACAGTCATTGCTTTTGACCACTCTCCCACTCCCCAACCTAATTTTTATAACACCTCACAAAAATTTCTCTTGCAGTTTCAGAAATGCTCAACAGATCAAAGACAGAAATTCAGATGAACTTATATGTAGAAGATCCACAAGTAATACATTTGAACTATAGATTAATACCCAACCATTAGACTGTACCTTCAATCTGAAGTATGAAAGACTCGAACACAAATGAAGCATTACAACTAAATGTATGGGCTGGCTCTAAGCATGAAGTGGCCAAGGAAGAGGAGTTGGAGTAATATCTCTAATGTGTGGAGAAGTTACAGCTTAGTAGTTAAAACATTCAAGTATAAGCAAGAAGTTCTGGATTCAAATATCACCTCAGCCATTGCTTGCATTCAAAATACCTTCGAGGGGCACTGAAATCTGCCCAATTCCACAGCACCTCACACCAAAGGGGTGCAAAGACACATGGAGAGACTGCAATCCTCCTCCAAGGTACATACAGTTTAGGGCGTAAAAAGCCTCTCCAAAACTCTTTTTCAAACACTTTGCACAGTGAAACAGGCTCCATTTCAGTGCAGGCCAACTGTACTTCCACATGCACCTAGTTTCAAATTCCTTGCCAAGATACTTTATATTACGTGCCTAGAGATAAGCCAAATGATGCAAAACTAATAGAAAACTTCATATCACACACATCAATATCTGTTAAGGTTACTGATTTGAAATGGCAGCCTCTGGGACTGCAGCAGAGCCCTCAAACCTCCTTCCCAGACTGACTGAAACTGGGAGATGCCTGATTGACAAACCCATCAATTCAATAGCATTAGACAAGCCATTAGATTTCAATATATGCAGTTATACATTATATATTTGCAATATTTGGTTGCATATGATACATAACATGCTTTTTACAGATCTGCATGTATATAGGCACCTCGGAATGTGACCCTATCAATCGCAAGCTGAAAATTCTGTTCTCACACAGCTTCCTTGTTAACAGTGAACATGGCATCAACAGGCAAGGCATTTAGGAATTCAGAACAGAGGTCCAGCACTTCCAACTGGCATATAAAAACTTCTGTGCTAAGAATCTACCTTGGCCTCATGAAGGTCAAGACATTATAAGCTATCAGGAACCAGGAAGGAAAATTTGAAAGATAATTTGCACAAGCTTAACTTTCTAAGTAAAGCAGGATAAATGAATCAGGTCAAACCACACCGACCACTCTGCTGGGAAGAAGCTTACTGACGGGAAAATGCCTATTATCTGCAGGGCATTCTTATACATGCTTGATAAAAAAGTTATTTCTTTTGTATTAAAAAGACTTATGCCCTCAGACTTAGAACAAATTATAAAAATTCTCCACTCTTAATGCTACAATGACAGGGTCTCTCTTTTAAGTTCTTCTCCGGACACACAGTTTTCACTCTCGATCCTGTTACCTGCTTCAGAATGTTTTGCTCTCTCATGAGTTTCTGCCTTTCCCTATTGGGCTTGGTAACAACAATATCAAGGACATTCTGTCCATTATTGGGGACATCACTGACGAAGAAAACTAAGTCCTCCAGCAACTGGATCACAAATCTGTTGGGAAAAGTCATGGTTAGCACACTGTATTATCAATAAATGAGTCCCATTCTGTCAAACCTCAGTCAACCATAACAACCAAACAAGAGACATTTGCAGCCTCCAAAGATGGAGTTTACACCAAAGCAAACCATAAATGTAAACAATGGGCTCAATCATTATATGCACCTAATTTCAAATGTCAGATTCTTTGGCAAGATACTTTAGATTACATATCTAAGCCAAATGATGTAAATTATAAAAAACACTGAGTCCATTGGACAAACATGAGAGAGCTTGCAAAATGCAAACTTTTATTATCGAAGATGTAGAACTTCACATCAAGGCTATTGATTTGACAATTAGAAATTACAGCACCTTACAGTATCATTTATTCACACTGTTTTAAATATTGTTTTACAAATTTTTCAACTGTGTCGGTTGCACCTACCTCAAGCCCCTTATATGATTAAGCACATAATATAAATTTTATAAACAAAATTCCACGATTGTCTTCCATGCTCATTTTCTCAGGCTCACTAGAACTCTGTATCAAAGCATATGGTTTCTTACCGCCTGTCATTTTGGCTTAGGAATCCTTCATTCATCTTCTCTACTACGTTGGCTAGCATGTAACTAGCATCATTGGCAAAATCCAGGTCTCGTATTTCTGATACTGGCACAGAGACAATAGCAAAAGCCTCTTTGTCCTCTTTGGTGGGGCATGTGCCAAGCTGGAAAAAATAATCTATTCATTTAATATCCTAGTTTGTCTTGCTCCTTGGAAATTTTGGCTGCCTCTAGATGCAAGATATATCTCACTGTGCTCTTGGGACTCTATTGGGAATGCCAGACACAACCAAGGCATTCCCAATAAAGTCCTACTTCAAGAACTGAAAACTCACAATATTGCTATTATGGGAAATGCAACAATGATACTGGGTTTCCTCTAAGAACAATTTTTATCTTCAGCTATCTTCAGACATTACAAAAGGAGTGCCTCACAGGCACCTTAGTGAGATAGTGTGTGGCCCTTGTGTTCTCAAGCCTTCTCTAATCCACCTTTTCTAGCATAGAATATTTAGGAGAGAGGAGAAGCAGACAAATGTGTGAACAATCCCACCCCTAAGCCTTCTCTAAGGAACCTCAGCAGTGCTTTTTTTTACTGTGCCTGACCACAGCCTTCATGTCTGTTGGCAGCTTTTGAAATCACCTCACATGGGGCTACATGAAGTCAGGCAAATGTATGAAAAGCAACAAAAGGAAGAGGGTGGGCATTTGGATGGCTCCTGGTAGCCCCAAGTGAGCTGATTCGAAAAGCTCCTGAGAGATATTAAAGGAAGCCCACAATAGCTCCTTGCATCTGGTGACAGGTGGCAAAGGCAATCACAGGATCTTGTTTAGATCCCTCATTGCCTTTGTCTGGAAGAGGTCTTACAATATATTTTGCAATATATTGCTCTGACAGATAAAATACCAATATCATGTGCTTGTTTTTCCCCGCTTAATGAAAACATTATTGTCCAACAAGCAGCTTCTTCTTATGAATTTGCTTCTTCTTAACAGCTTCAGGCTTATGAAAATTTTATAACTCATAGAAATTGCACATATTCTTAAGTGCTGGTGCAAAGTTTCAGTTCTATAGGTTTGATGCCCAAATAAACAGATTGGCTATTTTATTACTCATACAGTATATAGCAGACTGTGTTTCTTATAACGTAGATACCCTGAACGTCCTTTGCCAAACAGAAAAGTTTTAATGAATAAAATCAAATAACAGTTGTGCCTGTAAATTACCAGTGTTATATAACCAATTATATAACACATAATTAATCAAACCCATAACTCTGCCTCTTAACCAAATCCAGTGAATATTAGATCATTAAAATATAGTAATGGTGTAGACTGAACTGCAGAATTGCAGAATGTATCATTTACCAATAACTTTTGTAACTGAAAACAGATAGAGACTGCTTAAGAGTGAGGCTGCATCTGTAATCAGCCGAAATCATCCAAAATGTTTGCTTATAACCAAATGATACAATTACAGGAGAGGCAATGAAAGCACTTTGCAAAGTGCTGAATGAATGGGAAAGTAACTAATGGAAGACCATAACACTTTCCCAGTCTAGACCCTTTGAAAGAATGGTGCCTTTGGTGTGCGAGATTCCTATTTGTAATAAAAGCAGCCTGTGGCTGAGAAAAAGGCTCACCATGAGGCGAATGGGTCGCTCTTCATCAACATCAATGGGTACATTGGTACTCTGGATCCAAGTGTTGGTGCAAAGGTGACGCAGTCGAACATAGGAGTTTCTGCAATGACCACAGAATGATTTTCATTTGTATAGGAGCCTGCTGTAACTCTAACCTACGTCTAAATTTTGAGGGCAAGGGGGAAAGCTCAATTCTGAGTCAGAAATAATTTCTTAATATCAAGCCTACACAATATCATTAGAGAAACTGCAGGCACGAAAAAGATATTGAACACATGTGTAGGGCTGACCCAGGATCCATACTACACTTTTCTAATACTGCACTTTTCATAAAGTGGCATGCCTGCCTGCCACCATCACAGCTGCAAAGACATAACAGTGGATGTCTGTGTGGATCCTGCCTGAAGCAATTAAGCATCTAAGTAGCTTTTGCTTCAGTCAGAGTTCACCCTATATATTTCTCATTGAACTGTACTTTTTCTTAGCGCACTTATGGAAAAACCTCCCAGGGATTTGCATCTCTGGCCTATGATCACCCATCCTTAATGCTACGAACCACCACTGTAACTGACACTCTGTTGATAGTTGAAAGTATCTTTGTGTAGACACCAAGAGCAACGGGGGAAAGCAAATTCTGAGATATCTGTTTACAAACTTGAATAGGCAATGAATGTTTCTTGCATGAGCCAGTGCGGTCTAGTGGTTAGGGAGCCGGAATCTTATCTGGGAATACCGGGTTTGATTCCACCCTCCCCCATGAAGCCAGCTGGCTGACCTTGGGCTAGACACAGCTCCCTTATGAGCTCCCACAGCCCCACCCAACCCACAGGGTGTTCTGTTGTGGGGAGAAGAACAGAAAGCATTGTCTGCCACTTTGAGTCTTCTTAAGTGGGTAAGAAAAGCAGGGTAGAAAAACCAACTCTTCTTCTTCCTGATTCTCCTTCTTCCTGATGTGTTTATTTTCATTGAGGATGAAATGTTTGAAGACGGATAAACATAGGCAAACATTTACAACAGCCAGAATGTCTCTAATATACTTAGGGAAGCACACTTCACATGAAAAAACCTAGAGGATTTTTATTATTTCATTTTGATTGCTAGCATCTCAATGCTGCTTTAGTAACCCCAAAGCACTTGACAGATTAAAAGAAATAAAAAAGCAAACAGTAAAATACAATATAAAACAAAAGAAACAGAAAGTTACACTTAAAAGTGAGCAACACTATACAGTGCCATTATCATATACTTGGATGAACAGGTAGGCTCTGAAAAGGTAAGAGTCACAAAACCAATCAGAAATGTTATTGCCCATGTCTCCAGAGCAAGGAAGTTCATTGAGTAAGATTTAACCACCAAAAATTGTAGTTCCTGGAGAGACTACAAGAAAGTAAGGATGCAGATATACATAAAACGGCCAGTTCAATTCATAATGGACTCAAATTGGCCAGAGACTGAACTATTTGATGTAGAACCTAGAACTGGCCAGCAGGTTCATCCACAAAGCCCCTTGTGCACGTGTTTTCTGCCTATTGCACACTGGTCTCCACAGTTTGATCCTACATTCTTATGTCATACATGCATCATTGCTTCCTTGCAGCCTGGCATCCCCTCCCACACCATTGTCCCTCACTTTCAGGTGGTCCACACCAGACTCAGCCACCAGCCGCTTGGCTTTTCAGCAGTGAACCAACATGTTTCTGAGACCTATATTACTAATTGCATTTGAGACCTTCCAGGAAGTGGAGGCATACAGGTTCCTCCATCTCCAGAAGGCCTAGTGGGCATCAGAGGCGCACTAGCTGCCTGGCAAAAACCTTCATGTCCAGTGGATGTGGCATGGCATCGAAAACCTGGAAAGTGAGATAGCACAGACCAAGCAGTGTTCTATGGGTGATGCCAGGCCATGAGGGGGCAATCCCATTCATACAAAAAAGAAATAAGGAGACCAATATGCAATTGACAGGAGGCGAAGGGGCAACTGAGTGGAGGTGACGGTGTGATGAGAAAGCTGCATGGGGAAATGGTAAAGAGGGGAAAATGTCAAACTGAATGAACAGTTCAAATTGAACATCTCTTCAATTCACTATTGGACTAAATCCCTTAAACCTGAAGGAGGTTCAGATTGCTATCCCCCACCCCCCGCAGTTCATCGTATACCAGTTCTAAATAGAACCAGTTCAGCTCATCTCCACAAGGCAGGTCTCCTCATCTAACCCCAGTATATCAGCAGGCCTAGTGAACACCCCCCAGCCCAGTTGGAGCTTTGAAGTTAATGTGAACATCTTAAATTGAACCAAACAACATGTAGTGATCCAGAGCTGGTCCCTCAAGAACATATAGACACAAACAATGGTCTGTTGGATCATAGCAGTGGCCCATCTAGCCAAGCAGCCTGTTCTTACAATGGTCACCTCTTGTCGTGCTCAGAGATACATGTTGCATGACAGTGGTGTTCATGCTCTGTATCAGCTGTAGTTTTCAGGGTATCAGGGTTAAGTGTTTTAACACTGATGGGCACTCTATGAAGCTGATGGGTAGGAAAGTCGGATCCAACAAGGGGAAGTATTTCTTCACCCAGAGGGTCATCAGTTTATGGAATTTGCTGCCAGAAGAGGTGGTAACAGCTACCAGCCTAGATGGCTTTAAGGAAGGATTAGACAAATTTATGGATGACAGATGTGTCAATGGCTACTAGAATGAATACCTAGGTACATCTTTCAGGCTGGGGAAGGGGAGAAGCAGGACGCTTCTAAGGCCATTTGCTGGGATTCAAGAGCAGAGTCGTCTGTGCTTGAAATGCCCATGAGCATTTGGTGGGCCACTGTGTACGACGGGATGCTGGACTAGATGGGCTGTGGCCTGATCCAGCAGGGCTTCCCTCATGTTCTTATGTAACAGAACCATTCTACAGAACGCAAAATTGCGGCCAGCCTCTTCCTGAACAAGAAAGGCAGCAGTTGGCAAGCAAACCATAAAAACACATAAGCACACATACCTCTTTCTCTCGGGATTATTTCCAAGTCTTTGATAAAACAACTTACCGAGGGACAAAGGAATCAGTCTTCTGCAGTGTGGTGGGGTCCAGTTCAAAAAGGGAAGCAATGTCGTTGCCATGGGGCACAGCCACCAGCCGATACTTGATCTTTTCACCTGTGTACCTCCTACTGGATCGACTACTGCCAGACTGTCCCAAAGTAAGGAAATAATCACTTTTGTGTTCATGGCGTGGTCATTTACTGTATGTATAAGGATTACCATCACCTCAGCCATGTACACTTTTACTACCAACTTCATGTTGAGCAAGCACTAGGTCTGTGCCAAGCAGCTCATCTCACAGCAGAACAAAACTCCAAAGCAGGCCTTCACTGATTTACTACTGTCACAGGAATGCCTTGCATTTGATATTGAGATTTCTTAACATGTTCTGTAAACTGGAGGGAGAGGAAAGAGTCATCCAGACATTACTTACTTATTTCACTATGCTTGGATATTCCAGATTATAGTACGGATATTCAGGATGTAATTTACTTCTGAATAGCCAAATATAGTGGAATAAGTAAGCAACGTCTGGATGCAGCCAACATCGTTAAGTACCGTTAACAGCAAAACATACCACACAACCTCGTTCCTACTAACTCTTTCTGTTCCAATAAAGAGGAGTGAAGGTGAGAGGCATGGATAGGGTATCCCCTCTAATTCCATGACAAATTACAGGGGGCGCCCCACCCCATAAATACCAAGTATGGGAAACTGCCCCCTCAGTACCCTCAAGGGCTGGGCACCAGGCACTGTCCCTTCACCGACATGTCTTTGTGCAGCTGATGGCCTCCAGTGGTTTTCTGAAGAAATCAGAGTGTGGAGGACAGCACCATCTAGCACCACATTCCTCTAAGGATCAGGATTTTTTTTTTATGGTCCCGTAGTAGACACTCAGCAGTTCCTTGTCCATCTGTGGTTCCTTTCAGAGACCACTTTAATTATAAGATTGAGAAGTCCCTCAGAAATAATTTATATCTAGACACTATAGTGTTGAGGACTGCAACATCTTTCTTTTTTCTAGGACTGCTTTGTGCTAGATGGATGGCTTGGCCTTTGACAGCTACCTCTCTCTTTAAGACAGATCTTCTATTCTGGATGTCCAAACAGATTTAGCCGTCAAGTGCTACATCGAGGGCTATGGCATATGTGGTGGACATCAGAAGGTTACTCTGACTTAAATTTTGGAATGTGAATAGTCCAGTTTGGCAGAAGGACCCTTTATGGGCCAGTTGTTGTTTGGAGACCATGCCTTGGAGGACCAATTATGCTGTCCACTCTGTCATTTTTTTCTAAGGGAAAACCTAGGAGGTACTTTAGCTCTCACAAGCCCTATTCTGCTTACAAACAGTAATATGTTATCTTTCCTTTGCAGCAGGGATCAGGACCAACAGTAATCACGGCAGCCATGAGTGGTTGCTTAAGTAGAATCCACCTAGAATGAAAACCCAGTGTAGTAGCTCTGGAATGCTGGGTAGATGTAACTAGTGAGGGCAGCCCAGCCTGTTCCAACCCTCTCAGCTTGAGGTACATCATACTGGTGGGAGTCTTCAATAGCTCTCCCATGTTTGGCATTCTTCTCTTCATGATGCTAAGCGGTAAAACTTGTTTCATATGGTTATGCGATGGAGTTTGTTAAGTTCCCTCCCCTCAGGTTTCTTTTTTTCTCCTCTTTCCAAGTCTCATGCCAAGAGACAGACAGTGCTCTCAGAGACTGCACGCTTGCAGGTTATAGGAGCCAGATATTAGTTTTGATATTATTTCCTACAGCCTGCTTGCTATTGCTGCTGTAAAAATTTTTAAAGTCTTGATTTAATTAAGAGATTGGTCTATAAGAATCCAGTAATGCCATATTCCTTTGTGCTTTTATTACTGAAACTAATAATGTTTTTTGGCATTAGCCTTCCTTTTATATCTCATTGTGCAATTCTCTTATATATTCCACTAGTGTTTCTCTATATTGTTCTTAAAATGTCATAGTAAAACTATCATCTCCAGTGGATTATTAGGTTTTAATTTTCTAATTACTTCCATTATCTCTTCTTCTGTTATTAATTGTCCTATCCCCTCTTGATCTTCTCTTTACTAATTCTTTTATATTTTTCCCATTCTTCTTCCACTCTTTTCTTACATCTCTTCCATATACTTTCTCATAAAACCAGACCATTATTTCTCTTCTACTTCCCATAACTGTTCTTCCTGTCTTCTTTTTTTCAGTTTTATTATTGTTTGATTAACTCTCTTTTTTGTAATAAGTTTATAATTGCTCTATTCTGTCTGGGACCCTGCTCTGTAATATTTTACTTCAAAAATCTTCATCTTCTTAGATATGTTTCATTTATAATTTGTAATTCATCCCTACCTTTTTGCAGTTTATCTAAATCTCTTTGTGCCTGATGCCAGACACAATAAGCTTGATACTTACCAATCAGCACAAAAAGCCTTTGGCAGAAGGGTTCTGCAGTGGTTTGTTGATCCTAGTCCTGGAATTGACCCTCCCTAAGGAGTTATGTTTGGGCACATCTCATCTGTGACTCTCACCTTCACTTCTGGAAAAAGAGTGTTAGTACTTACTACCTGAATAGTTCTTTTAGGAGGTGTAAGGTGGGGGACATGGTCCCATCCTCAATCAAGTATCATACCATAAAATTTATGTGCTTTCCTCTTTTTCTTTTTTGCACACAGTGTCTTTCAGCCTTCAAACCTCTGCTGCACTTGCTTTGGAGTCTCTGACGTTATCAGCAGTGTACAGAAACGCGACCATCTTTGTTCAAGAGAAAAATACTGAGGAGGTGATTTCCTGCACTTGGCATTTAGGGTGCAGGAACCCCCCTGTTATCTGTCATGGACTAGGAAGGAATAACCCCATCCATGCCTCTCGCCTTACACCTTCTAGAAGAGCTACTCATGATAAGTACCAATGCACACTTCCATACTATCTCCTTGTATTTTTTGTGACTGAGCACTAGCTGCCATTATGTCTTTCTTGCCCCTGGTGTAGATGTTACAAGTTATAATCTTCACATTCCAGCCTTGCATCTAGAGTGCTAGTCAATTACCATCATTTGCCTGCTACCATCTGTTTTCTCTCTCCTCTCTCTCCCTGCTTCAAAGATCTGAACATTGAAAATTCAGGCCTTCTGAAACTTAAGCAAGCGTGTGCCATTCTTCTGCTGACCATCAAGCTGCCAGGCTGTCCCTTAAACTTTCCCTAACAGTTGCCAGCTTTCACATGATATTTTCTTGTATTTAGAGTACTATCAATATTGAAGCTGTCACTAACTCAAGAAAAAGAGAGGTGCCCATATTTTCTTCTATATGTCCTCCTGACTGAGAAAGTGAAGAACCTTTAGAAATTCCTTGAAAAGGAACCCCTGTGAACTCCACCATATTAATTTTTTACAGCACTTTAAGATCACCTAGAGGCACTGCAGGGCACTTAAAAGAGTAGGGCACGCAGTGTGACTCCCGCAGAATGAGTAGCTACTATTTAGAAATATAAAAGTATCAAAGAAGCCATACAAGCTGGTTGATAGATATTTCCACAGAGATCTATGAAAAACCAAAGGAAGGGTAAATTGTTGTTCCCTGTACAGTCTTAAATAAAACTATCTTAATCAATTCTAAAGCAATTAACAGCTTACCGAAGACTTGGGCTCGCCTGTGTCACCTTTATAACTGGGGTTTTCCTGGAAGCATAAAGAAATAGAGAGTACTAAATTAGAAAAATGCATGCCTCCCTAATATTATTTTACCTGCAACATGATAACGGAAGCCTGGAGGAAGTAGAAATTTCTGTACCAGAAAGGTGCACAATGCTGAAAATAACTAGGAATATAAGGGTGAAATGCTGCTTTAATCAATACTGCAATGATCTCCAGTACCGCAAATTTCATTTTAAATAAATTGTGATTAAATGTTGGATTGGTTTAACAAGGTTGTTGCCCATCTAACGTTTTCTTAGTATTTTCAAGGACTCAGTTTAAGACATGAATAACTAGTTGTATGGAAGCTTGGCCTGTGAACTACCCCAAACAGTAAGAGTGAATGGGATGGTTTGTACAAGTAACACCTGTACAAACGTAGAACAATCCTGGTACCTTTGGCCGGATCACTGAACTATCCAAATGTGCAAGGAAACAGGATTTTGGCAAGACGCATTTGAGTGTACTACAACCTGCCAAACCACTTTTTAAAAAAACACCTTACCTAAACATTGATCATAATGTGCCAATAGTGACAGTAGAGTTTGGCTCAAGGCTAACAAACACAGAAAAAGTCCTTCTTCTCTCTCCACCAAGTAAACCAAACGTTAAGAAAGGAAGGCAACCATAAAGTGATGAAAAACCTCATTCTAGTCTGAAGAAGCCAAAGTTGAGGGGAAGAGCTGAAGTGGGTATTTGAGCTGCTAGGAAATGTCTGGCACAGGAAACAAGCAAGGAGCAATATTGTTTATGGCCTTATGGTCCCAAGGGTTTCAGATCTGTTACTTATAAATGAGGCAGAGCTAAGGGAGAATTTATCAACAGCCATTTAAGCCATATAGTTAAAAAGATCAAGGCAACAGTCTCAACTAAGCCATTATTACATAATGTGTTACTTATCATAACATAAACAATTATCAACCGTAACACACTTTCACCATATTCATTGATTACAGAATGTTTGAGTAGTTGGTCTGAGTAGTTGATTGAAAACCAGTCTGGAAGCCTTTTAATAGATTTGCTGTTCGCCCTGAGAGAGGATTTCAAGCTGAGAGGAAATGGAGTTGTAAATCTCTTTTAGAAAAACAGCTACTCCAGAGCAAGTTCTTCCTGTGAGCATCAGATGTGAACAACAGCTGAGGAGTGTTAGGGCCAATGACAAATGTTCCTAGACTACCCATCCCTTCACCAAAGCCTCATGCAACATTTGTTGTTCAGTTGTTAATTCATGTGTGACTTTTCATGACCCCATGGACCATATCAAGCAAGGCTATACTGTCCTCTACATCTCCCAAAATTTGCCCAAGCTCATGTTCACTGCTTCCATGACCTTATCTATCCATCTCCTGGCATCTCCTTCTCCTTTTGCCTTCAAACTTCCCAAAATCACAGTCTTTTCCAATAAGTTCTATCTTAAGTTCTCATTATGTGGCCAAAGTAATTGGCCCTTCAAATGAAAAGTGAGGGTTGATGCCCTTTAGGATCATGAACCACAGCATAGCCTGGTGCACTATGGATTACTATCTCTATTGGCCGTGTGACTTAATACAAGTCTGCATAAGAGCAGCATGCCTCTGAAAGTGAATACCGAGGGATGTGTGACTGCTTCTTAGTTTCCAAATGTAGATGGTTGAACTATGTGAACAGGGTCACATAGATCTTATTCAACAGGACATTTCTTATATCATGTTTTTACTCAAGAAATAAAGGTCCACTCCAACATGGAGCAGCCCAGTGTGGCACAACTTTGTTTTTCACAACCCAAAGGCCTGCTCTGATGTGGCTACAAGGGAGCAAGCAAGAAGCCCCAATCACCAGTGGTCTTTGGATAAACTCTAAACATGATATCATATCTCCTTTCTTAAGAATGAAGAAAGCAGAGACTGGACAGCCATCTGTCTGAGATGGTTTAGGAGATCCTGCCTTGAGCAGGGGGTTGGACTCGATGACCCAGGAGGTCCCCTCCAACTCTACCATTCTATGATTCTATGATTCTATGAATAGAAGAGGAGCCCTGATGAATCAAGCCATAATCCATCTAGTCCAGCATCCTGTCTTCTGGACATTCTCAAGCAGAAAAAAGCAAAGCCTTCACTTGCTCTGCTTTCTCCAAATAGTTTTAGAGGTATTCCTCCAGTCTTGGCCACCTGGAAGCAGTACCTAGGTATCATAGCCATTGATATACCTGCCCCCTATTCATTTGTCTAACCAGTAATCTTCTGAGCGAAAAAAAAAACACTTCTTCTTGTCAGTCCTAACTCTATTGCCCATCAGCTTCATACAGTGCCCCCTGGTTCTAGTGCTGTGTAACAGAGAACATTTTTCTCAGTTCATCTTTTCCACACCATGCATGATTTCATATATTTCAGTCAGGCCACCTTAAACAGCATCTTTTAAGGCTGAACAGGCCTAGATGTTGCAGACTGATCTCATAAGAGAGGTGTTCATTCTTGTTGTCCTTTTCGGCACTATTCCCAGTTCCACTATATCCTTGCTGAGGTGTGGTGACCAGAATGGTACATAGTATTCCACATGTGGCCACATTTATAAAGAGGCACAATTACACTTCCTAATTTATTTTCTATACCCTTCCTAATTACATCTAGCACTGAATTTGCTTTGTTCACCACTATTGTGTGTTGGGTCAACACCTTCATTGAACATGTGAACCCCAAGATCCCTTTCCTGGTTTGTCACAGAAAGCCCAGCCCCCATCAGTTCATAGATGTAATGGGAGTTCTTTGCCCCAAAGTGCATCACTTTGCACTTACTAACACTGAAGTGCATTTGGCACTTCACTGTGCACTCGCCAATGTCAAGAAGAGATCCCTCTGGAACTCTTTGCAATCTCTTTCAGTTTTTACTACCCTGAATAATTTAGTATCATCACTCTTCTAGAATGTTTCTGTGCAACATAAGGAAAATGATTTGGCTCTCAATTGAAAGCAGAACTATAAGGAGGACAGTAATCTATAGCCAAAAATGTACCTTTACAGTGAACTGGAAATTCTATTGTTGCGAAGGAGAACAGTAAGAAGTGAAGGCCTGAGAATATTTGCCAGCTCTTATTTGATAGGAAAGCAGGGCCTGAATTCTGTATGGTTTGGGTACAGTTTATGTTATTAGAAATACCGTTGGACCCCCATATCCACAGGGGATTGGTTCCATGTCCTACCGTGGTGACTGAAAACTGTGGATTGCACTCCGTTTCCCATAATTCTTCTAAAATCTCACTCAATCACAGAGGCCAAAACACACAGATACCATCAGGATGCTAACCCCTCCTCCACTTCAATGCTGATGCCACACAATATGTCAACCATTACATCCAGAAAAGGGTTTTCACAGGCTTCTGTGTTGAATACACCGATGCCATGTAAAATGCCAAACACTTCACATCTGGAAAAGATGGCAATTCCTCCCAAACTGAAGCATAGGTTTCCACAACAGAGTGTAATGGTGAAAAACGCTGCCTACATTAATGCAGTTTTTCACAGACTGCAGTGTTGAAACACTCCCTCCACACACACATAAAAAAACTGAGTTTCACATGGGCTGCATCAGTGAAGCACCATAATGCCAGAATTCCCATATCAAGGTACAGTTGTTTCATAGCTTGTAATGCTGAAACAGTTTCCCCATATAAAAAGCTGGGTTTCCCAAAGGTTGCAGTAGTGAAACATCCTGATGCCAGCATTCCCTGCTTCAAGGCAAAGTCTTTTCACAGGCTGTACTGCTGAAAACACTCTGATGCCAAACAAAATACTTATCCACTCCCTAGCAGTCTACTCTTTCTCTGCACGTCTCTGGAAAAGATGATTAAAGCCATCACAGAGAACCAACATTATGGAGTCATACTTTTTTAAAAAAAATGCCTTTTAGGCTCTTTTAACAACAGTTCTAGAAAGTGGTAATCAAAGAATTTTGTTGTTGGGCTTTCAAAAAGAAGAAGATGGTCTCAAACAAAATCATATTAAAATGGCAAGAATGGCTTATTTCTCACTGGACATGGGAGCTAATAAAATGTACCACTTACAAAATGTTTTTTTTCAAGTTTCCAGATATTTTAATGTGTAGTTTCAACTTTCTGAAGCAGTAATATAGAGAATAAAGCTTTTCCTGCTTTATACAAAATGTCTTCTTCTCTGTGCTTGTCCTTTTTGTGTGTGTGAATAACTATATAAAGTGTGTACTAATTAGCCTTGTTCTACAGATGGACAATGAGAAAATCCCCAAACGGCAATGACATGGGTACCATAAGGTCGAAGGCCATGTAACACCTGGCATCAAACATTTCTAAAATATCTTGAACAGATGAATATAAAATGGGACAAAGCCACAAATCTGGATGCTGACCAGAGTCACTGGAATAATCTTGTTGCCCGATACGCTACTCAGCATGAGAGGAGCCAACTAACTAACTGACTAACTCACTAACTAACTAGCTAGCCTTTGCATCCCCAGGCCATGATTAATATTATTATTTTAAAAAGCAATAATGACCACAATGTTTGGTAATATTAGTTGCTAAACTAATGCTGGGAGGTTTGCAGGATGCCACCATTTGTAAAATCATGTGCACGCACTGGGTTGGTGTCAGGTATTGCTGCTTCTTAGGTGTGATCACAAGTCTGGGGAGAAAGTTAATTTTTGAGCTTCCTTCTTGAAGCCTATGAAACTTTGCCCGTGGTTGCAAGTGTGACGGCACATTTATTTGTTGTATTTTAAATATGCTCAAAATTAAAAGGAGAAAGCAAGGCCTGAGAGGATGCGGAAGAACCATCACTGCCAGACCCACTGCTGTGTGCTTGTGCAGTTCCTCCCTGCTTGGCATTAAGGCTGGTTAGAAGAGGGAGGGTCATCCCGGCCAGCACTGGTTGGTGGCTGCAGATAGAAATAAGACTGAGCGTGGAGAGGGGAAAGGAGGAGGAACCAGTATTGTTGCCCTTTTACTCTCCCCCAATGTTTTATGTAATTTTCATAGTATATTATACCACTTATATATAATTTTATATTTATTTAATGTAATAGTGTACTCATTGAATGTATGATGTATTAATTTGTATTTACTTTGTACTTTGTATTTACTGAGACTGATCTGTTATTTACTGAGATTGGTTTTTTTTTACTTGTATTGATTTGTGTATTCTTTGTATTTTTTTCTGTTTGTTGTAAACCGCCTTGGGCAAAATTTTGTTTTTGGAAAGGCGGTATACAAATAAAAATGGAATGGAATGAATGGAATGATGTATAAACAGGAAAACAGGTTACCTGGAAGATTAGCTAAGAAGGTAAGAGAAGCTAAGGTAGTATTTTGAAGCCAGCTTTGGACTTAGAAGTAAGTTGTCCATCACAGCGAGTAACTTCCACAAAATTCACAGCTGTGAAACAGTCACAATTTACACTGCTTTTCTTACCTCTGCTGCTAGATAGTTTCCTGTAGCAAGGTGCTTGAAACGATACAAGCCATTCCAGTGCCCAGCCCCACCACGGCAGGGATCATGATGCACAACCTGGAAAGTAGAACCAATCAGCTACAAGTCACATTTTTAATTAATTAATCTGTTGGATTTATCAAAGTAGGAAGGCCAATGGTTAGAGTGAAGCGGGCATAAATCTCACAGTGATTCTAACCAAACACAGGTCAGAGCACAATACTGTGCTTACTATGTGTCAGTGGCAAAAGTGACTTATTTCTCCACCCCAGTGCATTCTCAAGTAGCTTCCTCAAGTGGTGAAAGGTTTTGTAAGATAAAACCCAAGGAAGCAAGAGTGATGGCTGCCTAACATCTGCTACGACCGATTTGCAAGGCATTTTGAGGTCAAAGTCACTCAGATTCATGGGAAATTGAATAAAAATTAAATATAGAAAAAGTGTTCAGAAAACTGTTTAGTCAAGTTATTTTGGATCAGTTTCAATTATTGTGGCCTTGTGATTTTTATTTATTTATTATTTATATTTCTATCCTTCCCTATACCCGAAGGTCTCAGGGTAGGTAATAGCACTTTAAATCAGATATATTAAAGCAGTAAAAGCATATATTAAAACAACAGTGTCTGCAAGTGGGAAGGGAGAGTGTGTTCCCATTCAACTGAAGGCCAGAGCAAAGAGGTGCATCTTCATTGCCCACTTGTACATATGCAGTGACGGAGCCTGATGCACCTCAAGGGGGAGACTATTCTATAGCCTAGGGGCCATCACTGAGAAGGCCCTCTCCTGGGTGCCCATCCATTTCGCCGCTGAGGGTGGTGGGACAACCAGGAGGGCCTCCCCTCCAAATCTTAAGGCACGGGCAGGTCAATATGGGTGGTGGTGTTCCTTTAGATATCTGGGCCCAAGTGATGTGGACAAATCACTTGCCCCCTGGATTGTCCTTCTTGGCTGATAAAAGCTAGCTGGCAGATTATGACCAGGTGGATCCAGAGAAACTATCCTGAATTTCAGAAGGCGTTCATTCTCAGCTATCCCCTGAATTTTGGATAAAGTTTTTGAGGATGCCTTCAGAAAACAACTCTCTTCAAAAGATACCTTATCAAAGATATGATTGCAGGCTTGTTTTTTCTCAATATATTATTGATTTTGGCCTAGATGTTCATCTGTCTAATCCCAGGGCTTAAGTTCTAAAACAAAGAGATCCTTACATGTTCCAAACAAATTCAGGCCAAGTCTTTACAAGCATAAATTAATCCCTGAATTATCTCTATTTAAAAGAATTTGGAACAGAAAGTCACTTTCTCTGAAAATTCCAGTTTTTGTTATTGATCATAAATGAAAGCCATAACTGGGATTGTCAATATCATTTATCTGCTATGGGAGTAATAGATACCAATGGAAAAGACTTTCCTATTGCATATCTCCAAATAGATCTTACCTCAACCTCCCACAGGGCATTGGAGCTGGTGGCAGATGTAGCCGACTGTCGCAAAGTGGTTCGAAGAAACACGTGCAGCTTGCCTTTATATTCATCACATGTAAGAAATTTCTCTTGCTCTGCATGGAACAATCTGACAACATCTCCCTGTTTGGGAAATACAAGAAGGTTGTACGTGGAAGAATTAAGAGATGCTGACATGTATAAGTGACCAGTTCACTACTAAAGCAAAATAATTATTTAACTCATGTAAGCAAGTCTCCTTAAGTCCAAACAAAATCTGCATTTTCTGTTCATCTCAAATGGGTAGGAAGAGCACTTCTGCTGAGCTTAGTTTAACTTCAAACAACCTCAGCACCAGGAACTGCTAGTTTAAAGTGCACAGTTGAACTTCATAGTTTTCTTAGTACACAAGCAAGTAATCACTGCTTCCTTTAATTAGATCCCTGTATTGTATTTAATATTAAATTAAGATTGTTTCAGAGCAAAATTAAACTGAACAGAAATGCTTCTGTTAGTTCTGGTGACTGTTAGGAATCTGACATTTACATGGGCCTTTGGTGTGAAGTTAAGGCCCTTTCTGCATGCAATCTTAAGCTGTCATCCCACAGAGCAAAAAAAGCATCTCTGAAATGGGTTAGAAAAGGCTTCAAGGTGGGATTGTTCACATACTAGTCTGACTCTCCCCCTTTTCATGAACATTATGTGCTAGAAAAACTTGATTAGAGAGGGCCTAGGAACACGAGGGCCACACTCTGTCTCTCTGAGGTGCCTATGTCATGTCTGAACATATACTTAGTGTGGTATAGGAAAAGTTCTAGGGACCTCCCTTACACACACTGATGCAGGGAAGGGAAAATCCTGCCCCTTCTAGAACATTTTGTCTGCATGGATGAAGCCCTAGAATGGAATAGGGAGACCAAAATGGCACCTTGTGCACTCTACCAATAGACCTCAATGCCAAGATCTACCAGCATCCTAGTGAAGTCTGTCTGTCTGTCTGTCTGTCTGTCTGTCTGTCTGTCTGTCTGTCTGTCTGTCTGTCTGTCTGTCTGTCTGTCTGTCTGTCTGTCTGTTATCCCACCCTATACCCAGAAGTCTCCGGGTGGGTAACAACATCTAGAATCAAACATTATTAAAACAATAACAGTATGTATTAAAACAACAACATCTGCAAGTGGGAAGGGAAAGTGTATTCCCATTTAACCTAAGGCCAGGGCAAAGAGGAACGTCTTCACTGCTTTCCTAAATGTGTGCAGTGAAGGTGACAGACACACCTCAAGGAGAAAACTATTCCATAGCCACTGCACAAGACACATTAACTCCCTGTTCAAGGACACAGAGTGCACATTTTGGCAGTGCAACAGGAAATGCTGCCAGAAGTGGGCATGATTCCATAAAGACTCCAAAGGTCAAGAATGAAAGTTCTGTGGCTTTCAGAAGCTAAGCAGTAGCCTCAAAGGCTACACTCAGTGACAGTGGCCGGGGCTGGGGCTGAGGCAACATGGGCCATTCCAACGCAGAAAGCTCTTCCCTGTTCCAGTGGCAAGCTGTCCTATGATATGAAAGATGATTTCCAGAGGCAACTGCTTCCCGTTCTGTCCCAGGATAAGAAAGGTAAGTATAAAAAAGGGATAAGTAACTCCTGAAGACACAGGTTAGTACGGTACCACATGCTTTTACTGCTATTGAGCAAATTGCTTTAACTGGGGGTTTCATATTATTTATCTTTGGTTGTTGCTAGTTCACATAATCTCCATCCAGACAGCACTTAATTATTCCACATTATTTGGAGGATCTGGAATAAAGCATGGATGATCCATAATAAAGTGTGTCTTGATGTGTTTTTCTCTGAATTATCCAAACAACGTGGAATAAGTAAGTGCTATCTGGATGAAGTTATTGAAAGGGGATTGTGGAAGGGAAGGTACAGTTATGATATCAGAATAATTGCATAAACTCTAGGAGGGCCACCAAGTCCCTAACCTTGGTCTGAGACTGTCACAAACTTCAGTCTAAGACTGAAACAACTTAAATATTGTCTGCAGTAGGAAATATTGGAAATATTGTCCCTTAAACTTAAGCCTTGAGTACATTTAAATGTATCTAACGCACACAGATTCAGGTCATATCTTTGCTACGTATACCCACATGTGCCCACAGACATGGCTTAAATGTAGCAACTGAACAGAGATACTGACCCCGCTGCCCTTTCCCTGCCTTTGCCAACCCCAAAAGGTAGGCAGTACAGGCCTCACGGAAGTGCAGAGAAAGAACAGAGTAACAAGAAGCAGAAAACAGATAGAACTCTTCAAGGTTAACAGACAAGTGTTTGTTACCCCTTTAAGCACTTCCTCCATGTGGTCCCGGAACTGCATAAATAAATTGATCTTCCAGCTGGTGTTGCAATTGACAGAATTCACCTAGGAAAATGAGAAATTATTGAAAGAGGCATGCTGCATATAAGACAGCCCTCAAAATGAAACCTTGGAAGCAGGGAGAAAGAAATACAAAACAGTAAGTCATCTCCAACCACTGTATTTAACTCTTCATCTTTACAATGCTTTCCTTCTTTTGTCTGTTTCTTGTACCTCTTTGCATCCAGGGTTATCAGCAAGTTCATAGTTGCTGGCATGTAGTGGCTGTCCAGCATTTACGGGATTCAGAATCACTTTGTCTCCAACAACTACCTGAGGAACAATGGCAGAAAGTTAGGAGAATCAGCATGGGGTTGGAAAGCTCTTCTAAAGCATATTAAATAAACATTAAGCTACCTGGTAAGTGAGAATATAGCTGTACAGTCCTACCCAGTTGTCATGGGTTTGAAGTCATGGCACAGAGCATTCCTTGGGGGCACCTGAATGCTGTTGCAGGCAAAATGGTGCCCAAGAGTCAACAGAAGTAGAGTAATTTAATGGGACTAATTCAGAGCAGAATTAGGGTTAAGGTTAGGGTTAGCATAGACTCGATTAACTTTCTGCATTTGATAGGAGTGGAACATTCCTCAAAACGAAATAGAAAAATCATTTCAGGGGTAAGGACAAACGTTGAAGATGTTAATTTACCGATGATTTCTTGGACCATTAGCCAAAACTTTTGCAATGTAGGGCAAGCCCACTTCTCTGTGATCGTTCTGAACCATATTTCAGTGTGCAACAGCTCAAGTGCAATTCAGAGATCCAAGCAAAGTTTCCAAGTGCTTTCCCATTGTGCAGGTCTCTGATATTCCTTAAAGGCTGAATACGTTTCACAAGGGATGTGGGCGTGTATATTGGCTGCATGCAAGATGAGCTACCTCTTGTTCCAGTAGCTATTTAAGGTGACTCACCATCAGAGCAGAATTTTCTACTCTGATGCTGCCCTGGTAGCTGAGTTGATGAGCACCTCACCCCTGTGCCAACTATAGAGCCTGTATGTGGACCGACTTCTAGGTCAACCCCTGGTGCATGACTGGGGTGTCCTGTCGAGGAATTTGACTTCTGCAGACAGGTTCTCTCTGTGGAATGTTCCAGGAAGTACAGAGGGACAAGACTTCAGTTATTTGACAAAAACCTTCCCCCTGCCCCCATGTCCCCTGCTGCAGATGCCACCACCATTAAGACCCACAGGGGGCTTCATGTGGATGAAGCCTTAAACTAACTGTTACTGCTATATGGCACATACGTAAAGCATGACTTAATAGCTAAGCATCAAGTAATGTATACACATGCATGAACACATCTGGTTCTGCACTCCTTTCCATACCCCACGGCATAAGGCACCCCAAATCAATTTCTCCTTGAGAACAGCAAAAACTAGAAATTTTTAAAGTGAAAATGGGGTTTGAATTGTGACATCAAAGGAGTCCAGTCACTGACTCATTTTTGTGTTTCAGACAAACTGATTACTCTGAGCTTTCTCTCCTAAATCAATGGTGTTTTTAGAGAAGATAATCTATGATAACTTGTTTAGAACTTATAGCTCTACTATAGTATAACCAGAAAGAATCACACGATGTTCTGCCTCCTTACTCACATTATCTCCGTTACTCCTCAGTTTCCAGAAGGGTTGGATGAAGAGCCAGGAGCCTTCATTGCCCGTGGCATCAAGGGTTACCCTCATGGCATTCTTCTCCAGAAGAGCAGGGAGGCGCTTGTTCACTGTCAGGTATTTATTACTCTTCATGTGTAAAAGCTGTGAGGCCAAATATAAGCACTTCTTAACTGAATGATTGCTTACTTATTTCATTCATTCATTCAAGAGTTTTTTTATACTGCCCTTAACCAGGGTACAATACAGAGTCCGAAGGCAATACACAGATCGAATCAGATAATCCAGAAATAACGATGAACGATAAAATAATTAAAATAAACATCAGCTAAAATAGCAAATCCAGCCAATCCCTGAAGGTCTAGGTAAACAGAAATGCTTTAACCAGATGGCAAAATGTGTTCAGCACATGTGCCTGGCAAATGTCCATGGAGAGTTTGTTCCACATGCTAAGGACCACCACTGAGCAAGCCCAATTCTATAATCCAGAGACAGTATGATCAGAAGGACCCCCCTAAAAAAAACTTAGCAAGCCCAATTCTATAATCCAGAGACAGTATGATCAGAAGGACCCCCCTAAAAAAAACTTAGCAGGATTATATGGGAAGAAGTGCTCTTTCTGATATTTGGAGTCTTAACTCATTTAGGGCCTTGTATGACAGTGTTGGCAATTTGAATTGAGCTCTGAAGTGAAGAGAAAACCAGTACAGATCTTAACAAACAGAGCAATATTCATTTGGTCCCAAACTCCTGTAGCACTTTGGCCTCAATATTCTGGACTAACTGTAGCTTCTGAACTATCTCCAGGGCAGGCCCATGCACAGTGAATTATGGTAATCCAATTTGGAAGTCACACGTGTGTAGATTGGTATGATTCTCTATCAAGGAGGAACCTTAGGTATCTCACTAAACATAAATAGCACTAGATGTTCCTGACCACCGTAGCCACCTGAAGTTCAAGGGATAAAGGAATATACCTAGGCTTCCCATCTGTTCTTTTCAGGTGAATGCGAGTCTGCCAAGGATATCCTCTTTCTTGACCCATGAACCATGATACCTCACTCCAATCTCCTGATGACCATTCATATAGATGTTAAAAAGCATGAGTGACTAAACTGACCCTTGGGAAACATAAGTGAGCTGTCAAGGTGATTAAAAAATCCCTTAGTAACTACCATAGAGATAGGATTGGAACCACTGAAAGACTATGTGCTCCTGATTAGTAAATCACAGAATCTTTTTAACAGGATACCATGGTCAACAGTATCAAAAGCTGCTTATGTGGCACTCCATTACAAAGATTGCTGGGGAGAAACTGAAAAATCCTTTTTTCCCATTTGATGCTATTTACTGCTTTAGACCAAAGCATTTTTCATCAGAATCACAAGGCTATTAAGGAGGCATCTGTCATTTCAAAGCTGAGCTTTAGATGATAAGAACCACTAGATGCACATTAGGTTAGTATATCCATTAGAAAGCAATTCTAAATACTTCCCAAGAAAGCTAATTACTAACCTAAAGCCACATTTTACTATCTGAGGGTATAATCAGACCTGGGGTTATTGTGCTAAATTGCAGCTTAATTGCAAAAATGTGTCAAATCTCTTTAATGTTTTATGCTAAGAGGAAACCAGCAATAGGATGCCATGTGAATGGTACCAAAAACCATGTGCAGTTTTGTATCAGAAGCTCAGGACTAATTATAAATCAAAGTAACCCCAGAATGTATTCAGAGGAAATGCTCATGTTTATGAATGAACAGGACTCATACACAATGGAGAATGAAGCCAAAGAACTAAATTAATCCCCATGATAAAATCTCATCCTGCGCTATTTTAACTAATGCATTTCTTGAACACAGGAATGGACTCACTTATACATGTATTTCATTTATACAACATTTCATTTTATATGATAATCCTATACACTGTCAAGGATGAAAATGGCTCCACCCCAGTTATGTGAGGAAACTAGGCGGGTGCCTGGGTCACAAAGCTTTAGAAGATGCCAAATTAGACAACAACAATTTCATTTGTTCATTTATGCCAATCAAGTCTAACCAAATCAGTTCGTAACAAGGTGTGATTCACCCTTCCCCTCCATTTTGGTTATCTGACTGATGTATTTAACAATCACTTTAGAACAATTCACTGTTGGCATATCACTTGCAGAGGGCTTAATAGCAGAAGCAAGTGGAGTTCTTGAGTTAACAAAAAAGAGTTGCACCTCTTCTGAAAGAAGCCTGCCTCCAGACTGCAAGGGAAAATGAAAGACCTAAAGAAGATCTTTCGGTAACCTCTTGCTGCCCCTCATCAGATGGGAGAAGCAATTTCAGGCTTACCTTTGTGTCTATTGGCAGCTTTCAGGATCAGGTTGCTTCCTTTTCTTGTTTTTCATGTTGTTGGTTGACTTCCAGTAGCCCCAAGTGACCTGCTTCTGAAAGCTGCCAACAATCATGAAGGTAAGTGTTGCTATTATGGGAAACCTGGTATCCTAGCAATGTTATGAGTTTTCAGTCCAATAATCCGGAACTGTATTGGGAATATGACATTTCCAATATAGTGCTGAGACAATTGCAGGTTTCAGACATATCTGGAGGCATCCTAAATAGAATAATAAATTGTAACTTTTCCTTTTAAGGAGTTTCTTCATCTGCCTAAACATCATTCCACTTATTATTTTCAGCATCTATCCAGCTTTTAAGGAGATAAATAAGATTCCATACCTGAATAACACTTCCATACTTCACCACATCCCCATGTACCTTCTTATTCTCTGTTTCATTCTGCTTCTGTTCCATCTGAGCTGCATGCTGTTCAACAACAAAGAATCACAAGAGATGAAGAATAAATGCAAACTTGACAGAAAGGAAACAGGAATACAGTCTCCTTCTCTGCATAAAACTGAAAAGAAGAAGAGCTGGCTTTTATGGTCCAATTCTTTCACCCATTTAAGGGGACTAAAGGTGATCAAAAAGCTTTCTGTTCTTCTCCACACAACAGTCACCCTGTGAGGTAGGTGGGGCTGTGAGAGCTCAGAAGAGAGCTGTGACAAGCCCAATGTCACCTAGCTGGCTTCATGAAGGAGTGCAGACTTGAACCAGGAGACTACAAGAACCCAATCCTCTAACCGCAAGACCAAACTGGCTCATTCTACGTATGAATACATCTTTCTGTATGAATAAAATAGAGCATGAATCTCATTCATGAGAAGTTATGTGCCTTCCCATCATTACTTTCTAGTCTGACATTCAATAAAATATGTACAAAGTTCATTTCTTGATCATGTAAGAGTATCTTTGTTGTTTTTACTGATGAAGAAGGGGGTGTTTTGTTTTATAATGAAAACACAGTCAATTTCTGGATTATTTACCTCACTCCTAAAAAATATATATGTTGTAACATTCATGTAAAACTGAGCTTCTTGTTTTTCCTCCTAAACCCTCCCTCCCCTGTTCTC
>MTQE01001134.1:64137761-64157867 GCA_014337955.1 Aspidoscelis marmoratus | reverse complement strand
ATAATAATAATAATAATAATAATAATAATAATAATAATAATAATGTATTTAGGATCCCAGCTATGGATATCACACTGAGTTAATCCCACTTTACAAATAACAAAACTTTGAGAGATAATCAATATAAAAAAGTTATTGGAGAATCTTCCCTTTGTCCTTTTTAATTCTCTCCTTCTATGCTCACTCAAGACTGATGGGGATAAGACTAATAAATTTGCTGGTCAAATCAGTATCTGCTAACTGAGGGAGAGGTGAGGTTGGACTTCCGAAACTGCACAGGAGGAATGCAAAAGCCTTTTGTTAAGTAAGAAAACGTCCATTTACCATGACAGCCCTCTTCAAAGTACTAGAACAAAAGCAATCTTCCAAGAAGGCGGTGCTCTGACCACAAATTCATCCTGGCAGAAGCTGCCTCTTTAGGGATGCTTCACTGGCAATGCAAACCTTTAAAACTGCTACTGCACTTTGTTTAATTAAATCCTAATCTCTCTGGAACACTAGATTAATATTTGACTCAAGTTTCACTCTGACAGTGAAAGCGATGAAAGCAAAGCACGCACACTTTGGGATAGGCCTGGCGTTCAGAAGAAATATGGGCGGCAAAAGGAACAGTAAGAAAAATAAGCAAATAATGCCTGAGGCTCCTGGGCTTGGTCAGTGAACAGGAAATATGCGAAGAAGCAGATAGTGAAACGGAGCTAGGTATGCAAAGCAGAGAAAATGTGTCTGAACAGATTGAGTTACTCAGGAGCAACTGCACATTTGCCAAGCAGGACATAATTTGAAGACTTTTCTGCAGTTTGGAAAAACCTTTGCTTTCTATAGACTACAAAGCTAAAAGTGGATTGGTAAATTTTGTTCCCAGCTTTATGCATTCCCAGGTCCTTTCTATACTTAATTCAGAATTAGGTGCCTCTTAATCCAGATCCTGGACCTCCTCGTCCACATGTTGATGAGAATCAAGGAGCCCACCCCCATTGATCTTGCTCTATCTGTAAGAGGCTCTGTCTATAAGAAGCCCTTAATCCAGATGTCTAGTAGATCATTTAATCAGTTCTACCAGAGGCTCTACCACAAGGAACACTCCAACAATCTCGTTTTGCTTCTTCACAGTTGTTGAAGTACAACCTTCCTTCATACAGTACAATTTTGCGCTGTGCAAAATGCACTCTAAGAATCATTGCTGATAATTAAAAAACAATGACCCAGCTTTCTCTAATGTGATCTGCATAACAATCTGGTTTCTAGAAAAGGAACCACTGTAACATAGAAGGGCATTTCAGGTCCTCATCACAACTTCTTATTAGACCATCTTGTAATGGGTGGATGCCCCTGGGCCTTGGCCTAGAAATCCAAAAGTAACATTGCCGTGGCTAAGGATCATGGAGGATGTAATTAGAGAAGGGAATAATGCCTTCTCAATTTTGAGGAAATTTTGGAGAACTTTGCTGACTGGAATTCAAGATACGGCCAGTTTCTGTTTATAGGGACGTTTGCTCATGCAGATTATTTTGAGTGGGAGATCACTGACCATGTATCTGAATAAATTCATTTCACATGGATACTTAATACATTTAGATGCAAAAATGACCTCAGCTTCTTATGCCTAAAGGGCACATCCACATAGTTTTCCTGGCTCATACAGATGTGTTTTGCTATTGTCTATTTCCAAAAAATGCAAAACAAGTGTTCTACAAGAGGGCTATGGTCATGAATGCATATTATAAACATAGTACAGACATCTGCAGTCTGCATGTACTTGAACTGATGGTGAACTCCGCAAAAATGTGTTTGCATGCATCTGTACATCCGTATAGAAATAAAAGAAATAACCACCAGTTCAGAAGTAGAATAGAAGCCATGGATTAAAAACAAAACAAAAAAAAAGATTCCCATCTATGGACAACCCAGAAAGGGAATTTTTCCAAATTCTGGTCTGAACATATAAGCCAAAATACTTTACAACAGTTACTGTGTCTGATAACCCCACCATAAGCTTCAACTAAAAGACAGAAAAGAGGGCAAAGTGAAGTGTGTCTGAAGAGAATATGGTGTCAGAACAACAGACTAGGGGCCAATTCAGACTTTGGCCTGTGGTCTGCAAATAGGCAACATCTGGGCAGGTGCATTTGCCTTTTCAGGAGATGTTTACAGACTACAAATGCCCCCTGCATCCCAGAGGTTTCCTGCATGCTGGCACCTCAGATGACCCTAGACGTGACTGGACTTGCAAAGAGCATCAACATCACCGTAGCAATGGCGTTGACACACACATAGTCACACAGGGTGCTGGATCAAAGATGACAGTACCCAGGAGTGGATTGGCCACACAATCAAAAACAGGTTAGTAATCGATTATGTGGGGGGTAGGCTATTGTTGGACTAACGCTTGCAAGTGCAAATCAATGTTAGTCTCTAGTGCACCTTTGCCTTCCACTGGACAGGAAACAAAGTGTGAAAGTGTCCCAGCATACTAAGAAAGCATGCCTCCCAAGGACCAGACTGGCCATATGTGACTAAACCAATGATATGAAAATGCCATTAAAGCCCATTCCAATGGGAGGCTGCTTAAAAGATGTCCCCAAACTATTCCTTGTTGGTGGTCCCCACCAGCCACTTATGTGCAGTTGGCAACAAGCAATCGACCCAGTCTATTGGGCATTTTAAAAATGGCACCATTTCATCTAGCTCCAAGAATCAGCTGCAGCAGAGTGCCACTTCTAGGCACTCAGCTCAAACAGCCCCTGCTAGAAAACTTTGCAAGCTGAGAATTTTCATTCCCAGTCTTCAAGATGGGCCAGGGTGGACCATCTTGTAATGGGGATATACCCTTGACACAGAACACCAGATGGATGTTTGATCTCAAGCTAGATTGCTAGATCAGGGCCAAGACTAACCCAAGTCACACCACATACAGATCCGGCCTAATTTTAAAAGGGAACATACTAGACAGTAAATACTCAAAAGAGAATGAATTGAAAAAGAGGGAAGAGCAATATAAAAGAGGTCATGAGACCATGGGTTTAGTAATGCCCAGACTCCAGAGGCTAACTAGATGAGCACTATAAGATTAATGTTCTTTTGTTTCTTTGCCCTGAAAATTTCACAAATAAAGGACTTCTTACCACCCTAGTTATGAAACCAGGTACCATTCAAATTAAGAGATTACAAAGAATGATCCCAGCAGGTAATCACTAGCAAATAATGCAGCTGGATTTCCGTGCTTTATTTCAGGGTTGATTCTATTTTAGAAAATATTTCCTCTAATTGTAAAAACAGTTATCATTCTAAGCCTGCTCTGAAGAGAAGGGTGTTCCTTGATAAATAAAAATAAAAGTTTTTTTTTCTTAAACTGCCTGTGCAGTGTTACATTATGAACTCCTCTGAATCCAGGAGCACTTTTGAAAGCTAGGAATATAATGGGGTTTATTTTCTGTCATTTGTGGATCTTTTTCTGCTGTGACTTATTCAGATGCCCAGTTCTTCGATGTTTTCATTTATTGTTTCAGAGTAGTCTTTTCGTATAAATAATCACCAACAAATGGCATAGAGATGCATTCAATAAGTGGAAGAAAAGTGATGGCACAAGCCTTTGCCTGTGTCTAGCCTGGACCTAAAACCTAGGATTATTCTGGGGCTATATTTGATCTGCCACATATATCCATGGCAACCCCAATATATCCCTGGGATATTGGAGTGAAATCCTGGAATATTGCTATTCCAGGAAAAACAACTCCCAACCCAGCTTCTACCAGTACAGCAATATAGCTTACCTTAGGCTAATTTGCACTTGGCCTCTTAGTTTGTACTTAGACAACATCTGGGCAAATTCATCTGCAGTTGTAGGAGGCCCTTACAGCCTACAAGTGCCCCCTGCCTGCCCAGATGTTGACTAATTATAAACTAGCTGTGGTGCACAAAGTTGTGCACCACAAGCACACTACCCTTTTTCCAATGTGACCGAATCTTTACCTTTTCTGTCCAGCTGGCCGCCATCTACAGTGTTTCTAGCCAATGAGGCCAATAAAGCTGCCACGCAAGCATGCTGGCAGCTCAAATGACTTCCTGACATGACGCACAGTTGTGCAGGACACAAGAACCAAGACGGCAGGACCCTGCAGAGGATCGGATGCACCACCAGACACAGGTCAGTGAATGACTGCATGTGGGTTAGGCTATCATGTACTAGCACTCGCAAGTGCAAGCACTAATCAATGTTAGTCTATAATGCATCTTTCCTGTCCAACAGATGGGAAAGCAAGTGCAAAAACATCCCTCGTCTGGACCCTTGCTCCGGCAGTTGTGTTGTTGGAAATGGGCACTGTGCATGCCTGGGGACAAAACAGGGGCCAAAACGGCTCCCACACAAGCACAGGGTTGATGCTTGCACACTTCTGGGCATTTTGCTTCATCAAAACATCCAGAAGTGCTACACCACTGTTATGGGAGCAAGTGCCCAGACAGCTAAAGGCGCATACTTTCCCTACAGTTTTGCCCTACTGTCCAACAGGGACAACAAGAGGCAATTGCAGGACCTAAACAAGATCCCATATTGTCCTCTCACCACCTGGAGGCAGGCGTTCTGGAGAAAATCCCTTTCCATTAGATCTGAAATATTAATTGACTAATTTGTCTCGAAGTAAGCTTAGATTATTATTAATGGTGTGAAGCAAGATGAAATAAATTACGATATGGCCAGGATCCAGAAAACCAGAAAAGTTGCTTCCCATTGTAGATAGAGAAAAAATGCAAGGAACAGGAAGGGAGGTCATTTCATTACCAGGTGGGTGGATGATCCACAGTAATAATGCATTAATAAAGAAAAAATTCTTAGGGGGGTTCAGTTTGCGAAGAATGTCAGCTTCTCCTTTAACAATATTGTAAATGTTTTAAAGGGAAAAAAAGTTGGACATCTCAAGATCACGGTGATGCAAATGAGGATAATAAGCCAGGGCATTTTGTGAAGATACATGTCTGCAGATTTGCTGGTCATGTGTCCTTGCATGCAGAAATTGAAGAGGACCTAATAATGTTTGGTAGGAAGACCTTCATATGTCAAATATTTAAGACTATAAGAAAAGGATCGCTACTAGATCAGACCACAACCCATCTAGTGCAGTATCCTGTCTCACACAGTGGCCCACAGTGGCTTCTGGGAATTTTGGAGAAGAAAACAAAGACAAAAGCTTCACCTGTTCTCAGGTCTCTTCAAGTGATCTTTAGGCTCTAGTCACACTTAAGGTTTAATCCAGCCTCAGTCCACTTTCAGAGCGAGAGAATACATCAGCAAAGTGACAAGCTATTTTCTTTCAGTGTTAAATAATTCAGAAAATTCATCTTTGGGATAGATAATGTGGAAAGTACATTGCTGGTCACTTGTGTTCATAATAATCCAATACCACACCCAGGGCTGAAGGTTTTAGGATTATAAAGAGTTTAAAAACCCATCATAATTATCAGAAGGACCAAGCAACCCTCTTGACGTGGGAGAAGTATTAGCTCCCTGTACCAAGGAAAAGCACACACTGGCTCTTTTCAACTCTAAATAAAAAACAGAAGGAAAAACAAAACTGAGAAACCAACAGAAATTAAAAATATATACCCCTGGGGGTAGACCTGCCACCAACATTATATAGCTTTTAGCATGTGGTTAAAACATATTTCTTCACCTAGGCCTTTGATGTTTAGCCTCCTCCAAGTGTTGTCCTATCAGGGTGGGAGGATTATAATTTAAATAGGTTTTAAGTTGCTTTAAGGATTTTATCTTCTCTCTTTTGTGAGCCACAAGGTGAAGAGTAAAGAAACAAGCAAACATATGTTTTTCTGATTGTTTAGTTATGTCCAATTCTTTACGACCCCATGGATCACAGCATGCCAGGCTCATCTATCTTCTACTATCTCCTGTTCATTGCCTCCATGACACTATCTATCCATCTCATCCTCTGCCTTTTCCTTTTTCCTTCAATCTTTGCTAGCATGAGGGTCTTTTCCAATAAGTCCTGTCTTCTCATTATGCGTCCAAAGTATTTGCTCACAAGAAGGACTGTAAGGGATAATTTCCCATCATATTGACTGATTTGCTCTTACAGTCCAAGGGACTCTCACTAAAGCTGCTCTGTACTTAGTTCACTTGGAAGTTTGAGTACATCAAGATGCTATTTTTATTATACTATTAGATGACTTTGAAGTCATTCAATATTCTGAATGTATATATAAATGCTAGCTGTTATACATGAAAGTGATGTGCTCAGCCATGACTATGCATATTAGGTTGATTTAAAATGTTGGTTTATTTTATTGTTTGACTTAGATTTCTTTTTGATTGTTTACTAGAAAACCTTTGTCCAAAATGTTGCCTGGCCTACTTTGTCCCTGTTCACTCAGGAGCCTTTTTGATCTTATGTTCAGAACTATATACCAATTTTAAACATACACTAAGTCATCCATGTGCTTTAACCCTTAAGCATGAACTAAGCCACTTTCCTTTGGATTATTTTATCTTTCGTACATGCAAAAGAAAGGTAAGAAAGAAAGTATATTTCTCCATATTTTGTAATACAGTACATTCTTCCAGATCACATCAATTTATTTATTTCTATTTCTGGAAAGTTTGCCATCAGTTGTTGGTTGTTCAGTTCTTTTCAGTCCCAGCTAAACTAAAAGTATCAAACTTCAAAATTTTCTGATTGTTTAGTATAAACAATCTCCTTTTTCTAAAAATTAATTAATTAATTAATTAAATTCTCACAGGACAATGGAACACCTTCAGTAACATCACGTATTTCTTATGCAGAAAGCATTTACCCTGAATTCCCATGTAATACCTATTTCACTGTGTATATTCATTATGTATAAATTAACTTACACTGAAAGGTCCCAAGATAGGCTGGATCCCATTATAACAAAATTCAGTAGCAAAAATAAAAACAATACAAATTCAAAACTCCAATACAAATACAGTATTAAGAATGCAAACCAACAACCATGACAAAAAAGAAGAAAATAAAAAAGCACAAAATAGATGTGTCAAAATATAAAATATTGTACACAAATTGAAAATAAATAATATGAATCCAAAAATAACTGAAAAGGGGAATGTGACGAAGTAGCAGCTATTCCATTCATTTCTCTTATACAGATGATTTTTAAAATCTCTGATCCCTGGAGAGTAAGGAATCCTTCCCCAGGGCTTTTCCTTGTGAGACAGGAAGCCGAGAAGAGGGAGGGCAGGCAGGCAGGCAGGCAGGCACCACCCTGTTCCTGTCTCACAAGGAAGAGCCCTGGGGAGGGGATCCTTATCCTCCTCCCCCACAGGAAAGAGGAGAGCCAGTGAGCGAGGGGAGGGGTGCAGGGAGGGGAGGCCGCCCCTCAGATGTGGTGGCATCGGGCGGCAGGCAGGGCCCTTGCTGAGGAATTCCTTATCCTGCCCCCCCCCCCAGGAAAAAGGAGAGCCGGCAAGTAAGCGAGCAAGCAAGCAAACAGTGGGGGGGGTGCAGGGAGGGAAAGCTGCCCTTCAGATGCAGTGGCATTGGGCAGCAGGCGGGGGGGAGGGGAAAAGGAAGGATGGCAGCTGAGGACACTGGTTGCAGGGTCGGAGAGGAGGCCGGCAGCTCCTGTCCTCAAGCACCATGTCGCACCATTCGCAGGTGTGCTTGTGCACACCTGTGGGTTCTGTTTGGGAACAGCCCAATGTGCGCTAGGTGCTGTTCCCCACCTCCAACCCTAACCCACAGCAGAACCTCAGGACCAGAGTAATCCGAATTTGAAGTAGGTGGGAACGCGGCCTTAGTAATAAAGCAAGAAGCTGGAAGTAGTATCTTCTACCTTTAACATTTCTTTGATCTGAAAGAGTCTCAGGCTTATTCCCATTTGTTGAGAAGTACTTTGTACAATCCCCAACGAAGGAGTTCTGTGATCTGGGGAATGACACTTGAAAGGCTTTTGAGAACCAGTCCCAGTTTAATATGGTCTACAGACATTGTTCAGTATGAGCAAATACTACCTAACCAAACGTGAACATTGGGCAGTGTTGCGCAAACATTGTGCAATCTGGATGTAATGCAGGCCATGTTCCCATTGCACACATTTAGACACCATTCCCACCCCTCCAGTATGACACATATCCATTGCACACCACTTTGATGCATCTAAGGACCCAAGTTTATGCCTTCAGAGTAGAAGAGGGCATGGGAAAGGTGTGTGAGCTTCAGGATGCAACTCTGGAGTCACTACTTTGAGTTGTGACCCATCCATTCTGCACATAACAGCCAACTCCGAAAGTGACTTGTCCGTCGCAGTCTCCATGTGCAAAAATACAGCCTGGCCCCACAACAAAGGAAACAGGAAATCACATCAATGGGGGTGTGAAAACAATGTTAGGATGAAGGCACCTATGAAGCTGATAGGTAGGAAAATTAGGACTAACAAGGAGAAGTACTATTTTCACCCACTAGGTCATCAGTCTATGGAATTTACTACCAGAAGAGCGATGACAGCAACCAGCCTGGATAGCTTCAAGAAAGAGTTAGATAAATTCATAGAGAACAGGAGTATCGTTGGCTACTACAATGGATGCCCAAGTCCCCTCTCTGGTTTGGAGAAACAGGCAGGGATCTTCTTACATTCTTATGTTCACCTCCCCCTGCTCCAGATGTCTTTACAAACTGCGTGGAAACATAATCATAATGAGGGCATGTGTGGTTTCTACAAAATCCTGACAGTGTGATATTTGCATGAGACCTTGGTTAATCCATTTTCAGAGCAAACCATACCTGAAGTTTCTGCAAAAGCACCACGTCAGCTATTTTGTCCTTGTCTTGCTTTGTTTGTTTAGCTTTCCAGTACTGCTTCTGGGCAGAATAACGGTTCATGGGACATACTCTAAATAGGCAATCTGCAATGAGAACATATTAAGCAATTAGAATAGGCTTCTCTGTACTGACAATCTAAGAATATATCGGTCTCTTATTTGTGCAGTTCTCCGATCCATAGCACCAAGCTCATGACATCCTGATATCTAAAACCTGTCCACACCAAGTGCCTAGGTACAGACACCTGCAAATTATTATTTTTGCAAAATGCTTCATTAATTCATTACCTCTGAGTTAATCATTTTCCACTGTTCTTACAAATCAAAGGCACTAGCCAACAATATTATGATGACTTCTTGCACACTGTATTTTCTGGTGTATAAGACTACTTTTTAACCCAGGAAAATCTTCTCAAAAGTCGGGGGTCGTCTTATACGCCGGGTGTTGTCTTCTTATACGGCGAGTATATCCCAAACTCTATATTTTAACTGGAAAGTTGGGGGTCATCTTATACGCCCAGTCGTCTTATACGCCGGAAAATACTATTTATTCTTCTCCACTGTGTCCAGTTTTATTGTGTGTAAACTAAAATACATACAATATGGTTCAATAGCTTAAAAGACACCCCACAATCCTAGAAGTTAAAAGCTGTAAGGAAACACAGGCCACCCCTCAATTAGGTGGTCAGTACCACTTGAATACACACCCAAGCCTGCCAGTCTCCACACTTCCCCCACCAAAGGACCTTGAGGGAACTGCAAGGAACTTGAGGACCCATCAAAGATGCCGAAAGCTCAGTGCATAATGAGCAACTCTCATGCCACCACCTTGTGCACTGATGCGGTTCCCTTGCCTTGGCAAAACAAGCCATGTTCATGTGAGCTGCTGCTGCTACACTTGCATACAGAATCTTGAGGCCATCCTCCACAAACAAGCACAAATGCTTGAATGTATGACCTTCCCTGAGAGTAGGTGATTTCATAGCTTCTGTGCAGCCATGTCCACAATTTTCCTACAAGTTTGGATCCTAGAAAGAGGGCCAGATTTTCTGATGTACCAACCCTGGAGTAGCTGTAGGAGGACACTTCTGCACTGGCCGTTGGACCAGACAGCAAGCTGGTGCTGGCCTGATATACTGGCCAGTGCAGAATCATCCACAGTTACAAAACCTGTTTTTGAAGGGATAGCAAGACCTTGCAGAAGGTACAGCATGTTTGAAGAGAATAAAAACCTGTAAAACCTGTAAACGTTAAGTGAGGATGATTGCTGCTGTAGTGAACTGGACTGGGGAAGAAGACAATTGCATGGAAAGATCTATTTGCAGTCCTCATGCCAAGATCCTTATAACCAAGACTCTTATAATCAAGCCATTCCAAGTGTTAGTTGCTCTTAACATCTGCTCACCAAGCCCCGCCCTGAATGTTCCACACATTATCTCTGATATGAAATGCATTATGAGATAAAACAAAAGGAAACTGGAAAGAGTTTAAATTGTCATTGGAACGGGTGGGTCAACAGCATTCACTCTGTGCAGAGAAAGGTGATCTGTAGAAGCTGAAAAGTGAGAAGTAATTTCTTCTTTATTACAAATCTTCTTGTTCCATTGTTGAGAGGCAGGTCTGAAAATACCAGATACCAGGATTATTCCTACTGTTAGGCATAGTCCCTGGAAATAGAGCTCTTATTAGCTAGGAGCTAAAGAGCGAGGCCTTTTGCACCATAATTCTTTTCTTAAAATTCCCCTTGAAATCTGACACAAATTTGAATCTACACATTCGAATTAAAACATGAGGTTTGGTCTCATGGACATCTGCCCTTTATCTTTTAAGTTTCTAGCAATATCCATGCCTGGCTATACCTCTTAGAGATGATACTCCTTGCTCCTTGCATGACGTCCCCAATACAGAAAAGCAAGCAGAACATATACAGACATTGTACTGCTCTCTTCTCTCTTCATAATAGAATGTGGTAAACAAGCACTCAAGGATATTGTGCTCTTATTACTATCAAACCTGCTTCTATGTTTATGCCATCCTATACCCTAAGGTCACAAGGCAGGCTATGATCAATCAAAACATAAAAACCATGTACAAAGTCTACATGATTTATGGTCGACAAATATGAACTGCAGGTTGTGCACAGAAGGGGACCATAAATTGACTCTGGCCAAAGACGTGCAATATGTCTTCACCAGCTGTCCAAATAATCTGCTGCTTGATGCACTACAGGCCATTCTGCAGCCTGATAGTTATCACAGAGATGACCCTCCCATGAGTCGCCACATCTCATGGTGGCACTACCAGGAAGAAGAGCTGGCTTTTCAGAGTGGCTGACAAAGCTTTTCTATTCTCCCCACAGCAGACACCCTGTGGGGTAGGTGGAACTGTGAAAGCTCAGAAGAGAGCTGTTACTTGCCCAAGGTCACCCAGCTGGCTTTGTGAAGAAGTTTGGAATCAAACCTAGTATTCCCAGATAAGAATCTGGCTCCCTAACCATTAGACCAAACTGGCTCTCCAGATTGCCTTTGTACATGAGCAGGTCTATACTGGAGAAGTCCTGTTCCATTAAGACCAATGTGATGTATGTCTGGCTAGCAGTGTTAATTAACAGTGCCACCGCCTCTTCTGCTCTGGTTGCACTTTCCAATCTGTCTTCAAGTGCATTACAATAGTCCAGTCTAGGAAGCATGGATCACCGTGGCCATGCTATCTCTACCTAAAAAGATCAAAACTGGCAAACTAGCTGGAGCTGGAATTAGCAGTCCTGGCATTACCACTGAGTTCAAGCAAGAGAGATTGATGCAGGAGCATCCCCAGACTACACCACTATCCTTTGCAGAGGAGTGCAAATTCACCAAGAGTGTGATTTCTTCCCACTTCAAGGAACTGAGAACTTGTATCATGCAGGGACCTTTCCCTGAGGGAGGTCCTAGAATTGTAAAATTACACCATGTGATCCCATTTTTCAAAAATCATATAAAAATGCATCTGTTCTTCCACTTGCCTAGGTACAGTGTTACTCTACCTGTACCGATGAGGATAAAAAATATTCACATGGTCTTGCATTGCCATTACATGAGGTGACTGAGATGCTTTGCTTTCTGTTCTTTACAAGCAAGAAACATTCTGACATGGTAGCAAGCTTCCACTTGCAGGATTTTCAAGGGCAATCCAGAACATCACTGTCTTGTTTGCAGGCATCCTTAATCCAATGGTTCCTCTATCTTTCATAATTTTGGTACCCTGTCCATCAGTAAATACCAGCTTTAATGTGGTCTAGCCATACTATTTTTGATCTTCCATCTTCTTGTGATTCTCATGTTACATCATGGATAATTTATGCCTGGAATATTGTAGGTCTCTCTTCATTACAGATTATTTTCAGGGAGGGGATTAAATTTTTGTTAATATTACTTACATAGGACAAAGCCTAGAGTGACTTCTGAAAACACCCATCTAGTCTTTAAGAGATTCTGATAACGATTACTACTTCTATTGTTAGGTTTAAAAAAAGGTCTATTTTTACTTTTAAAAAAGTTCTACTATGCCAAATTTCAAAAAATCACTCAGCTAAATATTTTAATACAGTGATAATAATGTGAACAGAAAAATCTTGATATCTTTAATTGCTCTCAAAATAGCAAAACAGACACTTCAGAAACAAAATCATTTCCAGACTTGGAAAAAATGCAATCCTTATTTATCAGGGTGTGATGAACAAGCAGGTGTAAATCACAGTTCTCAGCAGCTCTGGAAGGAAGCCATGTTTCATATTAATCTCATAGGTTTCGTTGTGTTACTAGCAAGTCCCAATGTTCACCTGTACCTTTACAACTTAAAGGCTTCTCTCTAATGAAAGAAGGAGGTTCCATTTCTCATGTATGGCAGACTGTGAAATAAGCCTTTGCTTGATCTCCGCTTCAGGCATTTAGGAGCCCAGGTGAAAAAAAATGCAGGGTTCTTGCATCTTGAACCGTTGTGTAAAAGAAGTCACTTAAGCAGATAAAATCATTGTGGTATCCTAAAATAGTATTTTCTGAGAAATTATGAAGGTTCTGGAAAGAGTTCTATCTTCATTTCTCTCTAGCTGCTCTACACTAGTTCCCACTCCCAAGTGCTGTGCTCATAGCATACAGAAAATCAGAGGATCAGTCAAGATCACTGCTTGCCTGGGGGCTTCTCCACACAGACTGTTCCTGGCCTATCTGAAACACTGACAGTAGGAAAGCTGTTACAAAGAGAGTTTCCTTCCCTTCCTGACATGCTAATACAGGTACATGATTCACCTCCATAGGAAACCATTTCATTATGCATGCCCCCAGCTGCAGATTGACACAGCATAACTCAGACTCATTTTGCATTCACTGCTACGGCAGCAGGAGCCCTAAAGAAAGCCCCAGAGATACCAACAACCATGTGACGGACTAGCATGTTGGTCTGAAGTGGATGATGGTGCAGGACATTGCTAGTATTTAGATTTTTTTTTAAGTATTTTTGCAGTTTCCTCCTTCATTATTCTTAGATCAACCTGACCGGGTGAAAGCCAGGAAAGAGAACAGTAGGGTCAAAAGTTCTTAAACTCCTACATGGAAAGCTTACTAAAAATAAATTAAAATACAAACAAAGTGGGTACTGAGAACGAAGAAGAGTTTATCTGATCTCCGATGGATCTTAGGAATTCATGTCACTTTCAGTCTAGGCCTCTTCAGCATGGAAAGATGGCATTTAAGAGAAACCTGACTGAAGTATATAAAATCATGCATGGTATAGAAAAGGTGGATAGAAAAAAATATTTTCTCCATCACACAATACTAGAACCAGGGGGCACTCTATGAAGCTGATGGGTAGGAGAGTCAGACAAAGAGAAGTATTTCTTCACCCAGAGGGTCATCAGGATATAGGATTTGCTGCCAGAAGAGGTGGTAACAGCTACCAACCTAGATGGCTTTAAGGAAAGGTTAGACAAACTTATGGATAACAGATGTATCAATGGCGAATAGAATGGATGCCTCAGTACATCTTTCAGGCTGGGGGGATAAGCAGGACGCCTCTAAGGCCATTTGCTGGGATTCGAGATCAGGAGAAGGTTTACCATTGTCTCCGCTTAAGATGCCCATGGGTAATTGGTGGGACACAGTGTGAGACAGGATGCTGGACTAGATGGGCTGTGGCCTGATCCAGCAGGGCTCCTCTTATGTTATCTTATGTTCTTAGTAGCTGATATTCAAATTTTAAAAGACTGATTTTTAAGACTGATTTTTCCTGAGTTAAGATTTAAACAAAAAGGTCTAGGCAGGAAAAAAAATCAAATAATAAGTTAAGAAGCTGGGCTGACACATTGGTGTACTAACTATATCTGGGCCCAGCTACACCTACATTTTAATCACCTTCAATCCACTTTCAGAATGAGATAACACATCAGCCAAGTGGCTAGCTGTGTTCTTTCTGCATTATCCAAGCCAAGGGTGGATTGTCTGGTTTAACTTCCAGGTAGATGAAAGTTAAGATGTAGCTGGGTCCGTGGGCAGCAGTATATTAAGCCCTTAGACTTCCTTGCCTCTGCACAATCATTAAAGGAATCTGTATGCATTTTTTCAAGTGATTCTTGTCAGATACCAGAGATGCAGCTCAAACTTCCCCAGAGGACTGCAGAGTAGAGCCAGGGAAGAAGTGTTAATGCATTACACTAACAGTTTCTACCTCTTGCTAATCACACAGGGCTAAGCTCCTTCTAGCTGGAAACTGTCAAAGGAACTTGCCACAAAAGCTGCTGCTGGGTTCTCACTGCTATACATGTGCAAGTGGAAAGAACAAAACAAACACTGTGATGTGTGATTATATTGTCTGTCCAACCACCCACTCACAACAGCCATTAAAAAAACCAAATCTAAACCATTTGCTGGATTGCCATCTCTTTGATAAAGTGCAGCATTTGAACACCTTCTCTGTTTTTCCCCCCCTTAGCATGTCCAAACATGTGGCTCTGGCTTGTTAAAAGAGCCTCAAAGGAAACCACAGAAAAAAGAGGGAGTAGAAGCCAGAACAAATGTCTGGCTAAGTAGAGACACTTCACAGTTGAACTATGCTGTTTTGCTGAACTCTAAGGGTTCCTACTAACACCACTTAAGGAGAGAGTATGTACATCTTAAAACCTGCAAATCTGTTATTCATTAATCATTGCGATGTTGTTGCTGGGTCCCACCGAGTCACGGGCAGCTCCTGGTTGACTGCATGGGCACCTCTATGGGCACCTCTGTGCAGCTTTCTTGGGAGAGATACAGAAATGGCTTGCCATTGCCTACTTCCAGGGAGAAGCTGGAGATCAAACTGGTAACCCTCTGCTTTCTATGCCATTTGCTGTACCATTGAGTTACAGCAACTCCTTCAATAAGCATGCAAAAATCCAAACAGCCTCCAGACTATGGAATATTCTCTCCCCTGAGGTACACCAGGTACCTTCATTTCATATGTTCAGAGCAGATCAGTGAAGACGGATCTCTCTGGCCGAGGAAACAGCTTCCCCTCTCTACGTCCAGGTACTGTTACTAGTTTTAGTGTATTCATTTTACATTTTGTTTTTATCACTGTAACCCACCCTGAGACCTTGGGCATAGGGTGAAATAAATAAATGAGTAAAATAAAATATTCAGGGCCCAATATCTGGAGATCCATTGCCTTCAGTTCAGCAATGGGGTTGGCAATTAAAGCCACAAGATTCAGGTATCTTTCACACTCTAACCTTTTAGCATATGCTTGTGCAAATTGCATGTGGTGTTCACTCTTCATCAGACACAATTATTATGTGTTTGTGCAAACAGTGCCCAATGTTTGTTCACATTTTTAGCGGCTCTTTACGTGCACTGTATGTTTTCCAAAGTTCTGAGACTTTGGCGTTGTAGGGCAGCAGCATCAGTCATGAGCTGCCCTTTCCTCTGCTGACTCATCACTTTTTCCACTGGAAGCAGGAGACAGTGATACAGCAGTTCTTGCATGAATGAGAAACTGTTACTAAAATTTGAATCAAGGAAAGGAAAGCTAATGTCTGCCAAACAAGGCTGACTCAATATTTCTCCCTACATGCTGCCTTATGCTGTCTATTCAGACTTAGTAGACCCAGAATTCCATGGACTTACATCTAGCTAAGTTTAGATAGAACTGTCATGTTGATCTCCTGCATCACCCAATCTCAGCCCAGTCTAGTCCATGTATAATGAAACTAGGGGTGACGCTGCACTGGACAGTGTACCAAACCAGCAAACTTACTAGGAGCTTCCCTTTTGCATGCTGGTACAGTCTAATGGAGGCCTTGTCTGGGTCTCCCTTAGACCACACCAGCATGTGGAAGGAAGTCTCCTAGTATGCTCACTGGTCTAGTATACCAACAAGTGTCAAATTACTCTAGGACCCTGCAGGTGAAGCTGAACTACAGGTTCCATGAGCTACAGCCAAACCCACCAACACCAAGGATGTTCAGATCAGCAATTTCTGGAGGATCATAGTTTAGCCACCTAACCTACTACTTCATTTGAAATGATGGATAAAGGTTTTGTAACTGTGGGTGAAAGTTTTGACTCCCCACAGAATTTTCCAAAGGTCCAACTTGAATTTTCAGTCTTTTATTTTTTTTTCCAAATTAAATTTACTATAGTTCTTTGACTTTCAGAGATACAGTAAAGTATTTTATGTAATTGCTAAGTGCAAAGTAAAATTGCTCTCAAGCATTTTTGTTTGTTTTTATTTTTTTCAGAGTACAAAACTATTAGGGTAGCAGATAAGCACTTAGCAATCATTTTTTCAATTATGTTCAGTTTCTTCCACAACAAGATCCGTTCCTTTAGCACGAATAAAGGCTTGCTTGCCCATAATTAACTTGACATGCCTTCAGCCATTTCGTACAGCCCAGCACTAACGGGATGTGAAGATTTGCCAGCTCCCCCAGTCTCCATATGGATCAGGAAATACTCCCAATAGTCCTTTCTGCATTATATGAGCTATTCCAGTAAGCATTCGCCACACTGGAGTGAGCTAGCAATAGTCCACCCATCATGTCTGTTAAGAAGCTTTTCAAGGCCAGGAACAATGGACCATTTTGGAGACATGTCAGTTTCTAGCGCCAATTCCAGCAGGGCCTCCTGGAGCATCACCAAAACAGATCCCTCAGAGCATTCTGACCTACAGGGCTGTGCTATCTGCATGTCCTTCGTAATCTGGAGTCCAGACTCTGGTCCACTTCTGGAGTGTGATATGGTGGCATATCCTAGTCCTGCACTTTGTCCTACCATGTTCCACAACAGTTGTGGCCCAGTAGAGAAAGGTCTACATCTGTGTGTAGGTGCACAATGGTGACAAAATGCAGAACAGCCATAGCCACACATGCTTTCGGCTACAATTTCTTCTGGCATTCCATCCTTAAACCATCCTTGTTTTATGCTTGGCATTTAAATCTCTCAACAACTTGAGATCGGAGTCCTTGCTAGGTTACCATTCCTCTTATAGATTCCAAGATCACTATCGGGATCTGAGGAGGTCAAATTGTGGATCCACCAAATCTTGAATGTCATATTGCAGCATCCTGCAGCAAGGCCTTCTTTGTGGTGATGCCCACATTCTTGAATACTCTTCCCTGAGATGTTTGTGAGGCTCTTAGTATCACATCTTTGGGTATCTGCTAAGAATGAATCTGTTCACTGAGGCTTTCCTAATGTGAATGGATTTCTCATTCCTTACCTCCTCTAGAACCCACCAGTCCTAAACATCTGCAGTAATATAACATTTACAGCAATATGCTTTGTCATTGTTCCCATAATTCCACATTCCTGCTGTAGCAGTGGAGAATTAGACGCTAGTGACACAGTGGTTAACTGCCATGGAAGCTCACCGGGTCCTCCCCACCTTGGGAAGCAGAGAGGCTATGGGAGTAAACTGGTGGAAAATCCAGTGTAGATCCCCTCAAGGTGGTTAGATGGACACACAGGTCATCTCTCTGGCATGTCCTGCAACTGTAATTCACCACAAGACTCAGTGTATAGGGTGGGGTATAAATATAAAAAGATAATAATTGCTTTATCCTAAATGCTTACAGAGCTTACTGTCTCATTCGGCATTAATTCCACAAATCTCTTCTTTGTACAGTTTATCTTTCAGATTATCTCATGGTCTTGGGTGGGGCTGTCTCTCACATGAGACATCAGACAAAATAACTGGAACAGACTTTTTATCTAAGCAGTTACTGTTGAGTTATGGTGAGTGGATGGAGAAAATGTACAGATTCCTATCAACAAGAATTGTTAAAGAAATAAAGGTGGAGGAATATGAAGTCAATGTTTCCTTAAACCACTCAGTAGATTTAGAATAACAAAGGCATTCTTGACTACGTCTTTTTAGACACACCTATAACTGTTGTTCACATGGAAAACAGACATTATGGAATGAGAAACAGACACTCCACCAATAGCCTTGAGGAAATATTCTTTACACTAAAGCATAATATTATGGATTGACTTCTGTCAGAATCATTTTCCAAGGCCCAGATCTAATGAACATGCCATTAATAAAACAACCATGTTCTTCACTTTATTGTTGGTAACAGAATACATCTAGGCTGAAACAAGCATATCTCATTTAAATTACCTCCCCATACACTCCCCCCCTCCAGAAACATAACAATTCCAGAGAAATAGCCCTGTTTGGGTGCGTTCCCATGGCACTAATTTGTATCTCTATTGCCCCTCCACTGAAGTGGATTAAAGAAAAGCGGGTTCAATCCGGATTTAAGCGTTCCCAAGGGGGTAAGCAAAACACGCATTTAAAATGAACGGACTGTCCCCAAGGAAGCGTGTTTTGTTTACCCGCATCTTTTTCTCCCCGCCCCTCGCTGTTTCATTGGGTGATCGGGCGGAAGGAATTTCCAGCTGCCGAAACGCCTCCCCCCCAGCCAGCGATCCTGCAATCCTTTCCTTCAAAAAGACCAAAAGAAAAATTTAAAACTTCTCTGTTCGTCTCCCCTGCTTGCGAAGACTGCAGCCGGCACTCTTTACAAGATCTCCACCCAGCCAGCTCTTTTACACTTTCACTTTCGCAGAAGCAATTCATCACAATGTATCTTTGCTGTTTCTCTTTGGAATTGGAAAGAGAAACAGCAAAGAGAAAATGCCTGCCTAGATTGCTGTTTGCATAGATCACTGGCTGGATGACAGGCAAAAGAGAGACAGAGAGAGAGAGAGATGATCTCTCCGGCCGACAATTCCCACCTGGGAGAGAACCCCCACCCCTTTTGCCACGGAGCGATCCCATGGAAAATGTTGCGCTGAAAACCCACATCTTCCAGAAAGTACTGCTTTAAACAGGTATTTTTTTAAAGCGGGTTTTCCCCATTAGCGGCGCTGGAAACCCGGATTAAAGCCGTGCATGGGACCGCTCCGTGGCAAAAGAAGATTTTCAGCAGACTTATTATTGCATGGGAACGCAGCCTTAGTCTAATTTGAAATTCCAGCAAGGTAGTTAGTAGCACTTGGAGACTAACAGGAGAAGGGTTGGTGGCATGAGCTTTCGTAGACATGTCTACTTCTACAGACTTATAGGAAACTGAGTGTGGGAGATGACAAAGGATGTGTAAATGTGGTGGAGGGAATTAACTAGGTGGGGAAATGCAGGTAGTAAATCCTCGGGTGTAGGGGATAGCCTGGAGGAAGGAGTTGTAGCTGAGTGAATGAGTCAAGTAGTTAGCTAGTGTTGAAATATGCATAATTTGAGAGAAAACCATTATTCTTTTTGAGTCCTTTCTCAGTGGTCTGGAATTTGTGGATAAATTCCAGCTCCACTGCTTCCCTTTCAAATCTCCCTTTGTAATTTCTTTGTTCAAGGACAGCAGTTCTGAGGTCTGATATTGAGTGTCCTGGGAGGTTGAAATGCAACAGGTTTCTGTGTGTTGCCATTCCGAATATCTGATTTGTGTAAATTTATTCTCTGGTGTAAGAACTGTCCTGTTTGCCCAACGTGGAGTGCTGAAGGGCATTGTTGGCAGAAGATGGAATACACCACACTAGTGAAGGTGGTGTGGTTAGGTCCCGTGATTACATTGCCAGGGTGGATGTTTGGGGACAGTTGGCATCTGGATTTCTGGCAGGGTCTAGTACCAGTTTCTTCATCTGTGTGGTGCTTTTGAGAGAGCAGGATTATTGTCTAAAATAGGTTGAAGTTGATTAATGATACATGTGAGGGGCTTCAGTTGAGAGCTGTATGTGACCACTAATGGGGTTCTGTTGTTTTCTGTTCTCAATCTGTCCTGCAATAGGTTG
>MTQE01001134.1:64119565-64137675 GCA_014337955.1 Aspidoscelis marmoratus | reverse complement strand
AATGGGGTTCTGTTGTTTTCTGTTCTCAATCTGTCCTGCAATAGGTTGGTTCCAGGTATCATTTTGGCTCTGTTGATTTGTTTTTTGTCTACCTTGCTGGACATAACCATTTAGCATTCTCATGCCTGGTTCCCAAGGTCAGGCCTGAGGCCCAGCCACTAAGGAGAAACAGACATTTCCGTGAGTGTGTGATACAGAGTGTTTGGTAGTGCAGATGCTATAGCTGACAATTTCATCTTCCTAGCTGTAGATCCAAAATTCATGCCCATGTTTCCAACTATTTTAATGTTATACTCAGAGGATTATCAACTCTTTATGTCAAAAAGTGAACAAAAGACATTTCCGCATTATTGAGCCTTGTTCTGGGCCAGTGCATCTAGTCTAGATAGGTCCACTGGCCCAAAATATGGCAAGGCATGGTCTGGAACAGCACCATCTGCATGATGATACTGGTTCACGCCAGCACCCACACTAGCCCTGAAACTCACACAAGCTTCACCAACAGTCTCCAAGAGCTCTAAAGGGCTAGCAACAAAAGTTCCTAGTTCAAAGAGACAGAGGAACCCATTTTGGCAGTACACTTTGGTGTGCTGTCAAAATGGGTCCACCAGTAGTTGAGGAAATGGAGCCATGTCTTCTGTATACCTCCATAATCCCAATTGCTCTTGCTAATGTGTCAGTTATGTTTAATCAGGTCTACTGGTCATCCAGATCAAGGGCCTCTTGATCTGAATCACACTCCGTTTGAAGCAGACAGAACATACCAGCAGTGAGCAGGGCTTATATCTCTGTTTTGCACTGAAGAGGTCCAGGAGAAAACTAGTATGAAGGCTCATCTTCCAGAACAAAGGAAAGGGCAGAAGGGCACAAAGTTGAACCGGTCCCACTGCAAAGACTAAAAACTAAAAACATTTAACTTGACTGGACTTCCTGAAAGTTCCTTCCCCCACAAACACACACACCACCTTCTATGTGTAAGATGTCCTGTCTGAAGTAGCAACAATCCTGACCAGAGCTCATTGGTTTGTTTATGGCATTTGGATCCTACCTTTCTTCTGAAGAACTCAAGTTGACACCCACCTTTCTCCTCCTCTCCATTTAATCCTTACATCAACTCTGGGAGGTAGGTCAGACTGAGAGGCATGGACTGGCCCAAAGTCACCCAGAAAGTTTTTGTTTCTCAGTGGGGATTAACTACAAGTGTGGCACCTCATGCCCTTCACATTAAAAAACAGTGCTATGCTTATAGAGCTATTCTTAGTACAGAAGCGTGCTATCTGTACTCCACCTCTTTCCCCCGTTGTTAATACAGAAGATCAGTCTTTGGTCTTGATGGGTATCTTCAAACTTATGAAATGGCCTCCACAGAATGCTGCTGAAGGTAGCAGTAGGTTTGAAGCACTTCTAAGAACAGCTCTGCTAGTGAATATCCTTAGCAGTAAAGGGCCAGTGTAGCAGAGAAAGAGTGTGACACCCATGTAGTTGCTGTGGTCTTTCTGCACGTTAATGTGCAATGATGGGTCAGTTTTATGTAGATCTTGTGCCCTCGTGGTGCTGTGCTGATCCTTCCTAGGCCATTCACTGGTAAAACATAAGCACGGCAAATATTTAAAGAATAATAACCCCTTCCCAAAATTCCAAAATTACTATCTGATCTATTACCTCGAAACTTCTTTGGGGGGTTATCCAAATCACCAGCACATGGTTCCACCACACACCGATCATCCACCAGCCTGGAAAACAAATAAGAAAATATTAATATTCTCTATTGTGATCTATTGAGCTTTCAGTCTCACCAAGAGTTTCCACAGTTCTGCTGCTTCGTCAATGCAAATAATTCAAGATACCTGTACCGTAATTATAAAAACTTTTAGTCTAGTGCAGTGATGGTGAACCTTTTGAGCTCGGTGTGTCAACATTCGCAAGAAAACCTAGCTTAACTCGGGTGCTGTGTCATATCTAGAAATATCCATAATTTTGTGATATTTGTAGCTCTAGTAAAAAAGTTATATTTTTGATATATGGATTTTATTAAAAGCAAAAACAAATAATTCTTTACATTAGTGACTTTTGTTGCTAAATCTTCAATTGAAAGTTGGTATTTCGTACACTTCAAGAACAAGCAAGCATTACACGTCCAGGTGCCAGGGGGACCATGTGTGTCACCCAAAAGGGCTTGGCGTGTCACCTGTGACACGCGTGTCATAGGTTGGCCATCACTGGTCTAGTGGTTAAGGAGCCGGACTCTTATCTGGGAATACGGGGTTCACTTCTGCCCTCCCCCCTGAAGCCAGTTTCTAGTCCCAGCTCTCTTCTGAGCTCTCACAGCCCCAACCACCTCACAGGGTGTGCTGTTGTGGGGAGAATAGAAAGCTTTGTCAGCTGCTTTGAGTCCACTTAAATGGGTGAGAAAAGCACGGTAGAAAAGCCAACTCTTCTTCTTAGAACTAGTCTTAGTCTTTTGTTAATGAGACCAGGTTATTATCCTTCCTATAACTGGGCATTTGAGGTTATGTGCACCTCAATAGAAAAGTCAGCCAAATTGTACATCTACATCTGGAGGAAACTGTTTTCAACGTGTAACATTAAAACAGACATGATTTCTTAATTATTCTCTTAAGAAGCGACTCTGAACAAACAGTTGCTTAAACTGAGAATCAGCAGTCAGATATGTATCTTATGGTCCCAATGTGTATTTAAAAATGTGCAAAACTTTTCCCTCTTGTGAAATAAAAGCACATTTGAAAGAAACATATAGCTGTGGAGCTGAAAACATCCGATAACATCTGCCAAAAAGCTTTAAAATAGATAACTAATGCAAAAGCCTCAAACTATTGCCCATATTCAAATCACAGGATGCTTTACATTAATTTTCATGACTTTAAACACATGGATTCATGATTTTGAACTTCTGGCATTAGACATGTGAGTCCCATGATGTTTTGAAAAATACAGAATTGGCAGCCCGGAAAACAGACGGTTATTGATTTGATTCCCAGCTTCTTTCCAGGAGCAGGCAATGGCAAACCAATTCTGCACCTCTGCCAAGAAAACTGCATTTAAGTGCCATGGGAGGCTCCAATGCAGCCAGACAGGAGTACAGTACCACTCAAATGGTATCCAACAACAACAAAATATTCATACTAAAAGTTAACTGACATGTCTACTTCAAAGGTCTTAAGGATATAAATGTCCCGATTTCTGGTTGTCTAATAATTAGCAAATGACTCTAATTTCCAAAGATATTATCCACTAAATCTGATAGGACCTTCGAACACTGAAGCTGCCAAGTTAAGCAAAAATCCTTCCCATCCACCCATGTGTCTGCCACCTCACTTAATTGTTCTTGCACACTCTTGCCTTCCCACGTACTTGTCCTTTCCTCACAAATGTCTGCTTGCCACTTTGCTGGTGAACAATCTAGTCCGGTGATGGCCAACCTATGACACGCGTGTCACAAGTGACACACACGGCCACCCTGGTACCTGGGCGTGTAGTGCTTGCTTGTTCTTGAAGTGTACAAAATACCAACTTTCAACTGAAGATTTAGCAACAAAAGTCACTAATGTAAAGAATTATTTGTTTTTGCTTTTAATAAAATACATATATCAAAAATATAACTTTTTTACTAGGGCCACAAGTATCACAAAATTATGGATATTTCTAGAAGTGACACAGCACCCGAGTTAAGCTAGGTTTTCCTGCGAATTTTGACACACCGAGCTCAAAAGGTTCGCCATCACTGATCTAGTCTTTGCCTTTCTCCCCTCTTCTTCCATCCATTTGCCCTCTCCACTCCATTCACTTTCTCCATGTTTCTTCACTGACCTGCCTACTGACTGCTGCCTTTAACAGCAATGACCTGATCCCGGTCTGACCTCCCTGCAGTAGTCTTAGATATAGTATTGGAGCCCCTCCCACCACCAAGGTGTTATTGGGAGGTTTCAACATCCATGCTGAAATGGCCCTCTATGGTCCAGCACAGGTCTTCATGGGCTCCCTTATAATCATGAGCCTGTCTCAATATTTTGCCAACCCAACATATATGGCGGGGCGTACCATCAATTTGGCCTTTGTCACACAGAGAGTTAGTAAGAACTGTTGATAGGACAGCTGGTGACAAACCTATTAGGAACCAAATATCTGCTGGTAAGATTTGGACTCATCGAAATGTATGTAATCCAAACAATTCCAAACTCTGAAAAAAGATCTAGTTGACATGTATGGTGGTTCTGTTGAGGCTCTGGTCCATCAGTGGATTCAGAAAATGAATTGAGCCATTGACACAATCACTCTAAGGTACCAGTGAAGTTCCTGTAGAGCACGCTGGTATTTCACAAAGCTATGAATGATGAAGCAGGAACATCAATTCCTGCTGCAAGTTCAATCAAATATGAGTTAGAGCACATCATTATGACTACCATGTGGAGTGGCATTAATGACTAAAAAACATTCTCTAAGTAGCTATACAGAAAAGCTATACTGTGTAGCTGAAAGGGGATATCCAGGTAAGTCCTGGAAGTGGTTACTACCTGACTATGGGCTGTTTTGTTGACTCTTAAGATGCAGTGGTGCAAGCTCACCACAAAATGGCTTCCCTGGACAAAGGAGCAGTGCAGCTGCAGACATGCTTGGAGGAGCTGATTATAACCTCAGGCCTGGTCTTAGCACTGAAACTCCTTGGGTGATGATCTTCATTTGAAGAAAGACAGGAGAAGAACCTCACTGGTTCCTCTTGATCTTCCAGCAGCTGTTGATACCACCAACCACCATATCTTTCTTGAGAGGCATCAGGAATTAGGAATCAGATTTATTCCTTTGCAGTGGTTCTGCTTCTATCACTGATAGGGATTCCAGTCTAGACAGCAATGCCAGTAGCAAAAAGAAGTGGGGAAACGCTCCTTCTGAGTTATTTACCAGGGTTTCACAACTGGCCCTTTAATATGGGATGTTCTGTTAGTTTCTCTGGCTGTATCTTTACTTCCACAACAAGGCAGAGTGTCTTCTGGCACCACATCTGCATTTGTGGTGGAAGTAGGCATCTGGGTGCAACCACGATTTGAATTTCCATGTTCTGGGGATGTGAGTTTTCTGCCTTCAATGGAGAAAATTGCTTCCAAAAATGACTTTCTGTGTTTGGGAACGAGCCTCTATTTTAAAGTGAACATAGTTTGCGTCTATTCATAGTCACAGATGAACATATGAGGCTGTTACATGTTAAACTACAAAAAGTCTCTTTGACCTGCCATCCTTCCCCTAATTAAAATGATAATGATTGAACTTTCTTCCCACAAAGTATGAGCAACGTTCCTCTCTTTTACAGTCAATGCTAGTAGTATAATTCATTCAGACTATTTAGACAATGGTAATGAATATTATAAGCAATTTATTATTTGCTAAGATAATCTTTTTCCAAATGATAACCAGAAGAGAGGTTTGGAAGTTTGCCAGCAGTTCTCCCAGTGTATATTTTTAAACGGAATTCTTTGTTTCTCATTTAAAAGGCTTTCTGTGGGAAATCAGAAAGTGAAAGTGAAATAATTGTGGCAATGCTGCTAGACAGTAACTAACAGCTTCCAAATGATGGATAGGATCTGAATTTAATACTTTGTGAAACTTTTATAGCTCTTGTCTATGATGAAGACTATACTACAGTATATAAATAACAACTGCACAACGAAACTGTGGTGTTGGATTCCTAGTTGGCTTTGTGATCCATTAGCTGTGTTCTTCCCCTAACATACCCCCATTCTTTTCCCTGTTCCATCTGATCTGCCACTCTGAGGAGTATTTAGTGTCCACTGACTGCCCTCACACTCATACCTAATTAGATTATTTCTTCCTCTCTGAGCATTGTCTGGTTCTATTTCATTATCCAATAATATCTTATTTTTGAAAGATACTCCACATTTTCAGTGCTCTAGAAGGATGGCTATATTGGAATTGCGTTAACAATGTTTGTTGTTGTTTGGCACCACTGAGCTGTGGTCAACTCTTGGATGATTGCATGGGCTCCTCCTTCGGCACCTCCAGACAGTTTACTTGGCAGTGATACAGAAGCGGTTTACCATTGCCTACTTTCAGGAAGAGACTGGGAATTGAACCAGTGACCCTTTGCTTTCCAGACAGTTTGCTCTACTACTGAGCTATGGACGTGTCTATCAACAACACTTACTTAACCTTAAATTTGTTGACTCCTAGAAGTTTAGACACAAAGAAAATTAGGACTGCAAGAAGTATAGAAAGCAATTAAGAAAAGAACTACTCTTGTGTGAGGGCTTATCTGTTTCTTCCTATTATATTTTTTTCTTCTTTGAAAAAAAAACTGCCTTGGAATATTCCCCTGAAATCTTTGGAACGTGGAACAAAAAGCTGCAGTTAGTAGAAATTAACAGAAATCTGAGACACCCTTTCCCTTGTGCAGTGCACACCCACACAAACCCTTAAGTATATAACCCACTGCATTCCAAACTTTCTGACCTATGTAGAAAACAAAATAAAAAGATCTGTTACAGTAGACTGCAATGTAGCATCTGCATTTGTATCTTTCTATCTAGCCTGGATTTCCAAGACTAGGTGTATGCTCAAACAATTATAGGAAATCAAATCCTCATTAATTAAAAGGATTTGCTAAATATATTAACAAACGCAAATGGAATACAAGAATACAAGAAATGTACTGTTGGATTAGGCCAGTGGTCTATCTAATCCAGCAGCCAGTGACTGACCAATTGCACATGGAAGTCCATGAGTGTACATCCATTTTTATTTTAGGGTCCCTGGTGTCATCATATTAAACGTGCCATCATATTAAAATAGAGGGTCAGTATGTTGGGCTGAGGCTTCTAATGGATCGAACAATCAAATTTCACACTGGGAATGCTTAACTACACACTACTATTGTATAACGTCCTGCTTTACTATCATAAGACCTCCAAACAAGTCTCTACAGAAATTTGGACCCTACCTGCCTGCTTCATTTCAGTCTTTTGCTAAATTCATGAAATAAAGAGCTTCCTGCTTTGGGCACTTAAAGATGTACACCAATCAAGTAGCCAAAATTTCACATGCACACTGGGTAACACTAAGAGCATTTATGAATTGCCAAGGTTTGTTTAGATTGTCTTCTGTGACTGCATCATCTTAAGTGATTCCAGAACCATGACTCAAGATCTACTTTGGCGTGAAAACAGATCTCTAAGCTACTTGCAGTATGAACAGTTTGGGCCATTCAGCTGTGGCAGCATTATTCAATTTTCAGCCTTACTAACAGATTTGCACTGACATCAGCTTTTTATGAAATGATATTGCACATAGCCCAGGTAGGTTGGATCGCCATGGCAAAGGCCACAGCAACAACCAGTTTGCTCCTGGACGTTGCCATGACAATTTGTCCATGGCGCATGACTGTGTAGCCACAGATGCCCTGCCCACTCGCAGTGGAAGAGGGTGCAAATGCTGCTGATTAGGACTTCTGGAATGGCAGGAGTCACATCACATGCGGACAAGCCTCCCCAGCAGCAACTAGAAAGGTAAGTGCAAACAGGCTTACCTTTTCTACCCATTTTTTTTAAACATAGAGCTGCACTCTTGAATAGAATAACAGAAAACCAAAGCAACCTAATCTTTATCCTTTTGCCCATTTTTAAACTTGGAATAGTTTCTCTGTCACTTTCCCCATCACATTATGGGTGTTTTTCCACTGCACTCCTTTAATCCGGATCTAAGAAGATCCGGATCTAAGGAATGGGTACATTCCTTAATCCAGATCTAGTAGATCCGGATTAAGGGAAGTATGCAATGTGTTTCCATGGGTGGTCTAGCACCCAAACAGCAATGGGGGCTAGCCTCCCTGCCGCGGAGACACAGGAGCACCCATTTGGAAATCCAGATCTACCCATGAGGGGTCTGCTTGTCACCCCAGGTGTTTGGGGGGACAGGGGGTGCAATCTTGAAAATGGCTTCAAAGTCATTTCGAAGTCACTTTGAAGTCTGTGCAAAACAGCTCCACTGAAGCCTATGCTGATCTTCGGAGTGAACTTCGAAGTGACTTTGGAGTGACTTCGAAGTTCACTCTGAAGATCAGCACAGACTTCAAAGACACTCCAGAGCTATTCTGCACAGACTTTGAAATGACTTCAAAGCTTTGGTTTTGGGGCTCCCCCCCCCATGGGTGCCCCCTCCCCCTAGCCTCCTCTAGACCCCATTGCCACACAAGCGTGGAAACAGGCTCCCTTTAATCTGGATTTTCTGCCTGAAGACCCCATTGTAGACCCCATGGGGTCTACAGAAAATCTGGATTAAAAGCCAGAAAGTACCCATTTGATCTGGATTTCCCCAGCAGCAGTCAAAACAATCAGGTCCCAAATGGATGCCGTGGTGGAAATGGGATCATCCGGCTCACACCCGAATGGGTCCTTAATGGGTACAAAAATGGGTACTTTCTGACAGTGGAAAAACACCCTATGTTTCCATCTCCAGATGAAAATGTGCAGGACACTTTCACAAGCAAAGCAAGATGGATTTTGTTACTTATGAATAATATCAATACAAGGTAGGAAATAAAGCAGACAACTGTTTCTAGATCACATATGCATTCTAGTCAAGACAAGTTTTGCATACAAGTTTTAGGCTTGAGAAATCCAAAAGCAAATCACCACTTGTGAAAATACCCTGAGGATATAGGTGTAGGTTAGGAAACATGTGCCAGACAAAGGCAAAATGATTTTGTGGTGTTGTCAAGAAGTCTCTTCTTAAAGGCATTACAAAGCAACCAGCTTTAAAAAAAAAAAAACCAGCTTTTTTTTTTTAAAAAAATGCCATTAACAGGCTCCTATGTTTTCAGGGAGCTTTGGGGAACTTTTGTTTGCTTGTGGGTTTGTTTAAGAAGGGTAAATGAACTGCCAAAGAGTAAAACTGTCCCTTTTATAACTTTTTAATAACACAGATTTGCATTTACATAGTTGGCACAATGTGATTTCGCTCCTTAAATGCAATTTAAAAACTTTCAATAATGAGATTTTTCCCCCTCAGACAGCATCATTTCCTTCTGTCTCCCAAAAAAATCCTAGGTGTAAATATCAAACAGCTCCATTCACACTGCGGTAGGTGGGGAGGGTGTGCCCTGGTCCTTGTACAGGCAGAAACCACCATGGTGAAGATCCTGCATGGATTTCCCCTCTGCAACAACTCTGATTTAAGCATGACTACATGCAAGCTTGAAGAAGCACACATAAAGAGAACCAAGACTCAGTCCACTGAACTGCTGTTCTGACATAAAGTATTTAGTACACACTCAGTGAATCCCCACAGCAAGCTTATTTCGCTTTCCCTAAACCGAAATAATAGAACCGGATGCAAATGCGAATTTGCCTGTTCCCATTACTTTTAACTTAATCGCGTTCGATCTGGATTCTGAAGATCCTACATGGCATACGTGACTCAAGGGGGGACTCAAGTGGCTACTTTTTAAAAGCTGCTTTTCAGGGGCTGCCCTGCCCTCTTCCTCCTGGCATGGATGCGCCACCCATAAGGGACCCCTTCACTGAGCCTAACTAGATGACTGGGGTGGCTGCCGTTTCCATGGATGGAGGAAAAATGGCAGCAAGCAGCCAGCCAGCGATTCTTTCCCCTCCTCTCCCCATTGCTCAGGGCACACAGCAGCAGCGGCAACTAAAGCCCCTTTGCTTTAAACATTCACATTCAGCTGCTTTCATCCCTTTCCCTTTCTAAAGTCAGAACTCCAAAGAGCTAGAATTGCGCAAAATTGCAACATTGTTATTCCAACCATCAAGGTGTGAAGTGGTTCCAGCGCTACAGTGTACCGATCCCTGTTAAGTGGATTTTTACACTGAAATCACTTTCTTTGGAAGCAAGCTATTGGGAGAGAGAAACCCTAAACATGGATTCTCATCTCTTAAAATGGTACTGTCCACACAGTAAAAAATGTAAAACGTTTCAAGCGCACGATCCGGAGTGAGACCTGTTGAAATCAGGACTGAGATTCACAACGCTTTGGGGTGGTTTAACACGGGGAAAGCGTGTTAAGCCAAACTGCCGTGTGGACTCCAAGGACTGAAAATTGAATCCGACATATGGTTGCCGAGAAGACAGGGCCACTGTCTCACTCATACCACTGTGTGCTGAGACTGGTATAGGTGACCCACCCTATTTTCACCCACTATTTCCTAGGCCTTCTCTACAGTGCTAACTGATTGGTCAATATGGTTAATAGAGTTTATTATTAATAGTACCCAGAGAGGGGCAAGCTGTCACCTTAAGGTGGCAAAGCTTTCTGTATTCAGCTGCTGGGAAGACTTTGGTTGTGTCCAGATGATAACCAGATATCCTGCTAGGATGTGATAATACAAGAAATCCTCCCTCTGGAATTATCACCTACTAACTAGACAACATTGTGGCCAGTACTGTCTTGGGCATCCAAAATACCCACCCAGAGAACTTTGGGTATGGTTTGGGAAAGAAACTTACATACACACCCTGTCAGCATTTCTGAGAATGTTTGGATGCCTTTTTCAGCCTCCATACATGCACAGCAGACAGAGCTATGATGGTGTCTCCATCCAGAATGTAAATAATGTACTATTATTCTAGAATGTACTATTGCTAGAAAACCTGCAACCAGCACTAGGTTTTCCAGCAACAATCTTTGGCACTTTTTATTGGGTGAGGGGAGGAAGCAAGACTATGATGGTGTTGCCTCAAATAGATCAGTCAATCCAACATAGCAGCACCATAACAACACTTTATTTCTTCTATATGGACGCGGACTTCGACACAGCTACTCCACAAATCTGTTTGCAGGGGCTGCTGGTGGTGGTGCGGGAGGGAGGATACTGGCCCTCCATAATAGTTGGCTGCTGTTGTTCAGTCACCAGCAACCCTTCAACAAGATCTGAATAAATGGGTCAGAATCACCAAAGTGGGGAACTCTGCTCTGATATTAATTCATCCTGTTTCATCCCAGGATGAAAGGGATGAAATGCAGGTGGGGGAGATAACCCCCACACACCATCACCCTGGACGCTTTTCCCATGAGGGCTGATGATGACATCTAGATATTGCCCCAAATGCCAGTTTTACTTCAATTAAAGAATGTTGGGATTTATGTGCTATCTCTCCCCACATCTCTGATATAAAAAGGTCTGCTAGCCTTTTTACAAGGGCTGAAGTGCTACAATTTAAAAATTAAGATTTCAAAATGTTAGGAAATAGATCTGGGCACTTAGTGGAATAATCTGCAACAAACCCCAAAGTCGCACATTGTTTACCTCTACTCTTAAGTGAGAAAACCAGACTAGCTAAAGTCTCTCAGGTTTAACACTTTGGAGTTACTTTAGATTATGAAGACTGTTCAAGAACCCTTTCTCTCTGAACTAAGTTGCTTATAATCTCTGATCTGGCTGAGAAGAGCTCTCTCTGTCAACTGGAATCTGATCCCTGAGACCTTGAGGCAACATCTTTGCATTTAAAGACAAAAAGGCAGACATAAGAAAGAGCTCTGTTTCTGACATCTGACATGAAGCCAGCATACTACACATACAAAACTACAACAGCACCTTAGAAATGACACCAATGCTACTAAAATCTTGCTGTGGTCCAAAGTTGTTACCTGGTCTTCTCCCTTTATATGTTCTTGGTATTCTCAAAGCAAGGACCAGACTCCATTCTGCTCAGATGCACCCCTTCAGTTGCTCCAGAATTACCACTCCCAGCATTTGGTGCCACAAAAGTCTAGGAGTGGTACGCTTGGAGTTCAATTCAGGAACACCTGGTGGGCTACAGCTGAATGCCCATGCATCACTGCCAGATAGAGCAATGTCATCAGCCTTAGAAGAGGTGGTGGTCCTCCTACTTCTAAAAAAACCCTTCCTTGGACCTTCAGGTGTGTTCTGACTGCTGACCAGTTGCAAGTCGCCCCTTTATAAGCTAGAGAGGGTGGTGGCCATGAAGCTGCATCCATTTTTGGAAGAAACTGATTATTCAGAGCCATTTTAGTCTGAGTTCAGGCCTGGCTTGGGGACAGAATCAGCTCTGTTTGCTCTGATGGATGGCCTCCTGGAGAAAGAGTGCAATTCTGTTTATCCTTCTGGATCTCTAAGCAGTCTTTGATCACAGTATTATTTTCTATTGTCCCTGAGAAATAGGAATGATGGGCTGGATAAGGGCAAATAAATAAAAGCTGAATCCTTTCAGGAGACTTTGTGGGTTGCAATTACCAAAGTCTAGGATTTGAGAATTCTGTCTGTCTTGATGGGATTAGATTCTCTCAAAAAGACCAGGTACATAAATTTGGGAGTGCTCTTGTGGTAGACTCTGTCCATGGAAGCTCAAGTTACCTCTGTTGGCCGGGAGTGCCTGTGGCCAACTTCAGATGATATCCTAGCTTTGTTTTCACCCTAGTTTTCAATGTTTTCGTACAAACCACTTCAATATTTTTCCTGTTACAAGAAGCAGTATATAATTTTTTTCAATAAAAATAATTAATTTGCTCCTGGATATCTCAGAAGCCAGTTTCAATAATTTTATTAAATGCAGAACTTGTTTTCTATTTTAAAGACAATACATTTAAATACATATCACAATTACTTAAATTTGAAATGGGATCATAAGTAATTGGTAGGGCATCTGTTCCATTAGGCAAACACAGTATCTCCACTTTGTTTCCTTTTTCCTCCATTTTAGCGTTTTGGCTTTTCCCCCATTCAAGAGATTTTGCCCTGGGAATGTAATCTGCATTGAATTCTTAAACACAGAAGTGATATTTAATATTTTACATTTGAGTATGTCATATGCAAAAAGGTGAAGTAAAACTGAACAATAATTCATACAAAGAATACTGATGGTAAATATTTCAAATAAAGACTCATATTTCCTTTTCATCACATTGCATAATGACACCTAAGTGCTGAACTACGTGTTCTGGCAGCCAGGGAGAGCTGAACTGTAAGTGTTTCATGGTTGTTTTGTAAGACAAAGTGCTTGAGTGAATGTTTGCTGTTCAGGTCCAGCCACTGTTAGATAATTACCAGATCTATTTTAGTCTTGGGTGAATAAAAGTAATGATCTCTAAGATGTGCAGAAAACCCCAAACCAGACCCAAAAATGTTTCAGCTTAATGTATTGTAGAAGAATTTTCTTGCAACAGACTGATTCTAAATAATATTTAGAGCATACTTCAGAGGTCAGATCGTCTATTGCTTCTGTTCTGGTTTCCCTCCATTCTCTCCCCCCCCCCAAAAAATACCTTTTTTTGCGGAAACAGTCTTTGGCTGTGTTCACACCTAAGTTTTAATCCAGCTTCAGTCCACTTTCAGAGTGAGAGAACACATCAGCAAATTGACCAGTCATTTTCTTTCTGCATTATCTATCCCCAAGGGGAACTTTCTGAGTTAGATCACGCCAAAGGAAAACAGCTTCACGTTTTGCTGATGTGTTCTCTCACTCTGAAACTGGATTAAAACTTAGGTGTGGATGCAGCCTTTGTTGCCATAATAAATGATATACACCAGACTGACAGGTAAGCAAAATCAGGAGCAACAACAGTGAATACTGGCTGAAAACTCATGAACACAGAGTAGCCACAGAGATGGACTGGGTGGGACAAGAAAATTTGACAACTTTGACTAATTTTTCTCTGTGTAAATGACTGGAGTAAAACTAGATAAACTATAATTATCGCTTCACATTTATCTAATTAACAGAGTCAGCATATTGCAGGATGGTGCATATTGATGATTTACTAATGGTAGATAAATTAAAAGAAATATTCATATGTATGTCTGAAAAGGAAGTCTTCAAGATTGGACCGCTCATTATGAGGCATTAATACATTAGACATTCATTCATACCAATGAGGTTAAAAGACAATACATCTCAACTGAATGCTTTATTTTAAAAGCCAGGATCTCACAAATATTTGTTCTAGGAGAATGAAAGCAAGAGGAGGATGCCCTGCTCCTATCAGTTATTCTCCAGGTTCCTCATCTACCCACACTCAAAAGGCATCTTCCCATTCCTCAATTGTACCAGGAAGAGGAAGGAAAAATGAACGAATGGAGACAGCATGGGAAGAAGGCATATGTGCTGTTCGTCCACACAATGTCAATTGCACTGCCATCTTTGTCACTTTCCCATTCCCAGACTTGCCTGTTCTCCTGGATCCTGAATTCCCACTCTGTGGTTAGCCTTGGTTTGCTGATAAGACATCTATAAAACTATATATTGCTTTGATAACTTAGGACTGGGTTCTGTTTTGGAAATGTGGGGAAAGCAATGTACCTCAAATGCTCTTGAACTTAACACTCACCTACCATTCTTTGTAATCAGTTATCAATAAAGCATGAATAACAAGCTAGAATTACTTTCTGCCTGGTTCCTAAATCTTAGCCTAGAGTGGTGATTCAAACACTGCATTTCCTCGTTTGCCACCATGTTAAGTCAAAAGGCATGTCTTGAAGGCAGGATCCGTGTCTTCATGTTTAGTCATCCTACAAAAAAAATGTTCGTGGCTTTTACAAAAAGCATCCCTTTTCCCACATAGAACCCTAGTACAAAACAAGAAAAAACACACCTGGCAGCTAATCTTCAAATTGATCTAATTTAGCAGGCTATTAAAAAATTGAAGCACTCCATGCTAGCTACATTTGATGAACCAAATGTTGTCATTTGCATAGCAAACCTTGTGAATTTTCTGCAGCTGATGCTTAAAACTGGAAAGAATCATTATGTATAAGGTTACCTGCCCAGGTCTTTGGGATAGACATGGTTCTTTAAGAACTGGAAAGTGACACCAGAAAGCTTCCCTCTCATTATGATCAGCACTCATGAAAAAGCAAACACAGTTGACTTTATTTTCTTTTATTGACAGATTGGAATGATCATGGCAATAAAAGCAAATGAAACAAAGATCTCTTTGATTCCACTAAGATGAATCACCAGTATTCATTTTGCAAAGATAAAAAATGAGATGGCTAAGTTATGCCTAATGCATACCTTTGGGACTATCTCCTCCCTAGATCTATAACTGCCCAAGGACTACCATGTAATAACATCCTTCACATGTTAAGAGAAGTAAGAAAATATAAATGTTTCCTTTCATCCCCAGAGCAAGAACATCTTGCTATCAAAGTTCCTTAACGACTAAATCAGAGCATTTTTAAGGGGGCAGAGGGCACTTTTTCAATTATAATGTACAAGAATAATGAGAAGATTCATGCAAGATTCCTTTCTGTTTTATACGTTCTTAGCAAATTTTGAATTTGTTTGCTTACAATTTTTGTTATTTTCCCTGGATTAAAAGAGGTCTCCTGAATCATTAGTATTGTTTTCACTCATCTGCAGAGCAACATCATATTTATCCAGAGGAGACTGGATTCAAGAGGCTGAATAACATTTTAATAGGATACTGTAGGCATAGTACTGATTTTATTTTTCATTCAATCTTGCTTTCAAGGAGAAAAAACAGAGATCAATTACACATTTTATCGTTACTCAAAGCCGCGCCTTGGAAGATAGGTCTCTACTCCCCACTCAGGAATGAGACACTTTATTTATTTAGAATTCATATCCTTCCCTTCATCAAAGGCCTCAGGGCAGATCACAACAATAAAAAGATAAAATATATAGGATATTCCTAAATCATATTTAACATATAAGCCTTTTTCCCTCCCTGACAGAAAAACACTCAGGCCACAGTCACGCCCTAACCAGATAGTCCATCTAAGGAACAGATAGGGAAATCAAGGCATTTTTGGCTTGGAAGAGACTGGTTGCACCTTTCATGCTGCCACCACAGCTACCAAGACTTCATGGATAACCTTCACCTGGTTTTAAAAAAAACCCTCTATCAGTCCCTCAAAATTGTTTGTACTTTAATACCTATACAATAGCACAATGAGCTCTGCATACACTTGAGCTGCCATTGCTCCAACAGAAATTAGACATCTTCTCCGAGCAATGTATAAATCCTATTTTTTGTTCTTGATGTTGCCATTGTTTATCACCCAGTTGAGTTCAGGTCCTGCATGACTACAGGGACACCAACTTGGGCACCTCTATACAGTTTTCTTCACAGAGAGACAGAAGTTGTTTGCCATTGCCCACTTTCAGGGAAAGGCTGGGGATTGAACTGGCAATGGTTTGCTTTCCAGACAGTTTGCTCTACCACTGAGTAGTTTGCCTTTATAAGCTCCTTCAGCAACAAGGGAGATTTCCACACTTAACATCTGTGGGACACTTAACATTCTGTGTCCCACAGAAGTTAAGATCAGGGACCATTGACAGAGTTCACATTGTGAGTGCCAACCCGCCCCAAACTTCACTCAGACCTACCTGGGTCTAGGTGAAGTGTGAATGTTCCTGTCCAGGAGTGCCCACCTCACCTAGCCATGATCATGCATGCTGGGCTGTTGCTACAGTGATGAGCAACATGGCAGATGACTGCCCAGTCACAGCCATACCCCACACAGTCTCTGCATGGGAGTAATGCATTGGCTGCAGACAGGGTTGTACTAGGAGCACCATAGGTTCTTCTAGTACAACTATGGAGCAGTTTTTACACTCAGAGCCATGCATGCTCTCAGAGTTGCTCTGAGACAGAAGTGGCTTCACTGTGTGCAAATGCACTGTGTCCGAGTGTTTGCAGCCATCCCCGTCTTCAAAGTGTGACAAGGCCCAAGGATAAGTAAAAAAAATAACCTTTCCAAATCCAAGCCTGGTTCAAAGCTAGACAGATTAGTTGTCTCATAAGTATTTTCTTTCTCTTCTTGAACCTATTGTTTGTTTCACTGCTCCCGTATCTGATGATCTGACTTCTATATCAAAGACCTACTCTTCTGCTTATACTGTCATACTCCATTGCTATGGCCAATATTAAGAAATGCAGTCAATGGACTAAACCGAATACCATGACTCATTTAGGGTAGTTTGCGACCACTGCAATGCCACCCTTGATTATCCTGGAGCCCTGGAGAAATTTATTTCAGTATCATCTGCAGTTCATCTCCTACCGAGAGACATATTTGTGCAAGAGCCACTGACAGGACATAGTTAAGGTGGAGTTTAACTGAGGAGATTCAGCAAGCGTACGGGGCTCTTAGAACTTTGCTGTAATTAGGTCATACAGGGTTCTTTATCTAGATACTAGAATCGAGCAATTAGTGCAGCACGATGTAAGGAAGTTCAGCCAATGATAATTAGCACAGGTCTGGGCCTCTGCTGTTCTTGCATTTGATACTTTTTGATTGTCTCAGTAGGGAGCTCACCGAAATAGAAACCCTGAATTTCTTGTCCCTTTGCAAAGCAGCATCCAAAATGAAGCTGCAGTTTTCTAAACTGGGACACTCTATATGTCACGGAACTATGGTGAGCACTCCAAGTGTGCAAGTATGAATATGAAAAGAAAATGTCTAAACATTCAACAGATGCATCAAAAGACATTTTCACCAGGTGATTTTTTTTCCCTGAACTCCACACTTTCTATAATTCCTTCTTGTCTTTTTGTTTCCATGTTTGAGCTATTCAGGTGGAGAAGAAAAAGTGGCTGTTCCTCAGGAGCAAATCAGTGTATTATATAATGATACATTTATACAACTTATTGTCTATATGTAACATTGGGGATCATGTAGAAGTGTGTCTGTGCTGTACACAGTTCAGGCCAGAATGGGGGCCGTCTGCCATGGTGCGCACCTGTGTAGAGAGCAGCAGACCGCTCCAGCAAGACCCGGGACCCGTCAGATCAAACCAAAGGTAAGTGGGTTGCGGGGAGCTGGGGAGCGGTGCACAACCCTGGGTGGGGGTGGGCACCCAGGAGGCCCCCACTGGCTGCTGCCAGCCTGACTGGGGTGGTGGCAGCCTGCGGAACCCCAAGACAGCCACAGCTCAGTCGGCAGCAGCCCAGGGTGGGCTGCACGCCCCCCACAGCAGCATTTTCTGGCTGATACATTCAGGGGACAGATTGACCATTCGCACCTTGGCCGGTAAAGGACGTGTTGTGAATTTGTCCCTTACTGGCCAAAGCAAATGGTCAATCTGTGCCCCATGTGAGGCGTCCAGAGAACTGTCTGGTCCTGTTTGGTTGGATCAGTTTCAAT
>MTQE01001134.1:64095710-64117940 GCA_014337955.1 Aspidoscelis marmoratus | reverse complement strand
GGGTATGGGGCGGGATATAAATGTAAATAATAAATAAATAAATAAATGTGTACCAGCCTTAGTGCACTTCAGCCATCTGACTAAAGTTAGAAAAGGCCTCTGGAGTGCTCCAGCTAGAACAGTTCCTATTGGAACTGTCCCCAGGTGAAGCTCTCCAACTACCTTGGAACAAGGCCACCTACTCTTTGGACAGGTGTTCCAGAATGGTTCCCGTATCTCTCTGAAGCTCACTCAAACTGCGAGGACACTGAAGCCAGGAACACTTTGCTAGTGCAGTTTGGTGTGCCATTGGAATGGGCCACCTGCTAAACTGACCCACAGAGCTGTGCACCCTTCTACACACCTTCCGTAGCTGGTTTACACATGATTTTAAAAATGTCTACCACTGTCCTGGTCTAGGCGGCTATTATGGCCCACTTGGACCAGGCTACACTCCATCCAATCCAGCAGGGGGGATGTAGAAAAAAAGAAGCCCAGAAGTGGTCTAGACCTTGCACTGTGTAGAATGGTCCTTTGACTAATAAAAGGAAATGAATGATAGGGCAACTAACTACAACATTTCAAAAGATACAGGATGCCTTGCTAAACTCAAATCAAGACGTTAATGCTTTACCAAATTGTCTTTCTGGCTTAGTGACAACCAATAATGGGTCAAGCCAGTACAATCATAATGAAATTTACTCAACTGGATACTTTCTAGAAGTCAACCCACCATCTATATGGTCTTGGAATTAGAACTAACTAAGAATTTCCTTTTTCAGTACAACTCTTATTGATCAGACTGAAAAAGATATGCAAATTCAATTGCACATAGCTATAGTTGTGTAATAATAAAATTATTTGTAAAAAATCACAAGCTAACCCAAGCATAAAACTGGCGTATTAGCTTCTATTTGCATCTATCTGGCTAATACTACATTCTCACAGTATAAAGTTGCCATACATGAAACCACCACAAGGTAAGACCAGGAGAATAAAAACTACTAACACAATTTCACACCACGTATTGCGATGTGAAAGTTTTCTAAGGATGAGAAAAGACTTTCTGGCTTTTAGCACTTCCACTTACTCCTCATGCAACATTTGAGCAACATTCATTTTTAATCCATTTTATCCTAGCTCAGCATCACAGACTCATTTGAGAACTGTAACATTTCAAAAATCAAGAAGCTCTTAATCATGGCAGGCATGTTTTTTTTAGCTCCATTCCATCACGTGGTATTCCCACAGTATTTGAATTTTGTGTAGTGTTTATTGACCCAGAGGGGCAGCTGGATTTTATGTGTACTTTACGTGTACAAGGACCAATCAATCTGTTCTTCTTACACTCCATAGTATTCTTACTAATCATCTCCATATCCACAATTAAAGGTATTTATCTTCTTTCTCTCAGTTGTCCAACTCAGTGCCCAACTTTCACAGCCATACATTACAAGGGGAAAGACCAATGCTCTAATTATTCTGATCTTTGTGCCAAGGAGACATCTTTGTCCTTCATGAATAGGCTTACCATTGCTTTCTTCCTTAGGATTATTCTCCTTCTTAATTCTCCAGCACCCTGTCTCTCTTTGCTTATTTTGGAGCACACGAGAGCAAATATATCTAGTACTTTCACCTTTTCACCATAAACGGACATACAACTCTATAAAAAACATTTTTGACACTGCAGGTCTTCAGTAATGTCGCTGGTATACTGGGTTCCATGTATCTGTCTAGCTAAAGGGTACCTAGCATGCAATCTTCCAGATATTGTGGAACAATAAGTTCCCCACTCTCCCAACTTCTCAAAAGTCACGCCTTTAGCTGACCCTAACTTACCTGTCTTTGAAACCAGCTCCATAACTGACCAGCATTACAGTTCTCCAGCAGATAGTCTAGATACCAAGAACAAACAGAGAGAAGCCTATACACTGCTAGTGTGCTGCAAGATTTGACAGATTGTTATTCCCCTCCCCTCTTGTCAGGCACTGCTTTGCTTTTAGTGTGTCTGTTTTATATTTTCCTTTATTGCTGTAATTCACACTGAGACCTTCAGGTATAGAGCAAGCTTAAGATGCAAATGAATGAATGACTTGTAAAGGCAATGAAACTTGGTCTGATCCCAGAAAATCACACACTAGTCATTATCTGAAAATATGTGCTATTAAGTGGCATTTATGCACGTGAGAGCCCTGCCATAAATAGAATTCTCAATTAAGTCTACATCAACAATCAAAGAGTCAACTGTGGAGATGAGTAGCTTTCAGTTTTCACACAGGCCTCTTCTTCATGCTGGATCCAACTTTCATTCATTCATATAAAGAATTTATATTCCACCTTTCAGGAAAAGGTCTCAGGTGGGTCACAATAGTAAAACCAATCAAAATATTGAAATATATTTGAAATATAATCCTCTCTTCCATCCTCCCTGGCAGGACAGAACCCAGAGGAAGCTAAACATCAAAGGCCCGGGTGAAGAGGAGTGTTTTAACTAGGCACCAGAAACCATATAATGTGGGTACCTGGGGAACCTAAAGAGGGAAGATGTTCCAAAGTCTGGGGGGCACCACAATTGTCCACACAGCAGGGTAGTGAATGCACATCAAGGCAAAATGGGAGAACTGAGCTCCAAGAGCAATTCCCATGCATGAAATGCTTTCCAAACTCTGTGCAGGCATCTGGGAATTACCTGCCTATGAAACAGCTCTATTCTGCATAGACTGGAATGATTGATGCCATTGATACCTCCACTTATATGGTACATGTATTTAAAAAGCAGCAAAGAAATGTTGTAGGAAGAGGAAGAGAACAGCCACAATTTGGCATCCATTTTACCATCTTCCTTCCTCCATTGCCCACTAGCAGCCTGTGTTTATCAAAACTCTAGACTCCTCATGTGCAGAAAAACACACATTCACACATAGCCAAAAAAAAAAGGCAGCTCAAGTGTGCCTTAGAGTCAGTAGCATGTAGCCCTTGTGTTCTCATGCCATCTCTAATCCTTTTATTCTAGCCTAGACTGTTCACAAGAGGCAGAAGAACAGTCTGGCGGGGTGCAAACAATCCTACCTGTGAACCATCATCAAGCAGCCTCAGGGTTTTGTTTTATTGTATGTGAATACAATCTATGGCTACTAAATTGTTATGTGCTCAGATTCTCACCAAGTAACCAGGGTCCCTACATACAAAGCCTATACAGTACATTTGTTCCCATACGAGTTCCAGGATTGTTGACTTGCGACTAAAAATGCACAGTGGTCTGCCATAAAGTTCTGTTTTTTGTCCACACTCCCTTTTTCCTTCATGCATGTGTCAATTCAGATTTGGCTAATGTGCACATACTTTGTTTTAACAGGTGAGCACCATTTGCATGTAGCTTTAAACTGAACTGTAGTTTTAGCAGTGTCTCACCTGCTATTACCTCCACCTCTTCTGACCTCTGGTATCACTTCTTTCCAGCTCTCCACTAACATTCTAATGTTCTGTTCTGTGTTGTATTTCTTCTACACTGGAAGAAATATGCTAAATGGAAACTATGACCCTGACTGTGGGCCTGTTCACACTTGGCCATAATCTGGAATATATCTCAGGACAGCAGTCTGTTGCCCAAATGCTAATGAAGACTCCAGTAGGCTTCACCTGGGGCCTGCTCTAGCCTGTACTAGTATGTAGACAGCAGACTCCTATTCCAGAATATATTCCACCATAAAGCCAAGTGCAAACAGGTTCTGTGTTTGTGTCCATGCAAGAAACAACCATATACTTTCAGATTTTGTAATTTCCAGGGTACCAGGACTATAATACAAACTACCTTACCTAAAATCCAAATTTGCTAGAACAAAGCATGCAACCAAAATGATTACGTATAACTCAGAAGCCCAGAAATCATTTTTTGTCAATCTGATGCCTTCACCCAGCTTGGGCATGCTTGCTGATAGAGCTGATATAATTTGTAATGCAAAACATCTGGAAAGTAACAGGAAATAAAGCAAAATAAAAAAGATATATCTTTTTCAAGAGCACTTTTTCCATCCATTTGCTCTTAACTGAGATACACACAGATGATTCAGGCTATCAAAAGTTGAACATTTTAAATGACTGTATTTTTATCTAATGTATCAGTGAGATAAAACTTTAAAGATGGGTAGATGCTGAACAAGGAGCAAAAACCAGAACACAGAAGAACACAAAGCAAAACAGATTCCTCCTTCATTTTCTTTTCACTACCATTTTGAGAGGATTTTCTTGGTTGGTCCATTTCTGTATCTGAACTAAGCTAGAGGAAACCACTCTAAAGCAACACAGTGCTGATATGTAAGACAAAGGAGGCAACAGGATTTTGCTTTGTCATCTGTACACTACATTTAATATTAAACCACCAATTCCTACTTTTTATGAATCCATGGCTAATAAATACATGCAGTTCCAGCCTGGTAGTTAAGCCAAGGAATAGCTAACAGACATATAGCCAGATAATTTGGCCAAGCTAATGTTGTTATTGTTGGATACAAATTCCTGGGGCGTTTTTGCACTTTCCTTCCCATCCACTCAATAGGAAAGGAACGCAATGAACCAACATTAACTAGCATTCACACTTGGAGCACTAGTGAACTTTACCCCACCCCTCCGTGATCAAATACTTACCTTGATTCAACTGCGGCCAGTCCTCTTCTGGGCACCACCATTTTGGCTATGGCGCCCTGCGCAACTGTGCATGTATCAGCCTCATCACTATGACGATGCTGATGCTCTGTGCACACTTGTGCGGCACATCAGATAATCCCGGAGCACCAGAAGAGGTGGGAATGGCTGCTGCCTGGATGCACCATGTAAGCTTTTGGTTAATGTTGGTAAAGGTGTGGAGCATGATCAGTCAACAAACACCTAATCAACAATTAGGGAACTTCTGGGAAGGCAAGAGGCACTTGACAGGTGTAGCAGCCTCCTCCAAATGCAGATGCTCTTCACCAGATTTTCCCTAATCATACTCTACAGGCTATAGTGTGAATAGGCCTCTGGTTGGCTTTTAAAACTAAGGCTGGATCCAGATTAGTGGATTAAATCCACAGTTATAACAAAATATGCAGCTTACCTGGCTGCGAAGCCACGATGGGCTGTCTGGACTCCAGCGACCTCCCTGGCGTGAGTCACATGGGATGGGTCAGCCAATGGGAGCTGAGCTGCAGGTTCAGCTCTCGTTCACTGTTCTCACCATCCTGTCCAGACTGGTGGGAAAATTTGAATTTACCTAATACTGCGGAGTGAGTGCTTATTGTTCTGCAGTAGGCAAATTCACGAAGTATTGGACATCAGGTGTGATGCCCACACCCCAAGTCTGGATCCAGCCTAATACTGCACCTAAAATTAATTAGTCTATTGGGGAGAAATGCCCTATAACCCCGTATGTTTCCTTTAACCGCTTCCTTCAACCGAGACTGCTTGTTTTCCCTGATAAGTTATTTTTCAAACATAATGCCTACACAGTCCCTTAGAAGACTTAATTGCTAATATATGATATAATTATATTGCATTAGAACCGTCTGAATTCCTGATACTCCTCCCATGTTAAGACTTAATCCAACTACAGATTGGTATTGTGGGCATCCATCACATCTCCACTTGGTTTATCATTTAGCACTAATGAAGAGTTTTAGATTATCAGAAAGACCGGACACTCGGGAAACTGACACTGTGACTACCGCTAGGATGAACACCGCAAAGCAGCTGACTACAGGAAATGATGCTACTGTGTCAGTTTAGGTGTGAATAAGAATTTTTAAAATTCCCATCACATAGTTCCTACTGCACTTTACAGTGCACTAGCTAGTGCCCTACCCTTCAAATCCACCTGCAGCCACAATAAGAGTTATCTGAAGGTGTGATTGGAGGATAAATAGGAGTCACTTATTTGGCTGTGTTTACTCAAAGTCCTTCCTCTCCAGCAGGGTCAGAGTTCATTACCAGCACATGCAAGACAGGGAGACTGACTGTTTGCCTACAACATTCTTCACCTTAAGAATAAATAGTTCGTTGCTTGTGGCATAATGAACTGCTAATGCAGATGACTGAATATGTGCTTATGCTATCCACTCATGTTTTCTGATAAGGGTGGGCTAACTACACTTTTCCATTATCTTTTTTTTTTCTTTTTAATAGCACTTCCTAGTCTTCTGCTATATTAAGAAAGCAGGAATACGTGTTCGATATCTCTTAATATCTGAGACTCATCAGCCATGGAATAAGAGGACAGGTTCTGTCCAGGATTAGTGACTGGTTTAAGGATAGGAAGCAAAAAGTACCTTAGTAATAGATGGCCAGTTCTCAAGGTGGAAAGAAGTATTGGAGCCAGTGCTTTTTAATTTATTATAAATGATCTAGAAGTAGGGGCATGTAGTAAGATAGCAGTTTGCTGATGATACTAAATTATTCAGGATAGTAAAAACTGAAAGAAAATGCAAAGAGCTCCAAAAGGACCTCTTGGCATTGGGTGAGTGGCAACCAAGTGGCAAATATGCTTTAATCTTAACAAGTGCAAAGTAATGCATATAGAGGTAAAGAATCCTAATTATGTCTATAAACTTATGGGGGCTTAACTTTCTGTGACACACCAGAAAAGAGATCCAGGGAGTACTCTATGAAACTGATGGGTAGGAGAGTCAGATTAGACAAGGGGAAATACTTCCTTACTCAGAGGGTCATCAGTCTATGGAATTTGCTGCCAGAAGAGGTGGGGACAGCAACCAACCTAGACAGCTTTAAGAAAGGGTGAGAAAATTCATGAATGACAGGTATATCAGTGGCTAGGAGAATGGATGCCTCCAGGCTGAAAAGAACAGGTAGAACCCCTCTAAAGGCCATTTACAGGGATTCGAGAACAAGTGAAGATTTAACCTTGTCTTCTGCTTGAGATGCCCATAAGCAATTGGTGGGCCACTGTGTGTGATAGGAAACTAGACTAGAAGGGGTATAGCCTGATCCAGCAGCGCTCCTCTCTTATGTTCTCATGTTCAGTGGCAGAGGATCTATCATGCCCCCAGCTAAGTGAGCAAGGATTCTTGCTGTACCTATCAGTTACTACCTATACATATTTTTATGCTGTCTTCCACCACATGACCACAAGAAAGTGTACAAGATAAAAATTTTTTTAAAAAACTATAAGAACAAAAATAAAAGCAATTAAAGTGAATAGCTCCAAAACAAATGATTCATAGCCACTCAATACATGCTTATGATGGGGCATTTCTGCAAGGCAACCCTAAATTCATCACTTTCCTAGCCAGAACATCCTTTCTTCTCATGCCTAAATCCAGAGATGTTGGTGCCAAAATCCTCAAATTTTCTCCACCTTCCCAATATCTTTATCCTTCCACTGATTCCTTTCCCTTCTTCTTCCTTCTTGGTGCACACCTAACGACCTTCTTGGCTTCCAGGATATCTGGCACTTTCACTCTTTCTGTTTTTCAGACTTGCACTACGAAATGCATCAAAGCTTGCATAAAACTGAAAATGACTTGCTTACTGATCTGCCTGTATAGTAAAATACCTAACCTACATAACTGGCAAAATTCCCCATAATAGTGGTTTTGCATGGTTGATGGCCCTGATTTTATTTTGTCCTCTCCAGGACAAGACACTTGGGTTTCCCAAAATTTTCACATTGTTCTGAAATGCAATTAAGTCAATGCTCCTTTGGTTTAAAGGTCCTGTGGACTACAATCCTGTTAGAAGTGGGCATAGTCTGCCTGCCTAACATGAATGCCAGCACAGTTTATTGATTAGAACTTAGGTGTGCCCAAGTTCAAATCGAAAGTCAGTCATGAAAACTCTGAGTGAGCTTGTGCCAGTCACTGCGCCGAACACTCTAACCTACCTTAGAGTGCTTTTTAAAGCACTCTAAAAATGGAGAGTAAGAAAATAATGACCTCTACAAAAAATGGTGAAACATATATGATAATAATCAATAAATTGCTGGCCTTCTTTGAGGCTCTTTCCTCAAGGGGTCACGGTGATACACTCACATTTTGACAATGCAGGTGTAAAGATTTCTATAAGATTTACTCAGCTTTTCCAATAAGAACAATTAAAACACATGACATATCACATATCACCCTCATTTTTTCCCCTTTTGCCCTGATGTTTGTGACCATCAAAAACAAAAGTAGCAATGGGAGAAAAGGTTTATCAGTTCTGCTGATAAATAAGGCTCTTTCCACACTGGGTCTGCTCTCTGCATCCTAGGCCCACCTGGGCCTTGCCATAATCTGCACTAGCGTGCAGATAGCAGGCTCCTATTCCACAGTATATCCTGGAATAGGGTCCGGTGCAGAAAGGGCCTAAATGTTCCATTCCTGACAGAGTACTGCACTATATAGCCACTGGTGAATTAAATTTTACACTTTCTTACTATGAAGTGTGGTGACGAACCTGAACTTAGAAAACTGGTAGTATTTCCTAGCCATCCTGGAGGCAAACATCTGCATAATTATTACAAGATCTCTCTGAAGAAAAAGAGCATGAACACAAAGATGGATGAATTTATAGCAACAACCAAGTTACCCCTGCTTTTGGCAGAGATAACATGTAACTACCTATTAAGTGTTGTCTGCATGAGTGCCGTTAAAATCTGGATTTAATGGGGTCTTTGGGCCCTCAAATCCAGATTAACCCAAGACCCCTTTAATGGTGTCTTCAATCTGGTCTTCCGCCATGAAGACTGGATCAGAGGCCGTGCTTCCGCATGTATACCAGGCAATGGGGTCCAGGGGTGGGCTTAGAGGCTGTCATTTGCAGCGGGGCGGCTCCAGCTCTGCCCCTCAACACACACACCACATAGGCCCGCACACCCTTTGTAGTGGGTTATGAAGCTGAGCACAAGCTTCGTAAGTAGGAAGCTACGAAGATGTATCTCTCAGCCACACCCACTGTAACGGGAAGTGACTCCTGATGAATGGCTAAACATGCCAATCACGCTGCACCCCTGCGGACCTTCCTGCTCAGGCCTAATCGGAGCCTTGGGATGGGTGCTACAGCAGCCACACAGCAGCCCTGTTTAGCACCCATTGCCATCATGTGCTAGACAGTCCATGCAGATGCATGGGGCCCTCACCATGATGCAGAACTTTAAGGACCAGATTCCACAAGGACCGAATACCAAAGATCCGGATCTTCTTAATCCAGATTAAGAGAGGTACGTGCAAAAAGGCCCATGGTTTCATTCAGCTAATAAAACCCCTTCTAGAAATTTGTTCTGAACTTCAATATTGTTCTGCTGATCACTGCTCTAATCCACCACCCCTAGCAGATTTTTTTTCAGCCTCCCTATTTGCTCTTTCATGAAATAAAAAGCTTTCAATACTAAATACGTAGCTAAAGGGCGTAACTGACAGCTTTATTTAGCCTTAAGTTCATACGCTTTAAACATGTTTGGTCACTGATAGGCCCTTCTGTTGTTGAACAACCTTTCATTTCTACAGAGTCTTTAATTGTCTCCTATATTCATTCCAACCCTGTCATTTCATGTAATTTTAGCATTCTGGCCAGATTTCAATAGTGATCTTAGCAAAGAACATGAGTCAAATAGAAATTTAAGAACAAAGGGCATAATATAAATATGTTAAATACTGAATTTAGTGAGATTTGCCATTTGAAGTCATGGTTTCTTCTTGCCTTTTTCTTAACAAGCTGCATTAGACTAGCTGGAAAAGCTCCAAAGAGCTATTCACACTAAAATAGGGTGGCCACATGTGTCTTATTTTACAGATGCCACTTCTCTTTCAATCAGCTGTCAAAACTGAAGCCGAATTTAAAAAGCTTTAAGGAGGAAACGTTGAAGTGGCCTTCAGTTAGCTACCCATCAAATGTTAAGGCCTCAACTAAAGCATGCACACAAATCAGCATCTTCACCACAGCTGGGAGATGAACTGATTATTCATCTGCAAAACATTCAGTTGCAAAATGTATTATTTCTAGTCTTGCTCCTACAAATACATAAACATTCAGATTATTTTAAAATCTTTGCCTTTCTGACTATTAAAGGAAATTTTGTTTTCTTCCACTTGTCTTGAGTATTTTAGTGCTTCTTCCTGTTTATATGGATACACTTATGTGTTTGCACCTAACAATAAAAGAGATCTCTTGAATCTTAAGAAGCAGTGCTTGTATTTTCCTAAAATAGCTGTCTGAACCATTAACTCTGAGAGCACTTTTCATCATTGTTGGGAACCTAAGGAGGTGGTTTTTGAAACTATCACAAGCTGTCTTGTAAACCTAATAAAGGCCAGAGCAGTAGCAAAGAAAAGAAAGGGGTTTCTCTTCATAACTTTGTTGAAAGCTCATGTCCCAGCTATGCTAGAATTGTATCTTGACAATAAAAATTACACTGTTTGAATATATGTTGTCCCCTCCTATCCCACATTTTGTAATTCAGCTAAAAAGAATCCAACAGCTTTTCTCTTACCCATATTTTCCAGAGTATAAGATGACTGGGCGTATAAGACGACTCCCAACTTTCCACTTAAAATATAGAGTTTGGGATATACTCACTGTATAAGAAGACAACACCCGGTGTATAAGACGACCCCTGACTTTTGAGAAGATTTTCCTGGGTTAAAAAGTAGTCTTATACGCCAGAAAATACAGTAGATTAAGTCAGCAAAAAGCTTGAAAATGACAGAGTGAAAAGAGGATGCCAATTCTCTCTTTCATAAGTATCAAATTGTATCGGAGCACTAAACCCATCTAGAGACATGTGAATTATTACAGTTTACAGGAACCACAGACTGAAATACAAAATTTACAGATTTGTAACAGCTTTCTGAAGCCAACTATACAGTACATTATACTGATGGATCTGTACTTTAAGGTCATTTTTACATTCATCATTGCTGTTACAAATATTTATATCCTTTATATCCAATGTTATCAATGTAAACAGAACTGGAAGAAATCCCAAAATATTAAAGAAAAAAATTAGAGTTTCTGAGACAAAGAATTATAGCATGCATTCAGATAACAGATGAAGATCTATCAGCATTCAGACCAAACTCCTGAGTTTTCAAGGCTGAAGCAAGATCTGCCTGGGTCCACAGGATCAATCTGATGGAGGGATGGCACATCTGTGCACTCCTGTTGCATCACTAACATGCTCTCATGGTGCAGGAAATGCACATTCCTGCATCCAGGGAGCACTCACTTTGCCAAGTCTTAGGGTGCTTCCACACTGGACACCGAGAAACGGATTAAAGAAAATCTGTTTCCCGGCAGTCCGTCTTCTGCAGGATCCGTCCAAAATAGGGATGGATCCAAGCGGCCGCCTCAAAAGGTCTCAGATCCAGCCTCCATTGCAGCAGGTAAGTCTTATATGTGTTCTGTATTCGTCTTTAATGTGTTTCCGCGGCCACTGTGGAAATACCCTTATTTGGGGCAGTATAACAGCAGAAGAACGGGAAAAACTCTGGTGGTGCTTCTTATCACTTTCTCCCACCTGTGCAGTCCAGAGTTATTTTTACAGCACTCTCAGTTTTGCAAGACATAGGAAAATAGCTAACTTTCACTACCTTGCAACCCCACCCCACCCCCGATCTTCACAACCACCAACTCATATCGGCTTGTCTAGAGGAAAGAAGCTACTAGGGATGTGCACAAATATTCATAACATTCAATATTTGGATTATTCAGATGCATTCAGACTTTCGTATACGAATCGAATATTACAACATTCATACACTGATATTCTTTCTGTTTGTACGAATGTTTCAGAACATTTGTGAAACGGGGATGGATTTGCAATGGATCCAGAGTGCATTCGACATGGGTTGAGAGTGGATTCAAAGTGGATTCAGGGCAGATTTGACGCTTTCAGAGTGAGTATGTTATAGGATATGTATTGGATAGATATGCATTCTTATTGGATGTTCATACAAATTTGTATGAATACATTTGTATTGAACAGCATCCTATCATATTTGAAGAGGATCTATTCAAACAAATGCTAATTTTCTTACATTCCATTTGGTACAAACTGAATGCAAAAAACACACCCATTCATGAACATCCCTACTACTTATTGTGCTTGGATTTCTGAAAGCTACAGGCAGTATGTTCTTTTGGGTTCACTTTGGAAATGAAACTTGAGCTGGCTCTATCCTTCTCAAAGCTTGCTGCATGTTAGGAATGAAGACAAGTCTAGCATCATTCTTTCAAAATGATCCCAGCCGCATCAAGTGGGTACTCTAGAAAGGGGGCAAGAAAACAAAGAGACCGGCTGCGGAGCAGGAAGCCTCTGACACTCTAGGCTTCATCTTTCACCTTCTGCCAGCAAATCCCCTTCGCTGATATGCCTGGACCTGTAGAGTAGACGAGCTGAGAAAAACTGCACTTTTGTAAGTCAACCTATGGACATCAATTGCCTGTTTACCTGATTAGCAAGCCAATCATAATGTACAATGTGGAAATGATGTTCCAAGTTAAGTGCATCTTTTATTTTGGCAATTACCCTGAAACAGTGATGCATTCCAAGTCTAGAATGCTTTCAGTTGAAGACACATATATTCATTATCTCAACCCCATGTTTTAGAACAGAACTTTGATTCAGAAAATAAAGGTAGCTTTTTTATATGCTTACCTTTTAATGAAAATCTATCTACTTAAAATAGAAGCATTAGGGACAGCTAAACAATACTGTTTTATGCTCATTTTCACTTTGGGTTTCATATTGCTTTGATAGAGATATGCTGTTTCAAGGATTTTAGAACTCAGTTAAATGGCAGTCAATATGCAGGTACATTAGCATGACTTTATCTGCTATATTTGAAGCCAAGGTCACTTTTCACTGAGCCAAGCAATGCTGTGTATTTGGAAGGTTCTCCAGGTTTACCCCAACCCAGAGTGGCATTCTAAAGGGCAAAGAACATTAAACTGAAAGACAGGAGAAGTTTGGAAAAAATGGAATACAGCAGATAGATGTGCCCTGATAAAAAGTTGCCCCTTGCTCCTAGTAAAAGCATTCTGAGTGGACCCATTTAAAAGCAGATAGCTGTTACAAATTACTCAGAACAATCTTTGGCACACCTCCAGGTTTTATCTTCATTTTTAGATCAGTCTGCAAGTAGCTAAGGAGAAGTGGCATATAAATGTTAAACAATACAAATTGTTTATTCCTTTACAGCACTTAAGTGCATTCAAAGCAGTTACTCACATTGTGCAGTTACTCACATTTTACAACTAGTAAGGTAATTACTATGCATGGAACTAAAAGTACTTATTAAGGTGGTTTAAAGAGTTCCTACCAGAACTCAGTTTCTCTGCTACAAAACAAAACCAGCTCACACATTACTGGTTGCATGGTCCCCTGCTATCCCATAGGCTAGAAAAGGTGTGTGTATAAAGTTCCCTAGCAGTAAAAGTATACTGGAATCCGCAGGTGCAATGCAGACTGAACTAATGTTTAGTGCCAACTGGATCAAAATGCATAGATTTTAAAAATTATTTTTATCATCTCAGCTAGGGAATATTCTGCACACAACAACATCTAACTGAAAAAGAGTCAGATTAGACAAGCGGAAGTATTTCTTCACTCAGAGGGTCATCAGCCTATGGAATCTGTTGCCAGAAGAGGTGGTAACTGCATCCAGCCTACATAGATTTCAGAAAGGATTAGATAAATTCATGGATGACAAGTGTATCAACTGCTACTAGAATAGATGCCTAGGTACTTCTTCCAGGTTGGAGAGACAGGCAAGATGCCTCCAAAGGGCATTTGCTGGGATTCAAGACCAAGTGAAGGTTTTGCCCTTCTCTTCTGCTTGAGATGCCCATAACTAATTGGTGGACCACTGTGTGAGACAGAATGCTGGATTAGATGGTCTGTGGCCTGATCCAGCAGGGTTCCTCTTATATTCTTTAAAAGGAGCAGTTGCTTCCCCTTGCACACATGTCCTTAACATGCACTTAGATGTGCCAAGCTGCAATTAACTGAAGCATGAATTGCAGCCAGAGTCCTGGGAGTGTCAGATGTTTTACCTAACAGCCTCAGGCTCTCCTTGGCACCTTTACACAACTCATGAGTAGGTGAGTCACATCCAAGCAGTATGGGGAACTCATCCGTGTTCCAAAGGGCAGCCGCAATGACAGCTCCCTCTGTGGACATAAGCACACAAGGCACACCAGCATGCATGCACATGAGGTCATAACACCAGTGCAGAGAGCCTCAGTGTGACAGATCCAGGCCTCCAACTACAGTTTGGGCTTCAGAGGACTGCAGTTTGGCACTTTCTTACTTACTGCTTCTGCTCTTGGCTAGAGGAAGGGAGCAGCGCTTAAAGCTTTCTTCCTGAACCCTATCTGTACATTGCAGTGTAGAGCAGATACAGACAGATGCCTCTATAATTATTCACGCTTGAGTCTAACCCATGCTAGATAAGATGACCATATGTTGATGCCCCCTGCAGGCTCTGCTTACACCATTCTACATTCATCTGATTAGTTTGGGGCTTCCTCTAAAGCGCATCCACTCAAAGCCTTCATTACGTCCAGCGCAGAACATCTTCCTGCTGTTAAACAGGGAATCATTTATAGGCCAAAAAGAGGTTTCCTCCAAAGTATCAGCACAGCAACCCTAACTATCAGACTTCTGGGGAAAAGATTCTTTCAATTTTCTCATCCCCTGAAGGTCATGGGTAGAATGTAGCAAGTACCCAGATAAGTATGTCCTTTTGGTAACACCTCCCCATGTACAGGGACTTTCATAGTTTTAGTGTGGTCATTTTAGACTTCGCTTTTTAAGGCTGTAACCCACCTTGAGTGGAAGTTTTCATCAAGTTGATCTTGATTTAAGGTGCATCCAGAGAGGGTTAAAAATGCATATGGAATGCACATCAGTGTTCACATTATCACCCAGTACTCCAGATTTTAAAAACAGTAGCTTTAAGGACTTTCACTGCGGAGGATTCTGTAACTCCACATTCTCCTGTGTTTGGGGGCAGGCCGCATGAGAACTCACGAGAATTCGCCTTCACTCAAGAACACACAAACCTACCAGAGTTGAGCATGCAGAGAGAGGCTGAGCACATGAATGGAAGAATTCTCCCTACTGCAACATCTGAAACACAAACTATTGCCTATAGATGTGGGTGAATCATTTTCCTTCTGGAAGCGCTTTACTTCAGAAAGATGTAGAAATGATTTTTTTTTTCCCCCTTGCTTTCTCCTGAGAAGAGGATGCCAGGAATCAAACCTGTGACTTTCTGTATGCAAAGCCACTCCCAAGAACTGATGGAGTTGACATTATATAAATGTGCCCAATTACCTCCTAGGGACAGGGATTTCAGCAGATGAAACTGCCTCTCCCCTGATTTGCAGTGAACACTGTCACTGATTTGCAGTGATCACTGCTAAACTCTCAACACTTGACTGAAGTCGATTTGTGTGCTCAGAAATTTACCCAGAAAATAATCTGAAGTTAAAATAATAGAAACAGTCCTGTATTTCAAACTATTAGCTATAACAAGAGCTTCTTAGAAGGGGCCTTTCCTGCAGCTTTTCTGCAAGAAGCTCCTAAGGAAGTTAACATTTCAAAACACTGTCATTAAACTTGAACTCCAGATTATTTCCCTTGATTTATTACTATTACAGTTGTCTGTCAACATTCATGAGCTGGGTCTGCCAAAACCCCAAACTTGAAAATACAGGCAAATACTGAGACAGCCAGAAGATGTTGGGTTTTGATGCCTTCTCGCTTGGAAGGGGTGGGGACCCAGAAAACAACTTTCCTGGGAGAAAACCTGTAAATGTTTATTTTAAAAATGTGTATCCCGCCCTTTACCACATGGTCCCAGGGTGGGTCAAAATAAAAATAAAACATGTAAAATATTAAAACATAATTAAAATTATTACCACCACCCCTCCCAACCACAGGACAGCACCGTGAGGAAGCGAATTAAACAATAAAAGTCTGGGTGAAAATGTATTTTTTCAGGAGGTGCTGAAAACTATATAGTGTAGGTGCCTAGCAGACCTTGAGAGGGAGGCCGTTCCAGAGTCTGACTCTAGGGGCCACCACAGAAAAGGCCTCCCTGCACGTCTCTATACCTCAAAGGAACTACAAGAAGGGCCTCTCCTTGGGATCTCAATATGTAGTTTTGGAAACCACCATCAGATACACAGATTTCACAGATTCTAAAACCACAAACAATAAGGCATTAATGTACTGTAAAAGTGCCCTGGAGCATTTCTTTTTTGAAATGTGGCATAATTTCTGCTTCTGAAAACAGAAAAAAAGCCCACAGTATTTTACTGTTTAATTAAAAGGAACAAGGCAGTTAGGATTAGGAGATGATTATGTTGGTAATTTAGTTACCAGATTTTGGGAAGCAGGGCTGTGGAGGTGACTCTCGCTGCATGGCCTTAACAGGTGGCAAAGAACTTTGGCAGAGAGAAACTATGGATCTGCCCACATCCAGCAGCACTGCTCTTGTTTTCCTCCGCCCTTTCAGGAAACTTTGAGGATACAAGCAGACTACCAAAGAAAAGAATAAATCAGCACGGCTGGAGGCAGGCTTTTAGCAACCACTGAGCCCTCTGTGCTGACAAGCTACTTGCCGGGTTATGTCACACAGCGCAGGCACTGATTCATGGCTGTTAATTATCCTTTATGGAGCGCCAGCCATGCTCTCGGTCGCGCACAGAACACAGAAGTAACAAAGTCCCTGCCTAGCAGGCTTACCAGTTTAAGCAAAAGACGGGACCAAAGTTAAGAAAGATTATTTGGAGAAATGAGGAGAAGGGGTGGGAGGCTGAGCTGGGAACAGACAGTAGAAAATAGGCATGGTCACGGTGATTCAGGAAAGGCGTCTCCAGTTTCTGATAAAGACTTGGGCTTTTTGAAAAAATGGGAAGCAAAAGGAGAGCTCTCTGGTTTGCAGACTATCAGGCATCTCTACTAGACCTGTATGACTGATGAAGGAATGAGAACTAAAGTTTTCTAACATATTGAAAACCTAAGGAGGGCTTGAGAAAGGAGAAGGTAAAATTCCTCCCAGTCAATGCATCCACACAGGACGTTTTCATACAAGTCATTAACTGATCTGTTCAATATATCTGACTGTGAAAATAGTTAATGTGTTAATCGGACAACCACATTTTGGGGACAGCAGCAAGTCCAAAGTTGTTCAGACACTTTTTTCTCCATTTGCTCACGCTGGCTCAAATAAACACATACCAAAGAAGGTTATTAAAAATAGGGGTGGGCTGCCCCTCTCATATAATGCAACCTGACAACAAAAACACGTGCAGAGCGCAATAATAAAGAAACCCCAAGCTAGCCAAAACAGACAAGCCTGGACCAGCTGGGTAACTGTTGCTACACCTTAGATTGAATATCTCTTTGCTGAAATGCTCTGAAATCAATATTCCTGAGCTCTGTGCAATATTTAGCCTCCTTCAAAAGACCCACATTTTTGAAGGGTCCAGGAAATCCACCATCAAAACCCGTCTGGGCTGCTGCTGTGAGCAAGCCTGTGGCCCTGGTGGTTGGGAAACAGATTGCAGCGCCCAGAGGCGTCCCAAGTTCTACATCGGCCAAGCTCTGACCAAGTAGAAGAGAAGAAGAGTTGGCTTTTCTACCCCGCTTTTCTCACCCATTTAAGAGGACTCAAAGCGGCTGACAAAGCTTCTGTTCTTCTCCCCACAACAGAACACCCTATGAGGTAGGTGGGTCTGTGAGAGCTCAGAGAGAGCTGTGACTAGCCCAAGGTCACCCAGCTGGCTTCATGGAGGAGGGCGGAATCGAACCCAGTATTCCCAGGTAAGAGTCCGGCTCCCTAACCACTAGACCAAACTGCCTCACAGCAGAGATCCCACAGCTCTGTTACCCCCACTTCTGAGCAAACTCGAGTCCCGCGCTAAAACTCCCCCCCTTCCAAATCCAGGGGCGGCAAGGAAAGATCTAAGCCGCCTTCCGACCGTGATGCGCCCCCATCCCGACTTCTAAAAAACTACGGCCGCAGGCAGACGGAGCCGATGGAGGAGGAGGAGGAAGGGGAGCCCGTCCAGGCTCGGAGGGCAACTTCGGTGGGTCGTCGTCCAGGATCCCTCCCCGTCGGCCCATCTCGGTGCGGGGGCGTCCGCCTAGGGCGGCTGGCATCGGCGGGCCCCGCGCGTGCCCAGCCGCCCCGCGTCAAGCGCGATGCAGCCGCGGAAAGGGCTCCGCTTCCTTTTCGACACGGGGCGAGGCGAGGCGAGGCGGGCACCGCTCACTCCCCCTGTCTCGGTCCGGGGGCGCCGCTCGCCGCTCGCCGCTCACTCACCCCAGGGTGCTGATGAAGCCGTTGACCGACCCTTCGGCGTACAGGGAGACGATGTCTCCGACGTGCAAGAAGCTGGACATCTCATTCATGGTTCCGACGGCTGGTCTCGGGGCGCGACTCTCACCTCCCGCCCAAGCGGTCCACCATGTGGTCGTCGGCGGGACGCAGGGGCTTCAGGAGCCGCGAGTTTCCTCGAGCGGCCGAGCGAGCGATGCCAAAGGAGAGCGAGATCGGGCAAAGTCCCCGACACCCCGTTCACACGTGCTTGTGCTTATCCACGGCGGGATCCCGACTCGACGGCGACGGGACGGCGGGGCCGGTCGTTCGGAGCGAAGCAAGCGGCGGCGCTGTGGACCTGGCGGGGGAAGGATCGGTAGAGATTTGCATGAGTCCCGCTGGCACCCGTCGGGCTTTTTCGTACCTGCGGCCAATAGGGGCCGATCAGGAAGTCCTGATGAAATAGGCGATGCAAAGCGGGGCGGCGAGGGGTGCGGGCGGCGAGGCCACGCCCCCTCTAGCCACGCCCACCCGCCCACGGAAGAAAACTTTTCGGGTGCCAACATCCGATCCGAGCGGCCGCTGCTGGGTGGGCGGGGGGGGGCGGGAAGTGTTGCGTTTACAGAGAGCTTGAGGCGTCAACAAGTACCTGGGGAGGTAGAAGGAAATGAATTGGCTCCAGCCTTTTCCCTCCCTCTCTGGGCCCGGGTGTGCAGATTCGAGGAGTTCCGCAAAGGAAGCCTAGACGGTTTTGCGCGCCGAAACTGCTCAGGCACCAGGATTCGGCCAAAGGGGCTGAAGGGTGGAAGCGGCGCCCCCGTGTAATGGCATCCGTCCCAAGCTCCCCCGAAGGGGCGTCGCGGCAACTTCACGGCGCTCGCTCGGGCTTCTCTTCGCCGCCGCCGTCGAGGCCGGGGACGCGGGGGCGCCTGTCTTCTCCGTCTCGGGGCGCGAAGGAGCGAGAGGATCGCGCCGCCCGCACCTGCCTCCCGCCGCCCTCGGCGCCGACCCGTGACCCGCGACCCTCCGACCGGGTGGGTTTTTCCAAGGCGGGCGGCTCGGAGAAGAACTTCCTGTCGGAGCCGAAACTGCCGCTCACGCTCGGCTGTTCGCTCCCCCGTGTAGGCGGAGGGCGAGACGCGAGTCGCTGAGACGACACTCGCTTTAGTTGTTGTCGGAACTGGCCGCGGTTGCCTTTTAAAGGGCCCGCGTCCGGTCGAACCACATAAGTCGAGCTAAGCGCCCATTGGGGGTGGGTGGGGGTGAAAGGACATCATAATCCATGGAAAGCCTGCTTTGGGTAACACCTAAGACAGTGATGGCTAACCTTTTGAGCTCGGAGTGTCAAAATTCCCAAGAAAACCTAGCTTAACTCAGGTCCTGTGTCACTTCTAGAAATATCCATAATTTTGTGATATTTGTAGCTCTAGTAAAAAAGTTATATTTTTGATATATGTATTTATTAAGGGCAAAAACGAATAATTCTTTACATTAGTGACTTGTTGCTAAATTTCGTTTGCTAAATCTTCAATTGAAAGTTGGCATTTCGCACACTTCAAGAACAAGCAAGCACTACACACCCAGGTGCCAGAGTGACCAGGTGTGTCACCCAAAGGGGCTTGGTGTGTCACCTGTGACACGCGTGTCATAGGTTGGCCATCACTGACCTAAGAAGAAGAAGAGTTGGGTTTTCTAACCTGCTTTTCTCACCCATTTAAGGGGGCTAACAAAGCTTTTGTTCTTCTCCCCACAACAGAACACCTTGTGAGGTAGGTGGGGCAGTGAGAGCTCGGAAGAGAGCTGTGACTAGCCCAAGGTCACCCAGCTGGCTTCATGGAGGACTGAGGAATCAAACCCGAGTCCGGCTCCCTAATCACTACACCAAACAGGACTAGCTGAAGCCATTTAAAAATTGCAAGGTGCAGAGTCTCTCTTCTGTCCCAGGGTGCTTGGCCTGGTTGCCCACATGACTGATGCCCTTGGGTGCTGGACTGATGCTCAAGCTTAATTGTAGGCTAAACTATTTGCCCACATGCTTTGATGGAGATGTATTTACTAACTAAAGACCAAGTAGGATAGTTCTGCAGCTTGAAACAAGAGCCGCCTTGTCCAGATTTTGGGGGGCGGGGCGTATAGTGCCATTATGGCACCACAATGGTGGGGTTCCCTCACATTATAGGTTTTCTATCTCTTTTTACTTACCTTCCAGATGGAGCCACCCTCATAGCTCCATCCACTGCGTATGTGTGGAGGCTGAAACAGGTGTCCACATGTGCACAGAGGTGCTGACTTGGACATCAGGCATTTGGGATGCCTGAATGCCCAGATGCACCTAACAGTAACATGTGCAAAGACGGCCCCAGCGCTGTCTAACTAGGAGGAAATAATCACAGAGAGAGGATTTCTCACATTATTGCCACTGAGGCTGTCTGTGGTCCTGTCTATGGTTTAATCCAGCTTCAGTCCACTTTCAGAACAAACAATGCAGCAGCAAGGTGACCAGTGACTTTCTTTCCACATTAACCATTCCAAAGGTGAATTTTCTGAGTTATTTAACACTGAGAGAAAACAGCTTGTCACTTTGCTGATGTGTTCTCTCATTCTGAAAGTGGACTGAAGCTGGATTAAACCTTTAGCATGCCCAAAGCCCTAGAGGGATATCTGGCTGCCATCTGGGGGTGGCCAGTGTTGGCTAATCCAAGCAAGAATTGGTTGCCTAAATAGCTCAGCTGCACAGCAGAGAGAGGAATTGTCCAGCTCAGTGCAAGAGGACATGCAGAAGGCTGTGGACTTAATCCCAGGGTTTATCGCTGGAATAAGGCAATGGGAAACCATTCCTGTGTTGTTGCTAAAGAGGTGCTTTCTAATTACCAGGAGTCCAGACATGAGGGAAACTTTACCTTGTCTGTAACACTGATAAAGAACAGGAGATCTAGGTCCTTTCTGCACTGGTCTTATTCTGGATTGTGGGCCTTTTCACTCTCCAGCCAGTAGTGCATGTGGGGGCTCTGTGCATCCTGAAGCTTCCCCCACGCAGTATAAGCATGGTGCAGTGAAAACTGTACCACACATATATACCAGTGGCAGAGCCAGGAAGGCTCTGCGTGCTCTTCCACACATCTTTCGGTTGGAAGAAGTGAAGGAGAAGCATATGACTGGCAGCGGAGGCGTGATTACACACTGCATCACCAGGTTGCCACAGTTCGGTGCCACACTGGCCGCCACTGACGCTTTGAAATGGCCACTGTCTGGGTGGTCTTTCCAACTTGATCTGAAAGCTTTAGGCATCCACAAGTATAGATGCCTGGAGCATTCTAGCACTTTGGCTCCTAGTGCCCAGAGTGTGAATTTCCTCTGTATCCCAGAATAGGCACTTGCTGTCCACATGCTACTCCAGACTACGGCAGGCCCCAAGTGGCACCAGCATACAGAGGGTAGGTTCCTATTCCAAGATATATCCCACTCTAGTGGCACAAACATTAAAGCTGGGAAACAAAACTTCCCTAGCTTTGAGGTTTCTGCTCAGGCCTGTTTGGGAAGGCGCAGGAAGTGGCTTTAGAAATCAGCCATTTTTATGGCCCTGGTCACAAAAGTCTAAGACAGGATGGCCTATTCATTAATTTGAACTGAGGTCGTACCAATACTGGTCACACCTGGATCGTTATAGGTCATCCTGAGGCCGTCCCTGCCTTGGGCTGCATTGCTCACACCTTTCTGCATGATTGGCCTGAGCCTCCTCCATGGAACTCTTGGCTCTCCACCCTTTTGCTTCATCAAATCCATCTCCTTTCCGATTGGATGCTGTTCTGTCACTCAAGGAAGGCAAGGGTATGTGTTGCAGTTCTTTTTTAAGCCTGCTCCCCCAAATTCACACACCCCTTCCTTTTTTATGTGCTTTTTTTCTCCATGTGATTAATAATAATAATAATAATAATAATAATAATAATAATAA
>MTQE01001134.1:64082531-64093982 GCA_014337955.1 Aspidoscelis marmoratus | reverse complement strand
TCAAAACGTTTTGAATTTGAGATAACGATGCCGTGAAGACGGGGCCAAGGAGTGTAAACTTTATAGATCTGTGGATGAGTACAGGGAAATGTTGAAATGCAAGTCACTTGCATTTGGAGCACACAAGGTAGAAGAATAACAAGGTTTGTGAAATGGAAGAACAAGAAAAAACTTCGTATCACTTATTTTAGAAAAAGAAAAAGAAAAAGCATGAAATTCATGACTGTAATTTGAGATTATAATGTCAATGCGCCACACATTTCTTGGTAGCTCAAATATCTTTACATTTTTGACAAGAAATGTACATGGCATTTGCATATCATCACAGTTTCCACTGCATTTGTGGTAATTTCCTTGCACTTACAAAATAATTGTAGTAGGAAAGAACTAACTACATCCATGTGTCCTGAAACAAAGATTTACACAGTCCATGCAAAATATTATGCGTATAGGTTCATAATCATTCTGACTCCTCTGCAGATAAAAGCAGCTGATGGAAGAAAAATAAAGTAAAACATCATCATCGTTTTGTTTCTGCATTGTATAAGCACCCACCTTGTTTTCTTTTCCAGGAGACCTTTCCGCTCTTACTTTGCTCCTGTTTATGAGCCCTTTCTGAGAAGAATTGACCAAACGGATAGTACAGGAAGGAATGCAACAAAATACTCCAGCTCTTTAGCTCTTGCTTTCACCAGAGGTCTATGAGAGCATGGTCCAAGCAGAGACAGCAGTGTTATGATCAGCCAAACCCAAAGAACTTATGCCCATGAAGTTCTCCAAGCCATTGATAGTTGTAGGCCTCTGATTGAAAGATTCCTCAAAACTTCCTTGCCCAGGAGACATTCTTGACTAACACTGGGGACTGGGTTTCTGTGTGTGTGTGTTCATTTTAAGTTCATTTGATAGTGAATAAAACTGAATTTCTCATTTTTAGGCATCACCACAGAGAAAGATTGGTTTATTTTGCTTGCAATTTGTAGTTTAAAAAATAGGTCATAACTGCTGGGAAATTGCTTATATTTTACCAGCCTAGATGTCAGATAGGCTTGCAAAACAGGTTTGCACTCAGAAATGCACCAGCTGATCAAGAGTATTTATATATGAGGGTCTGCTGTGAAGTTCTATCTCTTACAACACTATACACAATAAGTCCTGAATTACAGTAGGAAATCTTTGTTATGGCAACTGTGTTTTGTATCACAATGACTAAATCTTGTTTTATCTACGTTGCTTAACCTTCTCTTTGTGGCCTGTGGTTTTAACAGTAAAGGTATTTTCTACATCCCTGAGCAGTGGAAGTTTGTGCTTTGTCTTCCAAGCCTTTACAGTTCCAAAGAATTTTGATTTCATCTTTAATCAAACCTCTTCAACTGTGTGAAATAAAATGTAGCTCTTGAGCATCTGCAGAGTAAAGTTTATTTCTGTTGCTACAAATGAGGTTTACAACACTGTGGATTCACATATCTTGTACAATGTCCAAGAACAGCAATTGCTACTTTGAGTGAACACTGAAGTATTGCTTTATAATGGCTATTTCTCTTTCCAAGGAAAAATAATTGCTTGCAGACACAGAGGATAATTGGAGCAGTGGAAAGTCATCCTTAAATCAGCCTTTAATCAGCATCACTGTGAAAGCAAAATGTACAGATCAGACTTGTACATCTTGTGCTCTGCATTTCCATATGTTGTCGTTAAAATTTACCTGTTGCCTCTCTTGTCATAACAAATACCTTTAAAAATAGAAATCTGTTTCTTTCCATTCTTTCCAAGGACAAAAACAAGCTTCAGGTTTCAAAATAATTCAGGCATCTTTCCTGCCCCCCTCCTCTCAAAAACCTGGCAAATTATGTAATACTGCTTTCATAAAGAAATGGCAATTCTGTTAAGAAATGTTGCATTTTTAGAGCAAGGCAAATTTAGAAACTTTTGTCCCAGATGGAGAATAATCAGTCAGAAATACACTCACTGTGTTTTAGCTGCAAGACTGGCATTAAAACTGGGTCTCTCTTTTAAGAGTCACATGGGACATTGTCTTCCCCTGTTTCCTAATCTGTGTCACATTTATCTCCTCCATTTCCTCAAGGACAGATGGAGGGTTGACAGAGGTAGCCCGAATCTTTTGTTCTGCTCCTTGCATCTCTTGCCCTCCATACATTTCAGATTTCTTCATACATCTTTATAAACAGGAGCAGCTTTCTGTCTGAAAGCTTCCCAAGGTTTGCACCTATCTGTATAAATTATGCAGATTTGTCCTATGGGTCTGTGGACCTGTCTCAAAGCATCTGGCATGACCGCTGCAGGAAGGAAGCAGAGCTTTCCTTGGGACTAAAGGCTGCCTGGGCACATGCACACAGTTCCCTTGGCTAGGATAAAGGAGTGGTTTGCCAAGCCTTCTTTTACGGAGATGCCTGGAATCAGACCTGTGGCTCTCTGTTCTCAAGGTACGCACCCTGTCCCTGAGGTAAAACCTGGGCAGTACTTATACAGAGAGAGAGAGTTTGGACTCAGCTCCATTTAAGTTTTAATCCAGCTTCAGTCCCCTCTCAGAGTGAGGGAATCCATCGACAAAGTCACAAGCTGTTCTCTTTTGAAATTATCTAACTCACCTTTGGGTTAGATAACATGGAAAGAAAATTACTGGTCACTTTGCTGATTTGTTCTCTCACTCTGGAATGAAGCTGGATTAAAACATAGGTGTAGATGGGCTCTTAGTATGATTAAAGGCAGCACCAAGGTACCCCAAAGCGGTTAAAGGCTTCTTTTTCCACTAAAACACTTTTTATAATTATTCCATTTCTCACTTCTTTAATTTGTCCTTTTGGTTTAGTTTTCTTTCTCTCGACTGTGGGAAGTTCACACAGGAGTATCTCCCTCGCTCATCTGTCACCCACACTGTGCATGATGATACATTGTCCCATAAGTTTAGAATGCACACAAAATGAGTGTTTATTTACTGCCTTTTAACTGCTAAGCCACAAGTCACAGCACATAAAGATTGTAAAATTATCTTGGCATCTATGACAGAAAATCCCCTACCCATGCCCCATGCCTGGCCTCATCCTGTCCAACAGGAAAGCCAGCGTGAATGCTTGTGTGCGTATGAAAACAAGTGCTTTGAGCTTCAGCTCTCCAGATTCTTTCAGCATGATCATTTGCCATACGGAATTGAATCAGGAGTGTAGCTGCGATTGGACGGGAGATGGATAAGGGAGATGCCATGCAACAGAGGCCCTCCATGAGTGACTACCTCAAAAAAACACCCACATAAGCACTTTGAAGGTGTCTGTTACTTGGGTGATAACAGGTGTCTTTCTGAAACCACAAGGACACTTTATTATGGTAAGTGGGAAAGTGGCCTTTTTTTTTTTTTTTGCCAAATTAGACATCCTAGACAGATTAGGATCAGAGCATCTACCAGTTCCTAGGCCTGCTTCCGAACTTATGAGAATCTCATTGCTGCTGTTGTAAGGTCTGCTGGCAGGACTAGACCTAGAGATACAGAGGTAGGATCTGTACAGAGCTTTTGGACTATATCAGCAGAATTCTAGGCGTGTGGTGTTTCCTTAGCATCATATGTCGAAAGAGAGCCAGGCCCTTCTTTGGTGCATGGTAAACACATGTCGCTCACACCTGGGCTGCTCTGGGGCAGAATGTGCACGTGGGAGCACTTTATTTGCAGAGCAGGAAAAGCTACTTACAAATACAGTGCAGGCATGATTGCTCTTGTCACCGCTATGCAGAAGCATACCAGGAGGAGAGGTGGCACATCAATGATCCCAGAGTCCGGCACTGTTTCTCTGTGCTCTGAAAATGGGCCACTTCCAGACTATTCCCAGGGCCTGGTGAAATGCCCCTGCTGTGTGAAGTTAAGCCACAATGGGATGGTGGTACAAGCAGGCAACCATCCCTCCTACTCCTGAGCTGGAAAAAGCGTTCCAGCTCATTCTGGCCTAGTATCAATTCTTGCAATGTATAAGGAGTCACCTGAAGCTTCCCTCCAGGAAAGGTCCCCAGCCTGTGGAACATTCCTTGCTCAATGTGTCACATATTGGAGCTCTTATGTTTCCTGCATGAGAAAGATGTTCCAGAATTTTTGTCCTATGTCCCTGCATCTTCCAACATAGAATTGTGCATCCAACGAAGTGATATTTACCCTTGCTCAGAAATACTCATGAAAAGCCCTGATTGCATAATTTCCTCTCAAGTCAGAATTTTCAGAAGAAGTTGCATGATGGAGGCTTTTAGCTAACCTCTCTGGGTAACGTGAACAGCTCAAAATGTACATTTTGTGCACGCAGCCCCTGGCTAAACATGAACCTGAGTATTCTTTTTGCAGCACCATTGTTCATTCTGCACACAAGAAAATGTGAACACTGGATACAATGCAGACAATATTTACGCAATCAGCCCAATATATGAATGGGCACATATCTGTTGCCGCCAAAGATGCCACATGACTGTTTGCTGTTTCCACTGTGACAACAGATTTTCATGGGATTTGATACCTCAGCCAGTTCCAGATAGTGTTGGTTCAGGCATATTATTGTACTTGGTTAACAAGATATTTCATGCATAACTTACAGTTCATTGTCTTTAGCCCACTGTAGTGTGCTAGCAGTGAATTCTGAAAACCCCTTCTGAACTCATAAAAAAATAACCATACTGAAGCTTACAAGAAAGTTTAACATGAAACAAATGAAAACCTGGTTGCATCCGGACAATGAAAAATATACACAGGGTAAGAGCCCCAGGGGCCCTGGCACATTTACAGCACCATTGGGTCTGTAGTCAGCCTCAGAAGCAGGAAATATGTTCTTAGACGTGCCCTGTGGGTAAATCTTGACAAATAACACCAAGGGTGGATTTTGCCAGTGGCAGCAGGGGCAATTTACGAAGGCTAATTTCAAGCCTTCAAGGATTTAGTGGCAGACAGAAAATGGCTGTCTTTCCTGAGAGAGCCTACCACAAAAATAGTCTTTATTGACCATCAATATGTAGGTAACAGCCATAAAAAGGAGCTTCTAATCCTTGTTTTAGATCCATATCACCTCTGATTAGTTCATTGAAACTTTAAACCAATTGAATATTACTGAGGAAAGGTTTGATTCTCTAAAAGGATGGATCTAATTTACTTCAGATGTCCTGATACTTTATTCAGTAGATGAGAGAACACTGATTGTGTTTGGGGGCAGGGAATTGTTCAAGACAGTGAAGATTTGCCATGCCAGAGGAAGAGAATTTCATAGTTCTATTGTGCCTCTTCCGCTATGTACAGTGGGCCAAATTTTTAAGATGGCAGCTATTCAGCCCCACCTGGGGCCAATTCACACTACAGCCTGTAGTACATGATTAGGGAACTTCTGGGGAGAGCATCTCCATCTAGGAGGCTGTTACAGCCTCCAGGGACCCCCTGATTCCCAGATGCGACTGGGCGTGCACAGAGCATCACTATCATCATAGCAACTGCACTGACACACATGAAGTCACGGAGGGTGCTGCAAACAAAATGGCGGTGCTGTCCTAGCCTTGGGATCAGTCACAGGTGAGTGACCGATCGCATGGAGCTTAGGCTGTAAGTGATTGGGTGATTGTGCTCCTTTCCCATCCAATGAATGGAAAGAGAAAGAGAAGTTTGAGAGGTATCCTGGAAAAGTAGGAAATATAAGAGAAACATTTATTTATATATATTCATTTGTCATTCCATTCCATGCTACACCCTAGGGTCTCTGGGTAACTTACACTCAAATCTGTGCAATGAAATAATAATACAGAATGCAGTTCATTAAGAGCACCAGAAACAGTGCGTCAATGAGGACAGATGGTTCCTGCAGCCTAACAGCACCCAGCCTTTCTTCTCCCATCCACATAATTTGCCTCTGCTTTCTGTTATCTCTGCCTCCTGTCCGGTCATTTAAGGAGGGAAAGGATCTATAATTGTATTTCCTTCCTTAGTGGCTGTGAACTAGAGGGGACCCATTAAAATGGGTGTTTCTGTGCAAAGGAAGTGCCTGCAAACGGCTTTTCAGTGACTCATGGCAGCCGAGTCATCTTCGCCACGGCAGAGTCCCTCTTGTTAGCTGGACAACATGCTTTTTCCATGTCGCAATCTCAAGGGGGGGGGAGGGATTTCCCATGCTGTGGATCCCTCTTTCCCCTCCCCACTGGCTGTGCAGCAGAGTAGAGTTTTCTCTGGCAGCAGAACCTCTCCGCCCTTCTGTGTACTCTCATCCCTCCTTGGATCAGCTTCACCCCAGTTAAAATTCTTACGCCATTCCTCTGAAGGAGGTTCCTTTGTTAGGCCACACAGAGCTTTCTAGCATGCTCAGGCACAGAGAATCTTTCCATTTAACACAGTGACACATTGGAAAGAATGATACTCGCCTAAGTTTTCATGCAGGAGCTGGGTGGACTAGCAACTGACTTGGATTCCAAACAGCCGGTGTATGCATGCAAAAACATGGAATCAAAAAAGTGGAGTGAAATACATTAGGTGTGGAATAAGCTAAAAGGGTGAAAATAGGGTGAAAAGTATTCTAATCCAGATGTTTGGGCTATGCAAATGCCCAAACTAAGTGGCCACAATACTGAGTCATATAAACTTACATCCAGATGTTTAGGCTATGCAAATGTCCAAATTAAGTGGCCACAATACTGAGTCATATAAACTTACATTCAGTAGAAAAATGGTTTCACTTAAAACAGGATACAGCCTAGTTCTCTCACAGGAATACTCTCCTAATGCTCCTTGCTGAATGACACCAGTCCTTTCTGCTCCAGAATATCTTTCAAAACAAAATTAAGCTCCAAGTGCACTGACTACACAGCCAAAACATGCACATAGCCATGTACTTCTGCATTATAGCTTCATTATGAAGCCAGCCAATGCCAGGAAAGCATTCCGGGAGTGAAGTAGCTGACAATGTGAAAATGACTCTAACTGCCTTTTGTGTTAAAGGGAGCAGAAGAAACACAGCAGCCTTTGTCCTCTCAGCCAAGTCAGAAAAGGAAGGAATTATCTGGAGAGAGAGAAAATAGAAAAAGAGGAATTCTTGGTCTGTGAGACAAATTTTCTTCCACTCTACTGACCCCGGCAGCTAACCCACAAGTACAATAAGGTCTAAGAATGGTGGACTTTCTGCAACATCTTTCATGTTGACTCCCACCCTAGGAGTTAAACAGTGTGATCCACTTCTAGAAGCAAAGATAAGGTTATCAGGAGATATTGTGATGACCGTGGGCCTCATTTGTATTCCAAAATAAAGTTTTGGAAGATCCTACAAAATAGGATGAAATGGCAAGGTCCATAGTGCACAGCACTGATGCGGTCAGGATGGCATCCAAAGATGGAGTAGTGTTCCCCTGGTGGCTTCCCTGATGCCCACAAAGTTTCATGGATTTCCAGGTCACTGTCTTGGAAAGGCAGCTACGAAAGGGAAAGGCTATCAGGTAAAATACAGAGTAAAAACAGCAATTAAAAAAATAAACTGGGTAGGCCAAGGGGAAAACATTCATACAGGGAAATGTCTGTATGGGTTAATGGGGCACCTATAAGCTTTAAGTGTAGGTATATCACAAACAGCAGAAAAGAGGGCATGCCAAAGTCAAGATGCTACCACCAAGAAGGCCCAGCTGAAAACCATCATAAGAATTTAAATTAATTTGAAGATAGGTCATTGATTTGGCAGAAGGGGCAGGAAGCTGGCGTACTGGCATGCCGCCTTCTGCCCACCCCAGGCACTTGCTCACCTTTTGTCAGTCTTGGTGCCTATATCTTCTGGAGCTTTTTGCAAGTATTGTATGAAGGCTTTTGCCAGGGCAACTAGTGGTCACTCATTTGCCAACAAGCTACTAAACAAGGTTCCAAAGAATATCAAAATGCATCTCCCTCCCCCACCTCCAATGACTTGACCCAAAAGTAATTTCTCACCATGGTTGCCTTTAGAGCAGCGGTTCTCAACCTGTGGGTTGGGACCCCTTTGGGGGTCGAACTCGTGATCCTCTCAGTGCTACATTCAGAGTGCCATATGTATCCTAGGCATTCCCAATGCATTATGTCATTATGGGGAACTTGAGAAGTGAAAATTCTACTGGATCTGATTTGATTCAAACTGAACCAACCCGGGTTCAAAAGGGGCTTGTTTGATTCAAACCAAGTAGGCTTCCCTTGCGGGTGCAGACGGAATAGGGTGGTAGTAGATCCGTATCTACTAGATACAGATCTACTTAACACAGATTTCCAAAATACTGATCTAATAGAGCCGTATTTCAGAGGTCCAGTGCAGAACTACCCTAATAGTCAGTCCTTTCCAGTCCATTAGCCCTCAAGATACCTCCTCTTCCTCCTCCTCATACATCCACATAGAGAAAGGAGGCAATAACTCCCAACGGAAGTGTCCTGACTCTTCTGAGTAAATTAGGGAGGAGGCAACATTCCCCAATGGAAGTGACTTTGGTGTGATTTAAACTGGGCCCTTTCTGTACTTGGTCTTATTCTGGAATATATCCCAGATTAAGGACTAGGGTCCTTTCTTCACTTAGCCTTATTCTGGATTGTATCCCAGAATAGGGGCCTACTATCATGCAGGCTATGGCGGGCACCAAGTGAGGCACACAGACAACAGACCCCTATCCCAAGATATATTCCAGAATAAGGCCAAGTGCAGAAAGGGCCCTGCTGGTGCAGACTATGGCAGGCCCCAAGTGAGGCCTGCCATAGTCTGCATTAGCTTCTGGCTAGCAGACTGCTTTCCTGAGATATATTCCAGAATGAGGCCAAGTGTAGAAAGGGCCCAGGACTAGCAGTAGATTGCTTCAGCTGACAATAACAGGTAGGAACATCTGGATGCACAAGCCCCTTGATGCCTGGTGAGACAGCTCAGGTGTCCATGTAGACAGTGCTATAGATTGCATTAAAAATAAAATAAAACCAAGTGTGTTGGCCAAGCTGAGGTTCTCTAGGTGCACTGAAGTCCAATGGACTTTTAGTCCAAAATATCTGATGTGTGCATGCCAGGTTAGCAAATGCTGTGTGTTAATTTTTGCGCTGAGGCCAAATGGCATGGTGAATCACCCTTAGTATGCAACACCAACTTTTCTTTAATGAAATGCATTTGGAATAATTCTTGCCAGAATGTCACAGTGCAGAGTGATATGCCCTTTTCTGGCCATATCAGAATGAAATCTGGGTCAATGCAAAGCAGGAGTTTGAAGTCTCATTGGTATCACTGAGAATTCACATTCATACATGCACATATTTCCATACACAGCCGTGCCTACTCAGGTAATGGATGTTTGGTATTTGTTGCTCATGGGGATAGGAATAATCATACCTTGGTATTGGAAATAATATGTAGCTTGTATATTGGAAGTTATATGTAGCAATTGTGATCTCAAGCCCTAGAAGCTTGGCCTTGACGCCTTGGAAGTAGTAAAGAAAGAGAAAGCCAGAGCTTTTAGAGAATGCTATTTCCCATGCTGCTAAATTATGATCTCAGACACATAGAGCCCTGTCTTCTAGGAAAAAGTAGGCTACTTCTGTCTTTTGAAAAGAGAAGCACATAAAACCAAACATTCATTGTTTGCTTTATAAAGAGTTAATTCAGAAATGGAGTCACTTTGTGTTCCAGTTTAAAAATATATTAGGTCCCTTCTTGGCATAGTTCTGCCTGATTTGCAGGTAAATTTCCACAACTAAGGCAGCAACCTTCCCTTGGGAAATTTAGTCTTTTTAATATGATTAAGGAGGGTGAAAGTTAGTGAGGAATTAAATATAGTACAGAACAGAAGAACAATTAACGTCTGCCATTAGCATCCCTGGATTGGCTGGCAGTGGGACAGAAGCTTCAGCTGGGTGGAAAGGGAGGCAAGCCAGGGGAAACAGACAGGCATTAATCAGCAGAGATCGGAAGTTATAGCAAGCTTCATTTGGCATGGAGGTTTAAGCCCTTTAGGAGTTATGAGTACAAATTGGACTTGTACCTAGCTTCAGAATTATCAGAATATTCACTAGCTATTAGGTCAGAACCATGCATGCAAACATTTTGCTTTTAAAAATTCCTTTGTTACTCTAGTTTCTTTGAAGGGATCTCCAGAGGTGGGTTAAAACCCATCATTCTCCTGAAACTATATTGGGAATGTCACCTGAATCCATTGGATTCCCAGTATGGTCCCGGGATATTGAACCAATATCTTGAAATATCACTATTGCAAAGTTCAGCAACAATGCTAGTTTTCCCATAGTAGCCAATACTTACATGTGTCTCCCTGCAGCTTTCATGAATGTTCCTCTTGAAACTATCCAGTTGATGCTAGTCAAGCCTCTGAGAAAAACAAACAAACAAAGGAGGCAGTTCGTTAGCTAGCATATGGGTATTTTCAAGAGGAAACAGCAGACAGACACTAAAAACCTGCAATTGCTTCCCTGATTCTGGTGGAAACAGTGAGAGGCTCCTGTGGGATCTTCTTTAGATGTCATAATTGCCTTTTGCTACCTAGAGGCAGCCTGAGCGATTAGCGTGAATTGGCTGTTGGACAAGCTGATCTTGGGTGGTGTCAAGGATTTACTACCTATCCTACACCAAAGATTTGAGAATTGGTTTTACAGACAAGCATATCAATTAAAATTAAAAGAATGAAATGTAGTAATATTAAATATCAGTTCTAAGCAGTTTAATTCCAATCTGCAGTCACAGTTTATGTTTAAAGTGGTGTGTGTCCAAACACGAATAGATCAGTTGGGGAGATGGTACGTGATTGATCTGATTATCAAGATGGAGGCAGCAATCAAGACCCTTGGCCAAATGGAGAATTTTATATCTTTCTGTGGGCTACAGCTGACAATGTCCTCCCATGCACTTTCACCCCCACCCCCAATTACTGAAGGTGGTAGAACTCCCAAGAGGGCCTCATCAGCAGATTTTAGATCACAGGCAAGTATATATGGGAGAAGGCATTTCTTTAGATATTTGAGGCGAGTTCCCATTACCACTTTAAAGCTGTTTCAAAATGGTTTCAAAATGATTTTAAAATGGTTTGGACCCTTGTCATCCCCATTTCCAATCAGTTTCAGGGGTATTTTGAGGATTATTTTGCTTAAAAACAATAAATAAACACCTGCATTTTCAGGTGTTTTTTCCCATTTTTGCTTTTAAAATGCTTCTTCCTTATTGCTGTGGGAATGCTACAGCATTACTGGGTCAAATCCATCATGAAATGGGTGGGGTTTCTCCCAGCGGGACAACCCTTTCCCAGATTTTTAAAGTGCAGGGAAGCACTTCACCAATTTACTTTTAAGCCAGCCTCTCACTGATAACAAAGTAACAGTTCACTCAATAATACTTCACACCTAGGGACACTAATAACAATGTTACCACACTGCCCTCAGTTTTTGGCTTCTCTGAAAGGCAAAAGGAGGCAACAGTGGCAGCGTGTGTGTGTGTGTGTGTGTGTGTG
>MTQE01001134.1:64047878-64074634 GCA_014337955.1 Aspidoscelis marmoratus | reverse complement strand
AAATAAATAAATAAATAAATAAATAAATAAATAAATAAATAAATATTTGCCCCCATCTGGATACAGTTTAATACAAAGACATGTATACAGAGATGTTCCATTCTTTGGACTGATTAGAATCTTAAAATATTAACTTTAAGGATTCTGAGTGACAGCTTAGAATAAAATAATTTCTATAGCTTGTGATTCTTCTGACTGCAATTATTTTGCAGTCATTTGGTAGAAAATAAAGACCTAGTGGGAACAAGAGGCATCACAATGATGGATAATCAACCTGGAAACCCATGAAGTGGATGGAAGTAAGGTTAACTTCCATCCTGTTATGGAATACACAGGATACCAGATAATAATAATAAAAAACAGGAATAAAGAGAAATGATGCAGTCCTTATTTTAGCATGTGTGTGTGTGCATGCGCGCGTGCGCGCACACACACACATTGTTTCAGGTATATTTACTATGTACATACTATGTATACTATTTACTATGTTGATCCTGTCATTCTTTAGCTCATTTCAAGCTGCTGCATTCAGGGAAACAATAATTAGCAAATTATTTCTGCTTGCTACAACATGACTAGAAATAAAAAGTCTTGCCACATTCCTGAGTTCTGTCCAACTTCAGGAGACTTCTAAGGATCTGATGTTTCAGCATAATGATCTATGCTTGTGGTGAACCAGTTAAGCAATGGCCCACAACAAATTCTGTGAGAATAGAGCACTTTATAACAAGCAAGTAGCAGTGAATTGTTCTCTATTTTACAATTGGATCTCACAATATTGTAATGTCTGGGAGTGAGACATGGCAGTTACAGCAATATCTTTACACATATATCTATTGAAATAATGAGAAACATTGCTTGTCTCTTAATATAATAAGGCCGAACAACCTTGTCCCAAGTATAGCCATTTTGTATAATGTGGACAAGAAAAGAGCAGTCGCTCCCCAATTACCATAATACTGTGCAGTATAACGCAGAATTATTTTCCAGTATGAGAATCTGTTATTTAGAAATAAGCAGGAATCCTGTCAGATTCAGCAAAATATGATGCATTATTGTTATTGAAGCAGGCAAAGTTTTAACGGCTGAATTTTTAAAAAGAATTAATCATGAACAGCAGTCTAAAACAATCCCTATGTAGCTATTTCCATCCCAGAGGAAGGGAAATTACTTTGTGAGATAATATTTTTTGATTTTGCATTAAGTTAGAGAGAAATATACCTACTTAGAACCAGCTTTGCTGACTTTGAAATCTCTGTGCACTTACCCTCAAACCCCCACCTATTTTCTAGACTCTTATGTATTAACAGATTTTTTAAAAAAACTGTCATAAACTCTGGAGATGCCAAGGAAACTCCTTAGAACTACAACACATACCTATTGCCCATATGTGTATCCTGCCCTACTTGTCTAGCTGTTAATACACCTGTCCTCCATGAATTTCTCTAATTCTTTCTTGGGTGGTTGTCACCACCTTTTCTGATAGTAAATCCCATGGATTGATGCACCATGGTGTGGAAATTTCCCCTTTTTGGTCCTAAAAGAATTTTCTCTATCCACCTTTCCCACCATGTATAATTTTATATAATTCAATCAAGTAACCTCTTAAACAGTGTCTTTCAGGGTTGAAGACCTCTAGACGTTGCGGCCTGATTTTGTAAGGGAGTTGTTCCAGCATCTTGATCATTCTGGTTGCCCTTTTTCTAGTTCCACAATATCCTTTCTGAGGTGCAGTGACCAGAATTATATGCAATATTTTAAATGTGGCCTCTCCATAAATTTATATCACAATGTTGATTGCAGTCCCATCATTGTCCCTAATTGTCCCATCATTGTATTTGCTTTTTCTTCCACTGCTGCTGTGCATTGGATTAACACTTTCATTGAGCTGTCCACCAGAACCTCAAGATTCTTTCCTAGTCTGTCCCAGAAAGCTCAGATCGTGTTAGTTTATAGGGGTAATTTGGGGTCCTTTGCTTCAATGTCATCAGGTCATCAGGAGTTTTGGAGTGAGGTGTCATCAATATGCAAATGATACCCAGCTCTATCTCTCTGTGCCATCTGAATCAGGAGAGGCGGTTGAAGTTCTTGACAGGTGCCTGGAGGCAGTAATGGGCTGGATGGGGGCTAATAAATTGAAAATGAATCCAGACAAGACAGAGGTGCTGTGTATCACAGGGTCTCAGGTACGTGTAGTTGGGAGACACCCTGTCCTTGAAGGGGTTGCAATGCCTTGGAAGGGTCAGGTGTGAAACTTGGGGGTACTCCTGGACTCCGCGCTAACACTTGAAGCTCAGGTAGAGGCCCTGGCCAGGAGTGCCTATGCCCAACTACGTCTGGTGTGGCAACTGAAGCCTTTCCTGGACAGAGACGATTTGGCCACAGTTACCAATGCTCTGGTAACCTCTAGACTGGACTACTGTAATGTGCTCTACATGGGGCTGCCCTTGAAGAAAGTTCGGAAGTTGCAGCTAGTACAAAATGCAGTTGCCAGAGTGCTGACTGGAACATCAGCTGGATGCACGTCACGTTGGTCTTAAAAGAGTTGCACTGGCTGCCAATTCACTACTGAGCCCAATTCAAGGTGTTAACGCTGATCCATAAGGCCCTAAATGACTTGGGCCCCAAATATCTAAAGGAATGCCTTCTCCCATACCAACCTGCCCATGCCTTAAGATCTGGAGGGGAGGCCCTCCTGGTTGTCCCACCACCCTCAATAGCAAGGCAGGTGGGCACCCGGGAAAGGGCCTTTTCAGTGATGGCCCCCAGGCTATAGAATAGTCTTCCCCTCAAGGTGCGCCATGCCCCTTCCCTATATACATTTAGGAAGGCAGTAACGACACACCTCTTTGCCCTGGCCTTTGGCTAATGTGACCATTTCCCACCACCACCACCACTGTAGATTAGTATTTTAATATTTGAACATGTTAAAAAAAAAGGCTGGATTTTCCATTTGCTTTTGGTTTTTAATGTGTTTTTATGCATATTGTTTTAACCTGTTTTAAAACTGTAACCTACCTGAGACCTATGGGTATAGGGCAGGATATAAATATAAATAAATAAATAAATAAATAAATAAATAAATAAATAAATAAATAAATAAATAAATAAATAAATAAATAAATAAATAAATAAATGTGCATTACTTTGCACCCACAAAAACTGAAGTGTATTTGTCACTTCATTTGTCACCCATTCACCCAATGTCAAGAAGGAGTTCTCCATCTCTTCCAGTTTTTACTACCCTGAATTTAGTGTCATCAGCAAACTTTGCTAGCTTACTACTTACTCTTACTTCTAGATCATTTATGAATAAATTAAAAACTACAGTTGCCAATACTAACCTTAGGTTACCTCCCCACTTTTTACTTCACCCTTTGAATTTTCCATGTATTAATATGCTTTGTTTCCTTTTCTTTAGTCTGTTACCAATGTGGGCTTCAGGACTTTTGGGTTTACTAGCAGAGGCTCACCTTCCGCCTGATCCTCTCCCTAGATGCAAAATTCAGTGGAAAGCACACATCTAAATTGTCCCCCAGTCTGTTAATGAAGCCTCTGCCAGTCCACCTAAGGTACATTCCCTCACAAGTTCTGCCAGGTGTGGTAGCAGAATATTTTGTCTCACTGGAGAAGTTCCCCCTCACACCAAACTTCACAGAGTTGTCAGCTGGGTGAGGGATATAGTGCTGCAGTGAAGGTCTCATGGCCAATCCAACATCAGGCTTCCTCACACAGAGATCATTGATGGAGTGAAAGAGCAAAATAATCCATTACACTATTGGCCATCAATGAACTGTTCCTGGCCCTAGTAATATCTAAGGCTGTTTCTACATTGCCACCACATGGAGCAAGAATCTCTGCCATTGCTGCTTAGCAGTGGTTGGCTAAGGCAGCTTCCCTTCTAAGGCTGCCTTAGAAGGCATGCTTGCACCTGCACATGCCCTCTGTGAACAGGCAAAGCAGCCCCTTGAGCTAGGGACAGTCATTTTGACGTGCCATGGGACCTCATCAAGGCACAAGGAAATGGCCTTGGTGTTTTCCTTCAGGCAATGCACTTTAGGCACTTTTGGCAGAGTTCTAGGGGGCTGTAACCTATTCCCAGATGCCTTGTCAGGAGGAGACCTGGGATTTGGCCATCCTAGGAACCCATTAAAGGCATCTGGGCCTCACCATGGAGACACAACCTGAAATCAAAGTGTTTAGTTCATACCATTGAAAAATTATCAGAGATAAGCTCAGCCCTTGACTAAACACTACATATCTGGTTGCAACATAGCTGAACATAGTGTTAAACAACAGAAGCTTAGTTAACATAATGGCCTGCCTTGTATTTCCTAAATTAACTTGATGCCCAAATCCAGGAATAGGCGTCCATTTCTGAATAGTTGGAGCCACCATCTTGCTTCTCATCTAGATAATGCAGTGGCTTAGGCTGGCCTTCACAGAGGTGTTTTTTCACATGGTATGATATATCCCATGCCACTCTGGCCCAGGTAGCCTGCTCCAATAGGGCTTTCTGCAGTGCAGGCAGCCCAACCTGGACCAGCGTTGATATTGCCACCAGGACCGTTTCAGTTGAGCAGGATACACAAGGAGAGAAGGAGAGAGCTGGAGATGCCATTTTGGCACCACATCCTGCTCCATGGCCTGGTCCCATTTAGACAGGCCAGTGTACTGAGGAGCATGGTCAAACCTGTTCTATAGACTACACTGGGGCAGTTTAATGATCAGTGCAGAAAAGACATAAGATTCATCTAACCATGTCAACTGTCCAAATATCCAATATCAGCTAGAGACCTGTGTCTAGAGAAGCAACAGTACCCTCGTCAAAACTCTTGATATACATTGTGTCTATATATCCTTGAGGCAATTACCCTGGAACTATATAATGTGCTGTTCAGAAATAGACAAGTGAAGTCATATCATGGACTGCATTTCTGCTTAAGCCACAAAGGTAAGAGCAGAGAAACTCCAGACTCTGAAAAGTAATCAATAGAAGCCAGACACAAATTGCAACTATGCTATATAGGAATCCCCAGAGAGCCAGCATGTATGGGAAAGCTTTGTCTTCTGGCAGGTTGGCAGGGTGTGTGCTTCCTTCCATACAATTCCCAAATTAGCAGGGGCCTGGACTGCCGGAATTATTCTGGCTCCATGTTAACAACCTGGGGTTAAATTGGAGTGGCGGTGGGAGGGGGGGGAGGTTAACCTTGAGTTGCCAACTAACCAATGACTGAAGGTACAGCCAATTTGGAGTATAGCAGAATTAAAAGATTTGGCTTTCAGAACCAAGGAAGTTTTCTTTTCATATTCTTGCAGGGCTGTTGCCAGTCAAAGAGTTGAATAATACTGTAAAACTGAGGTACAGGGTCTCAAGTGCCTGATCAAAACTGCTGGGGGGAAATGCAGCTGTCAATTAGGCACAGCTAAAACGTTTTTCTTTCCTCTAATGGCCTCCAGAGTCATTTTTGTACAGTTTAACACCGCTTTTCGCTGACTATTCAGATCATGACAGCAGTGTTTTGCATTTTCCAATATTCAATATGAATATTTACTACCAGTTATTTCTCCCCCCCACCCCCCCTGAGAAATTTATGTTTGTCGCAGAACAAGCTTCAAGATTTGCCATTTTGAGGAGGTTTGAATACAGGGAGATCGTTCAGCCCTCAGACTCATTGGCATAAATCATATTCTCAGTATAAGTTATCATAGAATAATTTATGTTGATATAAGACTATAAAAAAGCAGCAGGAAGCCAGCATGAAAAGACCCTGAGTCCTAGTTTCACATATATTTATTTATTTAATTATGGTGTTTATAACCTGCTTTATGTCCAAGAACCCAAGGCAGAATACCTAATTTCCTTTTATTTTACCCTCACGACAATGGATAAACTTGAGAGGCAGTATATGGTCCAAGTGCATGGCCCAGTGAGCTTTCATGAATAAGTGGGTATCAAACCCAGGCCCTTTCCTCACTGGGCCCTATTCTGAGATATATCCTATAATAAGGCCCAGTGCAGGAAGGGCCCCAGTCAGAGGGGCCTTTCTGCACTGAAAGGCCGGTGGTGTGAATCAGAGGGTCTGGATCAGCCAGACCTGCTGGTTCAGACTATGAAAAGGAATGTTGTGGAACAGTATGATCTGCACAGAGGTGTTGATCGATGAGACCCAAAGGCCGACTATGGGAGCAGATTGGGGTTAAAGGTAAGTGCAGAAAGGGCCCATTTTATCCACCATGCTATGTAGACTCTGGCTGAACTGATTCTCAAGAATCAACAACAACTTAAAGATTTTTTTTTAAAAAAAAAAGACTGAGAATCAAACCCAGGCTGTGGTGGTGAGAATGTTGGACCCTAACCACTAGATCAGCAGGGATAACTTATATTTTATAAAAGCAACATGAATGTACTAGCATGAAGTTCTCAGGCTTTGTCTATTTTTGAAATCAAACTCCATCTTTTTAAACAGAGATTATAAAAGACCTGAAAGTTGAAAAACTGCTTGGCTTTACTTCTATAAGAAATATTTGTCTGGAGATCATGGTAGGGGCAGTGGCAACGGGGTGGGGAGGGAAGTCAGGGCAAGAGGAAAGGGGGAAGTGAGATTGGGGCAGGTGGATCACTGTGATGCAGCAGCAACAGGGAAAGGAAATCAAGGTAAGAAAGAGGAGGAGGGGGAAACAGTGGAAGGACTGTCATGGTAAGGGAGAGGGACAAGATTCAGAGCAGAGGCTTGCCAAGGTATCATTTTCTGGACAGCCAGGGAAACAGATTAAAACTAATGCTGTGTTGGACAAATGAAGGAAAACCCGAAAAAAGGGAGGCAAATCTAGAAAAAAAACTGTTTAGCATCTAAAGACATAACCAGACAGGCTGGAATTTGGGCTGAAGGATTAAAGTAAATGAGTGTACTTACAGTAAATCAAAAGTTTTCAGTATTATTATAAAACTTTCTTTCCATTGCATTCAGTTTTAGCTTATTTTAGTTGATATCCATTCCATGCATGTCTTGAATCATCATGTCTTCTCCAAACAAGCACATATTGGCAAGTATTACTTCTAGTAGCTTGTAGAGATTTCATAAATAGGTTGATGGTCAGGAGGAAGAATAGGACAATCTCAAAAATGGAACTGTTTGCTTTTTGTTGACATAAGCTGTAACTCTGTGATGTATGGCCCATAAAATATGTTTAACATAACATTAAAGGTATGCACAGTAAAAAAGACACACACAAAAAAACATGAGTACACTGTAAAATGGTTATTTAATGAGAAAAAGAGAAATTATCTCAGCTAGAATATACATTAAATAAGCATCTGTTGAATTTATGGGGATTCATACAATTCAGGGGGAAATGAGTGAAAACTATAAACTCCAGAAAATAGGTGAGGCAAGAAAGAACTCACAAATGCGAGGGAAAAGTTTGAAACAATGCTTGGGGATTACAATACAGTATTCTCTGTAGATTAGTCTTCCTTACAGGTGAGGAAAATGAAGATCAGTGTAGCTGACAAACCAGGGTGACTCTTACAGCATTTTCTCAGGACGCATTCTAGTAGAAATAGAAAGAATGAATGTTAAAAAGTCATTCACAAACCATATCTCAGAAATTTCACTACCATTTGTTACATCAACCCACTTTTTCAGAGTAATTGAGTCGTATGGTTTGTTTGCACTTACTGGCCTGGGATAGTAAAACAATACTATACCAGGCCAGTAAGAATCCATCGCAATAGCAGCTATTCACACGTACAAGCCATAAACTACCCCCGTATCTAGCGAGCAATGTTTATAAGGGTGAACAGCCAACCCAGGACTGCCCAGATCCTAAAAGCAATATCCAAAGCAACATCCACACACACCAAAAGTCACCATAGCAATCCAGCAGCTGTGCACAAGTGCACAGCCGCCAATCACACCCAATTGCCACACCTAACCCAGAAGAGAGTGTGAAGCCATCTCTCCAGTAGAAATCCAACCACTTCTGGGTAGGCTCTGGACTGCTTTAACAGTCCCCGGGTGCTCTGGGAAAGCCTCAGACAACTTTGGGTGAGCTGTGGCAGTGGCCAGGTATGGATGGGCCTCACCAGGGAATGGATTGGAGATCATGGCTAGGTAAGTTCAAACAGGCCCAAAGGCAGCTTCCATAAAATAAAAGAGATAGCACAGTACAAGAAACTGCTCCATTCAGGTGTTCTATGGCATCATACTGTCTGCATGCATGCTGCAGCTCCGGGTAATAAAAGCATCAATACTGGGAAACTATTGTTCCCTGATTCAGTGTTTTCCCCCAGGGCTTTCTGCAGAGCACAGGAACTGATCACAGAAGCTGCCCACTTTCCTCTGCCCTGCAAAGCGGGCAATGCTTCAGCGCAGCGTTTGAGTGGGTCAGTAATGAGGAGCACAGTAATGGCTCTTCCCATCACTGGACTGTTAAAATGCTCTAAAGCAACAGAATTTATTGCATCGTAATGCTCCTAAAGTCTAAGGAAGGGCTTTGGATATAATTTTTGAATTAAAAAACTTGCAGTGGTGACAAGCCTGCCTTCGTATATTTTATTTTAGAATTCCTAATCAGACTTTTGCATTCTGTCCTGATAAAATTATCAAACACCTTCTTACTTCATGGTTTATTTTAATGAGCCAGTAAGTCTCAGTGGCAGTATCTGCACGGGGCCTTAGAGCACCATAACTTAGCACCACCAGACTGATCCCTACATAGATCCTGCCTAACAGATTGATGGGTCAGCTTCAGATTGGAAAGAACTCCTTTTAAAAGGCTCTCTGTGAGTCTTGTTCCACGTCAAAGGGGCTGAAGATTTGTGTAGGATTTCTGGGTGTTATTCTAATCAGACTAGGAAGCATTTAGCAGAGTGTGTGCAGAAATAAGCTGGCCTCCAATTAGCAGAGGCCAGATTTAATTATGGATATTGTGTTCATAAGGCTAACTGTTTGCCACGAAATGCATTTAAATAGGAAATATAGCTATATAAAGTGAAGACACAGGAGGGAAAATGTTTCCATGGCTTCCAAGGAAGAAGGAGATGCCTCTGCTCTTTACAGGAAGTTACTTGGGAGGTACAAAAGTGGTGGTTATAAGCTCACAAAACAAGAGTGATAAAGGACCTCAGCGAGCTGCCCCTACTGCCAATGGCCTTAGTAGTCACTGGGCACTGTGACAGTCCAGAATACATTGGGTGAACCCTGGGGCCAAAGGCAGTAGTGGGGCACCATGGGTAGCAGTGATCCAGTTAGCACTAGAAAGCCGCCCAGAGACCATTGGGTATGGGGCGGGATATAAATATAAATATAAATAAATAAAGCAGGCATCCTTCATTATGCTTCTCCAAAATGGATCCAATGTGTAATTGTCCTGGATAATTATGAGGAATATCTAACGGTAGGCTGTGATCAACGTATTTTTTTTTCTCCTCAAATAAATGATGGCAGAACCCTTTTTCAACAACCAACCCAGTTAGGTTTCTGCAAATTCCTTGAGTAAAAAATGCAACCAGCGGAGGAGTGAGGAAGGAGGAAAAATGGGCACCTAGCAAGTAAAGGCCAATTGTTAAATATATGGGTCAAGAGTAAATACCATTGCCCAACCTCTGCCTCCTTCTACCAGTTTTCCACAGGACATTCACTCAGGCTGCCTCTAGATGGCAAGAGGAAACACAGAATCTAAACAAGATCTCCAGACACGAGCAGCAAAGCCTCTCTTACCTCCGTGTCTGGTGAGTGGCATATGATCAGCTTGAGTGGGACTTCCCAAGCGACCAGCCACGTTCTTTTGCCGCTTTTAATATTATGCTTGGCTGGTTCCTGGTAGTCCTCTCAGGCCAAGCATGTATCCTGTTTGCCAGAAACACAGGTAAGACGGGGGCTGTTATGGGAAAGCCAGCATTGTTGCTGGACTTCCTAGAATATATAAAAAAAAGCATACTGCAATCAGCACTACACTGGCAATGCCTCAGGCATGTCTGGCATTCCCAGCATAGTGCCAAGAGGATTGCAAGTTTTACCTCACATCTGGAGGCCAAACCAAAGTACTTGAGAGCCAAAAGTATTTTATGCCCCTTCTTCTATCAGTCATTATGGCAAATGCATTCAGGGTGCTACCAGCCATGCTCCATTCACTCAGCTTGCAAAGCGCCATGCCCTGAGTGCCTGAGGCTGCTCTTTTGGTGCCTTGATAGAATGACAGCTTGGAGAAAGAGGAGAAGGTTCAATCCATATACTTCCTCTGCCATCTAAAGGCTGCAGTGCTGCCTATTCTTGCATCTTTCCCCTACAGTCTCTGGAACATTTCATAAACAACAAAACTGTAATGACTGATTTATCCCTTTCCAACAACAATTGTGCGGAATTCAAAATTTCAACAAACATAATATGCGTACACACATGCACAAATGTTGATTGACTTAGGCTGCGTTTAATCATAACAAAAAGGGCACCTCTGGGAGAGAGAGAGTGGCCCTCATGTTCCCAACCTTTCTCTATTCCACCTCTTCTAGCGCAGAGTGTTCATGAGACAGGGAAGGGCAGACTGGTGGGTGAGCAATCCTGCCTCAGAGTGTCCCCTAAGCTGCCTCAGAGGTGAGTTTTGGGTGGTGGTTGTTTTTTGGGCTGGGTCTAATCACAACCACTGCATATGAGTGGCTGGCCGTTTCAACCTCCATGCATGCACGGTGGATGGAGCAGTGATCACCATTCTGTCCAAAAGGTGAGTTAAAGAGACCAGCACTGGATTTTCCAGCAATAGTTGCCCCCCCCCATTTTTTAGGGTGGAAAAACTGGGGTTATGGTGGGTTTGCCACAGATGTTTCCATCCATCTGGACAGGCCCTATGCCTGTACCTGTTAGCAGAATAGGCCTTAAACCCAAGCTCTGTTCTGATTTGCTACATTCAAAACTTTCTTTTTTTCTTTTTTGCCTAGCGCAAGGAAGAGTCAAATTGCTCTGCCTCCTTTTCAGGGATGTTAACAGCAATGCTCTAACCAGAAGCTGCCGGAAGTCATGATATATTACAGCACTACTGTTGTAGTGCTTACTTACATTGCATTCTGCCACCTGCCAATGATAGCAGCAGCAGTGCAGTAGCAAAGTGGCTACTGGTAGAGCACTTAGTCTGCTCATCTTTTGTAGCAGTCCAACAAACACTTACGGCAAGATGGCAGCTGGCTGCATCCTGGTCTATGGAGCGCACAGTAACTTCAGGTGCCTCCAGGCATGTCAGGATTCCAATGGGATTGCCACACATATTTGCAGTGTAGATCAGGTTAGTTGAGCAAAACACTGCTGCATCACTTTTATGGAAAACCGAGCAATGACACCAACCTTCCCATAACAGCAAATGCCTTACATGTCTGGTGTTTCTTTCTTTGTTTCTCTTGCAAAATTCCTGTATGTAAGAAGCATGGGTGAGAGAAACCAAGGGAAGTGGGAAGGCACTTTCTACATCCAGATATCTGCAAGAGGAAGGATCCCACAAAGAAATGCCAAACAGAAATAAGAGCCACATATTTTGCTGTCATCCGGCAGGGATGGCAAGAAGCAATTCTGAAATCTGAAGAGAATTTCAGAATTTCCTCACCGTATCCGGAGACACCTTTGGTTGCAAAGCTGTAGATCCTGCCTGTGTTTTCTGAGCAGAATCAATTAGGGACCCTTTTGATTCCACAATGGTATAAATTCATGGATTTGATGAAAGCAAGTTGGTGAGGATTCAAAAAGCACCAGTTAGGGGAACTGGAAATACTACATCACCAGGCTTCTGAAGTCACTACTTCTCACAGGTCATTTCTGCACTCACCCTCACCCTCTATCCTAGATTAGAGAAGGATGCTCAGGCCCAGAATAGGCAATCGATCCCACATTAAGTCAAGTTGCCACTGTGACAGGATAGTGCTCTCTGCACTGGGCAGAAGGGGCCTAGAACTGGACCATGTAGACAGAGGCAACCTAAGACCATGTGGACAGAACAGGCCTAAAATAGGACCATGTTCTGGTCTACCACTCAATACAGAAAAGGCTACAGATTCCAGGGTGGAGAGCAGGAGTATATTGGGATAATATAGCGAAGAAAAGCATATCCACTATCAGTTTCCTTCCAGACTATATGAGTCTCCATAAGACCTTTGCTTGTTCCAGGCTTCCAGAAGCAGTTGGTACCATGTCTTTCTCTGCTGTTTCACAGTCACCAACCATTTCCCTGGCCACATCTTCAGGATGCCTGAATTGGAAAAGAAGAGGAAGGGAAACCCACACAGTTATATTAGAAGTTTCTCTAGTACTACCCAAAACTTAGCAAACGATCACTTGCTCCAGACATTGTGAACCTTTGGGGGCACATTTGGAATTCTGAGCATGTTTCATGCTCACCAAAACCTTCTGTTGCTTTTAACTCCCAGGCAGTGAATGGATAGATGGGAGAAATCCTCAGAGCCACATCCGCATCCTCAGGCACCTTAGTGGCAGTCCCTAGACCTAGTCTCTGGACCATTTCGTGCTAGACTGACTAGTCAAAGTGGGGGGAGTCCCAGATGGTGCATCCATACTACGTGGACCCTTTTCTTAACTAGAAATGGCTCCACACATCCTGGAGCATCGCCCAAGCGGTATGGGCATGAGTGGTTCTCTAAAGGACGGCTGTGTGCTACTATGGATTATCCTCAAACAGTTCTATTACAGCACTTTATCAGCAGTTATTTCAGTGCCAAGTTAAGGTTAATGAAATTAAAAGTAGCAACAGTAGTCGTAGTTGTAATTATCATATGGATAATAATAATGGCTCAGGGTAGACTTTTGATAATCACATCTGCTGAAATTCTAGGTGCCAAAGAAGGTCAGTGCAGGTTTATCCATATGTGAATCAAGCACATTTCCACAAATATCCTCTCATAGCCTTTCATGTCTGAATTTGAAATCCATCTCCTTGTCTCTTCTAAACTGTTGGTGGCTGTTTGTATGCCTTTAATCTAGTACCAGCAATTTAATATTCTGCCCTTCGCTATAGGGGGCACTTTTCTATAAGGGTGACCCTGCTGAGACGAATCATTTCTATACTGTTTATCACCACAAGATTTATGCATTCTGGTAGAGGCTGGCCTAGATAAAAATTCTATTTCAAAAGCAAATATTAAGCTACTGTGATAGTCATAAAGTAATGACTGTTGTTGCTCCTGGTTTGTTGTAGAGCCTGCTTCAGCTTTGCCAGGCTGGGTATTTACAGGAAAAAATGCTCTGTTGCTAAAGGTTAATAAAAAAAAAGTTGTTGTTTTTCCTAAATATTCCCAAGATACCACAAGCATAGGGTTGGGGAATATATTTATTTCCCATAGGTTTTCTGACACCTGTAAGATTCCTATTACAGTGTTCCACAAAGCATTCAGAAATTTTGTTGGGAAAGTCCAATTTTCCTCCAACAGAAGCAGTATTTTGTAATATGTCATCTGAATCCCCCAGTGATAACTATGAATCTAGAAAATACTAAAGAGGTTCTATTAAATGTCCTTACATTCTCTGCAGCTCAGTCTGTGAAACAATTTGTGCAAATAGAGATGTTTGTGGATAGAACATCAATCATGGACGATAGTTCTGCCTGCGTTGTTCTCTGTGACCTGTACCCCTGCTCAGTAGATGCACAGAAAAGTGTGCCTCTGAGATCTGGACTTCTGCTGCACAACATTCACCAATTTTTAAAAACCCATTAATAATGTTTATTTTAAATTCATACAAAGATACTCATAGCTATGAAAACACTATAAATACACCCATCATATTGCAGAATACAAATTTAGCCAAAAAGCTAACTTTAATCATCTATATTTAATTATAGACCTTATAGCCCATTATCAGTAACTATCTTCTATTTATTTTTCAGTAAATAGTTTAAAAAAATCTACGTGATGAACAGTTGAATTATTTCAAGTCACCACTTCTAAAGGAGAGTTCTTAACTGTACATTAAAAGCAAATTATGTAAATAATGTATTTTAGCATCTCTAAATCAAGCAGTACTAGAAATGGGGCTCATTTTAAATTGAACAGTGACATCTTGTGGTCATATCTTTTACTTTCACAACTTGGATAGCCAGAGTTGAGTCCAACTACAGTAGACATTCAAACATTCAAAGCAATATTTAAGACACTTCTACTACAAACGTTTAGACAAAGCATCAAGCTGTTTTCTTTCAGCATTATCTAACATAGGGTGCCTCCAGATATGAAAGACATTTGCAGCTTTGATTGTCTGCAGTATTGCCCACAACGTCTCCACCCCAAAGAAAAAAGCTTCTGATTAAACAGCAGCTTTTTAATTTGGAGATGCTGGAGGCATACTGTGAGTAATCAAAGCTTCCAGTCTGATTGACAGGAAGAGGCTGCAAATTTCCTTCGCAGCTTCCGAGCTTCTTTTCTGTGTGAGAGGAAGCGGCCATGAATTCCTTTTGCAGCTTCCCAACATGCCATCTGTTAGACAGGAAATGGCTGAAAGGGGAATTCACAGTTTTCCTTGTGTCTGGAGGCACTCTCAGAAAATCCACCTAGAAAATGGCTAGTCATTTTGCTGATGTGCTCACTCATTTTGAAAGTGGACTAGATTAAAACTTAGGGGTAAATGCAGCCTTGAGTCTTGACTCCACATCCAGGACAGACATGAGTAGGTAGAGGACACAGAAGCAGGTCTACAATGACCTTGCTTCCTGCCCCACGAAGAGAGGGGGACTGTGCCTTCAGTACCAGCCCCATGTACATGTAGCCTGTGTGTATGTGTTAATTTTGCTGTTCTTTCTCTTTTTAAAGAAGTGGGATTTCTAGCACTGTAAAAGCAGTAGCATTTGCTTCTGGTACCCCAATGTAATTTTTATAACCCAATGATTTCCTGGAATGGAACCACTGTATATATGAGGGATAGCTGTATTGGAGCATTTTCTTCTTCAGCATGCATATAATATATATGCTGGAAAGTAACATGTTTATCACTTTCTGACAAAGCTGAGCCACATCCCTCTAATAAATGAGGGTGAAATACAGTACTGCACTACTCTACTTTAGCACAAAGACTAATATAGTACTAACGTGAAACAATAAAAAAAATACTGTAAAAATAAAAATCTGCCCATGCAAGGTAATTTAAAAAGGAATCTAGTCCCCCAAGCATGGCCTTGCTGTTTCTTGTTTCAAGTAGATTTCAGAGCAAATACTGCACGTTAAGCTACAGTCTACTGAATTAGTGGATAAGTTCATCTCACTTTGAGTAGCTATAGTTCTCCAGGGTGTCCTCAGCCTTCTGAATTCCTGCAGACTACTTGCAGCCTTCTGAATGCAAGACGTGTGTTCTGCTACTGAGCCATGATATTTCATAATGGCTGACTGGAAAACAGCACTAATAGTAATTCAAACTTCTACTAGCTGCACAATCACCACTTCGCAGCAGATCCAAGTTTTATTTCCTAGAAAAATCACCCTAGTTTCTGGTTCCTACGACTGTGAAAGGACAGGATGTACAAAAGTGGCTTTAGAAATCCAGTCGGACTGTTACAATAAATCATATTTAATGAGTTGATGAAATGGTGCTGATGAATACAAACCACTGTCCATGATTCAGCTGTAACACTAAGCCAAGAGTTGTGTGTTTCCTTTCTCTTTGAGTTGGAAGGTGGAGAATAAGTTGGAAGTAAGTCTAGGTTTCATGCTCATTCAGAGAGAATAGGAAGGGAATTACTGATACATGCAGGGAAGGTGAAAGTCTTCAAGAATCGTCTCCCATGCTCATCTTCTTTGAGTACTTTAAGCCCTTTCTGGACAGTCCCTTAATCCATATTAAGGGTCCATGTAATACACATTCTAGATGTCCATATTGGATCAAGGAGCCCCTGCCCCCCTCTGGTCCTGCCCCATTTGCATTAGAGAGAGTCTAATCTGGATTAACCTTTAATCTGGATCTTGGGTAATCTCATATAATCAGTGGCTTTGATCCAGAATATGGTACAGTAGGTGTGCAGAAGACACCCCTGTGTTCTGTGGTTGCCGGGAGGGTGCATTGGAAACATGGGGGTACAGCTTCAAAGCTCATGCAAGTTTTTAGGCTGTGCAGCACCAATGACCCAGATGTGCTCTATCAGTGAAGATGGTGCTGCTCTCACTCACCCCTCTCCGCAATCCAGGTCAGTGGGCCAGGGTATTCTGGATCCACTGATCCAGAACAGAAGCAGGAATGTGCAGCAAGTGCCTTAGAGTCAGCCTACTTCAAATGAATTAATGTGTGGCAGATTCACAGCAAGAATGCGTGGGTGTAAGTGGAGGACAGAAAACTTTTTCTGGAGAAACATTTTAAAAGAGAGCAGTTCTGCCTTCTCATCTGAATATCTTGTACTCTTTGAAAATTTGGGGGCCCAAAGCAAAGATATTTTTGTTATACTTTTCTTCTCATGCCTAGGGCCTACCTTAGACATTTCCCCCACCAAATAGACCAACTGAGTACATTTCCTAAAGACATCACTCCTATTTTTTAAGAAGGAATCTAGATATTCCCATAAATTTAAGATACTTTTGCATCCCACTAAGAAAGCACTTCTGCTCTCCTGGTTCCTCTAATCAGGATTCCTTGGGAGTGAGCAGAGAGGGAGAGACCACTCTCTCCCAGCCCCTCTTGGAAATAAAGTTACCTCTGCCCCCTGCGTAATATCATCCATGTCCCTTCATTCCTACATCCTAGGTGACAACTACACTGAGGAAATGCTCACAGTCAACCCCAGACCCGAGTCCTTTAGCACTGCAGGGCATATTGATTCAGCATTTCCAAAGAATGAGTGTCCCTTTCCATTCCTTTCTCTCAAAACCTCAAAGATCACTAGGAGGTCCTGTTCCAAAGCACTGCAAGAAGTGTTGCACAGTAGAGGGCTCCCCCTCTCCAGTGCACTTTTAATATGTCACATTTAACAGCACTACCTCTTCCCAAAACTTACCCATAGGAATAAGCAGCTTCAGTGGGATCTGGCAGGGAAACATGGGACTTGGGTGTTGCAATTCCATGTATCATTTGGTCCAAGGTAGCTTCATCTTCAATTCTTGGTTGTGCTGAAATATCCTGAATGGATTATAAGAATACAGAGAAAGTCCAGAACGAGAAAATAGTTTGTCTATCTATGACTGGATAATCAAAACCAAGTCTGCGCCTACCCAAATAGTTATGCTTTTTTATTCAAGTGAGTTTTAGGAATATAGTTTTCTCTCCACATACTTACTGACATCTGAAATCTAATTCCAGTGTCTGCACAAAGTCTAATTCAAGCTCCGGGAAACAGCTCAGTGAGGTGCAGATACACCATCTTGGAGCTAAGTCCCACCTTGACCCTATTGGTCAAGCATGGAAAGGCCCAGAGCCACACATTTCAGCTATAATATGTAGTGGAATATCTAAAATTATCAATGTTCTTACTAAGGTTAATATTTCATTTAATTCAACATGGGCCTTGAGTTATACTTTTAAAATTATTATTGTGTATTAAAAAAGACTTACAGTTTAGCATTAATCACAAAAGGAGGGTGACTTCTATTTGTCCTGTATGTCCATGGAGAGATACTAGAGCATGATCCATCACACAAGCCCCTTTACTGCTCCAGTTAAGCATAATGGTCATCTGACTTATCATTTTTAGTGGTGTGCAATATATAAAGACCACAGTTTTAGCCAGCTTAACAGAGGAACGAACCCAGGTGTATCTCGATCTTCTCAGGTATGCCTTTATGTTCTCAGGAAGCCATTCAAAATCACATTAGCTGAGTGCTAAATGAGAGCTGTTCACTCAGGGTGTGGAACAGGAGCCTGCTGTCCACATGTTAGTGTAGACTATGGCAGGCCGCAGGCCACAGGCAAGGCCTCCTACAGTCTCAGTGTGAGGACAGCAGACTCCTATCCTCAGATATATTCCAGAATAAGACCATGTATGGAAAGGTCCTCAGTTTGGGGGGATGACTGATGGTGGCATTCTAAGGCTTTTTGGCAGCCATTTGTGGCCACCACACAGGCACAATTCTCCGTAGTCAATTTGACTCAAACTGAACCATATTAATGGGATAGAGTGCTTTGAGAATGAATGGCAGAATCCCACTAGTCCTACCAGGGCACCTTGTCAGCCACCCCAGGGCAGCATCAAAGGCTTTGGGGCAATATAACAGTGGACATGTGAACATCTTGCCCTCAGTTGCCCCCACACCAGCATGTACATGTCTGAAAGCAAAATTCACCATAGGAAATGTTTAATATTTTGTTCTAACAATACTCTGGCATGTACCACAAGTCTTCAACTCCCTGTTGTAATATACTAATGAAGGGGTTAATCTCATGTCTTACCCTGGTATTAAATACAATCACCTGCATCAATCTTCTCCATCATATTGTACAAAATCCAGATGTCAGACAGTAATTCAGTGTGGTTAACAGGAGGGAAGTATATGTTAAAGCAGAAAGCATTTCATTTGTATTTGTTAGCTATCTGAACATTAAGAATATTACTATCAGATCAATAATCAATTTTTTCCTGAATTTCATATTCCGGCTTATCATCCCTCTCTTGACATTCCAAATAAGGATGCCTTAACAGCTGGAGGGGAAAAAGCACGCCAACTCTGAATGAAGACAGAAGCCTTTTTGAAATGTATTTTCTCCAAGTGTATCTTGAAAATATTATCCATACAATTGTTATTATATCCTGTAATGTTCATATACAAAACTTTTACCGACTGACAGCCCTTTATCAGTCAGTTGCCTGATTTTGTGTTCACAATGCAATAGAGGCTTCAGGGTTGTGACTTTCATGAGAATGTGTAAATTGACTGTGGTGAGGCTTATGAGCTTCAGTGGAACCATTTGGAGAATCATCAAATGCAGGACAGAAATTTCCTTCTTGAGCATAACAACCTTAATCTGCTTGTCAAATACAGTATAATGGGGGAAGTATCTGCTGGAAATACACATGGTCATCCTGGACCATGGTGTTTGGTGTCACTGCTTGTTAGGTATACTTGAGGTCAGGTATGATTTGTTATTCATTCTCCCAAGGGAAGCGAATGTATTCATTATTCAGAGACTTAAATACTCTTTCTTCCAACCCTTTCAGGTAATTGATTACATGAATCAATACTGAGAATGTCATAACTACATGCCTAGGGAGCTTGCTCTGAATTTCAGTTGATCTTTTCTTAGGGATGTAAATATTAAATAAATTAACTCCAATGAGATTTGCAGCTATATAATCTTTGTTGATAAAACTTGATGTTCTGAAAATTAGGTGCCTGTATTCAGTGGAACTTCTCTCAGGTCGTGTTCAGACATAACAAAAGGGGTAATTCAGATTCCTGTAGGATGCAGTGTCCTGGAGCACCCTGGTCCTATAAGTGTGAACAGGCCCAGTGTGTGGTCCTCATGTTCCCAAACGTTTTCTAATCCACCTTTGTTTAGAAGAGGGGGCAGGGCAGACTGGTGTGAGAACAATCTCACCTTGGAGCCTCCTGTAAACTGCCCCAGGGGCACTTCGGAGATACTCCTTTTCTGCTGTGTCTGATCACAGCCTCTGTTGAGAAAATCCAAAGGCAATGTTTTGTTCTTCTAATTCAGAAAGTCTGGTGAAAGAGTGTAAGGCTATTTTCTTAGTTAAATATTATCTGTTCTTTTGTTGTAGTAATTCCTACAATTATCAAAGACACCAGAGAAGTCCTTTAACCATTTTGACGAAGTCCTTAAAGTTATATATGTTTTTTTATGATCCCAGTTGTAGCAAATATTGTTCTTGCACTAATTTAATTGTACAACAAATACTCCATTTTCAAAATTTCCTCAAGAGCAATCTCTATTGGGATAACTTATTAATAAGTTGTATAAACTGATCTTTGCATTCTTATTGAAAAGGCAAAGCCTGGGGTTTAGGGTAATTTATAAAAGCCAGTTTTGCTGTTTGGGGCCCTTTCTGCACTGGGCCTTATTCCAGATGAAATCCTGAGATAGGGACCAGCAATCTGCATGCAGGTGCAGACTATGGCAGGCCATGCTGGAGCAAATGATGGGTCTCTATCCTGAGGTATAATCTGAAATAAGACCCAGGGCAGAAAGGACCTTACTTAGTAGAGGCTACTTTCCTTTTTCTATTACTTCTTATAGGCAACATCTTAGAGCAGAAGATGATTCAAGCTTTAAAGGTCTAACAGCTAGACTTTTTCTTCATCTATTTCCTTACAAACATTTCTACTTCCCTTGGTTTGTCTTCTGTTTGTCATTCACTCCATTTCATTTACTCATTTAGGTTTACTTATATAACTGTGTTTTTCAAACTTCAGACATCTACACTTTCACTTGGCTGGGATACAAAGTTATTCCATCCATACTGGTGATGGTTATAAACAGATGGGAAATCCTTTATTCAGTTCTTAACTCAGCTATGAAGTTTCTAAGTAGCCTTAGCCAAGCTACTCTGTCTGAAACACACTGCTCCACAGAGTGGGAAGCTTTCTGAATTCCTAAGTGCAATATATATTCATTATCATGCGATGTGTGTTAATATCTTTTGAGCTGACAGAAATCAGTAAAATAAACCTTCAAGTGGAGATCCTAGACAATAATGCTTCTCTCTGAAACTATGAAGATGGGTGAGAAATAGCCTAGTCTTTGATAAAGGCCTCTCATCTGCAGTAACTAAAGGTCTAAACTGTGCAAAACCTCAGGCGTTAACTATGGCCCTTTCTGCACGGGATCAGTGGAGCAGCTCACAGTGCTTGCTAAGTGACTCCATCTACACTAGCAGATGGCCTAGCAGAGACGCCTCCTTCCAACAGTGTGCTCTATCTACACAAAATAGAGCTATGGAGTGGGATACAGCACCAAAAAGAAGGAGAAATGGTACGGTAGGATGTGATAGGGTGATGCAGCACTGATGTGGTCAGACGACTTTATGCAGGCACTAGTCTGCCCGGCTAGCCCAATCTTGACACCAGACACTTCTTGGGCTCCCAAAAAGCTAAGACTGAGATCCGAAAGAAATCCAAGGTCTATCCAAGTATGTGCAGTCAGTGAAAGAGCTATGATGCCAGCGAGAGAAGACATGCAGGGGTGAACCAAGGTGTGCCAAGGCAACATACATGCTGCCATCTGAAGCCTATTCTCCCCTACTTGGGTATATGGCAGGGGTGTCTGCAAGCAAAACTGAGCTGGGAACACTAACCCTATTCGGATTATATCAGTCTTTGCTGAGTTGGTTCATGTTGATTTTTTTTTTCTTGAATGCAAGAGATCATACTAACAAAGGCCTCCTAACTGCTATAATCTTCCTGGATGCTGAGAAGGCTTTTGACTATTTGGAATGGCCTTTTTTAATGTAGGCTTTACCAAATCATAAATTGTGGTCTTCAGTCATATAGTGAATATAGTTATTACCAATTTCAGACAATTATCCCCTCTCAGACAATCACTCACAGGCCCCTTTTCTTTTTATTTTGACCACAAACCCACTTGTGGATCTGATTTGAAATGAACCCTAAACATCTAGGCTATGGAACTCAAAAAGCCCTAAAATGTATCTCAGTGATATTGTTGACTTTCATTCACCCTGATATCTCTTTGCAGAAAACTGTTTTGGCACTCTCACGGGTTCAAAATCAATACTACTAAAATTATACTTTCCAAATCTTTCCAGGGTACAAAAATTAATGTTCATTTTGCATTCCAAATTTGAATCAGTTTAAAAGGTTAAATATATTGGTGTGTACACACACACACACACACACACACACACACACACACACACATATATAAAAAGTGTAATTATACACTTTTATGAACAATATTCAAATACATCTTTTGAGATGGTCAGAACTAAAATTGTCATGGTTGTGCAGAATTACCACAGTAAAAATGAATGTTATGTCAAAATATATGTTTTAACCTCAAAATATACTGAATATCAAGGACATTCAAATCAACATTTGGCAGAGAGAGTGAAATAAATTATTATGGAATTATTATAAGCTAAGATTTAAGCATCATATTATGATGCTAAAGAAATGGGCATACTGGCAATTCCTAATTTAAAACTCTACAACTGTGCTAATTGTTCTTCCTGGATTGTGAACTGGACTGATTCTCCATATGATGCAAGTTCAAAAACTTTGATCTAGGTTTACACGCTTTATTATGGGAAGATACTATTCCATCTAATAGAGTACGTAAGAAATGAAAAAAAATTGAATCCAGAGAGTTCCCTATGGCATCTATGCTTAATCCTTATTTTGTGAGGGATAAATTTATTTCAGTACAATGTAAACCCTTTAATTCTCACTGATCTGTGGGGAATTTAAAATCATTTAAAATTTGTGAAGATTTATATTTAGTATTTTCAGATATGAAGTACAGCAAAAGGTGCATAATCAAAGAACTACAATCAGATTTTAACAGTCCGTATCTATTATTAGCCTAAAGCACATTTGCTGAGATTGATTTACAAATAGATATGAAACTGAAAGCAAGCAAGTGAAAGAATGCATGTTGAAAACTTTGCATGATGCAAAGTTTTCTATTTTAATGCGGCTGTATTGATTGGACTACTGTCTAGCACTCTACCTGGCATGGAGACCAGCACTTTCCAGGGCACTTGGACCAGTGACAGTTCAAACAATGCAAAATTAAATTAATTCATAGAGCTCTAGGCTAGCAATGTAAGCATTGGATTAAGCTAGCCAATCACAAATCACCTTTTTGGTTTAGCTATCTTTGGTGGTTAAGTGTGATAATTAAGCCACTTCTTGAGTGCAATCAGCTTTGTGCACTGCACATCACTGGCTGTAGCTCCTCCACTTCCCCTCTTTTGACAAGCTTGCCCTGTGGCGTATGCTGAGCCTGGCAAGCAGTGAAGTGGCATTTGAGGCAATAAGCAATGAGAGAGCATTGAGGCAGTGAGGAGCAAAGCATCATTTGAGCTGATGTTGCAGTCTGCTGCCCAAGGCAGAGCCCTTTCAGCAGGAAGGTTTGTCACACTGAAGCCTTATGCAGGCAGGTGGGACATGACGAGTCCCTCCTTCCATTGGCCTTCCTGGGTCAAGTGAAGTAACCTTCTGACAAGCAAGGCAACTGGCCAGCAGCATGACTGCTGAAGAAAGCAGCAGGCCAATGGAAGGGGGAGACTCTGAAGGCCATTTGTAGTGGGTCAAGAGCAGAGGCACACAGCTTGTTCTGCTTACAGTCTCCAAACAGCGCCATTTCTTTCCTCTGGCCTTCAGTTAAATGGGGACACACTTTCCCTCCTTGCAGGCACTGTTGTTTTATTTACTATATGCTCCTATTATTTTAATACATTTGATTTTAAATGTTGTTACCTGCCCTGAGACCTTCAGGTATAGGGTGGGGTAGAAACAAACAAACAAACAAATCTACCTCCTTCTGCCATCAGGTCTGGTGGCCATTGACAGCTTTGACTTACATGAATGTAACAAAACAAGCACACAATGTTAATTGCTATATATTAAGATTTATAACAAGGGAGCAAATGTTTTAAGGGCCCATTAACAGGAATACTGTACCTCAATTGATGCAATAAGAACTAGAGGCCAAATATTTGAGAGAAAAAAGGTAGATCTGGTTGGTTCCCTCAGAATGCTACAGTTGCAAGATATTCCTTTCCTGTAGGGAAGTCCCTGTATGGGAGACAGAAGAGCCTCTCTCTACTTTTAGCCTTCCTTTTTCCTTTTAAATAGAATATAGTAATAAACCTCAGAGGTATATGGGAGCAGATATTCTGAAAGATATGGACATCTCAGCATTCTAAAACACGGGTTGTTAATCGGAGGTCCGTGGCCTTCAGGGGTCTGTGAAGCACAGTTTTGGTTTTTGAAAACTACACAATAAAATAGAAGTTAAAAATGAAAAATGAAGATATTAAATTTGAAAATATTTCTTAAAATATTTTTCTAGGAATGGGGTCCCTCCTTCAGACTAACCAGTCTTCTACAATCTTTCTTAGGTCTACCAGCAAAGTTATTATTATCATAATTGAGTATATCCACCTACTGGCTGGCCAACTTTTTCTTCTTCTTCCATTTTCCAAAATATCACTGTGACTTCCAGGGACTTTGGTCTTATTATGCGCCTGAAGCATGGCAGTTTAAGCCTTGTCATTGTGTTTCCAATGAATATTTAGATTTTATTTAGTCTGTAATCTACTGATGGGTCTTTTGTGGGCTACAGCACAGGCAAATATCATGCAGAGATTGTAGTGGTACAATGATGGTGGCAGAGATGCCAGTTAAACTAGATTTAGCAACCCAGGAAGAAGGAATTATCTTTTCCACTGTACTGCAGCACCATTGTCTTTGTTAAGAGATGTCTCTGCATAGATTTCCATTTGAATGCAAATGTCTCATGCAGATTTCTTAGAGTAATATTTCCCTTCACACTCTCATTCAAAGTGCTTCATCCATTCTTTCACATTCATTATGCCTGGACGACTTTCTTTCTTCCCTCTTCCTTCTTCCTTTCTCTTAAAAAATGCAGGGGTATGAGTTATTTTGTTTTAAGTGTGTCACATCGTTGTCTAAAACAACTCTGTAGTTATCATTTCATGCTTATAACAGAACACCTCAGGCCTGTGCGATAAACTGTCCCAGTTGAAGCTGAGTATATAATAAAATATTTCATATTATGAGATACTGTGACAACAATTAAAGCATTTTAGACTGAAGAATTTCTTCCCCTCCCCTTTGAGTTTAGGAATTTATATGCAGATGCAGACATCTAAAATATCATTTTATATTAAGATAATTGCTGTTCAGTTGTTAAATCATGGACCACAGCATGTCCTTTACTTTTTGTCCTTTACTTTTCCCCCACCCCCTACCCCGGAACAGGAAAAATGGGAGTGAAAGCAGTCACACATAGGGTGGGGTTCTCCTGTTATTGTGACAGTTTGGGCTGAAAATAAGATTGTTAGTACTGGTTTATTTTTATTTATTCAACTTTCATATTCCTCCCTTCACTTGAAGGTCCCAGTGTGGATTACAACTAAAACATAAAATCTATTAAGTGGACTGAAACATATTTAAAATATAAAAGTTACCAATGTCAATTAAGGGTATTCATGACCTCTTGGTTTATATTGCTAAGGTGTAGCATACCTGGCCCTTTTCATACTGGATCAGTAAACTTACTCAGCAGAGCCTTGGAGTACATGTTTCGCTCTGCAGAGAGGTCTATTGGGAGGCCATATCTCCCAGTAGAACCCCTCATCTTTGTCAAATGAGATATTCAAGCAAGCTATGGCATGAAAATTGTGCTATACCGACTTCAACCATGGAACAATAGCATTCTGGCTGGTATACCAGACCAGTCCCTCTTGGGTGGATGGCACATGAGTAGTATACTACTACTGTGCTATCCAGCACCATTTCACTGGGTAGCTGGAAGAGGCACTGGAAATGCACCACTTCTGGGCATCTGGCCAAAACAAGCCAAATCAACAACTTTGGAAGCCAGGAACTTTTGCGGCAACCTGGACCATCATGGGCCAGGGAACTTGATTCAAGTCAGCAAGGCATAGAATAATCCACACTGTGCAGAAAGACCCTGTATTTATCTCACCAACTGTGAACATGGAGAGCTGGAGAGAGACTCAATATACCATTTTGAAAGGTGACCACCGTCCTGAGTCAGGGCCAAATGAAGTCAACCTACCTTTTAGACACTGCAGGCTGGGAGGGTGATGGACAAATGCCCAGAGCTGAAAGTCAGAGCTTCACTCTGCATGAATGGAGCTCTTATCACACAGACTTCCTTTTTGGGTGAGGTTCATAAGGAAAATCAGGCCACATGCCAGGAATCTAGCCTAAAATTCCATCTAATGGATCAGTATGGGGGCAAGGGAACATACAAATGCCCCCCATGCCAAAGACCACAACATTGCTCCCTTCTGAGGAGTGGTGGGGAGGCCAGAGCATTTGCCTAGCTCTTTGTCTAGCCTATTCCCTTACCAATCAGAAGTCAACCAAAGGTTCATGGGTGGATGACACCAACATGCCAAGTGGCTCTTTTCAGATAGTAAATTACCAGTTGTATCTCCAATAATTGCAATACAACACAAAACATGAAAAGGTTGGGTCTCATTTCTTCACAGACTATATACTTAAAAAGGCTCTTCAGAGTTTTTTCTTGATTTAGGTTTTATCTTTGACTTATTATTTATGTTGTACAATTTCAAAATAATCTAACAAAATTTAAAAAGAAATCTCCACTTCGAGTGCCAGTGGCATAAAGTATGGTCAAAACACTACAAACTCTGATACATTTGATCAAAAGTATCCAGTATCAATTGTGCTCATTGATTCGTACTTCAAACTGAATTCTTATTCACTAGTACTTAAAAACAGACACCAAGATGTTAACTAGCATGGGTTCAAAATATGCAATAATTTTTTTGCATCAATTTTTGTGATACTGAACACCAGGAAAGGGATCTTGGGGTTCTGGTGGACAGCTCAATGAAGGTGTCAACCCAGTGTGCAGCAGCAGTGAAAAAAGCTAATTCACTGCTGGGAATGATTAGAAAGGGAATAGAAAAAAAGTCAGAAAGTGTCATTTTGCCTCTTTATAAATCTATGGTGAGGCCACATTTGGAATATTGTGTACAATTCTGGTCACCACACCTCAAATAGAATATTGTGGAACTGGGAAAGGTGCAGAAAAGGACAACCAGAATGATTAAGGGGCTGGAACACCTCC
>MTQE01001134.1:64035554-64047092 GCA_014337955.1 Aspidoscelis marmoratus | reverse complement strand
CCTTTAATACAGTTCCTCATGTTGTGGTGACCCCCAACCTAACCCTGACCTCCAACCATAAAATTATTTTCATTGCTACTTCATAAGGACCCCTGTGGAAGAGTAGATCGACTCCCAAGGGGGTCGCAACCCACAGGTTGAGAACCACTGTTTTAATCATTAAGGTTTCTCTCACACAACTGCATTCACACCTAAATCTTAATCTAGCTTGATCTAAGGTCCTTTCTGCATTTACTTGTTAATCCAGATCAAGGACTTGCTAAGAATACATCATCTGCACAACAATCTAGATCAAGGAGCTGTTAAGAACACATTGTCTAATATGGATTAACTGAGCTAAGTGCAAAGAGGGAAAGAAAATGGTTATTTTGCTGATATGTTCTCTCACTCTGAAGGTGGACTGAAGCTAAATTAAAACTTAAGTGTGAACATAACCTAGGATGTCTCTGCAGAGCAACTATAAATGCCATCTGCTGCACCAGAGCATTTGGTTCAACCCCAGAGGCAAAAGGTGCATCATCCAACCTGGTGCTTCTGCTCACGCAAACCTGGAAGTCAGGGAACAAAACTTATAAAGGGATAAAGGGGCAGGCAGTACATTGTCACAGAAGTCAACCATTTTCTTCATTCTCTTCACAAAATCACATTGCTAAAATGACACTTCAGTAGGAAAAACAAATAAAAATAAAATATTGTGCCAGGCACGTAATTACCACTTTAGAAAGAGGAATCCTCCGGCGTTGCTTGTACCTACTAAGGAGCCTGTTCCATGGGGACCGCTCTGCTTTTGAAGATTCTTCCTGAGAATTTTCTGTATAAAATAAAATTATCCATCAAAGAACTGTGGAATTAGCAGAGATCACCAGGATCATCTAGTTCAATCCTTTGAATCTTCTTATAATTAAGAGCTTCCCAATGTCAATCCTTTATACTAGAAGATAGGGAATTTTGCTAATGTATAATGCAAAGCAGGGAAATAGAAGCAATTGCAAGCAATCAAGTGATTACAGGTTCCTCCAGCCAGGCCCCAGACTTAGCACAACAGGCTCAAAGGTGGGATTAAATATACACCTATTGCTCACACAGTACCCAACCGGAGTATTTTTCCCTCATGTAGTTCATTGCCAAATGAGAGCTTTGGAGAAAGTCTCAAATTAATAAACAAATGGTGTGAAAAGTGATAAAATTAGTTTTTGCCTCAAGTAACTGCAAATGTGCAGTTATAGATCCTTTCTTGCTCTTCTTAATGGGTTCATCTGACATAACGCATGAGATATTTACAGGTAACTTCATCTAACGTCAGTCTTTCACTTAACTCTCTAGACCAGTGATCACACCACATGTCTAACCATGATATTAAGGTCTCACATACCTTTCCCCTGTTACACCTGCGGAGGTCCTGCTGTGGGTTCCACAACATACCAAATGCCATCTCATAACAACCCAGAGTTGGGCCTTTTCTGTGGTAGCGCCAACTGTACAAAATGCACTCCCATCCAACATTCATGAAGTGTCTACAGTTACAGCTTTCACATATTCCTGATAATTCACATATTATCTGTTCATCCAGGTATTCACTGTGTGAATGGATGCTTTCCCCCTAAACCCACCCAACTTTTAATGTTTTTTGATATCATTTTCAATGGTATCTTTGCTTTTTAGTGCTTATTTTTGTAAGCTGCTTTGAGATTTGTTTGTTTTTTAAAATAGGAAGCAGAATATATATATTTCATTTAATTAATTAATAGAGAATGTGTACAGGATCTAAAGCTTCTGCTTCCTAAAATTCAAGCCACAGACCTCTGAATGAGCTAGAAAAAATGGGAAATAATGTAATGGTACAACTACTGACCAAGAAGACCAGCAGGAATCTTCTTCCCACTCTCACCTTTCAACAGGTGCTCCTTCTCCTCTTCAACATTGCACTCTTGGGCATCTGCCACGGTTTCTGCAGCCATGCAGACTCCATCATCTACACAGAGGGTCTGAGCGACTTCATCCCTATACCCAAAACACCATTTTACATGAATTCCACATAAGAGATCCAATGCTTCATTCATTCCAATTTCTTTTCCCATCATAATATTAGTTTTCAAGTTATATGCCTTACTATCAGCAAGCAATAATTATGGGCAATTCTGCACTGGCCTGTATACTGGATCACACACTGGTGCAGTCAAAGTGAGGCCCTGACTGGGGGCACCCTTAAACCACAATAGCATGCAGAACGGAAGGTTCCTAGTACACATGCAGGTCCGGTATACCAGCAAGTGTGGAACTACCCTATGACATTACTCCAAAAAGATATATGTGCTAAACTGAATAAAATCAGGACTATTAATGGTAATTAGGATCTCGAAAGAAAATCTCTAGACCTGCCTTGTGGTTGATCTTACAAACAAAGCTGTTCGTCTGTATCTTTAAAAACACACACCAGATAATCAATACTCTTGGCTGTACATAGGTTAGAATAAAAGATGATAATTTGTTCACTATGATAATTTGTTCATTATTACTTATGCTAGTGCTGCTTTGCGTAAGAACTCTAACTTATAAATTACCGATTTCATGTTAATATCTTTTTTCTCAGAATTTCCAAGGTTTAAGAATTCTGACTGATAGTTAATGGTCTCTAAACCATTTCTGGAAGGTCTTTTCTCCCTATTGCAGGGTATCCAAATGGAAAAGAGGGCACAGTTCAAGCTTCTTTAATAGTCACATACAAGATGGAATTTCAGCAGGTTCACCTTGTCATGCATGCAACATCTATTGAAATTCCCTCTTTTATGCATCTGTGAAAGGAACTAGAATCATGTAACCCTACTCTCTGGCAGTGAAAGATTTCTGGAAAACTGCTTCAGGCACCGGGACCAAATGCCAGTCTTGCACAGGTCTGCATCTGGTAGTGTTTATATATTGTGCACGCACACTTGCCACCATGCCAGGACCAAGACAGCCATTTTCATAGTCAGCATGTCCAGTCATGAAAGCCTTTTAGAGGCTCTCCTATTGACAGACAATGCCGTCTTCAGGAGCAGACAGAAGTGCTCAGGAGTCAGCCAGTCTGACAGTCTGCTTGGAATGGCCTGCTGCAGACAGTGGAATATAGAGGCAGCCAACTGTCAGACTACCTGCATGCTTCATCTTGAACCTATACAATGTCATTGTTTTGTGAAGTGGATTTGCTTTGCAAAAAAGACACCCTGTGCTTTGACTTCAGTTTGTCTGCCTAGGATTGTGGCATCTAGGAACAAGAAAGCAAGCCATCACTCATGGTGGCTGGCTCAACAGAACCGTTCAGAGATAAACATGTACAATCTTGTTAAATAAACCTACAAAATGTACCACCCACTTCTGAACATTTTTCAAGAAAATCAAATCTTCAAATTAGATATGCATGCATGTGTATACATGTGATAAACCAAGTTAAACTGGTTTTTTTTTAACTTTGGCAGCCAAAATTGTAACAAACCATACAAATTTAAGTCTTACTGTGATGTCTTCATCTGATACAATAAACTTCAGTTAAGCAGGAAGAAGCCCCATACACTGCAACCTAGTTATAATTATCCTCAGGGAGAGATACCATAGATTTAGCATCTAATATGCTGCAATGGCTACAGCATCAAGAGTAGGACCTAGGAGACATGGGTTCAAATCTTCACTCAGCTATTAAACTCAGTGGGTGACCTAGGGCTATTCAATGTGGCCAGGGACCATGGAATCCACGTGTCAGAACATTCCTCCTGGGGAACATGCTGACTGCACAGACGCCAGGGCTGGCCTGTTCCTGGATGTTGAAACGATAACTGAGAGCGTTTCAGTGGCAGGCATGTTAAGGCGATCTCACTTGCTGCCCACACTGAGTCCTGATCCTGCTGCCACCATGTGGACAGGTAGCAATGACAATATTGGCTTAGGCCCCATTCTAAAGTCTGGTGACATTTTCCTAAGCTCCTCAGGCTTCTTGGATGAAAAGCCATACACAAATATAATACATTAAATACATAAATTATCCATCTGTTCCTTGTTAACCATAAATAGCTAAAATAGTCATGTGAACACACTGAACCAATCCCTGTATCACCCAGTCCTAATTTGACTAAACCAGTGTTTTCAAAAATAGGTAAAACAGTATTTGACCTTCTATCTTTACACTGATTGGGAAGTGTGGTAGGCCCAGTATATGCCCATTGGCATCCGTCCTCTGAAAGTGTAGGTGGGTGCGTGCACATGCATACATTTAATATTCTTTTACTACATGAAGTGTGGCACCTTGTTGATGGCTTTGAAAAATATTTGGACAAGTCCATAGAGAACAGGAATATCAATGGCTACTAGTCTTGGGTATGGGAAGTAGTATCATCATAGTGGTCAGCTTTTATTGTGAGCAGGACAAATTGTGTGCTTATTGGCTTCCATATCCAGTAGAATCGAAAATAGGATGCTGGATTACATGGGCTACCAGGAAGGGATTTTTTATGTTCTAATACTGACTTAAAAATTATTTGGGATTATGGATTCCCCACTATCTCAAACTATACTTTAATACCTAATGCTGGTTTGATGCCCTCAATCTAGATAGGTCATGGATCCAGCAGTTTCCAGCTCTTGCAGAGTCACCATTCACACATCTCCATTAGACAGGCTCCCACTGCAGCAGTAGTCACAAATAACAGTTAAAAAGGGGTGCCATGGTCACATTCAGTGGCGCTGGTAAATGAGGCATTCACCTCTTTAGCGCCATGTCCCCAAACTGGCAACAACAAACCTACTGAACCTAAACCTTTTCCCGATTCAAGGATCTAAATTAGAGTTGCACTGTAAGTTATCTGGTTAAAGTAACATGTAAGGCTGTCAATCTCAAGTTCTTCACTTTGAAGGTACCCATGATGTTTATTTATTTTATTTATTTATTTATTTACATTTATATCCCGCCCTATACCCTAGGGTCTCAGGGCGGGTAACAGCATATTTAAAAGACAAGAATATTTAGAATAAAACCATATATAAAAACAGTATAAAACATTAGTATGTTCAATCCTCAAATAAAAATTCAAACACTTTGTGCCCAAATCTGCTTCCACATTGCTGGCACAATAATTAATTAAACCTATTTCTTACTTTCTTTAAAGTACCAAAGCAATTTAACATGAAAATGCTATTTAAATGTGCAATTATCTAAGCTGTAAGGAAATTATAAATAAAAATAGAAATAAATTAATTCACCATATCCCATCTGCTGCCACCCTATAAACAAACAATATTTGCTTGGGACTCCCATAACAAATATGATACAGAACTCACTTTCCCAGTCTTCCTGTGTCACCAGGTTCTTTCTTCTCTCCTGGGACAGCAATTTTTTCGCTTGCTTCCTGACCCACACTGCTTATCAGAGACTTAGCAAAAATATCTGAGTCTCCCATTTCCCTCCCAGTTGTGCCAAGTAAAATAGATTGCTTGTTCTCTTTTATTGGGCTGGTGGTGTCTCTAGCATTTATTTCCTTCAGCAATGAGAGCTCTTCAGGACAGGTATCAGCCAACCCCTTGCAGACGTCACTGCTAGAGGCATTGGGGACATCTAGCTCTTTGCCTGGTAAGGTTGTTTCAGTGTCAGGCAGAGGAAGGACCAGGAGTTCACGGTTGGCATCATCGCTGTCTTTTGCCTCTACATTGGGTCTCTCCCTGTCTTGTGTGACACGCCTGCTGCTCCCAAAAAGGTTTCTGAAGAACTGGAAGACCCAGGGTCTGCTGGAAACAGAGGAGGCTGTAAGAGTATCCATCAGTCTTAAGCCTATGGCAGCTCTTTTGTGGGATTGATGGGGCCTCACAACTGGTTAGAACCAGGGCTTCAAACTGAAACTCCAACTGCTCAGAATTTTGAGAGCATTCTGAAGTTCTCTGGCAAAGAGAGATTCTCCATCCAAAGCTAGCACAATCTTTCCAGGAACAGAGATAGGGTGAGAGAAGAAAAAAAGAGAAAGAGAGGAAAGGAGAAATGGGATGGAGAATCTCTATTACCTGTGCAATAAAACCTTGTGTGCTAGTTCTGAATTATAAGCACATGATAATCTAGGGATGCCACCTGCAAAATATCTGGTGATCTGTGCACTGTTAGGACAACCATATAATGCTCATATAAAGTACCACTGATTTTTCCATGTATAGATACAAAGTATGGATAAATTATAAAGCTACATATAACATAAAACGATGTGTCCAGGTAATATTCGGTATCTGATTTAAAAAATTGTGTCTTGAATTAACTTGGATCTTGCCTCAATAGCCGTAAGACAGAATTTAGAAGTTTCTAGGTATCTGCCAGCAGCAGAGTTATATAGAACTCATCTGATCTTCATTGCACAAAGAGTTTAGTAATACAAGTCCTACTGTTTCTAATATAGCTTTATCATAAGGACAACAGCACTCATTTTAGGGAGTTCTGTTGAATCTGCCTTTTAAGACTGCAGTGGGTAGAACGCTTGGTCTATACATGCTATGATAAAAGTTACAGCACAGGAAGAAGTTAGGACTTCAAACCAGTATCCTCCTGTATTGGGTTGAGAATTCCCAAATCATTAATACTGCTATCACTTATTATTTGTGGTTTGTTCATGAATGGGAAAATCACTGTGTGCATGAGCTAATTATTCAACTTAATTATTAATAACTCAAGAAATGAACCATCTGAAAATGGACTGTCATTTTCTCATCTGTAGGATTATACAAATTAATCTCATCATTTATTTTTTGATCATAATGAACATCTAAAGTGACCTTCAACAAAGACAAAAGCTACACAAAATGAAAACTATATCTTACCAAATCAATATCTGGTAAATAAATAAGTATCATCAAATCAGTCTTTATTCCTAGTGTTTGTATGCAGAAACCCATGCAACTTTCTTGGCAACAGTGCAGAAGAGGATTGTCAGTACTGTTTTGCAAGAGATTTTTTAATTGCAATTTAGTTTGCAATTCCTGGTGTTCCTGGGTGGTATCCCATTCAAGTAGTGGCATAAGTAGTAGAAACAAAATGGATCAGCAGGAATCCTGTAAGGCAGAAAAATACAAATAAAATTCATTCTCAAGCCATTCTGAAATAAAAGCATCTTCATGGTTTGATATAATAGAGGATTTTCAAGACAGGACTTCACTAGTATGCAATCACATTGCTTTTCAGTATTGATTAAGGGTGTGATCAGACACACTTAAAGGGACACCCCCTGGGCAAACTGGAGTCTAGGACATCAGACATTTCACTCCTGCATGCACTTCATTCCATCTCAAAGCCTAAGAATGGGCATTTCTTCCTCATTCAAAAAATCATTAAGATCAAGGGTGACTCTCTCTTTGACTGAACTGGGTGGAAAGCTCCGTAAGCACAGAGGAGGGAAGTGTGGCCTGGAAATGATTGCTAGACAAGTGTCTAATCAGGGCCATAGAAAGTTAGGCAGATGAGTGGCTAATCAGTGGTGAACACGCACTGTTAAGAAGGTATTGATAGACTTTGAGAATGAACAGCAGTACATTGAAAAAATGAGGTAGTTCTTTTCATTTGAATGCCTTTTTTCCATGTATCTACAGAAAGGAAGTTTTTTCTTTAAGGAGCAATAAAAAAGTCCTCTCTGTGTGCTATAGTGCATGCAGCTGCAGGTATTTTACAAAAATGAACAGGCTAAGATCCACTTCAATGATTATAAAAACATAACCAGGCCCTGTCCACATTCATCTTGCAAGAGCAGTTCCAGCTGGTCCTCTGGCACTGTATCCACATGTTGTGCAGTTACCACTGTCCCAAAGCATCCCAGAGATCACTTAATCTAACTGGAGAAGACTTGAACTTTGCCGTCTGTCCACAGACAGCAAAGGTCAAAGTTCCCCATGCGTGTACTAAGCATTTGCACTAGTGAATGCTAGTATATAAGTTCCCTGCTGCCACACTTCCACAGACTTAGGTGCGGATGTGTGGTCTGAGCGCCGCCATCTTCCCTCCTGGTCATCGCACCATTGCACATGTGCTGTCACAGGGACAACAGTGATGCACCGTAAAGGTGCAGATGGAGGCGTTGCCGGACACCACAGGTCACAGTAAGTGCATATGTGGACCACAAACTCATGCTCCACACATAGTTTCCATTTCTGAGTTGGAAACTGCCCCTTCCAATGAAGATGCTCCATCTGGGAGTGCACTGGAACCAAACCGTGGGGCCAGTGAGCAATGTTTGCACCCCCTTCTGAGTGTGAAGCTGTACAAGTGGCTGTGGTGTTGTGGTTGTGGCTGTACAGTCACATGCTGCATGCCAATACACATGGCAACACAGGGGTGTGCACCAAATGTTGGTATGGTCATTGCCATGGTGATCCAGCCTGTATTTCAAGTGCTGGTGCTTAGCACTGCTGGAAACAGATAGTACTGTTGGGATCCAGCAGTAAGTTAATAAGGTTTTTATTGGATTTAGTTTACTTTTAATATATAACTTTGTTTTACATATTTATTTATGTTTATTCTGTTTAAGTATATTGTGGTCACCGAAGAAGACCTGGTGTGGGTCAAAACACATCTGGCCTTTCAGAAGAATCTGTGATAGAACCCCACTTCTGGATTTGGAATTGTTCCTCGGTAATTCTCATGGACATTATATTAATCTTATGATATTTTCTTATGGATGAAAATTCTGTACAGTACTGTTATAATTACTATCCCAAGTTTTTTAGGGCCTTATATCAAGCACAAGACCTGTAGCTGGCTGGCAACCAGTGCAAATACAGTACTTCAGGGCAGGTACTAATTGTGGGCGTTCACGCGCCCTGCTCAAGAGCCTACCTGCGGCATTTTGCAGTTTCCAGAACAGGTACAAAAGAGCCCTACATGGAGTACGTTGTAGCAATACAAACATGAACTTACCGGCATATTGAGAACACCGGCCAGATTATTCTTGTCTGGCTAGAGATGAAGCTAGCAACTCTAGCCAAAGCAAATAACTGGCCTCCTTAGGCAGGGGTCTCTTCAGCCTCCAGTAGCACCATGATTCCAAAACAACCTCCAGCTTACTTGCCCCATCCTCAGTAGTTGTTGGGTACCACTGAGTAGCGGCCAACTCCTTCTATGCAGTTTTCTCGGCAGAGACACCTAAGTGGTTTACCACTGTTTGCTTCCAGAGGTTGGGGGACTGCACCAGCGACCCTACGTGCCGGGCCAGGGTGTTTTCCCACCGAGCTGTACCTACTCCGCCTGGAACAGGCCAATTCCTTCACTCCCAAACACGGATCCTTCCCGCGCGCAGAGAGCGCCCAGCGCTACCAAGGAAGCCTTTTGTCGATGGCGGCGCCACCGAGGAACGACACAAACCTCTAGAGGGAGCTACTTAAAGTTGGACACCCAACTCCTCGGGTCCGGCTGCTGCATCTATGGTTTGCTAACCCGGCTGCATCCTTCCTTTCACGTCTCTCGCCTTGCTGGCGCGGCCCCGCCTTGGAAAAGGAAGCAATCAAGACGAGCAGCTAGGACCGTGAAAGAGAGAGAGCGGGCGGTAGGTGGGACAGCCGTCGCGTTTGAACGTGTGAGTCACGCACACGAGCCGGAGACCCGAGTTGCGGGATCGCTTGCTGTATAAATAGTGGCCGCTGGGGGAAGAGAAAGTGTTGGTCCTTTTCCCGGCGACCGGCAGGACGAGGAGAGCGGGGTGGACGCCGCTGCCGCTGCCGCCGCCGCCGTGTTGGGAGCCGCAATACAGCTGGAAGCGAGGTGGGTGGAAGCGAGTCGCGCGGAGAGGGTAAGGGTGCACCAAGGCCGTGGTCACACCCAAGGTTGAATCCAGCTTCGGTCCACCTTCAGAGCGAGAGGACCCACCAGCAAAGTGGCCAGCAATTTTCTTTCCACGTTATCTACCCCTGAGTGATTCGACGCTGAAAGAAAACACCTTGTCCTTTCGCTGCTGTATTCTCCCGCTCTCTGAGCGGACCGAAGCCGGATTAAACCTTAAGTGTGGCCACCGCCTACAAAAGACGGGGGCTTTGTTCGCCCGGGATGCACTCGCGTTCGGAAGTTCCACGCCGGGGAAGCCACTTTCCAGTCGGGCCGGGATCACCGGGTGGGAGCTCCCCTGGCTTCCCAATGAGGAGAGGCCGGGAAGGGGAGCCGTGCGGTGTCCCGGCTTGTGGACACGCGATGGGAAACTTCGGTCGGCCTATCCGGAGGTGGCAGTAGCCAAGTCGCCTGGCTGGCAGTAGCTGCGCGGCCAGTGCCCGGTCTGCAAAGCCCCCCAAAGCGGCGGAAAGCTCGGGAAGGCGCATCAGCCGAAATGCCCCGCCGGCCACGCCTGTCCACACGTGCCTACTTCAGATGCCGGGCATCCCTTGAGTCGGGATGAGTTTCGTTTCTCAGTCGTGGGTTTGTGAAAGTGGGGACGGGGCGCGATGCACCATTTCCCCACTGCAGGCGAGGGAAGGCGGGTCGAGGGTCCCGCGCAAGGAGCGCCTGGCGAGCGTGTAGATAGGATCCGCGCACCACGCGTGGTGGATTTTACGCTTCTGGGTTACATGGGCGCGTTGTCGCGAATGGAGAGTTTCGCCTTGAAAAGCGAGTGACTTTGGCACAGGCGAGGCAGGATGGAGCAGCCGTTTTTAATTTGTCGGTCGGGCTCCTGGAGTCCTCCGGATGTTCTTAAAATTCCCCGTGATTTTGCTTTTGCTCTGGTCGCTTTTCATTGTTCTTCGGTTGATAGTCAGGAGGACCTCTCTGCCTCTGGACCGGACCCTAAACCGGATCCCGAGTCAAGCATATAATTGCACATTTAAATAGTTCACAGTAATGTAAATGGGTGCGCAATTGTGCCTCTAAATGTTCGTGAACGACAACTTCCGAATGCTGATAACTGAATGCTGCGAGTTCTAATTTAAGAAGATGTTGTTACCTCCTGGTATAGGGCGGGATAAAAATGTAAATAAATAAATGCAACTGATCGCTCTTGTAGTAAGGAAAAATGCATCTTTCTAATCGTTGCGAAGTCTCCTGGCCTGATTCTTGTCAGTACTTAACGCGAGCTTTTTTATAAAAGCACTATCATTGCAAGCATGCTAAGCACATGTTTAGGCTGAAGGCGACCAGGCCATGTTTGCAGGGGGGTGTATCTTCATTTCTAAAATATACTGTTTTAAAATAAAATGGTTCAGTCAACTCTTTTGCAGCCCGCTGTAAACATACATACAATAATACCTTAAAATGTTATATGTGCACTTTTGGTTTGCTTTTGGTACATGTAAGTTTAATTGCAGTTTCTCCTGGATTTTCTATCTAAAACTAACACAATCAGGCTAAATACAAAACTTGTCCTGGAGCAATAAAGTTCTGGATTTACACAGAGCCCACTCAGATATCATCTGAAAACTCACCATCTGGACACAAGCACAAGAATATCTTGCACAGAACCTGCAACAGATAAGGATTTAGAGGTAGCATTTGTGCACTATTTATTAAACAGAAGTAAATTATGATGATGATGATGATGTAAAACAACAGTTACACACAGCAAACGA
>MTQE01001134.1:63993873-64032969 GCA_014337955.1 Aspidoscelis marmoratus | reverse complement strand
TTAATAAAACATAGTATAAAACCTGCCAATGGCATACAATCTAAAGATAATAGGTTTGTGTAGAATCATAAAATTATCATCAGATGCTGATATTGGGGGACCGAAGCACAAATTGCAATAATATGCAACCCCATTCCATCCCCAGAAAAACCTTCTGTATAGCTGTTGTTGTTAATTTTATTGCTCTTTAATTTGTTTTAGTTCTACTTTTATTTTTGTTTGCCACCTAGGGGCAATGGCATAAGGTAGTGTAGAAATCTTATTTAAATAAAAAGTTTAACAAATAAACCTTTAAATCTTCCCATGTAGCAGCAGGAGTGTCCCCCCAAAGAACTAGGTCCTTAAAAGTCTGACAAATGGCAGAGTTTGAATGGCTTCCAACCAGAAATTGTTATTTTGTATATAGATTAAAAATATTTGATAATTGGATGGCAATTTTGTTTTTACTCTTAATGGATCCTAGAAATGCCAGTGAACTGAGGGAGGTTATTGGAGAGCAGATACCCATAAGGCTGCATCCACACACTGATAACTTAGTCCACTATACTTAGATATTCCAGAATATCCATGCTTTATTCCAGAATATTCAAATTTAGTGGAATAGGTAACTGGCGTCTGGATGCAGCCTAAGATACAAATAGGTTTGTGTAGAATCATAAAATTATCCTTGGATGCTGATACTACTCATGTGTGAAAAGGCCTTCTTTTAGTGTAACGAATTTGGTTACGTTTAGAGGATGCAGCCTTTTCAGACATGGTAAAGGGCAAGATCCACACATTGCTTTGTCCTGTACTGCATAGGGTTGATGATGGGCTGGATAAAGCATGTAGAGGGGGGGGGCTCCCTAATTTATGCTGTTATTTTGATACCTTTTACATTGCTTAGCTAATTTGTCAGAGAAAAAATACCTATAGCAAAATTGCTCCAGATACAAGAGGAAATGCCTCACATGTTTAATCAGTATTCTTTAGGAATAACATTCAGAGGCACTTTCAGAACTTACCTGTAGATCTGAATCAAAGGGTCTTAATTCATATCTGTTGTAGAACATTAAATCAGGTTTACAACTGGACTAAGGGGTTTGATCTGGATCATGGAGGCATGCAGATGGCATGCTCCCATAATCTGGAACTACCAGAGGCTGCCATTCACCGTTAATGTACAAGCTTCCCAGCTTTGGAGAGGCTTGAGCTGGATCAGTGCCACCTGTGCAGACAGAGCTGATCTGACCCACACCTCCCTGTGTTACAGACCAGTAGGTCTGGTTAATCTAGATCTACAGATCTGGATAAAACGCAGGGAAGTGCAGAAAGTACTCTGAAAGAGGGGATCTAATCTTGTTCTCTTACAGCAGACCAAATCAAAAGCTGGACAACTTGGCAAAAGAAACTGCTTGCCACAATATCTCCATTAATTAAATTGAGGCATTTTCTCTTCTCTCCACAGACTATATCTAATTGCCTATGGGACAGACTCGGGTCTAATGGATTGAGAGAAAGACAAAGCTTTTATGACGAGCAGAAACAAATTAGATTAAACTGATCTTCAAAATGCATTACTCCCACTAGGTCTTAACTGCTTTACATACAATTCAATTATGAGAATACTTGAGAAGCAAGAAATCAAACAAACTCACACCCTTTGAAGGCAGTGCAAGATTCGTCTAAAGAACTGGTATTCCAAAATATATTCTTTATTAATATTGTTACAGAAACTGTCTATAAACACAATAAAATGGAATTGGAAAGCAGCCACGCAGCAGACTATTGGATGAGAATCCGTGGCAAAAAGTGGCAGAATCTAAACAAAGTTATTGTTTATCTCTAAAAACGAGAGAGCTTCACTCAAAGATAATCTTTAGGTTGCACAGAAGCCCCTTTCAATTAGCTAAAATTTCAGGCACAGAAATGTTAATGTAAGATGCTGGAGAGAATGTGTAAATTGAGTGTTTATTACCATTTGTGGGGGAATGTCTAAGAATGAAAGCGTATGTGAAGTAGGGCAGGATATTAAGATAATTTATCTATTACATGACCCCCAAACAATATGTACTGATAAATATCAGAAATAGTTGTTTCATTATTTGTTACATGATGTGACTGCATTAATTGCAAAAAAGGGGGGGGAATATAAATAGGCAAAATTGGTATAATTTTATTTGGGTACTTGTAAATGTTTGTATAAGAGAGTATACAGTTGTGGAACAGAGATACTCAAAATTTGGTCAACCCTGGATCCTGTAGCCCAGAAGGACCTGTGGAAAGGGAGGGATGGAAATGGAAGAAGTCAAAATGAAGGATAAGATCCACACATGGACTTTGTCCCACTGTGCAGGACTGATTATGGACTGGATCAAGCAATCTGGTTGGCAGAAGGCTGACCCAGCCTGGCTGGCAGCTGTGGAGCCTGGGAATGAAAGTCCCCAGCGTCAGAACTTTCTGGCCTGGGTTTTTTTACCCGGGTACCCAGACACTAGGCACTTCAAGGCCGCTTCTAGGAGGCCTGTGAAATTGCACAAGGTTCCATTTACTAGTTAGGAACACCTGGGGGCACATTTTCAAATGGTCTCCCATTGAATCAGGCTTTAGGGCCTGCTCCCATACTACATCTGTGTGAATGGACCAGTCTACAATTCAGATGCAGTACAGTATACCCCAAGGGTCTCCTGGCTTGGGCCAACAGCCCTGAGCAGAAACAACCATAAGATGGGGTGGGGGGATTAAACTGTTGTTAATCTACATTCATTCGCCTTTGCTGGGTTTTGTGCCAAAAGTAGAATTATTTACCGTGCAACCCAAGCTGTGATTGATCAGACTAGTGAGAGGTTAGATTGCACAACTGCACATGGACAACACAAATGTAGACCTTCCAATTACTGGAGGCAGCACATTCAGCAACCCTCCTGACAGCTATGTCTATTGGCGATGATCCCTGCAGTAGCAATGTGCTGGAGCCAAGAAGAATGCAGGTGGCCTGAGGTCACTGATGTCAAATCCCGTCTGCATCCATTTTACTTTGGTGGGGTGGTAACAGCACATTCCCTCTCCTGAATAAACTTTAGAAGCATCCCTGCTACAGATGCTTGGGGCCTGTTTCCACTTACTGAGCTGCAGACACACGATTCTGTGCTCCCCCATCTGTATTATTTGGATAATCCAAAATAAAGCATGGATAATTCAAAATACAATGTGTCTGAATGGGCTTTACTCTAGATTATCCAAGTAATACAGATTAAGTAAGTGCTGTATGGATGGAGCTCTAGCTGTGAAATGCTAAAATGAGCCCGTGGCTTGACCAGAAGTGGCTGGCTGCCTCCCAAACAGCAACATCTGCACCCTCTACCAGGTGTGCTGTGGCAAACGGGCATGATGGCACAACTGTGCCTGCACAGACACATGCAGTCTCCAAATCACCATGACAGCTTCTGGGTGCATGCCAGATGTTGCAGTAGATGTTGCCATGGTGATCCGACCTGCCCTGGCCACCTATGCTTTGTGTCCTGCTGGCCTGGTAGTGGGCTTTACCAGCACTTGAAGTGCAGATGACAACTGCCACGTTAGTACTTTACCAGACTAGCATGGTATTATCATACTGTGCTAGGCTGATAAGTGCAAAAAGGCCCTTGGATTGCTCTCTTAGTTACACAAGCATATCAGTCTGTCTTAGTGCTAGAATTTCAGTGCCACTTCCACAGACTTAAAATCATATGGTTTTCAGAGAACCTAATACATAGTGAATATAGAGGGTTACTTATACTAAGGATTTAAGAACCCAAGTAAATACTTACTTTACATGTATAAGCAATAGTCCCAAGTTGGGACATTTAAAAAAAAAATACTTTTGAGATTGTCAGGACTTGTAAATACTGGAACCTGTTCAAAGACTATCTTGAGTTACATTTGACCCCTGATGCTAACATATGTGCAATTTTCTTGGCAAAAGGACCGAAGATATTTGTTGTTATCCTGTTACAGGGAAATGTCAGTTTGGGCCTGGACCCCTCTGCTTTCTAGACAATTTTCTGCTGGTCTGCAGTCACTCCCATTTCTAGAACTTTTAATTTTAGCCGTAATCTGTTTTGATAGTCTGTCCTAATTGACTCTTAATATTCCTCATACTGCTACTTTGTCTGACCAGGTAGTTGGAAACCATGTCTAGGGCACTGAGTATGTTTAATAATTTGCAGATGCTTTGTGATCATGAATAAAGGCTGGCAAGATAAGCCCGAAATGAAGTACGAATTCGTTTATGTAATGCTGGCCCAGTGCTTTAAGGAAGCATACATATTTCCCAGAAAAGGATTGTGTACCAGATACTGCAGAGATGATTTGTCATTCCAGTAAGCAAAGACCTATAAAACTGAACTTCTGCTTATACAGTACATGCTAATCACTTAGTAAGCAGCTAACTAGAACTATATGACTAATTTTTTAACCTGCTAACTTGCTAATTATACCTGGAAAATCTAAAGTGAACTTCCATATTTTGGAAACCAGATTGTCCCAGTTTGCTAAGGCTTAGTCTCAATACAATTTCTCAAATTATATGAAAAATAACATAGTAGTGCTAGCTATATGGAAGGTAATGCTGTGCCCCGGTGAGCTTGCAATCTAAAATTCAGTACAGGGAAAGCAAACTGCAAAGGAATGAAGTGCAAAAGTCAGAAGGGGGAAAAGAGTCTTTGACCAGCCTTGCGTTTTGACTGCCTGCTCAGACACACCCTTGCAGTTTCTGCCAAGACTGAGAAATGATTTGCCATACCTTGTTTTGGAAAGATGCTAGAGATCAAATTTATGTGGTTGTTTACACTGAGAATGCTTTATGTTTTGAAGCGCACCCCCACAAATGCTTAATAGGAAAGGTGCCTGGGGAGAAAGCTTTGTGGAAACGAATGGAAGCAATCGTTCCTTTGTAAACTGGTCTGTCACAGGTGTTTCTGGAGGCAATCCAGCCACTTTGGGCAGAAAATTAATTTCCTGTTCATCCTTAGATAGCCAAAATTGATCTAATCTCACACTAGAAGGAAATATCATGAAGCCAGGGAAACCCAGGTCTGCAGAATCTTTAGGAGAAACATGAACAGAAACTGATTAAAGCTAAACACTGAGCTTTCTGAATTAATGTTATGCGCCTAATAGAAAAATCTGAATATTAGGAAGAGAGAGAGAGAAGAGTCTTTCCACACTTGCCAGAAGGGCAGACCAGGAAGGGACCTGCAGACATGCTTTCTGCACTCTGTTATGGTTTAAGAGAGGCTCCTCATTCGCCTAATAAGCTACATCTGTAGAAGACAGAGCGCAGATCACAATAGGGCACCCAAATTGGTGTCCCAGTCCATCTTATCGGTAGAACTCTTTAATGAGGGCTGCTGGAACACTAAAGGGTGGTACACCAGACCATGGAGGTATGCAGACAGCATACCACAGGGGACCCAGTGTAATGGGCCCTGTAAGTTCTGAATGCCAGGAATTTGAGGAGGTACCCAGCAGGCCATCCCAATGCAGATCACTTTGTTCCGCTTCAGAAGTAATTTGGAACAGATTGCCTTTTGCAGACTAGAGCACCCCACTGTGGCCTAGGATGGTGTATACAGATTAGAAACTTACTTTTGAAAATGTGCAGTAAATAATTAGAAAACCACCTTTTAAACCTCAGCTAATCCACCTTCAAAGCGACTGTAACCATCTTTCCTTTGTTAACTCTAGGAATACTAGGATTTCAGAATCTAATACTTCCCAGATCTATTTTGGTTTTGGTTTTCATTTCCAAAGGAAAGCCTTTAGCAGATTTTTTCGGGGGTGGGGGATGTAAATACAAAGTGAAGGGATCTTGCAGAGCAAGTCCATGTATAATATACAGTAGAGCATATTGAAGGAGCTTGAAATTTAGATGAAGCAAAGGTCTGTTTTATAGCAGGCACCAGATCATTAGAGTCATGCATGACACGCGCACTCTGATAAAGATAAGCAGGTCTGCAGTCTGGCATTCCTGTGGCTCTTTGTTCCTGGCATTTGCTCCCCCCCCCTTGCTGTAGAAACAGCAATTGTTGGGAGGAGTCTACTGAATTAATACTTCCCTTAGAATCAATATCTGTTTTGACTTCGAATTAACCTCTGTTCAGTTTATCTTCACTTTGTTTTATGGGCCATTGCTTTTCTTATAAAGCATCCTGTGGGGTATTTCTTATGCTGTTGAGTGTTCTAAACACTGTTGTTGGGTGCCATTCAGTTGAGGCCAACACTTGGTTGACTACAGAGCTCTAGGTGCTTTAAGTGGCACAGATAGAGAAGTGGTTTGCGAGTCTAGGGAAAAGCTGTGAACAGAACTTGCAACCTCTGTCACTTGAGTTGAGCTTCTGATGACTTCCTAGAGAAATCCTCCAGTTTTCCTGGTGAGAGTACAGAAGTGGTTTGCTTTGGCCTTCTTCTGGGACATTGTTGAGCTTTTCAGTATAGCTATTTTCTATCTACATACTAACCAGGTCCATCCACGGCCTGACAGTCTGCACTAATGTATGGTCAGCAGAAATCTATTCTAGGCTGTAATGCAGAATAAGGTTCAGTGCAGAAAGGGCTCAACTCTGCATTGGCATAGTACTATTCCAGCCCAAAACTGTCCCAAGAGGGAGCCAGTTTGGTCGTGTAGTTAGGGAGCCGGACTCTTATCTGGGAATATCGGATTCGATTCTGCCCTTCCCCAAGAAGCCAGCTCGGTGACCTTGGGCTAGTCAGAGCTCTCTCTGAACTGTCACAGCCCCACCTACCTCACAGGGTGTTCTGTTGGGAGAAGGAGAATAGAAAACTTTGTCAGCTGCTTTGAGTCCCCTTAAAACAGTGGTTCTCAACCTGGGGGTCGGGACCCCTTTGGGGGTCGAATTACCCTTTCAGAGGGGTCACGACGAGCCTCCCTCCGCCTTTCCCTCCCACCTCCCAGCTGCTCCGCCCCCGTGGTTGGGGGTCCCCACAACATGAGGAACTCCATTAAGGGGTCGCAGCATTAGGAAGGTTGAGAACTGCTGCCTTAAAAGGTGAGAAAAGCGGGATAGAAAAGCCAACTCTTCTTCTATTCCAGATTAGCTATAGGCTTATTTGAAGAGGTCTACAACCATCTTAAGACACCTTTCAGCCCCATCTTCAAAGATCATTTTCAAAACCCCAGCACAGAGGTAGGCATGCTACCTGTGCAGCCCTGCCCTTATTCGCTAGACATGGAAGGATTGAATGGTCTTGGGTGGGAAATGAGCTGTGGCACTGTGCCTCCATATTGCTGTAGGTGTTGGTCTGGGATGCACCATATCTCTGCTCACAAAAGGTCTACAGAACCTGCTGTGCTTGGTCTGGAAATGTTAAACTAAGACCATTTCTACACTCCTTGCCCACAGCAGTATCATCCATGTGATATAATCAGTAATACAAGTTCCTCCTACTTCCCCGCATGAAGTCGCTAAAGCCTATTAGAATATCTCTTTCATCTGTGTGTAAACAATGAAGGAGTAGGAGCCCCCTTGTGTATTCAAAATCCTGTTATCTCTACAAGCTCTAGGTCAGTGATGGCGAGTCAAAATTCGCAAGAAAATCTAGCTTAACTCGGGTGCTGTGTCACATCTAGAAATATCCATAATTTTGTGATATTTGTAGCTCTAGTAAAAAAGTTATATTTTTGATATATGTATTTTATTAAAAGCAAAAACAATTCTTTAGTGACTTTTGTTGCTGAATTTCGTTTGCTAAATCTTCAATTGAAAGTTGGTATTTGGTGCACTTCAAGAACAAGCAAGCACTACACACCCAGGTGCCAGGGTGACCATGTGTGTCACCCAAAAGGGCTTGGCATGTCACCTGTGACACGCATGTCATAGGTTGGCCATCACTGCTCTAGGTGAATAGTAAGTTCAACTCTTCTGGAGTTCATGCGGAATATGGAATGTACCTTGAATAAATGTGTAGTACATAACTCAGCATGGATGGTGGTGGTGTTCTTTTCATCCATTACACTATTTAAACATTAAAATGTATTTTCATTTTTCTTCCCCAGTTAGTCCTACATATATATAAATATAGATACTAGAGGAATCGATAATTGATGTTATTCCATTTTATGCCCAGCAGATCCTTTACAATAAATGTAGCTTTCTCAATTTAATTGCTATTTCATCGTTATTGTTTAGCTTGATGGAGAGCTATTCATACAGTTAAGTCTATCGCATAATGAAAAGTACTTTCGCGCAATGGCATCATTGTACAAACTCTGCAGTGGATATAAATGATTTTGAGGGCCACGTTAATCATTGGAAAACAGAAAAATAATTAAGGAAGGTGCCTTTAGCTGCTAAGTTACCACTTAAGCAAGTTTTATGAGACAGCTAAAGATGTCATAAGGAAAATTATCATTTTTTTCCAGAAATAAAGTCCATTAGCTCTCTTGCAGTTGTCCTCTAATCCTGTTATAGGTGTTTACATCAGGAAGACAATTTGACATAGCAGGACTTAATCTCATCAAGTCCATGCTGATAGTTCTCCATTTTTGTTCTCACCATTACTCTGTTGGCTCTGTACAGCTTTTACAACTTCCGGTCAAGTTTACAGATTGGTAATTCATTTGGGTGTTCTCTTTCCCTTTAAATATATATATTTGGAAAGAGTCTTTGCCCAAATAGACACTTAAATATTGTATTAACACTTTGTTTTTGTTTCAGATTAAATAATCAGGTTGCTCTTTGATGTGTCTGCCTCCTGTCTGATAAAAGAATTGATGTTTTCTAATATTACAACATCAGCAGATAAAAGGAGAGGATCTGGCTGAGATTTCAAGCCTTTCAGAATGTATTGACAAAGGAATTCAATGGGTAGAATTATGCACCTTTTGAATTTATGCCTGGTGTGCTACTGTTAAAGCCAGCAGAGCAGACATTGATTCTGTGTGCATCAATGTTACTCGGCAAAAATCAGTACTATTTTCTCTGCCTTAATCAATACTACTTCTGCTTCTAAGCTCTGCTGCCATAGGCCTAGAGAAGGGGTGCTGAAATGGAATGGTGTAATTCAAGAAAATCTGGAGGGTCACAGGTGAGGAAGCAAGACAATTTGTAGAGCTGATTTAATTCTTATTCTGGAATAATTTGTGCAAAAGAAAACAGTCAGGAATGTTACCTTGGAGGCTGAGAGGGAAGCCCTTGTACCTTTTAAAGTCCTGTGATAGATTTAGGAGACCATCCCCCAAGCTATGGAACAATCTTCCCTAGGCCTTTTCGTTGATGAGCTTTTGCATTTATGAAAAGCATTCTTGTTTACGCAGACTTTTGGTAACTAGTTCTGCCCTTTGGGGTAAGGTTGTGTATCATGTTTAACTACCATGAAATTATGATGTAGGGTGATAGAAACATCCGATCAATTATAATACCCCCACACTCTCAGACAGAATTCATCTTAGATCTCATAGAATTATGCTGCAGATTACAGATCTGTCTATAGCACTAGATGTACAAGCAAAACATTACAAAAAAGAAACTTATTAATAGGTATTTAGATCCTGCTAGATTATAACCACAGGTAGATTCAGTCCAAAATTTTCTTGCCAACCTGGATCTCTGTTTAGTGTAGAGGCAATCACTTGATGGAATTCACTTACTCTAGAGATTGATGTCATTTGTTCGTCATTATTTGTTGAAAACCTTTTTTATTTGCCTATATATTTGATTATCAGTTATCACTAATTTCTACTCCAAAAATATTACAGGGCTATCTATCTATCTATCTATCTATCTATCTATCTATCTATCTATCTATCTATCTATCTATCTATCTATCTATCTATCTATCTATCTATCTATCTATCTATCTATCTATCTATCTCCCATCCTCTACTCCAAGATCTCAGGGCGGGTAACAGCATTTATAATCCAATTCATTAAAACAGTAAACACTCTGTATTAAAATGTTAGTATCTGTAAATACTTTGTGATTGAATCCTGCCCTATAACCTATTCAAGGCAGCTTGCAATGTTAAATTTAGATTTAATTTTAAAATGAAATCGATAGGAAGATTAATCTACAGAAATTAAAAAGTCTTAAGAGGCTGTCCAGAGGGACATGCCAGCCAGGTTGACCAAAATTGTTCTCAGCTGTCTTCTAAATCTAGTTATGGGAGAAGCTTGCCTTCCCATCAGGTGGAGATTTATTTCACAAAGTTAGTGCTGCTACAGGTAGAATTGTCAGCAAGCCAGCTTTAGGTGACCTTTATCTCTAGTACAGCTGGTATGAGATAAGGCAGTCTTTCAGAAAGCCAAGTCCAAAGCCATTTAGGGCTTTACAGATTAGAACCAAAACCTTGAATTGGGCTTAGTACACTGTTTTCTGCTTTTCAGCTGCATTTTGTTGTTCCCTGTTTGGTGCCATAAAGTTGGGGTCAGCGACTGGTATCTACAAGGACATTTCCCATGAAGCTTAATGACTTCAAAATTTTTATATAGGAAGTAGTGTGCAAATATTTTAAGTAAATACTGTAGACTTTAGAGAGCTTTCCACACCTGCAGCACTATAACTTTGTTGTTGCAGTTGCACGCCGCAACCTGAAATCTTGGCTCTGGGAAACCTGGTTGGAGGCAGCCTATGGCTACCTCGATCTTGGCTGCAGTTCTGGAAACCACAGCGATGCTTGGTTACAACCCAAGGGCTGTAACGATGCTTGGTACCAGAGGTTACTGGTACGATCCACCGAGTGTTGCAGAAGTAAATCCCTTATTCGCCACCAGCAAGCTATAAGAGATCACCATGTGCTCCTATGGTGAGTTAAAGAGAGAGCACAGGGGAAAGAAGCCAGTTGGGAGACAGGATGAGCTGGAAAGAGACAGAGTTTAATTTTCCTCGGCTTAAATACAGCAGTCAGTGGAGGTGTGGCGGGAATGATGTAAAGGCACAATCCAAGGAGGTGATAGGTGGAGCTGTATCAGGTGAGCAGGTCAGAAGTCCTTCTGATGTCACATCCTGTGGCGAGAGGCGGGGAGGATCCTCAAACAGGAAGAGAAGGTTGTTCTCTATGGGGAACATGTGGCCGGGGAGCCATTATGCCCCAAGGCTAAGAGTCCAGCACCCTGCTGGTGCCGAGTGTGTACTGCAAGCTTATGGGACAGAAAATTAGTTGTTAGTCTTAAGGCTTGTCTTCTTGGTCAGCAAGGGGCTTGGAGGCTGGAAGCGAAACTTAGGGAAACTTGAGCAGCTTTTTATGATTACAACACTTGGTCCCAAACATGTGAAGCCATCATCCCTACACTGAACCTCTTAAATTTTCTGTAAGAACCCTGTAGACAGTTGCTTGTTTTATTGTGGTACTGGAAATATTTAGAATCAAAACACTAGAAGGAATCTCCATCTTCAGTCATTTCCCTTCACAGCCACTTCCCCTGTCATGATTTCTCCTTACCCTTGTGGCCAAAAGAGGCAGCAAGGGGTGTTTTTCCACTGTCACTTGAAGTACCCATTAGGTACCCATTCATGGGTACTTAATGGGTACTTCTAGTGGCAATGGGAAAACACCCAAGGAAAAGGTCAGATGGCAAGCAAACCACAGGAAGTCAAAGAACCAGCTGTTTTCTAGGAGCTTGTTTGTGTTTGGCCTGGGCAGGTGGAACACTCTTCCTCTGGGATGCAGATGTTTTATAGAGTCTTGAGTTTGTGTGGGTGTTCATTCTGAGTCTTAATTGCTCTGTATTGTCAAGCTAAATCTCATTCAATTATGATGCATGATCAGAGGTGGGAGGGGAGGAACTGGATCCAGCACAAAGCTAGGTGTAGCAGCAAGTAAACTCCATTTGTCTCACCACAGCTCCTGGGCACTGCTATAAGCAGAACCTCACCTCACAACCACAAGGTTTCAGCCCAGACCCACTACAGCACACTGGAAATAGCCTCAGAAGTTAGCCATTTTTGGTGTTTGAGAAATGTAGTCTGGGAGGAAATCTCTCCCAGTAATTCACTCCTTCCTCTTCCATACATCCTTAGGTGGGAGGGGAAGGGAGAGAATCAGCCCCTGGGAGCAGTTTCTTCAAAGCTTACACTTAGGCTGCCCCCTGGAACAGCTGCAGCGACTTAGGGACGGGCGAATTAAAAGGCCACGACCATGAAGCTTCTGAGAGGAGATATCAGACAACCATACGGATAGACCCATAGTTCATGCTGCCTATTCCAGAGTACTCCCTGAAGTTTTGACAAGGCTAAACATTCTCAGATTTTGCAGCCTTTGGCTATATAAAAGTCCAGGATGTCAAGCACCGTAAAACAAGTTAGGTTGGGAGAAAGTGACTAGTTGAAAGACGTCTCCCATTACCTGGGAAATTATATTTGCAGCGTTTCTGCCCAAGTATAGGATGAAGTAGGACTGTTTCATTTGAGTTACTCTTCTGCTACAGCTATCCTAACTAAGGAGTTACTTAGTGGATTTCCTAAATATTCCTCAGAATGACAGGGGCATTCAGATATGTGCCCGTTGCCAACTATGGTGTTCCTGTTTTCAGGAATGTTTGCTAGCAAAATTTTGGGTTTAAAAATCTCTTTTAAATTAATATTGTAAAACCTTTTGATTTAAATATTTTAAATTCATGTAGTGCTTTTACTTCTTTTACCCTGGCTCCGGTACCAATGACTGTGATTTAATGGTTTAAATTACTGTGCAATTTAGCATATACCTGATTAGAAGTAAGCAGTGTTGAATGCAGTGGTACTTATTCAGAAAATTAAATGGATGTAACTCTGTAATCTTACATGTACTTGTAGGATCAACATGTAACTACAGCTAAACTGTCTTGCAACTTTTTATGTTAATTTAATACACTGAAACATATTTTCATGTTAAGCTGTATCATTGTAGAACAATGTTTTCTCCATCTCTATGCTATAGCAGGAGGGTGTCAGGATTTAAGGATATAAAAACAAAACCTACATCTCTTTGGTAGTATTTAAGTACATTATTTGCTAGGGATTTGTGGTCCCTGATCTGTTTTTCAGACATTGTATTGGAGCATGCAGTTTATCTATCAAATACCAAATTGTGCACTTTGTGTGGGTGTCTTGTCATTTAGAAACTGCCAGATAGAATATTTTATGATCTCTCTGTAAAGCAGATGTTAGGACCTGAGAATATTTGACTGCTTTCTATCAGTGTATTATTTGTGCCAAGAGACATTGAGACAGTTGTCAGATTGATGTTATGGAAGCAGAGGCAGTACAGTATTTATTAATTTGAGTTATTGCTTACAAAGATCCTGAGTCTTGTACATGCAAAATCATCTGGATTAGTGATACAGTTTTGTGATGGTGCCAGAACTGAAGACATCAGAGTGACATCTGGGAAAGGAAACTTAATTTCTTCTTGATGGAGATGAAGATTCGATTATTGGAAGGTGTTGCCTGTAGAATAAAGACTGAAGAAATCACAGTTTGAAAAGCAGAAAAAGAAGTAACCCAGGATACTTTTTTTTTAACAGATCGGTTCCTCTGTCCCTTTTTGCAGATTAAAGAAGTTTTCCCCAAAGTTCCTCTAGCATGTCCTCAAGGATGAATGGAAGTGATCGAAACAACAGGACGAGGCCAGGCACGCCGCCCCAAGAAACTGCATCAGGTAAAAATAGTTCATTGATAGAGGACCAATAATCATTTATGTTTACTAGTAGGTTTACATCTCTGGTATCTTTTGTAATTGGAGGAGAAAAAGGAAAAGCCTGCATTCCCCTGGTGTCGAACTGTTTAGTAAGCTTAACTGCAAGTGCAGCTTTTCCCAGGTGAAGGGAGGGGGCAACCCAAGGTTTGCTCCCCAAGTCTTGGGTGAATGTTTGGTGGGGGGCTTCTGTTGAAACCAATGCAGTGGTGACAAACCACAGACCAAACTGTTGTGGATGATTTGTTGATACAAACAAGCATTGAGCAAGGATGGGGATTAAGCCTTCTCCTGCAGTCACCTGCACCAGCCTCTACCGCTAGCACACCCAGCCATTAGCTGCTGCAGTTTAACTTGACTGGTACTCAGTGCCACCAGGTCTTTGCAGAGGGAATCCTATTCCTTCCCCTCCAACCGGATATCCTGGGAGTGCCAAAAGTGATTGAAGATGGGTCCTTGTTTATCCTTCTCAAGGATCAACAGTCTAGTGTTTAACAAACAGTTTTATTACAAATAAATAAGGAAAGCAAAGTCATAACAAAAAATACAGTTTGGTTGTAGCAAGCAAAAGGCTTCAGTTGTACCTGAATGGAATTGAGACATTTTTGCAAGATATTAGATCAGTTGCATCACAAAGTGACAGGTTACCAAAGCAACACGAAAGAAATTCACCCCACTTCTTTCAGTTGTAAGCTGACTTCAGTAGATGGTTGGCATCTAGCTAGGCATAACTTGAGCTGGTTACTCAGTGGAGCTTCTGGGTCCCTCTCTCTTGTGGTACTCTCAATACGAAGATGCTCCTTCCCCAGGACACCAGATTTTCTGCCTCTTTAGCCTAAAACCCCTCCCCTGCTTACCTCTGCTTGACTTTAGGCTAAAATTTGCTCTGACAGCCTCATGTCTAGTCCAGGTTTGTATCTAATTCTTGTTCAAAACCCCATGGGGTGTTGTGAGATTCCCACCATGAGGCATTCTGGCTCTCTCAAGGTATTGTAGGGTAGGAAATACAGTACCAAAACCAGATCCTAGATTTATTTGGTCATGATTTTAAAAACAATTTTGATTTTGCTCTAGTACATGCTTACCTAGGAATAAGGTGGCTTCTACTGAAGACAAGGTAAGTAATATGACAGAGTGGGTGCTGCCGTGTACCTGTATACTCTGCAGGAATCGTGTTATGCAAGGCAGCACAGTTTAACGGCTATAGTGTCAGATGGGAAACTAGAAGTCCCTCTGTGTTTGCATCCCTACTCAGCCATGGAAGCACACTAGATGACCTGGCTTAGGCCATTCTCTGCCTCTCAGACAAACCTGAAGGAGAGGAGAATAATAATACTTTGAGCTCTTTTTTGGAGCGGGGTCTGTTTATTCCCAAGAAGGCTTGGGAACACAAGGGACTCATAGCCTAAAACTCTTTCTGCACTGGGCTTTATTCCAGATTATATCCCATAATATAGGGGTCATCCATCCACATGCTGGTGCAGACTACAGCAAGTCTGGAGTGGGGCCTGCCACAGTATGCATTAGCATGTGGGAAGGAGACCCCTATTGTGTGGTATAATCCCAGATAAAGCCCAATGCAGAAAGGATCTAAGTCTACCAAGCCAGGGACACCCAAATGACAGGCCAAATCATGACACTTCAAGTGTCCAGGGCTGCATTACAAAAACCAAATTCTTGTTACTTATGTAAGAGCAAAACTGTGCTATTTCTTCTTACTTGCTTATTTATTCTTAGTCTTTATATTCTGCCTCTTCCCAGGACACTTTAAAACAGAAGGGCAATATCAAAAGCTTAAAAGTACGTAAAATACAACCCTCTTTCCCTAGCAGAACATATTCAGGGGACCCTAAAGATCATAGGAAGGTGTTGGTCATTTGAAGTCACAAACTGAGGTCATCACTAGCAAGAGTCAATTTAAAATAAAGAACACGAAGCCATCTTTAGCTGACTTACCAAAATTAATCATAGTTCATGCAAACCACAGTCGCTAGTTCTGTCAGTTAAAACTTGAGCCAATTGTTGCTGGGTTTAGTTGTGCTATTCAACTTGTTTCTAACTATATTTAGAAGGTACATCAGGTGAAATGTTTTTGAGGTAGAATAAATAATTAAGCTGGGATCAGTTGGGGCATCCTAAAGCAGTAGATAAGAGACAGGCAAAAGTTGGAATTTAGCCTTGGGGTGATAAAACTTCCAACTGACGAGTTCTGTGAAGTTCTGTTGAGGGAGGTGAAGTCTGGGTAAATCATGTGCTATACAGAATTTAATTAGTCCTTAGTGATGCATTTTTAAATGTAATTGGCTAACCGTATATGAAAATGCAAACATGTAGCCAGAGTTGTCTTTTTCTATTCCTGTTTCATTTCCCTATATAAGGATGTTTAAAGAATCACAAAGTGTGACTTTTGTTTTGGATAGTCTAAGAACACTTACAATAAAACCACACATTTCTCTGATTTTCTTTGGTCCTGCGTGGTTCTTCCACAGACCTTATACAAAGTTCTCTGGGAATATATTTTGCTAATGTCATTTCAACTTGCCCACTGAGTTAGCATGAGTAAGATTATGCTTTTAGAGTGCCAGACACAGACTCAGAAAGCAAAACATACTGTGAGAAGTCATTTTGTTGAGGATTTATGTCATGCTGAGGTGTGATTACTCCCGCCAAGTAGTGCCTTACTACTAGAAGTATCATTTATACACTGGCAGATGGCTCAAGGGAAAGTAATGAGGATTGTAAAAGATTGAATAAAATAATTGCATTGTATTGTAAAAAAAAAAGATACTGAAAGTATTCAATTCAGTTGTAGTCTCTAGTGGGCCTGTGAGAATACAGTGTGGCCCTTTCTACACTGGGTCTTATTCTGGATTATATCTTGGAGTGGGGACCTACCATCCGGATGCTAGTGCAGACTACAGCAGACCCCACCCAAGATGTAAAAGGACCACACTGTTTTCACAAAAATGATTACTTAGGTATTTTGCAGTCTGGAATGGAATCTGGTCTCTTTGCTATCCATCTGGCCATACTTCCTCTCATTTCTTAGTTTTTAGTTCCCCATTGCATGTCAAAGACTTTGCAGACATTAAGGCTGCATCCCGATATCAGTTACTTGTTCCATTATATTTGGATATTCCAGAATAAAGCATGGATATTCTAAAATATCCATGCTTTATTCTGAAATATCCAAATGTACCAGAATAAGTAACTGACATCGGGATGCAGCCTGAGACCAAAGTGGGCTACACTCAAAATATTTTTCACTAAATATTTTTTGGCAAATATATTTCGTGTTCTCGGGCCTTCTCTCATCCACTTTTTCTAGCACAGAATGATTAGGTGAAGGTAAGAGAAATATTCCTGAAGCGTCTTAGAGAAGACTATGAGATGGCATTGTTCACATAAACCAGGCTCTCCCTCTCTTAAACATTCTGTGTTAGCAGGAGGGTAACACACTGACTCTCTGAGGGTGTGTGTGTGCGTGCGTGCGTGCGTGCGTGCGTGCGTGTGTGTGTGTGTGTGTGTGTGTGTGTGTGTGTGACTGGCTACTAAGGAAGCCACAACCCTTTCCTGACTTGTAATATTAACTGTAAACGCTACTGAGATCATAAATCTTCAGTATGGAAGTAATGGACGTACTCTGTTGTGGAAATACATCCATTATTTATAGCTATAGATTTTGTACTAAATAAACCTTTTTTTGCTTTCTTTTGAAGAATTTTGAGAGGGATACTCTACAGAATTGAAGATCTGTACAGATTCTGTTGTTTGTGAATAATTGTAAAATGCCTTCTTAGCGTTTACCAGGAAATAAGGCCATCTGGGCAGGAAGAGGCTTCTTACTGTCCTTTTTACATGTAGATATGTCTTCTAACATTATCCTTTGTTTCCCAAAGAGGAGGAATAAGAAGGGGAGTGGAGCAAAGGCCAACAGTGAAGAGAAAAAGAAATAAAATGCACACTTAGCCTTCTGCCTTATGCTGTGTTCACAATCAGTAAAAAAGCTTCTCTAAAGCAGCTTAGAGGAGGCTTCACTATGGGATTCTTCACATACAAGTTTGTCCCCGCAAGTAAACATTCTGTGCTAAAAAAGGCTGATTAATGTTTTGTTTGTATATTGTTTGTATTTTACTGTAAGCCACCTAGATATCTTAGGATATGGGGAGGGAGGGATAAACAGACAAATAAGAGAAGGCTTAAGAACAAGAGGGCCGAATTCTGTAGTCTCTAAGTCACTTCTGGTCCACTTTGGGTGTTTTTCCACTGTCACTAGAAGTACCCATTAAGTACCCAATAATGGGTACAAAAATGCCATTACGTACCCATTAATGGGTACTTCTAGTGACAGTGGACAAACACCCTTTATTCACTACGTGTAAATTATTTATTTGATTATTTGCATTTTTATCCTGCTCTGTACCAAAAGGTCTCAGGGCCGGTTACAGCAATAAAAACAAAATATAAAATGCAGCCTCAGTTAGTCCCTACTGCCCATCAGCCAACATATAAGTGGTACTGTACTTTAAGACCTCCCAGACTGCTCAGACTTCCATTTCACCAACCATCCACTTTGACTAGCTAGCTGGTTGCACCTATTTCCTCCTTCTTTTCTTCTCTAACAGCATTTTATTACTGTTGGACTTGGTTGCCCTGGCCTCTTAAATTATACTTTAAAAAGAAATTTGCATATCTTTAGGATGCCCTCAGGCCAGTTCATACCCCGTTTCAGCTTTTCTTCTCTTTATGGTTGTTATCTATCAAATTATGGTTCAATCACTAAATAGTCAAAACTTGGTGGGTAACTGTTAATGAGGATGGTAGTGACAGAAATGTTTGAATTCTTCGAACAAGCATTGGATTCCTTGATTTATGGTGATTAAGAGAATTCTTGGATTGTATGCTGTGTTTATTTCACGTAATGTGTGCGGATGTGACACACACATGCATGCATACACACAAACGTGTGTGTGTGAGGGGGAGGGGGAGGGAGGGAGGGAAGGTAAAATGTAATCAGTTTGAAGCCACCCCTTACCACTTGTTTCAAAAAGTGTGGATTTTGAAATGGGGTTTGGTACCCTCGCTAAATATGATTATTGGAAGGAGAACCCTTTCCAAAGGCTTAGGGCAGTGATACCAAGGCGAAATGCCCTTAACAAGTTTAGAGCATCTCTTGGCAAGTGTTTTCTAAGGCTATGTTTAGGCAGGAGCAGCAGAAGAGTTGACTTTTCTACCCTGCTTTTTCACCCATTTAAGGGGACTTAAAGCATCTGACAAAGCTTTCTATTCTTCTCCTCACAACAGAATACCCTGTGAGGTGGGTGGGGCTGTGAGAGCTCAGAAAGACTAGCCCAAGGTCACCCAGCTGCCTTCATGGTGGAGTGCGGAACCAAACCTTGTATTCCCATATAAAAGTCCGGCTCCCTAACCCCCAGACCGAAGGGGTACCTCATAGGCATCTAAGAAAGACAGAGGTTCTCAAATCCACCTTTTCCAGCACAGACTGATAGAGGCTGGTGTGTGGACAATCACACCTCAAAGCCCCTCAAAGCCACCTCAGAGGTACCCCCCCCCCAAAGATGCTATTTTTCTGTGTTTCATTTCCTGCATCCACAACATTTGTTGTTGTTTAATGTTTTATTAACCAGTGAGTCAGCTGTTACTTCTGAACTAGCAGAACATGATGTGAGATGTACCTTTCTTTCATTTAAAAGAAAACATGCACAGGAGACTAAGCAGTAATTTTGAACACAACCTAACCCATAATTTTAGAAAATGTGCTTGAAATTTTTATTGTGTTTAGTTCTGAAAGATAATTGGAGGGTTTTTCATGCCTATGCATTTTAGGAATGCATCTTTTGTCTGAAAGTAAAATGTGTTTATAGAATCTAGTAGTAATCAATGGCAATAGCGTAAGAGCACCATCTAGTGGCCTTGGGTATCAGGTGCCTTTGATCACTCTTCACTTTACAGCTGTGAAGTGTTGCCTTCATAGGGGACAAAAGCCCTTGCCTTCAGAGACTCTTAATACAAAAAAGTCCCTCTGTTCCTATACTCTGCATACCAGACTTGTTTTCTTTCTCCTGGGTTCTGTCTTATGCCCTGTGTTGCCCAGTTCATGAGTTTCAGCCCTGCTGTTTTCCAAACCAGCCACAGACCTAACACTAACCTTCCATCTCCATTTTTATGATGGTGAACTTTACCACTTTGCTTCCTTGCCTGTCTTGGTCGCTGAACTATTTCCTAACGCCTGTTTTTGCTCTGTGCTTCTGGGCTGCTTACCTAGACTATTTTTCTGGCTTATATAAATGAAGTTTGGCTTCTCGGTTCGACTTTGGAAGAATCTTGCCTTACTCTAATACCTTGAAGGCAAACCAACTTAACACTTTGTGCTCTTGAACCTCCAGAGGAAGGCTGTTCCAGTGTCTGGGGGCCACCACAGAAAATGCCCTTTTGTGTGTCACCACCCCTTGCACCTCTGAAAGAAGTGAAACCACAAGACTTTCTCCTTAAAATCTCAGTACTTGGGCAAGTTTGTATGAGAGGAGATGCTCCTTCGGTTAACCTTTGCTCCTATGCCCACCTGCTCTTGCTGTCGCCAAGCTTTACTGCGGTTCAGCTAAGCCCCTCTACCTCTGTTCCTGCTCAGCCTTGCTCCTGGGCTGCCTTCTCCTCCTTCCTAGCATAGCTCTGGCTGTGCCCCTAGTTCCAGTTACCAGTCCTGCTCAGGAACCAGAATTCTACTGAGTCCTGCTCCCAGTTCATTCTGTTCTCTGAACTATATCCTAACAAAGAGTTGGGTCCTGTGAGAGCTACCCATGTCTAGAATGTACGATACTGAGCTTGAAGCTATTCTTGGAGATGTGGAACTGCCATGTATTAATAAAAGCCATATGGAGATGATCGTATAGGCTGTGATAATATGACAGCATTAACACATTTTTCATGCTTTTTCCCCTGGTGACCTGGCCCAGTTTCTTCAGAGGGGCCAGTTTTACTAATCTCTCATATTAAGACATTTTCAGATTGCACCAGTTTCTGTCTGCAGTTTCATCTTGCCATTTCCACGTCTCTTGGCCCTTTCTGCATGCCCTCTTAAGGTTCACTGGTAGAGCCCTAATCTAGAACACAGGAGGCATGCAGAAGGCACGCCTCAGTGTTCCGGTATTGCCAGAACATTTTTCATTCCGCCATCCTCCACCACCACCACACCCCAAAAAAACCCACTAATTCAGATCAGTATCATCAATGCAGGTGGTGCTGATTTTGCTCATAACTCCCTGCAGTCTAGATCAGTGGACCAAGCAGTTCCAGACCCACTGCCCTGGATTAAAAGGAGGTAAATGCAGAAAGGGCCCAAGTTAGGTTTAGTATATTGCTAAAGCAAGATAGACTTTGGGACTTAAGAATGTACGGGCCTTGTTGGATCAGACCAGTGTCCCATTTAGTTCCATATCCTCTTCTCCCAGAGACTACAGACGGCCTGTGGGAAGTCAGCAAAAAGGACGTGAGCACAACAGTCTCTCAAACCTCTGCCAACTTTATTTTACATTGCAGAGTGAATAGACACAGCAACGCAGCCTCATGCATCCTTGCTAAGAATAACACCCTACTTAGTTTGTTCAGCCATTGTATCAGGAAAGGCAAGAGTACAGATTGGGCAATTCAAATATAAATCAGAGCCAAGGGAAAAAAAATATCATCTGCAGGAATTTTCTAAAAGTAGCAGTGGGATGAAGAGTTTTAATTAACAGTGTCTTTTTAGAATAATAATTTTTAGCTAGGCAAGCTACCAATTATTGGGGTAGTTGCAGCACAGAAGTTGCATCAAAAACCACAAAATAGAAGCCCCTTTGGTCAAACATTTTCTAGATGAACATCACTCTTTTGATTCATTCAAATTCTGGTGCATAGATGGGATATCCAATATTAAGAACATAAAACAATTACAAATATTGGAACTCAAATGGATTCATCGTTTGTAATCTGAATCCCCGGTGGGCTTAAATGAAAATGTGAATTGGTTAGTTTGAGTTTTTCACTGTCCTTCCACACCCTTAGTTTTCCCTAAGTTCTTGTCTTTAGTCTTGGCAGGATCATTCCCATTACTGGTTTAGTTTGTTATATAAGAGACACTGTGAGCAGGATAAGCACATTACAAACTTGGTATTGAACAGAGTCACATTGTGTGAGCTGTGGTATCTGATATTTTATAAACTTTTATAATACTTACAGGCCACTGAAGAAGACTGGTAGTCGAAACGCGTTTGGCCTTGTGTTTTGATATTTTTACTATTACTATATTACTTGTTTTTTATTATTATTATTTTTAGCATTTATACACTTCATAAACTTTTCAGTGGGGTATTGCTACCCTTTTAGAAATTTCTCTGGTGCTCCTGCTTCAGATTTCATTTACTTCTTTATTTGTTATATTTGCCTTTCTACACCTGTTTGTGGGTCTTATTTTATCCTGTTTATTGATATATTTTGGCAGAACCCTTTTGTTGCATTTTTTTTCCCTCCTTTCTGGTCATATTCAAGGTACTGTATTTATCTGAATTTGATTTCTCAGCACAGCTACTACTCATGTTTGTCAAAAGCAACGTCATTGTTTGCACAAATGGAAGTCTGATTTGCATAACAAAGCTTTTTTTTTTTCTTGAAGAGGACACCCTGCCCTTGGCAAATATCACCAGTGCTCCATCCAGTCCGGTCTGTGTTACAGGCCATTACCTTCATAGCCTTGAAATAATGCAATTCAGTGTTGCCATTCTTTAAAATATATTATTTTATTCATGCCAATATTGTAGTGAAACATGTCCCTTGGATTTGAGTTGAACTTTGAGTAGAATGTACTGTATTTATTGTAGCAATCCATATTCTGGTTTCTCACTAACTCTGGCAGGAAAGAAGCCACAATATATGCTTTTGCTTTATGTTCGTATCAAAAAGCCTGTTTTATTGCACTCATGGAAACCTAAACAGTTTTGGAAGCCAAGGTTATGAAATCCAACCATACAGTGGCTGATACTATCATAGCACTGGTTATATACATGGGCTTAAAAAGTTATATAGGAGTACAATAAAAATTAGAGTTTATAGTAATAAAAATCTTTTGGGAAAGGAAAACCCATTCACACTGGGAAGGCCAAAGTAAATATATAAGGACATAAGAGGTGCCCTGCTGAATCGGGCCACAGCCCATCTAGTCTACCATAAGCCCACAAATTGCTTATGGACATCTCAAGCAGAAGATGGAGGCAAACCTGCACATGGGCTCTAGAGACACCCTGCCTGTCTCTTCAACCTGGAGGCATATTTTGAGTTGTAGTGAAGATCTGATAAGAAATGGCTTTTGGCAGTAACAACCTAAGCTGCCATCTGGCTTTCAGCCTAATATAACACATTCAACCTAAAACTTGGGAAGGATAGCATGCTTAAAGGTTATTAGTGTTGTGATAGCATTGCTGTATGCATGTGCCTGATATTTCAGATGTGTTGTGTAGCTTTGATCTGGACAGAAGGAACCCCTGAGCCCAGCTGTTTTATTAGGGCATTATGAAAGGAAATCTAGGAAAGACAAGGTGACCTGTAAACCTTCACCCATTGCAGGACTTTTAACACCAGGTCTGATGAGTGCAGGCTCATTTTGCAGAAGGCACAAAATCCTGGCTCTACACACTTCTGCGCTTGTCAGTTCTTGTCCAAAATTTGGTGGATGCAGCTTTGTCTATGCTAGCTTGGAGAAACTTTATCCCTGAACATACACCTGGAGAGAGGGAGATGCTAATATAGGTGTGAGTCAGAATCACAGCAGACCCACCTCCCTGGATGTGGCTCCCATGTGCTCTATCAGTGATGACTTTCTGCATACTGCTGCATTGCTTCCAGCTCCTGTTGCGGTGGCTCTAATTTCACTCTCACTCCACTGTCAGAACTCTTTTAAGAGGTTTGGTGATACTTTGAATGCTTGGGTACCCTGGGAGCACTTGAGTGGCATATATGCTTGTGCGGCGTGTGAGCACAGGGAAGTAAAGGCAGCACTGCTTCAATGTTAACCTACAGTGTTGATATGACCGCAGCTTGTAAACACAATGCAAACTAATCCTCCAGCGGTAAACCCAGACCTTGGAACTTAGTTCATTGTCTTGCACAAAGCTTTATCTCTCTCCTCCCTCTCTCTTCCTCTCCTCTGCATGACTCAGCCCCTCCCATATACCTTATATGTGTATATGAGGCATCCAAAGAAATACGTCTGTTAAATTTTTTTTCAAGGCAGGATATCCACTGTTCACAGTGCAATGGTGACTTCCAAGCACCATTTTGTACCACCTTTGAATCATTCTGGGGAAGAATGTGGAGGTAGTTAGGCAAGCCCTTTGGATTTTTTTCAAGGATAGGTAAGGAGAAAGCAAGACACCTAAACATTGTTGAGCCATGCAAAAAATTATTTGGAGACTGAATAATTTTGGGGAGAAAAACAGGAGCTAAGAAAAAGTTAAATATCTTTGTTCCTTTCAGCTAAAATTTCCCTAAAGTACTCTCTTTCAAGGCAATAGTGGAAAAAATGAGAAATATCTGAACCCACTGTCTGGTAGCAGTTTTCCTTTTGGAGGATATTTTTGGGGTGGTTTGGCTGTCTGCTGAACTTGTTGTTTATTATTGCACTCTGTATGCTTTTTAATCTCAGTTTGCACAGTTTGAGGAACAAATTTGCTTTATTTGTTGAAGGCCAATAGCAACCTAGCTGTAAGAACATAAGAAGAGTCCTGCTGGATAAGTCCACAGCCCATTTACCCATTGGCCCACCAAATGTTTCTGGGCATTCTCAAGTAGAAGATGAGGACAAATGGCCTTTAGAGGCATCCTGACTATCTCTCCAATGTGCAGGCAGTACATAGGCAACCTGGAGAGTAATAATCCCCTCAATAGGCATCAGTTCTAGTAGTCATTGATATACTTCCTCCATAAATTTATCCAATCCCTCCTTAAAATTGGGCAGGCTAGTGAATGTAGTAAATTCCATAGAATGGTGACCTGTTGCATGACTAAATATTCCCCCTTTTTAGTCCTGATTTTCCCACCCCATCCCACAGCTTCATATACTGCCCCCTGGTTCCAGTGTTCTGCAACAGAGAAAGTAATTTATATAGGTCTACCTTTTCCATACCATGCACGATATTATAGATTTTAAACAGGTCCCTTCTTAAACACTGTCTTTCAAGGCTGAAGAAACTGATATTGTTGCAGCCCTTTAATCATTCTCACTGCCCTTTTCTGCATGTTTTCCAGTTCTGCAATGTCCTTCCTGAGGTATGGTGATCAGAATGGACGCAGTATTCCAAATCTAGCCTCACCATAAATTTATAAAGGGGCACAATAATGCTTGCAGATTTATTTTCTATTCCATTCCTAATTACCCCTAACATTGAAAAAAAAATTTCACTGCAGCTGAGCAGTGGGTCAACACATTCATTGACCTGTCCAGCAGAAGCCCAGAGTCCCTTTTCTGTTCATCACAGAAAGCTTTTATCCTATCAGTTTGTAGATGTAGTGGGGGGTGGGGTCATCTTACACTTACTAACATTGAAATGCACTTTTAATTTGGTTGCCACTCATCCAATGCCAAGAGGTCCTCTGGAGATCTTCAGTTTTCACTTCCCTGAAAAATTGCTATCTCATTGCTTATTCCTACTTCTGTATGAATAAATTAAAAAGCACAGGTCTCAATACTGAATCTTGGTAGACTCCAGTTTTTAATTTCCTCATTTGGAGAACTGCCCATTCATTACCACTCTTTATTTTCTTTAGTCGGTTAACAATCCTGGACATAATCTGTTTTCTTACTCCATGACTGATGAATTTAGTCAAGAGTCTTTGGTGAAGGACTTCGTCAAAAGCCTTCAGGAAGTCCAGATGGACAGCGTCAACTGGTAGACACCCAGCCTCCCCTCTGTTCTGCCCTTCTTTCTGGCACTTGACTGCACAGTCTGTGTACAGTCTGAGTTGCTCTCAGTTGTTGATGTGTCAACATAAATGCAAAACTGAAGCCAGAATTGTGATGTCAATGTAAGTGTACATCTCAGATCCCACAAAAGAGGAAGCACTTGTCAGATAATCTTTATATAGAAGTATCTTTAATTTTTTCCATTATTCTTTCCTAAGTAGCCAGGTTTCTACTACAGCCTAGTTATCAAAAATGCACTGAGCTGAACTATCCAAACTGATCAGCTGTCCAAACTGTACAATCCACTTGACCTGTGATTCAGTTAGCCAAACAGTACTATACCAAGCCAGGGATAGAGCAGCATGGAGGTGGATCGCACCAACCTTTTCTTCACTCACTAGTACAATTTGTTTGAGGAGCTGAATAACGGGGGGAGAGGGGCAGTGTTTCGGGGGGGGGGGTGCCCTAATCCACTGCTCATGCACAATTAAATATAAATGCAATACAGAATTTGCAAAGCTTTCCCAGAAAAGATATTGAAGGCTGTGATCAGACACAGGCCCCCCAAACAAGCATCTCTGAGGCAGCTTAGAGACGACTCTGAGGTAAGATTCTTCACCAACTGTTTTGCCTCTCCCCCCTCTCCTAAACATTCTGTGCTAGAAAAGGTGGATTAAGGAAGGACTGAGAATACGAGGGCTATACATTGTGTCTGTCAGGGTGTCTCTGAGACATCTCTGAGGTCCTCTTTTGTTATGTCTGAACATAGCTTCAGGTGTGAACTGCCATTGCTCATGGATCATTGTTTTGTTTTATTAAAATAAATATTTGACTTTTCAGGGAAACAGGCTCTGAGGTTCTTGCTTTTTCTCTAACACTGTATTATATTTCCAATTTTTGTGATAAATCTTTCTTAGTCAGTTCTCAGGCTTCCAGTCATTTTGGTTGAAGAACTGGGAGGTGGGGTAGAAAGAGCTACTTCATCGATGTTGCAGTAATAAATACTGTAGAAAAACCTATTTTAAGTGCAGCTACCTTTGATAATACATAGTGGCATACCTCTGAAGGCCTGCTGCTGGAGGACTGTGAAAAGCTGTGTGCTCATGACCTCCTAGTGGATTTCCTTGTGCAGTTGGTTATCCATGAGAGAACCGACTGCTGGACTAATTGGACTGTGGATTTAATCCAGTGGACATTTCTGATGTTCTTACAATCTTGTTAAGGATTTTCTCTCTTCTACTGTGTTTCCCCCCCTCTTTTGAGCAAAAGCGAAAATATATTTTCTGTTCAAAGTCAGGCTGGTCTCAGGAATTTCTTGCAATCATTGCTGCATGTCCATAAAAATCTACATCTCTAGGTGCAACATTTTTGTCTTGTGTGTTTGTGTGTTCAGTGTATAGAAGGCTCACTAATACAAATCCCAGAACAAGAGAAGGAAGGATTGCTGTGGGAAAAGAGTGAGCTTTTAACATTGGGTGTTTTTCCACTGTCACTTCTAGTGACAGTGGAAAAACACCCATTCTTCCTGCCAGACTTCCTACAGAGAGAGCCAGTTTAGTCGGACTATGACCTAAGGATACTTAGATTTGAATCCTGACTGAAATATATTTATGTACAATAGTTTGCTTTGCACAGGCCTCTAGCATTTGCTGTTTTAGCTGGCGCAAGGGTTATCTTAATACTGGTTAATATTTCCTCCTCACCAAATAACTTCTTTGACCTGGAAACTCCATGAGCTCCAGTTATTACTCCTAGAATATGTGATGCCCACATCACAGCCAAGTGCCTCTGAATACAAGTATGTATTTAATTTGTATTCTGCTCCATGTATATATAATAGTTATTTTTTCTCTTTCATCAAAGGATCTCAGAGCATGTTGAAGAAAGAGAGAAAAAAGTTTTTTAGAAAAAGTATTGTGGACCAATCCCAAATAGCTCATGTGCTAGGCATTCCTGTCCCTAATGTGTGATTCTCTTCCTTTTCTTCCCTGCAGAAGAAGAAGTAGCCCAGCAGACTATAGAGGTGTTCCAGAGCTATGCAGTTCATCGATACCATAGAGAACAACAAGAGACTGAAGGGAATATGCCAGTGGACCCAGAAATAGCTGAAATTCAGCAGGAGCCAAACAGGTATGATGTCTCAGATTTGAATCTGTTCCCTCCCCTTACCCAGAAAGACAGGGTCACATGTTGATAGTTACAGCACAGATATCTAACACGGATATTCCTCTCTTTGGCAGCCTCAATAGCCTGGTGGGCATGCGCCTTGCCATCATTGGTGATGACATCAATGCACGATACGACAGCGAATTCTCTGAGATGCTGAAGTCACTACAGCCATCAAGGGACAATGCCTATGAGTATTTTGTTAGAATAGCTTCCAGGTAAGCAGGGCAAAAATCTACCCAGCCTTAGCTTGTTTCTCCCAGAAATGCAAATGAGAAGATGTCTGGATCTTCCTGCCTGCACACCTTGTATGAAAACTTTGAGAGTTTCCATAGACTATCTGGGTTCCTTTCAGAAGTGGGCGTATTCATGATATGGTATTCATCTAGCAGATTTGTGTCTGCTTCTGAAAATTGGATGGAAGGTTCAGAACTGACAGAGGTGAGTGCATGGGAGGGTTTCTTCAGTTCAAAGAAATACCACTGGATCGTATTGAAGTCAGCTTTATTTATATGTCCATCGTCCATTTGCCCAGGGACTAATGACCTTCCAGATGTTGTTGATTTAGACTGTGCTTATGGCTTAGTGACAGCTCATAGGTGGGATCCTTCATACCCACTCTTCCTGCTCCAGAAACATTCTAGGCCTGAAAAGGTGAATTAGAAATGGGATGAGAACACCAGGGCCACAGGCTATTATCTCGCAAGGTGCTTTTGAGACACTTTTCTTTATGTGATTGCTGCCTTATAGATTCTACTAAACCCAGGAAAGATGGGAGTTCAGCAATGCCAAGAAAGCTGGCCCTTAACTGGCCCTTTGTTTTTCCAGCTGCCAAGGAAAGTTCACAGCTGATACAGAAGCATCATACCAATTATGTCTATTAAAAAGCTAAAATAATCAAATCTACCAATTGCATTAATCAGTATTAACCACAGTGTAGATACATAATAGTGGAATGACAGTACTAATTACATAACAACCACTCATTTATCCACACTAGCAAAGGTCCATCTGCTCCAGCTGGTGCGGTGAGAGTGGTTTGGCAGACCATGAGACATTCCACTGGGTTGTCCGGAAGATTAATAAATGCTAGACGTGTGCATGGGTCATTCAACCTCTCCAAGTATCTTCTTACAGAAAGTGTGCCATTAGGGACAGTGCTCTGTAAAACAAAGAAAGCAGAGCAGTGAAAAAGGAAGTATTTCTTGATCATGCTGAATGACACAGCATCTGAGTGTTGGTGCCCAATGCCTTTTAATAGATCTGGACTGGTTCCAAGACCTTTAGATACATTTAGGTGCATCACAGGCTAGTGCCCCAAAAATGTATTTTCTGCAAAGTAAGTCATTGGTCTGTCCTACATTTCTGGGTTCTGGTTATCATGGAGGGCCTGGCCTGGCAACATGTGCCTTTATGGAAGCGCCAATGTCCAAAATAACGATTTGGATCAAATATACTGTATGTGTTGCTTTGTCAAATCTGCAGGACAATTGCACAGGTATTCTCTGTGAATGTTAACTGTTTCTTTTGTCCTTTCTTCCTGCTCTCCCCTTCTTGGGAAGCCAAGAGATTTTGTTCTCATCCCTTTACCACCTTGAGGTGGTCAATATACTGCAACCAGGTAATTGTGTGCTTTCTTGGTCCAGCTTGTTGATGCTGATATGTATAAAAGCTCTTCATTTTGTACTGTGCCTACTACATTTCTTGCAGGTTATGTAATGCAACGAGTCATACAGATGACCTGCCAATCTCATTTCATCCCAAAAAAACTAATATTAATTTTTAAAATTTGCCTGCTTTAAAAGCTGTATTTCCCCATAAAGACAAAGAGGCTTCCTGAGCAGCTAAGATCCACAATGGATATAAATTCCAACAAAATATTAAATGTGGTGGTAACAGTAATAAAGGGAAATCATATTCACAATGTAAACAGCTCCAGAAATAGAGTACCCTATGGCCTTGTCCCCCTGCATGCTGTTTGGAGCAGGATCAGAACACAAGGGGACCAGGAGCGGGTCCGAGACCGCTTCCAGCCTGTCCCCATGCCACTCCCAGCAATGCGGGCTGGGTGCGGGTCGGGCACGGATGGAGGCATCCTCATGCAAACCGCTCCAAACCCTGGCATGGGGGAACAGCGCCACCTACTCTCTGCTCCCTCTCTCCTCATTGGAAGCCAGATTGACATCAGCCCACCCCTGTGCTGCCAGTTGTTAATGCCCCTGTGCCACCAGCTCCAAATGCCACATTCCCCCCCCCCTTAGCGGCACAGAAAGCCAGGACTGGGCTGGGAGGCACAGAAAAAAGTTGAAATAAAGCTTAATAACAATAATTTATAACTAATTTTAAAAGACTGAAAGCCGCTACAAAGTTTAGCAGCAGTTAAGCGCTTGAGCAGTTTTGCACACCTCCGCTCCACCAGAAACTGCGAGAACACCCATCAAGTTTAAAAGGGAGAAAATTGAGCCTTTGTCGTGATCGCCTTGGCGATTGGGAAAGGGGGGTTGAAAATTTTTGGAGCTGGAACAGAATTCAAGCCATTATCCTGCCTGCCTTGTCAATCAGGAAATGGGGGTGGAAATATTTCCGGAACGGCAAGCGCACCCCACCTCCCAATGACATGAGTGCCAGTCTCCTCCCCGGATAGCCCGGGACCATCCCCATGCGCAGTCTCAGCTCGCCAAGCAATGCGTGCCAGGACCCCAAACCATGCCAATTCTTGTTTTTGCGGGTAACAAATTTGGCCCTGGTCTGGCACTTTTTGGTCCAAATCCAAAATGCATGGGGATGCCCCTAGCTGAGCCCACATTTGGTATCAGACCAAATGTGCATGGGGACACACCCTAGCAAAAGCTGCTGCTCTTCTTTCCCAACTCCAGTAATAATGGTGTGCAAAGCAGAGTCAGTCCTGAAGAGTTAAAAGCTGGGGGCAGACATACAATGACAGATGTTTCCCTTTTACAAATGCTCAGCTTTCCCAAGTGGTGCTTCCCTTTGGCTGAAAAGCCACAGAAACGTTCCAAAAGGTGTAAACAAGTGTTTGCTTTGCTTTTGCTTCTTCTTTCGTTAGATGCTTGCTGTGGTGTTGGCACCTGGATCATAGGGCTTTAAAATAATAACCGTTCCCTCAAATTGAACTTGACTGATGGGGACCACATAGATGTGTCCATACAGTTTTTGATAATTTGCTTTTTCCTTTTCCTGGGGAGATGCCAGGGATTGAATCAAGGCACTCCTGCCTGCAAAACATAAGCTCTGCTAATAGACTGCAGTGCTATAAATAACTCCGGATTGCAGTTGAGTATGACAACCTTTCCCTGCCTGATATCCTGTAAATTGCTGACACATTAGAGTGCCTCCAGATATAAATAAAAAATGTGAAGCGAAGTAAAGGAGCTCCGCAGGAAGAATGGATCAATCCCACATTCTTCCAATCCTCTAAAGCAGCAGAGAGGGCTTATCTGACCATGTGATCAGCCCATCCCTTTCTGAGAGGCCTGCTGCTCCCTGAATGAGGGCAAACTCTTATGGGATCTCAAGAGATCTCACCCAGACACCAGGGAAAATATGGAAGGAAGGAAAACTCAACATCTGATGCTCATGTAAGTAGTTTTTTACTTCAGAGCATCAGACTTTACTCCACAGGTCTGCAGAACATCATAAAACCTGTCTGGCAGGTTGACAGCTATTCCCCAGTGCCTGCAAAGTATTCCTCCTGTCTGAATGCAGCCCTAGCTAGAACAGCTGTGTTGGCTGTGGCTGGTGTTATGTATTTACATTTATAAGTCATCTTTCTTTTTAAAAACAAAGACAATGTACAAAAGAACAAAATGTAAGAATAACGGTAAAATGCATTTAAAAACAAAATGTTAAAGAACATCATTGAAACAGTATATGATAGTATATAAATACATGCAGGCACACTCTCCTTTAGTCTAAATTCTGCTACAACATATTGGAAACATGTCAGGTAGGCAAAGGGGCTGGAATACAGGTTTTGTCCCAAACTTTGCTATAGTGTTGAGTCAGCACAATTTTGTGGAGGTGTTTTTAGAACTCAGAGAAGAACAGGGATGAATTGGTAACTTAATGGAGTGTTCCACTTTAAGCCAGAAGTAAGGAGACCCATTTATGATCTCCCACGTTCAGAGCAGATGAGGAGCTGCTACTGTTTTTTGAGAAATGGTGGGCACTCCTCTCCATTTGCAGTACAGAAAATGAGACACTTGATTCTAATACCGTAGCACACTTGGTATTCTTTCAGAGGTGTCTAGAGGAACTGCTGAATTCCAAAGGCCTGTGTGCATATTCACATTGTATGTAGATAACTATATGAAGGGTTAAACTCAAATGGACATTTTGCTGCTTACACCAGTCACAAGGATACTGTGAATCAGATGACAGAAGTAGTAGCAAAGGCAACTATGTAGTTTCTTCCGCCCCTTATAACAGAAATGTCTGGATAGTTATGTCCAGTTTTCCACACTTGGGCTCTGCCCACTGGCTCATAGTCATAACTCAATGCCATATTGACCAAAAGATGGTTTATTCTGCCAGAAATTTTTAAAAATGGCATCCCAACAGAGAGCATCAGAGAGCTGGTCACATAAGATAACTCTAACATAAAAATATTGCCTTTTCCACAGTTTGTTTGAAAGTGGAATCAACTGGGGTCGTGTGATAGCACTACTGGGCTTTGGCTACAGAATGGCTATCCATGTATACCAGCATGGGTTGACTGGCTTCCTAAGAAGAATCGCCCGTTACATGGCCGACTTTGTGCTTACTAACCGTATTGCCCAGTGGATTGTCCAGCAAGGAGGATGGGTAAGTGAACAGGAAAAGCTGCCATAATGAGCCTTGTTAGCATTATGTTCTTCCCTTTTCTGAAGATTGTAAAATACACTTCCAAAATGGAATGGGTCCTCAGTGGATCAATGTACCCTTCCACCTACGCAGAGTTGGTTACATCTCATTGTTCTGGTGCTCTCAGCAAATGGGGCCACAAGAAGGGCTGATTGGTACTTACTGAGAATGGTGCCTCTTGTGTCGTACATGCTGATGGGAAGCCTAGTGGCCTTCTTCCTTTTCTGGCCATAGCTGACAATATAGACTTAACATCATCAGAAACTGGAGGTGTAAAGAGGCATGGCTTCCCTACATCATTAATCCCTCCTCTTCCTGCATGCACCAAGGACTGCATTAATGTTTTGATGGCACTCAGCATATACGATTACAAGAAACACCATTCACAAAAAGTATCAACCAGCCCTTCACCTTTGATTGCTCTAAAATGCAGCAGACCAAGTTCTGATTTGATACAGAAACTCTGACATGTCAGATTAAATACTGGGTTGGGTATTTTTTGCATTTTCCAGAGATCAAAAAAAGGTGAAAAACAGATCAGCATTCTGCCCTTGAACTAAAGCATCTTCTAAACTCTTGTATGATATCCTTTCAGCTAAGCCAGGTGCCATTTCCACATCCTTTTGGCAGCTTTAGGTAACAAGATGGATACCTGAGCGCCCTCTCCCTCTCTCTTGAGCTCCTGTCTCTTGCCCAGACATGGGCTTCAGTAGATGTTGGCCCTGCATCTAAAATATTTGAAGCCTCTGCCCAGTTATAAATCAGAAATTATACGTAATTGCAATTGATGCAAGTGGATCATTGTGTCCATATTTTTCATTGATGTTACAGAATGTTTTTTAATGAATTCATTTTATTCTCTCTGCTGCTGAACATAATTCTGGAATTTGTAATGAAGACCAGTATAGTTACGTTTTAAGTAAATATAGTTCATCACATGACTTCATGCTTGATACACAACAGATTTGCAGAGGTTGGCTATGTATATATGTATCAAATAGAGACATATTAAGTAAATCAAGCTTGTTGGTTTTTCCCAGTGTGCGTGACAATTTTATTAAGTTTGAAAGACATGTGCAAGCCTTCATTTTTGGAACCTTAATATACATATTTGCATCCAAGGAGAAATCCACTAAGTTTATTATTTTCCCATAATAATTAAGACATTACCTTTTAGATATACTTTTGATGTCATCTAAACATAGCCGTGTCTTTCTGGAAGATACGCATTCTTTTGTGGGGAGTGGAAACCCGTAACACCATTCCATAACAGCCACATTTCTCTGGAGGACTTCCTACTAAGTGTTTACATACACTGCCAACAATTCTTTTCTCTCCCCTAGGTGGCAGCCCTGGACTTGAGCAATGTTTACTGGAAGTATGTGGTGACAATAGCAGCAGTGATTTTAGTGGGCCATTTTGTGGTACGTCGCTTCTTCAGCCAGTGACAGAGAAGGACAAGGTTACTGACCACTCACGAGCCAGCCATTGACTTGCTCCTTGGTGGTAATATTTTAAAAGAAAGGAAGATTCAAGAAACAACCAAATGAAACTAAGTGTACTTACCATACTATCTTCCAATATGGCACCATCTTATTAACCTTCCATCTGGAGATTCCAAAGCCAGAAATTATCAGCATTATATGAAATGGAAAGATCGAACTGAGTATGGGGGCAGGATTTACTACTGCTGCTGCTGTGGTTATCTGGTGTGCAGCATCAAACCAGTCAGAAAGAAGATGTGTGTGGCATCCTTCACAAAGTCTTAAGAAGAGCAAATCCCTTTACCCCTACATTCTCAGGACCAGGTACCACTCCATAGAAAGCAAAAGGACAAGTGACTTCTGATATTCTTGCTAGCACCAGGCATGTGTGTTTGGCTTGAAATCACCCCACTTTCATAACCTTTTTCATTGCTGAATTAATTTAAGTGCTTCAAAAGTCTTTCCCTGAATTTCTGTAACAAATATCTGCATGATAAATATCTCTAAGATGTTATGGAATATGGGGTGTCTAGATGCACATCTGGAACATATTCCACAGGCTACAGGGCAAGAGAATAGCTACAATATTTTATCAAATGTGAACCTTTTCTTATACCATTTTTTATTACCTACCAGAGCAGACCTCAAGCTGAATACTGATCAGGGCATTTCTCTTATCTTCAGCTGCTCTGAACTGATGCCTCTCTGACACTAAAGAGACTTTTAATTGAAACAGAATTTCACTTTTCCTTCTACATAAACAAAAGTGCTCTTTTCCTTAAAAAGAGATAATATACCACATTTTGGGGAGTGGGATGGAGAAACGGGGGATTGAAATTGGAAAAGAAAGCTGAGGTCTTTGCTGGGGTTTTTCAGGTATTTTCATCATCATCATTATTATTATTGCTGCCATTGGGACAATCACTGGCCAAAGTTAAATTTATACCCATAAATGATTGACAAATAAGATTTTCTGCTAACCTGTGAATAGGAACCTCTGATTTTGCCTTAAGAAATACAAACGTGATTTAGTAAAGTTAAGTCTTGTTTTAAGGCCACAGGCCTTGAATTACCTTTGAAGTAGGCGAGGCTTGCTTCTGAGTAAGCATGCAGAAAATCACAATGTTTGGCTGATTTCCATGAGATAGTTTATTCAAAAAAGAAACCCTGCACTGGACTAACTGGAATGTTGCTTCTAGTTTCTTCAGGCATCATCAAAATATGGTACTTTGCTAAGATTTCAAAGGTATATAGTAGTTTCCATCTTGAAACTGAGGTTAAAAAAAACAGCCCCTAGCCAGACATCAATTTAGTCAACAAGGATTCTTTTAAAAAACAGTTCACCAGTAGAGCCCTGCAGATTATTATCTTGACAAGTTAGTGATCTTATGAGTCCCTTATAATTTCCATAAGGGGGGGGGGACAAGGCTTCCTCCCAAAGCAAATAGTAACATGGGACCCTGTTCTAAATTGAGACCACAGCAAGAGCTAAAGGAGCACCACCACCCCATTTTAGCATCTTGATCTAGATAGTCCCATCCTGGCCATTTATGTAGAAAAACAAACAATAAGACTCCTTGCGTTAAATGCACACAAAGTTAATATTAATACAGTTTGGCTCTAACTCTGACCTTTAATATTTTCCCCCTGCTGCTTTATTTCAATGAGTTGAAAACCAAAACTACCAGTGATGTCAAATTCTGAAATATGCATCTTTTTACTCCACTGAATTATTTCTCTTTACTAAAAAAAAGGAACACCCCAAACCAATTGCCACTAGCCCTTTTATGTCTAAGTCCCGTAAAGCTCTTGACAGAAACATGTGTGTTTTCTGTACATTTTAGGCTTTGAGTTTTTTATTTTATTTTAACCTAGCCCACCTAGACATCTTCTAATGTCCATAGTGACAGTGTATGGACAATCAAATTTTTAAAAGATCTACAATTTGGCCAATAGTCTTTCAACCTGTCCCCAAGATGCCTTGTCACAAATTGCGTTTGACCCTCATGCTATGCAAATTTGGTTTGAAGTGAGTCCTGGGGCTATGCTTTCCATATGGAAAACTTCAGTGTTTTTTTCCCTTTTAGACATTGGAGGTAAAGCAATGGCTAGTATATCAGACGAGCAGTGCAGTCTAAAGAGAGTCCCACCTGTGGCCTCCTTTAGGCCAAATCAGTGTGTGGAATGGAAGCTCCTAGTATGCTTGCTGGTCCAGTATACCAGCCAGTGTATAATTGCCCTTGAGAGTTCATTTGAACTCTAGGGGACCAAGGTGTCCATATCACCCTATATAAGAGTATATTGCATTTAGAAAGGCGCCTCAGTTCTAGGATGATGAGACAATCCAAAAAAGTAAGTCTCGTAGTGAAAAGTATGGATTATTTGATGCTAGTCCTGTTCTTCACCTGTCTTTTCCAAAGAAGCCTCTCTAGGATACTCCTAGGGAAATATGCCACCAGCCTCTTTTGTCCTAATTCCTTTACTTTTTTTTTTTTTTTTGGCTTTCCACATTTGTAGCTAAATTGGCCTGCTGTACTCATAACAATACAGAAACTTCTGTGAGTTGTAGGGCTTAAATTCTGAGTAAACAAGTGTCAATTCAGGAATCATAATCTGAGGCAGTAGTAAGGAAAATTGAAGGAAGATTACTCTAGAAGTCTCTTGTTTCACCCATTAGGACCATAGAGGCCCTGACAGATGGTCTGAGGGAACACAACCAGCCATAGGAAAAGGTTGTCCATTCCTGCTTCACAGGGTCCATGTTTTGTAGAAAAGCTCAAGAACTAAGCTGGCAAACTTGGAAGATTGGCAGTCCTGGAACCAGACGAGCATCTGTGGATGCCATTAACTGAGGATAAACTGTAGATATATAATTAGAAGCAAGCCTGACACATAGAAATAGGTTCCTGCAAGTCAACCGTGTATTTTCATTACAGAAGTAACTTTTGGGGGTCACTCAAAACTACTAAGACTTCCAAAGGTTGGCAGTGGACTTCCACAACTAACAAAACCAGGTTAAATTCTCAAAAAAAACCCCTCAAGTTTATACAAGCTCATCATATTTACAGTAATTGCAGAATTTTACATTTTGGTACAGAGTTAGATTGTCTGGACTTCTAGAGCATAGATATACAAAATAGACTGTAGCTGTGAGAGCTTGAAAACAGTCAAGCTGGGGTCATCAGCATCTGGAGGACAGCTTAGCCTTGGGAGATATGAGGAGCATGAGGGGAAATACTCTTTTTGGGGGGGAACCACAGCATATTAACTTCCTTAGGAACAAGTTCCCTGCCCACCTCATGCTAAGGCGTTAAGAAAGAACTCCTTCTTGAGCCATAAGATCATTTGCTCATCTAAATCACTGCAAATATCCCAGCCCCCCCCCATTCCAGTTTTGGTTATCTGGGAGAATAGGCAGGGACTGCTCAGCAATCAGAATCACAAGGCATTAGGGAAATTCTTTTTGCTGGAGTACTTAAAGCCATAATATATGAATTGCCTTTGGGGATAATGAAAAGGCAGCTGACTGTTTTGCTTGCATCCTTTTCCAGTAGCAAGAAACTCTCGCTCTCAGGGATTCAAATCAGCAGTAGAAGTTTTGCCCGGTGTGCATCTTTTTGTTTGTTCTTTGTTTTTAATTTTCTTATTTATCTCCCACAAACTGGCTGGAAATGTGAAAGGAAACTTTTTCAAAAATATTTTATAACTGAAAGAAAGGATTGCATCCTTTAGTTAACTTAATAGGAATGGCTTGGGCATTCTTAACTCTGAATTCAGTCAGTAGCTTCTACATGGGTAGAGGGCCATTCAAAAAGGAAGGCAGAGCTTTTATTTTATTTGAGCAGGTGTAGCTTGCAGTAAAAGCTATTATAGAACAAGGGGCCTGCCCTCTCGTCTTTATGGCAGCCATGTGGCTAGGGAAGATGGGAGCTATGTCTGGAAGATATGTTGGCAAAGGCTGTTAAGGAGCTTTTTACCTGGGTCTCAAAACAGATAAGTCCTTTCTCTGGGATCTGTGTGAATAAGGTTTGCTTTGAACCCATCAAATCAGCCCTGCAAAGCAAAGCAATCATGTTCCTTTCTACCTCCATGAAAGAGAAGCAATCCATCAATGAGACTGTGTTGCTGCTGGTACTAACTGCAGAATGAGTGCCTTTCTCAACACACCAATACATAGGCATTCAGTGCCTGGTATGTCCACGGGGAAAACACCGGGCTGTTTTACTGGGAAAGTATCTCTTTTGTGAACTTTGTTTCAAAGGATTCTTAAGTTGTGAAGCGCCTATAGCTCTCGGCAGTACGTACATGTTATAATGTAGACGCTGTAATATATGTTTATTAATAAAAGCTATATGGAAATCCCATTGCTTCAAGTATACAGTGTCTGAGTTTATGAAGAAAAAAATTCTGTATTGCACATATGGCATTTTTTAAAGGCATTTTTAAGTTCAAGAGAAGATTATGGTGGTTTGATTTAGGTGTTTAGAAGATGTGCTTCCAAACTGTCTCCTCTTTTATATATGGAGCTACAGTATTCCAATGCAGAGAAGTGAGCCCTTCAAGACCTCGCATTTTGAGCTGTAGCAGTTCCATAACTAGATTGCTAGAGCGAGCGGCATACGTGGCTAGGCTTGCTATATAGAATGCAGGTCAAGGTCTCTATATAGTTTTAATAGCTGTACAGAAGATGGCATTTCAGCAGATACTGTCTACATTACAATGCCCAAGCTGCAGCTGCTGATATTTCTTTTTCTGCAAAGCTGCCAAAGACACAGTGGGGGGCATCAGATGTAGATTCCACATAGCAACCTTCTATGTGCACCAAATTCTTTTCAGCCATCTTTTCACCTGCCTGCAAATAATCAGCTGCTGCCTATCCAGCCAGTGAACCTTTCGACAACCCTGACGGGAAATAAGTTTGTCACATAACTTCACAAAACTAAGCAAGACTAGATCCAATTAATACAGCAGTTCTCAACCTTCCT
>MTQE01001134.1:63973485-63993863 GCA_014337955.1 Aspidoscelis marmoratus | reverse complement strand
AAAGGGTAATTTGACCCCCAGAGGGGTCCCGACCCCAAGGTTAAGAACCACTGAATTAATATGTGGATGGGCAGCCACTAGGAAATTCCACGCCTCTAAATTCAAAGTTTTTTTTAAAAAATGCCCCTGGCAAAATACTTCCATGTTGTTCACAAGAAAACAACAATACAGGGCAAGGCAAAGAACAATGGCTAGGGCAAGCTCTGGCCTATAAGTGGTCTCAGGCCAGACACTCTTTTTTAGCCTAACCTACTTCACAGAGTCATTGTTTGGATAAAATGGATGGGGAGAGAGTTATTTATTTACATTTTTATCCTGCCCTATATCCGAAGGTCTCTGGGTGCCAATTTGAGTTGTTTGGGAGACAGAACGGATATAGAACTGAATTAAATAGGGCCAATCTGCACTGTCCGGCATACCAGACTAGCAAGTGTATTGGGAGCCTCCCTTCCACAGACTTGTATGGTCTAAGCACACACACACACCCCCCAGGTATGGCTCTGGCTCTATTGATGTTGGTATTGGGTGACTTTGGGGTAGTCACAGCCCTCTTGAGCTCTCACAGCCCCAGCTTCCTCATGGGATGTCTGTTGTGGGAAGAAGAACAGAATGCTTGTCAGTCACTTTGAGCCCCCTTAAATGGGTGAGAAAGGCAGGGTAGAAGAGACAGCTCTTCTTCCTTGTTCCTTTTAAAGTCTTTTCAACTCAGAAGCAAATTACAGTAGCAGTTCTACAATTTAAGTACACATATAAGTTGTTTAATTTCTTCACCGAAGCTATGAATACTGCTGTCCTGCAGCAAAGATTTGCAACATAAGGAAATACCCCCCAAAACAGGCATTCCTGAATTATAATATCAACCCTGGGAGCTGCATAGAATGGCAGCTGTAGGTCAGGAACATCTGGAAGGCCTCTGTTGAGCATTTCTACCCAAACATCTAACAAGTCATGGAGGTTGCAGAAACATACTGCAAGGTAGAGGAAAAAGCCCACAAACTGTTGCAGCACTGAAAAGTTGCAGAATTTTCACAGGAAGAGCAAGGATGCTGGGAAAAGTTATATCAAGTTTGTGTGATCATTTGAAGGAAAAACATTACAAGCAAGCTTTTAAGTGTGACAAAGGCTGTGTCTGCACACATAAAAAATACAGCTTGAAAGCAGCTTACAGGTGGTTCTACTGTTTTTCAGCATTAAAAACCTTTGAAAGATTGTTTTCTGGCGTTTAATTTAGATTAGATACACTAATGCGTGGATGCTACCACCTCTAAGCCATTTTTTCTGTCTAGCCAAAATGTCCTAGTCTGGGCATTTTCATATCCCTCTTTTTATATAATTTATTTTAGAACCACTAAGGTCTTTGTCAAATGTTGTTATGGGTGATTTATGTTTCCCAGTAGTTTTTAATACTTGTAGCCAAGCCATATATAGAATTGGCTAGATTTCTTCAGGAAGTTATCCCTGAGGGAAGTTATCCTAAAACAACCATATTTTTGGACTGCAGGGGGGGAGCATATATATTTTCACACAACTGGGCTACATGACCAAGAACAGCAGCTACAGAATACAATCACAGAAGTTGCACATTCAAGATTTATTGCTTGTCGTTGCAACTTGTATCCTGTTTTCCTTTTTTTTTTAAAATGATCCAGTACAATTTCTACCCAACTGTGCATGTTATGATAAAAATGAGCAACTATATCAAATAGCACCACAAATACTTCCTAAAAAAATGACGCCTGATTTTCATGCCACACATGCCAAGTCTGGATGCTGGCCTATGCCAGTCATTTCCAATGATGCTGTTCACCTCTAACGCCAGCTGCAGCTGCTCAAAGAGCTCACGGAGGATTCTAGAACCGTGGAAAACACATCACACAGAGATATTTCAAATATTAGCTAAAGGAAGTCACGGAACAGGACACAAGGGCTGTGATAAGATAAAGAGGAAACTCTCTAAGGCATCTCTGAGAAGGTGGGATTGTTCGCACACCAGTCTGCCCCTCCCTCCTTGAACATTATGTGCTAGAAAAGATGGATTAGAGGAGGATTGGGAACACTGACTTTCTGAGGTGCCCTTTTGTATTGTCTGAACACAGCCAAAGTCTGCTGCCCTCTTTCCCCACAACTTGTCTCCAATCTTCATTCTCAGCACTTAGGCTATGTGATCAGACACAGCAAAAAACCCCATACCCCTGAGTTTCCTTGGAGAAGGCTTTGAGGTAAGCCTGCTCAAAAACCAGTCAGCCCGTCCGCCTCTCATGAACATGCTGTGCTAAAAAGGTCAGTTAGAGAAGGCTTGGGAACATGAGGGCCATACACTGTCCCTCTCCACACTGGGCTTTTATGGTAGGATCTTGCAGTCTCACCTTGGATCTGTCATAGTTTGCATTAGCATGCAAATAATGGACCCACATTCTGGGATATATATTCCAAAATAAGGCCCAGTGTGGAAAGGCCCATTATCTCTCTGAGATGCCTCTGAGGCATCCCCTTTTTTGTGTCTGAACATAGCCTCTGAGAATCTGCTGGATTTCAGTGCTGATCTTCTACAAGAAAGCATACATAAATTTGTAAACAGTTAAGCAATGGTAGGAATTCAGAAACAATCTGTACAAGAATCGGGCAGTAAACAGTTTCCCCTTAAGTCTGTCCTCCCTGAGCAAAAATCCTGGAATGCCTCCAACCAAATGTCTCTACATATACTATCTGTTGTACAATATTTTATCACATGTGAATGATAACTGCCCTCACTTTGAAAGGCTAAAGTCGGATTGAAGACATTGATGTTAGTTCATTGACCTTGCAAAACAAATATTTGTTACTCTTGTTCTAAAGAGGTGGAACTAAGGAAAAGTGAAAGCCAAGGTGTCCACATAGGTGTGCTGGAACATAAGCGTTAAAACAGTGACACATCTCTATTGTTCAGCAACTAGTATGATTCAGAGATGAGCAGATGAGCTGCTTTTCATGGACAGAAGCTTCATGGCTTGGAGGGGTACTGAAGTCACTCCACACATCCTCACACTCTTTGGTGTGAGATGCTGTAGAAACAAATCTGACTTCAGCATATCTCCAAGCCTCTTTGAAAGCTTTTGTGGAGATGTGACCAGCAGTGAAACAGGCTGCACTTCCACTCTGGCCTTCTGCCCCTGCAGAGGAAGGGCAAGGAGATCCTAAGTGCAAGCATGAAGATTTCAAGACAGGAGCCTCAGGGATGGCAGTGGAGTCATAAGAACATAAGAGAAGCCTTGCTGGATCAGGCCACAGCCCATCTAGTCCAGCATCCTGTCGCACACAGTGGCCCACCAAATGCTCACGGGCATCTCAAGCAGAGACAAGGACAAACCTTCTCCTGCTCTCGAGTCCCAGCAGATGGCCTTAGAAGCGCCCCAGACCCCTTCAACAGACCCCTTCCCAATGCTAGGCTGAAACCTGCACTGAGGCTGGCAATATGGTGACACAGCCTCTGTCATATCAATGGGGTTTTGCATTAGCCAAGCAATGCCATAGGGGGGCACTTGATTATGTTCTCCAGCAAAAGGAAAAACCTTTCCACTCAACCCGAGTCTAAGAGCATCTCCAAAAGGCCTTTAGTGTGCAAGTCCCAGAACAGCAGAGCACCCAGGACACATTGCTATATAAGCTCTGAAACATAGGTGAAGCCACAATCTATTCTTAGTCATCCTCCTCAAAACAGAGCTGGCAGACAACCATAAAAAGATACACGCAGAAAATGCTACCAGTTGCACCTGCTGCTGAAGAATCTCTTCCCCTCTATGTTCAAGGGGAGGTTAAACTGTAACAAAAGATGAATGGCCCTCATAAAAATGGCAGCTGTCTAGTCCACTATAAGCCTTTTAATGATGGCGAAAACAAACTCCCTTTCTAATTTATCAAACCTACAAATTAAAAGCATGCACATCTGCTCCTTTAAATAAAGCTATTATGAGGGAGAGGAAAGCTTATGTTCAGAACCAATTGTTATGAATCACTGATCCATAAAGGGTCTAACATCAAATTAACCTACATCAGCTAAATGTATCATAAGCCAGGGATTCCTTAACCTGTGGTCTGTACTATTAATGGTCTGTAATTGTACAGTAAGGAATTCATGGGAACAAAACAAGCCCAAGAGACTGTAGGCTACTTTCAAACAAAGAACCTAAAAAACTCACCCAGATATCAAGGTTGCGCACCTCAGTAAGGTGGCTTGGTGGGTTGGGAGGGGAGGCCATATGTGGGCTATAAAAATCTGAAAGATCACTAGGTGGCAGCAAAGAGTTTTCTGCATGTCTTAAATGCTGCCATCTAGTAGCAGTATGAATATTTTATTGCCCAAAAAATATGGTAACCCTAAGAAAGATGGGGGAAAGGATGGCCAGGGTGGGTTGGAGTGTGGAAAGGCAGACTTGATGTATCTCAAACCATCATGAACACTTCAGTCAGCTTCTCAGTTATTTTCAGACTTGCTCAATCCTATAATCTACTTCTTGCAAAGCCCTGTGGAGCACCTGTTGAGCACAGTCGCTGGAGAAGGAGCTGCCCACACAAATTCAGCCTCTGAAACAAGAGAACTGATGACCTGGCTACTGGTATTCAGCTTTAATCTTGCTTCCCATGCAAGCTCAACCTCACTAAACCCTGCAGATTTCCACTTGGGCTCCAGAGAAGGAGAAGCAGAACAAAATGGGCAAACAGCCTTGCTTATGAAGGTGAACTTTGGTCTACATAAAGGAAAACCAGCTGGGCATGGGAACTAAGAGATGGGGAGGGAGAGAGAGGAACAAAAATGAGTGCCCAACGTGGCTCAAAAAGGCCCGATCAGAAAGATGGTCTCACATTCTTCCAATCCTGACTGCTCCATTGCACTGGCACTCAAAATGTATTTCTGCATTGTAGCAACCTGGGATCTCAGTATATACTTTTGCACTCAGAAGACACAATAATAAATCAAGACCCAGTGGAAATGCAATGTCAGGAAATCAAGTAGAGTGTACCTGTGCATTGCTGAATGATCTCAAGACCTCTTGAAAGCAAGGTTCTCAGGCACTACACGTGCAGTGTTTGGGTATATGAAATTAGATCAGGGCTAAACAGTAACTTCTGAAAAAGTTAGCCAATGCCTTTAGACTAAAAGCTAAGAGTCCACTTTTTTACTGCTGCATCAGAGATATAGCATCTTGAAGAGTCAGCTAGTAACACAGACATTGCTTAGGCTCTGTCCAGAAAGGGAGAATATAGCACTAGTAAGGCACAGCCATACTGGGGTTGCCACAAGTATCCCACCGTAGCCCGGACTTTTTCCCTCCTAAAAAGCAGGGCAGAAAGCTATTACTGGAAAACTCAGCACTGGTTGCAGGTTTTCCAGTAAAAGCACTTTAATTCACCTTTCAGATGGAGTGGCAATCATTTTGCTCCATCCACCATGCATTCATGGAGGCTGAAACAGACAGCCAGGCATGTGTGGTGATGCCAATGTGCACAGCCTGGGCATTCCAGATGGACAGATGCCTGGGATCGGCGCATGACTTAAAACACGCAAAGACAATGCCAGCCATGGTGCTGTCTAGCCAGCAAGCAATAACAAGGGGGGGGGAGTAATGCCCCGCCTGATCACTCGTAGTGCAATATCCTGCCACCATCCAGTTTTCTGCTTTTGTGTGATAGACTAAAGGCTGTAGCTACATGGAGGTCCTGAAGAAGTATTTGTACTCAAAAAATGCCAAGTCCCCATTTTCATCAACTCTATTAGGAATTACAGTGAGCTGTTTGAATGAGGCAGAAAGAGAGCAGACGGAAGAAAGCATTTGGCCACTTTCCCCTTGGGCTCCCTCTGTTTTTCCTGTCTTTTTCATAAACATGCAAAGCAGCGGCAGAGAAAGGAACATTGCTGGCACCAGTCTCACACCTTCCCACTGCTTCTGGGTATTGGAGGGCAAAATCTCTCCCAGCAGCATCCTTGAGCAAAGCAAATATATCGGATGTTGCCATTTTCTCAGGGCCAGAGCATTACGGCTGAGTTTTTCTATCCACAAGACAGACATGCTGCACTGCAGGGCTGGCCGATGGCCACAGGTGCAGCCAGAAATGCCTAGAACAAGCGCACACGGGCTGTTCCTCAGAGCTCTTAAGCCACTGGTGCTGCTGGCTGCTCCTAGCACACTCCCAGTGGCTGTAGAAGTAGCTTGAAGTGCCTCTTTTGTACAACTATTTCTAAAAAGAGATTATTTTAACAGCCCTTGGAAGTACTTAGGACTACGCATATGAAAGCTTCCTGTTCAGAGGACTTACCCTTCCTAAATGAGAGCTGAGGAAGAAAACATAGAAGCAAACAAACCTTTTTTTCCCCTTCCATTTACAGGCCTGACAGAAACTGAGGCAGGTGGATTGGCCTGAAAATCATGTCACTATGTAGTAGCATCACACAGCTGAAATGGTGCTGGGTGTTCCCAGTTCCCTCTTAGTTCTGAACATACATACATACATACATACATACATACATACATACATACATACATACATACATACATACATACATACATACATACATACATACATACATACATACATACATACATACATAGGTAAGCACAGGGAAATGCTTGCATCGGTTCCATTACCTCTAGGACTATATTTCCATCCAGCAAACTCAGCTCTAGTCAAGGAAGGGCAAGACTGGAAAGACAGGCAGGATGCCTCCTCATCATGCATTTGAGATGCCCAGAAGCAATTGGTGGGCCATGGTGTGGGACAGGATGCTGGACTAGATGGGCTGTGTCCTGATCTAGTTGGGCTCTTGCTATTCTTACGTAAGGCTTTCTAGACTTGCAAGCATAAACCAAGGTGCAGATACCTACTTGGGGGCCTTTCTTCCTTGCAGGTCAGTTAGATGAAGAAGAGGTCCAGAACACTCTGCCTGAGTGTAAGGTTTACTTTATGACTTTCTTAGGCTGTACCAAATATCAAACAGACTTCAAGGGAGTTACTTCTGAGTAGACCTGGGGCCTTTCTGCACTTTGCTCCATAGTTTGCGTGCAGTAGGCTACCAGATAGAGCATCTGCACTTGAAAGAGATGTTTCCAACTCTGAAATGGCCTCTTTGTTGCAGGACCATACTGATTCCGTGATCTACATTTATTTATTTATTTATTTATTTCCCGCCCTATGCCCGTAGGCCTGGTAGCCTTCAAAGCAGTAAAATAAAACTAGAGAAGTCCATTTTTGCTCCTAAGTTTTCACTGGGATGATGGAGCAGTACAGTGATCTATTTCTCCCTTTCCATGGTCATCTCTCCACAATCCCATCTTCTCCTCTTTGAAATGTCCATCCACTTGCTCAGCTGATAATACGGATCCTTGAATGAAGTGGCTTAAAATATGGAGCAGGGTCTGAAGCAGTCCCTGGCAATGGGCTGGGGCATAGTGGCTTAGGAGCTGATCTAAGAATCATTTTGCACTCCACTTTTCTAATAGGTATTTAATGTGTTTTAATGAAATTGCCTGCCTCAGAGCAAGCGAGCCCAGATCAGCGTCACTTTGCGCAGGGTCATGGATTAACAGGGTAGCAGCTTTGTTTGCACCATTTGGGGCTTTGATCTACAACAGCTGCGCACTTGCCTGTGCAAGCAAAGATGCCTTTCTCGTTCATTTCCTCACTTCTTTCCATTTCCGCAAACAAGGGGGAAGTTTGCACTTTGATGCCGTCCTTCCGCACATTGACCAAGCATTCGCACTTGATCCCTCCCCTGATGCATCTGGACACCTACCTGAAGAGTGAATGGGTGTCTAGGCACTGCCATCTTCTTTGCTGGTATCTACTCCAGTGCACATGGAGCCATGACCGGGGCAACCGTGATGTGCCACACATGCATGCGTGCTTGTGCAGCACGTTGCATGATGTGTCAGCACGCTTATGTACACCTGCAGTACCCAAAAGAGGTGCAAATGATGTGTCCAGAGCCTTCCTAGCTCTGGTTCTAGGAAAGGTAAGTCAGTGTGTGGTGCAGATTCAACCGATAGTTAATCCACGGAATGCTCCCGCACGGATGGAGCCGTTTCTGGCACAGAAATGGCTTTTTCCAGCGTGAACGCTCCATCTGGGAGCATTCGCCAGTTTAACTCCTGAGCCAAATGCAGAAAGGCCCAAACTGGCCTGGACACATGTGTGCGGCATTGAGGGAGGCAATTTAATTAAAGGTGCAACAATTTTATTTCCCAGTTGCATTAAGAAGATGGTCTTTACCAGTTTCACTTTTTTCTTTACATGTGCAATTCTTTGTTTATTGCTGAGCACTACTGTCTTACCACTGCCGTGAGGGACCTAGTTCAGCAACATCTGGAAGGCCATAATTTGTCCAGTCAGAAAAAGATTAAGTTTCCTGTACTGTTTTTTGGATCCAATTCCACCTCTTAACTATCTCATTCAGCAGAACATCACGCTATCTCTCAACTGCACTTGCAGTAGCTGCTGGTGACAATGATGGGTATGGAGACAGAATCGGGGAAGAGGCCATTCAGAAGCTGCCCAACCCTACTGCTGAAGCATGCAGCTATGCTGATATGCTACACTTTTAAGTTTTGGGGTTTCCGTCCCACCCAGATGCTTCTAGCTAGATGAACATATTTCACTTGCTAACTTGAAAGCGGAACTACATGTAAACGCTTAGCAGTGCCATACAGGATACTCAGTAGAATTGCACCAGCTGGGCAAAGCGCTTCTTAAAACAAATGCCTTCTGCCAAATAATTTTCTTCTGCACCATCCCAGAGCAATAAAACTTAACACTAATTCCGTGCAGCAGCAATAATATTAAATTCCATCAGGACACATCAGCCCTGTTTCAGGCCATAAAAAATTAGACAATGATCCAAAGAAAAGCAAATGAGTATTTAATGCTCTGTGCAATGCAGGCAAACCCCTAATGGAAATGGATGTCTAGCGTTTATTTGCATTTAACATGCATCTGTAATGTTGTTATTATTTATTCAAGTGGTTTATGCTAACTTTGGCAGAGAGGTACTCCCAAGTGCATTTGGCTAATGAAGGCTGCACTGCAAAGAGCATCAGTAAATAAACTGGAAATGCAACAGCTCAAATGAGTATATAGCCAGGGTTTATTTGGAAGCCTATTTTAAAGGTGCCTTAGGCTGCCGGGAGTGAACTGGGCAACCAGAGTGGTACACGTGATCTCAGCTATGCACCTTTATAGCAGGAGCCAGCAGCTGGTATCTTTCAAGCCCACTTTGGCTTGAAATCAACTAATACTCAGTTGATAACTAGAGGTTAAAAAAAAGCTTGAAAGGGAGTCTAGCATATTTCAGAGCTCTTTACCAAACCCCATGGGAGCTGCTGTTCAAAAGGCAAAGTTTTCCAAGCTCTCATATTTGGCACTGAGATCTATCTGCTAACCCTGTTCCCTCAAATGTTCTTTCTTTACAACTGATTGCCAACTATGGCATGACAACAAACCTACAAGGCAGGATTAAATTATTATCATTAGTGTAGCATTTAGGCTGCCTGTTACTACAGAAGTAGTCCAAAATTTCAGTAATAACCATGTACAAGCTAAAAAAATAAGGGTCCTGCAAAGGAATATGGGACCATTAGAAAAACTATGGGTTTCTTGATCTTAGGGTGCAGAGAAATGAATTAAGCTACACAAAATAAACAAGCAAACACGATTCTTGGGCCACGGTCACAGCTTCACTTTAAACTTTATTCAGTCCATCTTCTGATTGCAACACTCAAACCTTTTCATTTCAATTTTATCCGTGGAACTTCCACCCTCCATTTGGATTTTAATGGAATTTGGTATTAAATCACCCCCCCCTTTTTTTTTTTTGCACATCTGCTATGTACAAATTCACTGTGCATAGTAAATAAAAAGAATTCTCATAAGGTACAGAGCTGTGCTGTTACAACTAAACAGTAAGCAAAGGTTTCATTTTAATTACCACCCTTTATTTGGTTTTCCTCGAGTAAATGAAGCAGACACTTCATGACTGAGCTCCTTGCTGCTAGATAAGACTTGTGGAGCTTCAGCACTTCCAGGTGCATTCTTCATTGTACAAGTCTTCTGTCAAAGGTAAATTGGATCTTTGGGGTTTTTGTTCTTTTATAGATGAATTAGGATTGTTTTGTAGGTACCATAAGTAATGAGGCATCATTAAGGGAAACTCAGCTTATGGTCACACCCTAGGCTTTAGGAGGATGAAGGCCATCAGGTCCTCAGAGACCAGAATCCAAAGTACATTTCTGGTTTTCCAGAGGAATTTTCTGTCTGGAACAGGACTATCTTGTAAACTGGATAATCCCAGCACTGGGTCCATTTCAGCCAGAAACGGACCAAGAGCTAGGAAAAGTCCTACTGTGCTACCAGCACTGTCATCTCGATCCTATCGCTTTGCCCGGTGCCTGGGGGGCTCCCACCCCATTGTTGCCTCCACACAGCACCCTTACCCTCCCTGCCGTGCTGAGCCACTTCCCACACTAACCCCCTTGCCCTCCCACACACACCCATTGTTCAGAGCCATTTCCCATCCTCCCACCAGCTGAAACATACCTTTACGATGAAGCCTTGTCAGGGGCAGCAGCAGCATGGCAAACCATTCCAAGCTGAAAACAGCCTGCCTTCCCTGTCCTTCCCTGAGATGGACCAACAGGCTACAGAGTGACCGGTGTGATTATGGCTCCAATTTACTGTGCCTAAAATTTTAACTGCAGGGTTTCTCTTCCATTCAAATTATACTAGTTATACTGTTTCCTGGATCCGATTCCAGTTTCTTCACTTCTTCCTGAATCAACCACACCTCACTTCAATATTCCTAAGCTTAGAAACCCTAGTTGTTTTGCCTCAGTGACGGCCACCTTTTGTGTTGCACCATTTAAAGCTGTTTTAAATCAACTGTTGATGGTTCCAATCTCACTTTTAATAAATATAACTTTAAGAAAAAGGCAAAGGCAAAACCTTCAGCTGCTCTTGATTGCCTGCACATGGCCATTAGAAGTATCCTGCTTGCCTCTCCAACCTGGAGGCAGTAGGAAGGCATCCTTTCCCCTCTCCTAAGGATCAACTGCCAGCTCCTTATCTGTCAAGACCCAAGCCCAATGTCTTAAAAAGATCTCCAAGCCTCTGTGCATGTTCTGAGAGCAAATTGCACAATACCTTCACCGATGTGGTTTCATCTCAGAAACAGGATTCATTCTGTTTATACCTGGATGGAAGACCACCTGGTAATACCAGAACCTGTAGACCAAAACTAAGTATTTATATCCTCCCCTTCACTTGAAGGTCCCCAGGCAGGTCACAACACTCATTAAAACCATATAAAACATACTTAAAAACCTGACCCTCCAACCCTGGCAGTGCAGCATTCCAAAGAAGCTAGATATCACAGGCCTGGGTGAAGGAGGATGTTTTAACCAAGGTTGGAAAGCCATAAATCATTGGCACCCACATTTACCTCTACCTCTTAGTCATCAGAGGCACATGATCCTCCACAGTGATGAATTTCATCAGGTCTAGAGGTCTTCAAGGAGAGAAGAAAAGGCAGGAGAAAAGCATAAGAAGGGCCTGGCTAGATCAGGTCTCAGCCCATCTAGTCCACGGGTGTTTTTCCACTGGCAGTAAATACCCATTTTAGCACCCATTAAGGGCCCATTTGGCTGAAAGCCGGATGACCCCCACTTCCATTACGGACCCCATTAGGGACACATCTGTTTCCACCACAGCTAGGGAAATCCAGGTCATATGGGTCCTTCAGGAACTATAATCTGGATTTCATGTAGACCCCATTAAAGGGGTCTACAATGGGGTCTTCAGCCATAAAATCCAGATTATAGGGAGCCTGTTTCCACCGCAATTGGGCAATGGGGTCAATCAAAACTCTGAAGTCCCTCCGAAGTCATTCCGAAGTTGCCTTATGAGATTAGCAAAGGCTCCAAAGGGTTTTTTCTGCAGAACCTGTGCTAATCTCCAAATGCAACTTCAGAATGACTTTGGAGCCTTTGTTAATCTCCAAAGGCAACTTCGGAGATTGCACCCCCATCCCCCAAAACACCTGGGGTGACAGGCAGACCCCTTGTGGGTAGATCTGGATTTGCAAATGGGTGCTCCGGTCTTTCTACAGCAGGCAGGCTAGCACCCATTGCTATTGGGTGCTAGACCACCCGTGGAAACACAATGGATCTAAGGAATGGGAAGTACCCATTCCTTAGCTCCGATCTTCTTAGATCTGGATTAAAGGAGTGTGGCGGGAAAACACCCCATGTCTCATGCAGTAGCCTACTAATTGCCTCTGAACATTCTCAAGCAAAAGAGGAAGACAAAACCTTCACTGGTTCGACTCCCTGCAAATGGCCCATACAGATTAACCTGTTTGCCTCTCCAACCTGGAGGCAGTAGGAAGTCATCCATGCTAGCAGCCAAGTATGTGAAAGGACGCAAAAGAACAGTACACGTGAGTCTAGGGCCTGGTTCGGAGAACAACCGTTTGCCCGAATTCCTCTCAGGTCCAAGAGCCGATGGCATGGCTACGGTCCACGGGCATTTGGTAAGCAAGATTTAAACTAAGGACCCGTGTGTTTTTCTTTCAACACAAAGTCAAAGGCGTAATCCCAAAGGGCTTTCCAGAACGACCAAGCCTAGCACCCCGCCCTTGGCAGCCTGATGCGCAAACGGCCCCTTCTCTTATCGGGGCTGCACCAAAGCAGACTGCTCGGTCGTGGAAGCCGATCGCCGCGATCCGCACCAGCCGCGCGCCTGCCTTTCCTTTCCTTTCCTTTCCTTTCCTTTCCTTTCCTTTCCTTTCCTTTCCTTTCCTTTCCTTTCCTCGCTCGCTCGCTCCCTTTCTCGTGCCTTCCGCAAGTCAGCCGTGCAAAGCGTCGTCGTCCTCGTCGCCTGGCTTGTTCGGAGGCAAGAGTGGGAGGAGGAAGGGGGCAGGGGCAGGGGCAGGGGCAGGCATCCCCTCGCCGGGCCGGCTGGCTGCGTTCGCCGAGGAACGAGGGGCGCGCGGTGCCGGCGGAAGGTAAGCAAAGCACAGGCGGCGCCACCGAGGCGAGGCAGGGAGAACTTCGCCAGCCGGAAGACGCTCGTGCTGGGACCGGGGGAAGCCCTGGCGAAGGAAACGTCGGGCCGGGGCTGTGAGGAGGTCCACGCGGCTCTGTACGCTGCAGCCCGAAGCGGTTCGCCTGGCTACGCCGAGAGGCGAAACGCAGATGGCACAGACCGCACAGGCGGACCGCCGGGCTCAGCCGGAACCAGTTGGACAGGGAAATGAGCCACCCGCAGGCGCTGTGCGGACCATAGGGTTACGAGAAATACCCGCTGCCTTGAGCTCATGTCGTTGCATCCTGACGACCCTGTGAGACAGGCGAGGGGATGACTGGTCGAAGTCGTTTCCAAAAGGTCCAAGAGATGCTAAAGTGCAAAAAAAATCCCTTCTGAGGTCATAAGGATTGAGCAGTTGTTTTGTTTTTAATTTCAAGGAGTTGTACTTTCTTGGAAATCGGTCTTCATTCTTCCATACAAAGTGCAGGAGAACTGCTGGAACACGACTTATCTCCCCTCCACCACTACCCCTCCCCCACCTGTGCTCCGATGTGTGGTTAGCTGGTGCTAACCTGCAGATGCAAAACCTCTTGCATTTTGACCTGTGGGTGGGAAGTGACTTTCTATTCTGAAGGATACATACAGTGATTTTATCAGTAGTGTGGTTGCCTGTTTGTCTCTGGAGTCCACTTTTTGGAGGTTCATGAGCTTCCTAGTCCTGAAATAAAATGTCCAGTAAGGTAGTTAGTAGCACTCGGAGACTAACAGAGAAGGGTTGGTGGCGTGAGCTTTCGTAGACACGTCTACTTCTTCAGATGCTAGGGGGCCCAATGTCAGGAACAGACTTATAGGAAACTGAATGCAGGAGATACAAAGGACATGTAAAAGTGGTCGAGGGGATTAACTAGGTGGGGAAGTGCAGAAGTAAATCCACGGGTGTGGGGGATAGCCTGGAGGAAGGAGCTGTAGCTGAGTGAATGAGTCAAGTAGTTAGCTAGTGTTGAAATGTGCATATTGTGAGAGAAAACCATTATCCTTGTTGAGTCCTTTCTCAATGGTATGGAATTTGTGGGTGAATTCCAGCTCTGCTGCTGAAATAAATGGTTCATCAGAACCAGATGAGGGAAATGTCTTTTACAGAAGATACTGGAAAGGAGCTGCCAGTTGCAGTAGATAGACACGGGTGCCGCATTCAGATCCAGGGTTATCAGGTAGTAGCAGCCCTTAAGAATGCAACTTTTGGTGCATCCCTGTGATGTCTTATCACACCCTCAGCAAATTGCCAGCCAATACTTTAGCATCATTAATCTACAAAAAAGCCAGTAAAGGTAATGCACTTATCACTTCCAGTAAGCTTATTTGCTTCCATCGCATTGTGCTCACAGCCTAACCTGTTATAAGGCAACTTGCATTTGATATCACTTTTGGCAATGGTTTGTGCCTTGTATGAAATAAGAATTGCACTAAGCCGGCATATTATACAACATATCTTGGAGATGAATAAGCACAAGTAAGGGACCATGGTAGGCTGCAGAGGCGCTGCAAGGAAGGTGTCCACTGCGTTTATTTGTTTATATTTAGATTCCACTCTATACCCAAAAGTCTCAGGCCAGCCACAATAAAATCAATATAAAAATAAATTAGTGAAAACAATAACTGGCATTGGGAGGGCATGCTTTTCTCTTAAACAAAGACCAGGGTAAAGAGGTACATCTTCACTGGTCATCTGAATACATACAATGAGGATGCCTGGCACACCTCAGAGGACTATTCCAAAGCCTGGGGGCTATCACCGAGAAGGCCCTTTCATGCATCCCCACCTCCTTAACTGCTAAAGGGGATGCCACTAAGTGGGCCTCCCTGGTGGATCTAGATCTGCTCAGAACCCTCACATAGGCATGCCATGCTGTGAGGCACATGGCCCTAATGCGGTGATGGCCAACCTATGGCACGCGTGTCACAGGTGACACGCCAAGCCCTTTTGGGTGACGCACATGGTCACCCTGGCACCTGGACGTGTAGTGCTTGCTTGTTCTTGAAGTGTATGAAATACCAACTTTCAATTGAAGATTTAGCAACAAAAGTCACTAATGTAAAGAATTACTTGTTTTTGCTTTTAATAAACTAACTTTTTTACTAGAGCTACGAATATCACAAAATTATGGATATTTCTAGATGTGACACACCACCCGAGTTAAGCTAGGTTTTCTTGAGAATTTTGACACATCGCGCTCAAAAGGTTGGCCATCACTGCCCTAATGCAATCAATAAATACTGGGAATATTAACATGGATCAGGGCACTGGGATTGAGCTTCCAGACTGAGTTGCCAGTAAGTTCTTAACAAACCAAAAACAGGAAGTGCTTTAAAAAAACTAGTTTCCTAAGGAGGACTTTAACTATGTGTTAAAAATTTACATCATGTCATGATAAACATAATAATTCATGGAAAAATGTTACTGTTGCAAGCCTTTGGCTAATTAAACACCAATAATGTTTTTGGTTATAAATCTAAGGATACTTCAGATTAGTACAATGTTATTTTAGGGGGAAATGTTGAATTGAATGTTAGTGATTTCATGTTCCAAGAGTAATTCCCACCCACAATTATTTTGGAAGGGCTTTGCGAAAGGGAAACAAAACATAAATACTGGTCTCTGTCTCAAGATGCATAAATAGAATCTGAAGAGCTGGCAAGGGACTGCATAAGGGCAAGATTTCTACAGTGAACAGATACTGTGTTAGATGAAACTTCTCCTAAAATCACCCTGCATGCTTTTAAAAATATATCTTTCTTAAATACTCCTTGACAAATGATAAGTTTGTCTTATATGCCAGTGGATCTTATATGGAACAAAATACAGTAACTATGAAATGTTATTTAGCTCAACATACTATTTCCAGAGCACGTGACAAGCAGAGCACCTCTAGTTCTTCCACAGTATCTCACGGTTGTAACACCAAAGTTATTTCTATTTGACTCTTATTGAGAATGGATTTATGATTGTTATACAGCAACAGAGGCATGCAAAAGAGAGAGTTGGCAATTTGAATTGTACAAATATTTATTTGTTTCTAAACATTTTGAACCCATCCTTCCCCAGAAGGTCTCAGGGCACAGCCACTAAGATAATAGTGTAAAATATGAATAAAATCCATAAAATATGGTTAAATAACAATGTATTTAAAATATAATCCTCACAGCAGCAGAAACCACATTAAAAGGGGGCTAAATATCAAAGGCCTGGGTGGAGAGGTAAGTTTTAATAATAATTGAAAGTCTTCTAAATTAACAGGACCGAATAATAATATGGATGCCTCCACCAAACTATTTCTAACCTTGGGAGTCCAGTTCAATGAGAGTCTGAGCTGTCTTGCCCTGAATACGGCTTGCAAATTTATCCCAGCAGGGGCCTTTTTACACTTGGTCTTGTTCTGGAATATATCCTGGAATATGGGCCTGCTGTTCACATGCTAGTGCAGACTATGGCAAGCCACAGGTGAAACCTGCCATAGTCTAGATTACCATGTGGACAACAGACCCCTTTCTTGAGATATATTCCAGAAAAAGGCCAAATGCGGAAAGGGCCCAGGTCTCTAAAGGTGGTATGAATGGATTATACCTCCAAAGATGGTATAAATGGAACTTAGACTATGGCAGATCCCCCACTCTGCCTCACGTGCCTGGACTGGTCCTGCCCCAAGGATTTCAGATGGCAGGGGTGTTGAGTATGTACTGATCCTCCCAGCTCACCTACCCAGGTCTCTGTGATGCAGACTAGATCAGCCCACTCACCCACAATCAAGTCATAGTTGATAGGTAGTTTCTTGTGGATTGACCTGACATTTAACAATAGCATCACCAGCAAGCCAGTAGGAAGGTTGACAGATATTCCTATGTTTTGATGGTTGAGTCAGAGTAGAGAGAAAGTGAGCCTAATCCCACTAGGTTTGTTGGGAAACTCCAGGGACACTCCCACATAGTGAATCTGCATCATGCCGAGTCACTTCTGTACTATAAGCGGCTCCATGCATGCCAGAGTGCTTCCCGCATGCATAGCTATATCAGCGGACAGGCTTGGATGCTCCATTTGTACCTATTCAGGGTGGAAGAGGTTTAAATGAAGCATGTGACTGAGCAACACAGGCACAGTTAAGCACCAGCTAATTTTGAATGGTCTGGGTATCCTGAAGTGCAGGCGCCCAAACCATTCCACAACTTCACCTCCCTGGGACATTTTTCCAGGGAAGACAAAGCCCAGTAATAGCTTGAATGTGTCTAACACTCATCCTCTGAACTAGTCTTCTCCCAATACCATGCTGTTGTGACTTAAATAGGCCTCATTTGACTGACTGACTGACTGACTGACTGATTCTCAGGCACATAACTCCCTCCATTTAATAGAGCCATTTGGCAAGAACTGCCTGGGGTCTGTTCACTCAAAGTGGTCAGCTACTCAGCAGCAGCATTTCTGGTGCTGTAAAATGGTTTCTGGTAACTTTGGAAAGCTTTTATCCATCATAGATAACTGCTTTTTAAGCCATCTGCAGGTGCAAACTGAAGGAAAAGGACTTAGGTTACTCAGATCTTTAATATTTGGATTAATTATGGAGAAAACGAAGCATCTTGTGTTAAGTTCATGTCAGTAATTAAATCTCAGCATGTCAGAACAAAGTTTTCCTTGCTCATTTATTGATTTAGAGTTTCAGAGGCAGAGGAATGATCAAACTTTGTTTTCATATCTTGCTTAGAATGTGGACACATGCTCTTGGCTTTGCTGCCTTGCCTCATCTTGGGGGATTTCTGGGCTGGTTCTTCACCCGGAAGGAAGTGCCTACCTGGTTTGAAAGCCTAAAGAAACCGTCATGGCGTCCACCAAATAAAATGTTTCCAGTTGCCTGGACAACTCTGTACACAAGCATGGGGTAAGGATTCCTGGCCAGTTTCTTTCTTCTCATTTAAAGCTGTGATCCTAAAAGCACTTTCTAAGAACCAAGCCCAGTTAAATTCAGGAAACTTTGGTCCAGAGAAACATACATGGGATCAAACTCAATATGATTCCATTTGCCTCTGCTTTTCCTAATTGGATACTTTCATTCATAATATCATCCTTATCACCATATTTTTGTACTGGTTACATCAAAATTCTCAAGCTGTTCACAGAATAATAACTGTATAATATTTAATTAAAACATAAAATGAGGAAAGGTAAAGAAAGGAAGCTAATTACCAAAAGCCTGGGTGGATAAAATGTTTCCACTAAATGCCAAAGGCAAAGAAGTGAAGACACCTGGTGTCTGAGGAGAGACAATTCCAGATCTTGGGGGCTACCACAGAAAAGGTCCTCTCTCTTGCCATAACTCTGGCAACTTCAGAGGGAGATGGTATTACCAAGACAGTATCCTCCAATGATCTTAAGTGATGGATAAACCTGTACAAGGGATTTCATACAATGCAACTAATATTAATGCAGCAAAAACTTTACTTTTTTATTCATCTACTCTGTTCCTTTAATGTAGGTTCCCAAGGGTGCTCAGAACTGCTACTGGGTTGACTAGTCTGACAGGGTAAATCCAAGAAAAATGCTACAGCAGTTGAACTTTAGTATTCATTCTTTATGCCTTTTCCTGTATTTTTCTAAATGTTTCAAAAGCTTCCTGTAAGTTACCTACCCTGCCTTGCAGTTCCCCTTCAGAGAGTACTAACTATGTTGCACCAAGGGTCAACAATGTGGCATCTAAAAGCAGTGAGCTTTTTTTTTCTCTACAGCTATGCTTCATATTTGGTATGGAAGGATGTTGGTGGATTCAACAGCAAAGCAGCTGTCCCACTAGGCCTCTATGGAGCTCAGCTTGCACTGAACTGGGCATGGACTCCTATATTCTTTGGCGCTCATAAGCTGAAGCTGGTAACATCGCTCTTTATTTTGAAATGCATTTATATTGTTTGCATTGTTAATCCTTAGTTGGGACATCCAGGCATACTGACTAGGAAACTGCTAGACTGTGATTGTTCAAAAGAATGTGTTGATTCTTTAAATACACAATTCCTGGGCATCAGACAATACTAGCAGTTCTTGCCAAAAAAATTTTTTTTTAAAAAAATTATAGATCCAAAGTGAGGTTTTCTGTTGTGATGCTAGTGTGGTTTAGTGCTAGAAAGCCCACGTAATTTTAGGCCCACTACTGCTTCCCAATCTAACCTACTTTGCAGGATTTTTCTAAGAAGAAATGAGAAAGAAGTGTGTGCAAGAAAGGCTTGGAATCATGATATAAAGTATGAAATAAGAAGTGCTATACTCAAATAATTGGTTGTCAGTTCAGTCTCTAGCCTCTCCCCAGAATTAGGCAATGGCAACCTTTTGTCTCATTGCCAAGAAAACTGCATAGAGGGGCACATGTGGTCAACCAGGAGTTGGCCACTACTAAGTCGTAGCCAGCAACAACTGTAACTGTATTCTAAAAGATGAAATCAAAAGGATAACACATTCTGTTATAGATCAAAAAGTGAGCAGGTCAGGAACATTCAATGTTTGCTTAATAGATTCCAGCAGTAATGTTCTTTTGTCATCGAATGTGATTTTTCAAAGTGGTTTATAAAACATTAAAAACAAGGGTAAAAACAGAGTAAAACAAAAAGCAGCGAAAATATATTGAGTGGGCCAGGGGAGAAACAAGATTTTACATGCCTGTTATACTTGTAGGCCCCTTAGAAATAGCAGAAACTTTCCAAGGTGCTACCACTGAGAAAGCTCTACTGCAAGCTATCGTAAGATGGCATTTTGGAGCTTGCACTGAAGCTGAGCAAGTTAGGACTGAATAATAGGGATGTAAATAGCAGTTTGATACACTACTCGAAGCAGCCTTTTATGACCACATGAAATACTGCAGGGAAGCCATGCTCCTGGCAAGAGATTTAGGGGCATGCCTACTACTTACCTGCACTTCTAGTATCTTGGAGCATACTGGAGATATCATTGATTCATGACTCAGACTATTGTGCCCCTAATGCTGTTTTACTCATACAGATTCTAGAGGTGCAAGTGAGTGGCAGATAACCTACCGATCCCTTCCCAGGAGCCAAGTAAATGTGAGGTTTCCCACACTAAATCTGGGGTCTCCTGCAACAAAGAGGGGTAGCTCTGAGTACTGTTTCAAGCACTCTGAATATCCTGTAACCGTCATCATCACAGCTCTTATAAAGGTGTTGTGAAAAATAATCAGGATACAAAAATGGTTGTGTGATCCAAATGCACAGCATATTCCATTCCATTCCATTCCAATTTGTATACCGCCTTTCCAAAAAACAAAATTTTGCTCAAGGCGGTTTAC
>MTQE01001134.1:63948934-63971333 GCA_014337955.1 Aspidoscelis marmoratus | reverse complement strand
TACAGTCTGTGTTCCTTTGCTAGAAAAAAAGACTGCACTATCTGCTATCAATCCAATGCATAAATCATCTAAACATTTCTGTCTCTTTCTTCCAGGCCCTGATTGACATTGTGGGCTTATATGGATTAGTGCTTGCCACCATGTATTCCTGGTACCCTATTAACAAGACATCGACTTTATTAATGGTGCCTTACCTTGCCTGGTTGACCTTAGCTTCTTCTCTTACATACTGCATCTGGAGGGATAATCCTGAACAAGAAAAAGGGAAGAAGAAAGAATAGTGGAAATAGAAAACCTGGAGCATTTTCAGTAATAGGCATGAGAATGATCTTTGATAATGAATAGAAGGTAATTTCATAGAAGAGAATTTCTGTTTTTGGCGTGGAAATATGAGGGATTAAAAAAAAAAACCTGCAGTGGGTCTGGTACACATATGCTATATATTTTTATTTGGAGCACAAACCTGTACACATCTACTTGGAAATAAGTCAGTGGGGGTTATTTCCAGATAGAACTATCAATGAATAAAATAAGAACTGCAGCCTTGATGGATACTGATGGATATCAGTTGTAGAATTATGTCTTCCATTAAAAAAAAAAGTTTGAATTAGCATTGCTTGATTTGGAAAATTTATTCAGAAACATCTTGAGCGCTATCCCAAAGATGCAATGGACTCAATAAAATGAGAACAGGAGGGAAGGGTATGTTATTATATTGGATGCCACTTAAAGACTGTTGCATACATTCTTGTTTTAAAGTATACTTATTAATCATTGTTCCTCAGCCATTTTCCCCTCACTATTGAAATTCAGGCCTATCTTTCTTCCAATTTAATTTTAGTGCCAGATACTCTACAGGTCAGTCCTGTATATGACTGTTCAAGAAGGCATATAAGATTGTAGCCTTAAATGGTAATGTATGCCCAACTCTTTGGTGTGAAAGCTTCTCTCTCTCTTGCTCTCAGTTTCAGTATGTGTGTGTCGTATATGTGCAAACTCAGGTATACCTGCAGCAACTGAAACTGAACATAGTTCTCTGTTCAGTAGGCAACTCTGTGAGATAGCTGCATTTGCCAGTATCATGGCATATATGGGGGTGGGGGTGGTTTCCACTGACCTCCCCTAATCCGGATCTAAGATGATCTGGATTTAAGGAATGGGTACTTCCCTTAATCCGGATCTAGTAGATCCAGATTAAGGAAAGTACCCTATGCGTTTCCACAGGTGGTCTAGCACCCAATAGCAATGGGTGCTAGCTTGCTTGCAGTGGAAACACCAGAGCACCCATGTGGCAAATCCGGATATATCCACATGGGGCCCACCTGTCACCCCAGGTGTTTTGGGGGACAGGGGGTGCAATCTTCGTAGATGCTCCGGAGAATTTCCGAAGATGCTCCGGAGCAACTCCAGAGAATCTCCAAAGCGATCTGCCACAGACTTCGAAGATTCTCTGGTGCCTTTGACAAAGGCATTGCTCTTGCATGGGGTCCTCTTCAGAGCCTGTGCTATTCTTTGAAGGCAGCTTCGGAGGAACTTCGGAGCCGGCTACGGAGAATGTGCAGAGGCTTCAAAGCTATGAGTCTTGGGCCACTCCCCCACGGGTGCCTCCCCCCATGAGCCGCCCATAGACCCCATTGCCCAATAGTGGTGGAAACAGGCTCTGCATAATCCGGATTTGATGCCTGAAGAACCCATTGTAGACCCCTTTAATGGGGTCTACAGGGAATCCAGGTTATAGGTCTTGAAGGACCCATATGATACGGATTTCCCTAGAATAGGTAGAAACAAATGTGGCTCTAATGGGGTCTGTAGTGGAAATGGTGTGTTCCTGCGCTGAGCTAAAAGGGTCCTTAATGGGTCCTTAGTGCTAGCCAACCAGTCCTAGAGTTCTGTAGAATAAAGTATCCCATGGAAATAAAGTACTTGGATAAGCAAGCTTCTTTAAATATATTTGACAATTTGTATCTGGTATTAAAAAAAATTGTTGAATATGAACCATGTGGGAAAATATATATAGAAACATCCAATTTACAAAGGTTAAAGTTAAGAATGGTAGAAAATGTTAAACTGAAGCAGGTCGTTAGATCAGTTTGACTGAAGAATTAACTTCATCTGGTCTATCTTCTTGGCAATATCTATGCTATTTACTGAGTTGCAGCACCACCTAGCGATTATTCTTTTATACTTTCTGATTCAAGCTAGACTAAAATTAAATAAAATCCCATTTTAGATCCTGCCCTTGTTCAAAAGGGATTAAGGCTATGAAATGGGAACAACTACATTTCTAACACCAGCATTTACATTACAAGATGATTACTATGAATACCATGAACTATAAAAACAAAAGTCAATCAGAACCAGAAGAAGTAATCAATAAGAGGAAATTAACATAACTTTGGGCATGTGATGTCAGCAAATGAAGGGCCAGAAAGAAGTATTATGCCTGGCAAGGCTGAAGGACAAATGGGACTATTGGAAATGTATGCAGGTCCACACTAGGCCTTCTCGGATGATTCACTGCAGGAAGCCTAGGAGACAGCATGCCTTCCATGGTCTTTCCAACACTGCAGCTAGCGGTGGAGTGGCACAGACTTAGAAAAATGATCCCGCAGGTATGATGGGATGATGGCAAGACACACAATGGCAGAGGGAAAAATGGCAGGGCACAATCCAGGGGATGGGGTGTAGAGTGGCAGAAAGTACAGGAGACCAGGGTCCAAACAGAGATCATTTCTTTATTTCCAGGTGGACTTGCTCCCATTTTTTTTTAACTCTTGCACAATCTCACTATAAATAATAGTATGTTGTTCCAGAACAGTTTGGATTAGAAGATCTAATAAACTTGACAATACACAAAGGAGTATAGGGCCACTTATATAATACTTGGGGTATTTTATTATTTCATTGGGGTTGAGGACTGCTGAGTTCAAGGCGGTCATATTGTTCCAGGTGTCATCTAAGATCTTGACCTTCATATCTGCCTCCCAGTTAGCCCTGAGTGCTTTTAAAGATGTCTTCTGAGTCTTTATTAATAATACCGTATTTTCCGGCATATAAGACAACTGTGCGTGTAAGACGACCCCCAACTTTCCAGTTAAAATATAGAGTTTGGGATATACTCGCCATATAAGAAGATGACACCCGGCGTATAAGACGACCCCTGACTTTTGAGAAGATTTTCCTGGGTTAAAAAGTAGTCTTATACGCCAGAAAATACAACTCTTTTTGATTGTGTTGTTTGCATAATTACAGTTCACCTGCCTTGCAGTTCAAGATTGTAATGAGCTGCTCCACAGTTTTTAATTCATATACTGTACATCCCTAAATAGGACATGAATGCAAATAGGAATCTACAGTGTATGCATATATATTGTGCAAACTGCATGCAGTACTCATAAGCCATTGGATGCTGCTTCACATGGATTATTTTCTGCGACTCTTCCAGTATGGGATGCAGCTCATATGAAGCCAACTTTTCAGTAGCATTTGCCAAAAAGTCAAACTGGAATCAAGTCCCTCCAGCTGTTGTCTTCCAGCAATCAGTATTTAGAAAGAGACTGAAGTATTTAAATACTTCTATTATTAAACACAATGTTATGCACAAGCTTAAGAAAAACATTCCGTTTATTCTGTTTCTGTGGAAGCCAAAAACTATTCAGATCATTTGATGCCAGTATATATCTGAGATCAGTGTAGTCCACTGACACATTCACATAGGGGTTGCCAATACCTCCTGTTCCTCAGAGCAATAATAATCTTTTGCTTCAGGTTTTTCAGTATCCTAGGTTGCTTGACTTGGCAACTTATATGAACATATCAACACAGCTTTGTTGGCAAAGATTCAGAAGTGGTTTGCCATTGCTTCATTCCAAGACAATGCCAGGGACTGAACCATGCAAAGTGAATGTTCAACCACTAAGCGAAGATCCTTCCCAAAAGTATCCTAGTAACTAGTATGTAAATAATAATGCGGCCTTTTGAATAAGAACATGGAAGGTATCACTATTTCCCCAGGGCAGAAGGAACTGGCAAGCTCTGTATGTGGTCAATTTTTGAGTTATCTCATCACCCACTTAGCACCTGATGATTCACTTCTGCAGTCTCAAGTGGGTTGCAACATATTCTCATGTAACAAATGCATTTTACCTATGGGAATTGAAAGAACCGTAGCAAACTGCAAAACAGTGAGTATATTGGGACCGAGGAACCATGTGAAAACATGAAATAAATAACTGCTAATTTATATAAAGCCTTTACCCCCCTCTTTAGGTTTCAGAGATTTGCTGTAGATAACGAAATTTGCCAGATTAGTAAAAACTTTTAACCAATAAAATTTGGAGGGCATGCTGGTGACAACTGGCAAAGAACAGAAATATGTCTTATGTACTGGGTGCCATTAGTCCTTTGAAGTCATTACTGCCTACTCTGATTTGCAGTGTCTCCTCCCGTACAGACTTGCTGGTGAGGTCCTCTTGGTAGTCCCACCACCAGTAGTTAGGGGGGGTGAGAATGTGTGGGAGGTCATTCTTGGTTATAGTGCCCAGGTGCTAGGGACTCTCATTTTATGAGTTCAGAAGATTGGTGAAGATCTACCATGTTAGAGCCAATCAGGACTGGATGACAGCTTGGGCAGAGACTATATAAGGACCTGTAACTAGAGCATGTGGTTCTTTGCCTGGGGTAACTCACCAAGGGGTGGGCAGAGGAAAACCAGGCTCTCAGCTTACCTGAGGCAAGGCTTAGTCAAAGAATCCTGATTACGGTGTGTTCTGTTTAAGAATAGAAAGTATTGCAGAGTTCTGTGTATGACGTTCAAAAATGTGTGCCATTTTAAATATCTGTTTGTTCTCTTTAAAGTGTGCTTGACAGTTGGCTTTGATTGGAAACAATCAAAGGAGTACTGTGTCTTTAAGTGTGATAGAAACAATATAGTGAGGCCAGCAGCCTGCTGGCAAGAAAAGCCTCCCGTTTATATTCTGAAGAAACAGAAAGGGGGGGGTATGTGGTGGATGCCTGCCAATGCTGCGCCATAGTTTACAGAATAAGTATGATTCTGTGCTAAAATACTATTAGGCAGGACATTGTTGGGCAGTGGTCGCCGCACGTGCTCTGACACCTTCAAGTATAGGGAGACAGACAGACAAGATGAGCAACTGTTGTTGTTGTTGCTGTTCTTCATCCTTTGCCTCTGCAGCACGTGACCAGGATGGTAAATGAATAAGTGATAATTAGGACATACTGAGACCCTGGATGCATGTCCTGTAGGATGCATCTCACTTGAAAAACCTATTGCATTAATCTGAGAGCACGAGACAGGAGTCAAACAATGCGGTTCCTGCCACACCTTTCTACAAAGATGGAGATCTCCTGTCTTTGATAGGCCTTCACCGCAGGGTTTCAGGCATCTCTGCTTTGCCAACCCTGTATAGAAATGGAGGATGGAACTTGGTCCTCTGTGTAAGCGAAGTTGGTGCTCTGCCAGTGAGTTGTGACACATGGCAAAGAAGACTGTGCAGAACTAGCACAAGTGCAACATCTAAAATGGGAAACTGTATGCCTGAAGTTGTAGCCAATATACAAACAATGTTCAGTGAAAAAGACACATACGCACACACTGACTGAAAGAGACAGTAGTATAATAAAACATGAATCAAATTTTCACTATACTACATGGGCGTTCTCTATAGTATTCCACATTCTTGGACTTGAGGCTGTGCAGCCAAACAAGAATCAGACGCATGATAAACAGCAATATTTTTTAAACTAGAACTCCTCTGTCATCTTATTTATTTATCCTCAGTCTTACTTGTAGCAAGCCCTAAAAGAAGTACAACTTAGGATCTAATGCTCTCCAAAGTTTGTTTATTTATTTGTGTTTCTATCCTGCCCTACTGTATATGTCGACAGAGCAGTTTGTCTCTGTTGCTCTGCTACCCTACTTTTTTGCCAAAACACACTGAGCCATCAGATTGTTCAGTTCAATTCCAGTAGACGTACACATTTTTTTGCTTTCTAAGAATCTTAACAAGGACGCTAACAAACAGCGCCTCTGAAGTATAGCAGAAAAGATAAACTCATGCCTACTAACAAAAATAAACATGGAAATTCCCGGTAGTATCATGTCCTTCTGGTTGCTGCACCATATTGTTGCAATACTGGTTGTCATTCTATGGCAGGGAGGGAATTTGTACCAAAGCATAAAATCTTGCCCACCCATGAAATCCTTGTAAAAATTCACAATGAGCACAGTGGAAGTGGAGGGTTGCTGGTAGCTGCAGGGTTCTCTAGGTTGCTAGTAAATATGTTTGTATATTGTTTTTCTGTCATAGTAGTTATAGCTAAAAGCAGCGTGGGTGTTGGGGAAAGAGAGGGAAGCAGAGGAATTTCTGCCAGCCAACGTATCCAGGGATCTGTTTTGTTTGGATAACAAGCTGTCCTTTTTATTCTAAAGAGGACATCCCATCTCTCTCTAATACAGACAGTGTCTTATTTCACCTTTGCTCCTGGCCAGATAACTATTTCCTGAGCCTGGACTGCAAGGCTCTGCAGCCTTCTTTATAATTAGAAAGTATTCTAGAAGTATACCTACCTCAAAAGCAAACCAACCAAATGATGTTTCAATGTACAATTATTTTATCTCTCGATTCATCACATTTACACCATGCTGCACCACAAAAGGAAGGTATTCCTTGATAGGGAAGACAGGGATGACTAGATTACACAAGATTCATGAAACATAAGGTCATTTCACTGCCAGAACAATTAAAGTTGTCTTTAAATTACAGATACAGAGCTGGTTACTAAGAATACTGTGGACTGAAGGAAAAATAAATCAAACAAATCAATGAATAAAATCCAACCTCTTTGTCAAAGAAATGATCAGACATGATACTATCAAGCAGAAATGTACCTATTTTGTGCACGTAAAATACTAAACAAAAGATTGAGGAAGCAGAAAAAGATGAAGACAGTTTCTATGGGAGTCTATAAAGTGCATTTAGCTGCATAATCCAATTATCACCAATTATCTGCTTGCCATTTTTGCTGCTTGTTACAATTCAATTGACAATATAACACACTTCTGAGCTCTTGCCTGCTGCTCCATCCAAGCCTATTGCTTGCAATTTTAAAACTTTGCGCTGTTTAATTGTGGTTTAATCAAAATGGTGAAATTTGTATTCTAAGAATGTGCAGAAATTCTATTGGACCCCTGCCCTTCAGACTCCACCTCAGTCAACTGCACTCTGTCTGATCACTTCTAGTTGCAAAGGTCTACAATGTTTGGGTCCTGTTTGTGAACCAGAATCCTCATGGACTTCTGAAACATGTTGGTGGAAATGGGGAAAAAATCTACATGCCCACATATAGTCTGAAGGTCTAGAAAGTTACCACTTCATTGTTTACAACACAATCAGTGGCACAATCAGCCATTTTCAATCTTCATTTCCAAAAGTGTATCAGCTTTAAATGGATCTTTAGCACAGGATACACAATAGCTCACGCATCTGTGCTGAGGACAGACCATATCATTGCCATATATCTCCCATATAGATAGCATCATAGGGTCTGGAAGTTTCCTGTGCCTCCTCATACTCTAAAGTGTAGGCCTGATGAGCCCTTGTATAAGTAAATAGTGGGAACTGCAAAATGCAGTCTTGGAGTCTGCAATGGGAAAAGCTGAGAAACAACATACAATGTTCTGCGTATTGAATACAGTTTCTTTTTTACTCTGATCTGCATTTGCCTGGTGTAGTCTGTGCCTGTGAATGCAGAGCACTGCCCTAGAAGGAGTTCAGCAGCAGCTGGGAAAGAGACAGGACCACAAACCCAGCTCCACATTCCAGAGATTAGATTAAAGCTTAGCATTGATCTATACTACTTGGCTGGCTCTGGTGAAAGTTAAAGCAGCAAGAATGATGGGACCCTGATTAATCCTGCAGTCAAGAGCTTCCAAAAATAAAGTGGGTCAGAGGGAGGGACATAAGAAGCAGTAGAGAAGAGCTATCACTCATCAGCGCAGGATTCCCATCCCCAAAATTCCTCCATAAAATGTCAAAGGTGACAGTGATTTGTCTGGGGTGCCAGAATTCAAACACAGTTACTAGTCAAGAGCTGATAAACAATATATAGTAGTAAGCAAAATGATCCATACCATGGTGAGAGGGACTTCTGTGTTAAATATATGTAACCAAAGCCAATGGATGTATCTGTCTGTTGGATTTTTTACAATAACAACTTTCCCCAGCGGAAGAAGCGTGCCAAAGGCTACCGGCACTAAGGTTTGTGCCACTCTATGATGCTGATACAACTAGACAAACCTTACTGACCTGGATCTCTCCCAGCATCCAACACCTGGGGCTCCAAGTCAATAAAAGCCTCACAAGAAGGTCTGTTCGATGACTTGAGTTTTAAGGGGCCATTGTGAGAATAATTAAAAGTAATCAGAATGAAGGGCAGTTGTAAAAATAATTAAAAGTAATGGATTGAAAGAAAAGCAAAACCAGCTATCTCATATGGGTACGAAGTTGTAATATCTCTATAATTAACTGGATTTCCCAAATGCAGATTTCAAAAGGCTCTAAGCAGTTTACAGATAAATATAACAATAAAACTGGACACTGGGAAATGTAGTAAATAAAGACCACTCTATTGAACACCATCAAATGGAAAGGTGGAATATATGTTTTTGGTGATTGCTTTTAAAAGACACTAGTGAATGGAACTGTTTTGTTTTTAAAATAGGGAGCAGGAGGGACTGGCCCATAAAGGAAAAATGATTTGTGCTCCACCAAACTCAGGAACTCCCACCTTGAGTCCACTTTCCTTTTTCTCCTTTATCAATGCTTCAGTTGAGGGTTGGCTACTACCCTGTTTCCCCAAAAATAAGCCCTACCCTGAAAATAAGCCCTAGCATGATTTTTCAGGATGCTCGAAATATAAGCCCTATATAAATGTTATATAAAACATCCCCTAAAAGTAAGCTGTAGTGCATCTTTAGGAACAAAAATTAATACTAGGCCCTGTTTTATTTTGGGAAAACACAGTATTTGACTGATCCCTTAATTTATTTATTGACTTAGATACCACTGATTTCATCCACATTATAAGCACTTCATGAAATATGTCTATGATGAAAATCCTTTTGCAAGTGCATCTAATTTTGCACATGATTGATGTGGTGTTTTATTGAGCCCATACACAGTCAAATGATGCTCCGAAAAAGAGCACATAGGTCAGGATCATTGTGTCCTATTCTTCCTTTTTGTATTGAAAATACAAATCACTCAGCCACTAGATTCATATGCCCACCGCATGTCAGTTTTGCTGGAGCACTTTTATCACTGAAGCATTTGGACGCAAGGTAATTTGCAGCTTATAATGGCATTTTTAAAATAGGGTAGTAATGTGTTAACATTACATATTGTTCTATTTTAGAAAATGGCCTCAAACCCCAGATAACTTTTTTTAATAACAGTGATTCAATGTGCATGCATGCATAAGTACATTTCCCGTCCAAACACACCTCAGCCATAACTTCTCTGCTGCCATGCTTTGCGCAAGCATTGTTTTCTGTGCAAAGTGGAGGGAGGGAAAAAATGCAACAAAGGGACAGAAAAAACTCACCACCCTGGCCAAAAATTATTATCCATAGACCACTAATTCTGTGCAGAAGTCAGCTGGCTAAGGGGAGCAGCACAGGATCTGTCTCAGATACTATACCTGTGGATTTGGTGATGCTACTTTTCTATCTGATTTAAAATTCATCCAGCCATATGGAAGAGAGAAAGACCAACAGAAGAGTGCAGGGGAGATAAAGGCCATGGTCACACCTTCACTTTAAACCTCCTTCAGTCCATCTTCAGGTCTGATTGTTCATACCTTTTTATTTGTTCATATCTGTTTTATTTATGGGCTTTCCATTCAGGATAGTCCAAACGGTAGGTGCAAAGTCCACAAATAAAACAGAAATGAAAAGGTGTCAGACCTGCAGTTGGACTGAAGAAGGTTTAAAGTGAAGGTCTGACCAGAGCCAAAGACTAATGAGAAACAGATTATAAAGCATTCTTCTCTGAAACACCCTCCTCTAGGAGATCTGGTTAATTCGCAGCATCACGAACTTGAAAATTCATTATGGTGTTTTAGCCATTATTCTTCTGCCCCTTCAGTAGCCAAAATCAGCAGGTCTTATAACAGATCATGGCTTGCTCCACATCAAGATCTAAATCTGTCATTCAAAGAATTCCCCTTTATAATGCTTGCTCCAAACCAGCTGCATGGTGCAAGCTTAAAGTGCATTCTCACAACTCAGATGATTAGGAGCATTTTCCATATCTATTTGCCCATTCCACGCGTTTCTTCTAATCCCATCCCAGTAGCTTCATGCATGATCCTTTGGTGCTGTTTCACTACCGAGCAAAAGATTTAAAACCAATCCAGTCCAAGAGAAGCAGTTTCCCCTAAAACAGAAAACAGTTATTTCATATGAACTAAAATCACTTTACTGCGCTGGCCACTTCCCACTGCAACAAGAGGCAGATCCAGTGTAAAGCAACTATTTCCCTAAGAGGAAAAAAAGTTTTACTTGAAGGTGCAACAGATTTTAGTAAAATCTGTGCACCTTTTAAACAATGCAATGGTGACATTAAGCCTGACTCGATGCCTGCTCTGAAAGGTGGTTCTCCAAGGGCAGAAGGAGGGCATATGGTAAACCCAGGAACGCAGGACAGTGGCCAGCTCTGCCTGGAGCCAGATTTCTGTCACAGCTCCGGATAAATAGGCTACTTCTGCATTCAGAATTTTCCATCCATCATTTAATCCACCCACCCTGGACTCATCACTTTGCATTTAAAATAAAAGGGTGGCAAGGGAAAGGCTAGGGCTAGAGAGAAAGAGGAGCAGGGGAGTCATCCAACAGTCAGCGCTAGGAAAATCCAGCCAGCTTGTATGCCCAGCCATTGCTATGATTCCATATATAGCTCCTGACAACTGTGTCTAAGGCTGAACTTTTGAGCTCAATCACCCACCAGTCCTTTCAGAGTTTTGCTACTGAGCATAGCCTTTGGCAACTGCTGTGGTCTCTGGGCACTCATTCTAACAGGATGGCAGAGAAGCAAGAGCAGCCCGAGGCTGCTCAGAACAGTGAAAAAGCAGAAAATGCAGAGAATGCAGAGAACGCAGAGGAATCTGAAAAGAAAAAAGAACTGGAGGAGCTGCCCCCTTTCGAAATTGTTACCGGGTAAGAGGTCTGGTCCTGTTCTTTTCCTTAACGATAGCAAACAGATGAAATGCAAAATATTGTGTTTGGTCAGGGATCTGCAGAGATTGGGCAATACATAGGGCAGAGAGTTTTTGTTCTGAAGAGTGATGGATTCAATGTTTTGTTGATTAAAGGAAACCCAGCTCCACTCTCCTCACCCCACAAGCTGCATCATAACATTCTGAAAGACTTTGCTTGTATTCAAGTAAGATAACCTCAAAACGCTTCTGTGGAAATGCCATTTATTTTGTGAGAATCATTTGCGGCATCAAAACTATTATCCTCTCCGAAGGAAAATAATGACCACTTGTGGGCTTAATCACAAAGTAGGGTGTTGCATCCTTTGTAGAACCCCATGATCCTGAAAGAATGTCATGCAGTTATTTAATATGTTCTACAAAACCAAACTCATTGAAATAATTTTTATAAACTTCTTTTCAAAGGACTTAGAGTAGGTGTGGGGAATCTAATCCGGCTAACACGAGAGCTATATCTGATTTTTGTTTGCTTGTTTGCATCTGGGCAGCAAAAATCAAAACACTTGACATGATCAAATGTAAAGGTGAAAAGTCCATCTAAAAGCCTGCCATGCAGGAAACACCTGTTGAAATTTGCTCTTCTATGCAACTATTAAAGGGACAGGAACAGCTGTCTTATTTTTAATTAAATAACTTTCATATATATAAAGTAACCAGCAAAGTATTAATGTTATACTGGAATATGATTTATCCAGAAAATATTCAGTAATATACACTTATTATAATTGGGTGTTTTTTCCACTGTCACTAAAAGTACCCATTAAGTAGCCATTAATGGGTACATAATGGCATTTTTGTACCCATTAATGGGTACTTAATGGGTACTTCTAGTGACAGTGGAAAAACACCCATATAGTCCTTTACCTTCATTTTCTTAGTATGATTTCTACACTACCAATGTATTTTGTTCATACATATATCAGAAATAGGATCACAATACAGTTGATTGGAAATGAGTCAGTACCTATGTATCTTTTTGCTAACAATGAACACCTGATATTGCAACAATGCAGAGGAAATCCAGACTAAATATTTATTTATTTATTAATGGTGAATGGAACTCCTAAGAAATCCCTGAGATGATGCTTTGTTCCTGTCTAGAGCATAGGTGACTCTTAACTCCCAGTTTTTTGACAACTGGCTCCCATTTGCCAGTTCTGTCCACTTTGATGATAACATCGCACCAAATTAGGGGATGCTATGATATTCCAGGTTGGATAAATGGCTCAAATGGTAGGTGATCTATCCATCCATTTATCCATCTATCTTAAAAATGGCAGTAACTCATTGCAAATTTATTGTTAGGTGCCTCTGAGTTGGGACTGGCATCCATGTAATGGGGTTAGTATTACCTTCTTCCAAGGCAGAGCCTCTGCTTTTCAGGCACTTGCTGTACCACTGAGCTATGGCTGTTCCCACACTGTAAATACTATTACAATGTGCAGTTACCTGGCAACAATTCACAACAGAAAAAATTGCTCATTGTGGGTGTAGGCGGATTCTGAATCAGTTTATCAAAACTCAGCATGTAACACAAGCAAAATACCCCAAAGATCAAGAACTTGCCAGCTAAGTACACAGCTAGTCAGTAGATGCATGCCATGTGATCCTTCAAAATATATAAAAAGGGCCAAGCAGTAGTTTTCAGAAACATGCCACAAAACAACTGAATGCATTTGACTGTGTTGGAAACATCACAGATGATGCAGAAAAAAAATCCATGAGTCGCTTAAAGATGACTACTCAAGGGACTGGGCCAAAGGTGAACATGGGCGGAGTTTGGACACTGGGGCAGTTTGCTAACAAGCAGAGAAGCGCTGGAATTCTGCAAAATGGAACAAATCTGAACTTGCCTCCCTTTATTTCTCACTCAAAAAACTGGTATCACGGAAATGAAGTTCTTTGAAACTGACACTTTTTTTTAAAAAAACCTAACTACTGTGTGAACAGTCCACTGGACTAGATGGGCTATGTGTCTGAGCTAGTTGGATGGTTCCTATGTTCTTGCAAAGGCTATGTTAGTCTTATGCTAAGGAAAAGTACAATCAGGCTTTTAAAATTACGGTACATAAGATTTACAGCTCTGATTTAAAAACAAACAAACAAATCAGTATGAGTGAAGAAAGACACCCACTACTCACACTCATGACAGGGAGCAAGAGACACGAGGCTACATTTAACCAACTTTCTCTGACAACAAGATCCCATAACACAATCTCATGCTGGTAGCACTGCAATATGGAGAAGGACCAAAACCATGAAAGATACACTTCCTGAAGAAGTAACTGTAAGAACTTAAAATCTGTTATTTGCCAAAATCCATTTAAAAAAATGTCCAACAGTGAGATAAAACCTGTAACCCATGTTAATAATTAATTAATAAACTTGTACAGAATTTTTTCAATAGCTCTGTCAAAAAACTACAGATGCAAAGTAAAATGAACAAAACATTGATTTTTTTATTTTTAAGAAGATATCTTGTCAGAAATTATTGTTCTCAAACCACCCAATTCTCACAGCTACAAAGATAGATCAAGATGTTTAGTTACATGTAAGCTTCAGTTCTTATGAGCTTAGTTACCCTGCTAATAAAGGGATTAAAAGCATTAAGCATGCCAACATATCTGCCTAATTACATATCAATTCAAGCATTTAAACTGACACCCTTAAATCAGGAAGGCTTCACAGCATCTTGACAGGTTTTATGAAGCCATCCCAAGCAGGTGCACTTGTGAAAACTACATGGCTTGTCTTTGTAATTCCAAACATCCTTCTATCCCTTTCTACAAAATTATGACTTATCTTAGAGCAGCCATGTACATTTCAAGAGACTGCTATGCCACATTAATTTACACTATAATTTCTAGAATAAAAACTAAGAGACGAGTCAGAAGGGTAGAGTAGCATAAACCACAAGCCTCCTTAGCAATAGCAGACTGCTCTCACAACTGGGTGGATATCCGATACATTTCTCAAGGTCTGTTATAATCTCAAACTTTTCTTTATACAGTAGTTGGTTTATTAGCCAGATCTAATAAAATGGTGCTTTCCTAATGATCACAAAGAGATGAAATATGCAGACAAAATGTTATTCACATAGGATGCCACTTTGTGTATAGTACTTCTTTGCTATTAAGCACTAATAGGTATTCACTAGCTCCAGGGAGAACAGTTCTCACACCCACAAAATATGAACCAGCTGACGGTTTGACAAATAGGCTTACAAAAATACCTCACAGCACAAGATTCTCCCCTTCCTTCCTTGCCTTTCTTCCAATGTGTCCTGAGGATTCCAGGGACCTGAGGACATGACTGAGAAGATCATGACTATGAGGGAGGACAGGGAAGGTTGTGGTGCAAGGGGAAGGGGGACTGAGCCAAACAAAATGTTGTCCTATTTCCTCTAGTTTGGTTCACTATCAGACCAAACACCAAACTATAAATATTGTTTGGTCTGATACCTTCGTGTGAACTCAGTTCAGCTCATTTTAATCACAGAATGTACTGAGAAGGAAAAGTAGTAGTAATAATAGTGAAAGTGTGAGGTCCCTGCAAAAAGAGTAAGCAATTAAAAAAAACACTAAGGAGTTTATTTGAATAGAAAGTCCACCTGAAACAAAGGAAGTGCTCCAGTACTTAGTATACAAGTCCACCATTTAAATCTCATCCTTCCTTTAAAAAAAAATTCACACCAAGTTTTATTTAAAGGTCAAATTTCATTTCTAAGGGCATAAAAATAAATGTTATAAATGCTATCTGCAGAACAGCCCCCCCCCCAACAGATTACAGTAGAAGCTTGTATTAGGTGATTCAACACAGTACATTTTGGACAGAACACTTTTGACTAATTTTGACCCTTCTTCATAAAAGATGCCCTCCTTTTTTGTTACTATGAAATTTGGCACCTTCCAAAAACGCATTGGGGTGGTGGTGGTGGAAGGACTAACAAGGGGCATCTTCCTTGGCAGCAATTTCATCTTTAGTAAGTGTGAAATGAAGAACAGAGAGCTAGAGGAAGCAGCGATGCCACTGTTGAAGATGTGGCAGACTTAACAGCCTAGGCAGCTCACTTGCTGGAAAGCCCATCTGCACACTGCAAGCTCTATCACTGCGTTGGAGAGCTTTCCAGGTTGTCTCCCCACTGCCTCTTAAGAGAGGTTAAAAGAAGAAAAAAGAAAAGGCATCAGAGAAGGAAACACAGAAAGACCCTCACTGCAACGATGAAGCTTGCACAAGTGTGCAGAGAGGCTTTCCTGTACAATCAATTTCCCTTCTCTGTGGCTCTGCTGTTATATTCTAGATGACAAACCCTTTAGTTGGTTTGCAGTTCAGGTTCATTCAGGAAATGGGCATAATACAAAAGACAACAACAAACATATGAACATATAAACATACATACATAAAACATATACAAACATCCCTGGCTCTGTCCTCTATGTTCCAGCCACCATTAAACATAAAATATAACAATCAGCTAAGTATCTCCAAAATTCAGCTTGCTGTACCAAAGGATAAAGAACAACAAACAATGTTAACAGCTTTCAATGATAGTACAAATATTTCTTCTTTAGATATGAGCAAATGAGATGAAAGCACTTGTCAAATACTTGAATGGCTATTGCACAGAAAAGGGTCACAACTTCTCCATCACTCCAAACTGAAGGAAAAGGAATAACAGGTTTAAGTTAGAAAAGGACAAATTCTACTTGAATATTCTAGGGTGGAAGGACTTCCTTCCATTTAAAGCAAATCAACAGTAGAACCAAATGGATGCATTCAGCAAAAGGGATCTCTAAGAGATACTTTGGATTCTTCAACGAAGGAGCACTGGACTAAATGGCCTAATACCCCCTTCCAATGACTTTAGAATTAACTTAAGTTCTAGTATAGCACAAGTTAGAAATGTAAGCTGAAAAATCACTGGTTCAGTTCTCATCAATTACACATACTTACAAGTCAACACATCATAGCTTCAAATAAATTAGGCTGAACTAAGCAATTATTATTAAACCATTATCTATTAGCTTACTGGAAGTAAGACTTCCTGACAGACTCCTAACACAAAGAGCTTCTAGATGCTGTAGTATGAGTTCATAAGACTTCTTTAGAAGTGAGAATTACAGTGGCATGAAATGGATGATTTTCAGAACAAAGTTGTACTTGGTTCTTTCCTTAAATGAAACTTCTGACACAGGAAATACTACACTTTCTGTATAATTCACAATAAAATGAAAATTAAGCAATGAATGCAAATCTCAGTGGAGGAGGAGGAGATCACCTAACTAGTGTTTTAAACTAATAATTGCATTCCAACTTTAAACAATCCTTGCTAATCTAAGATGAACCACTGCAACAAGTCTGAGCTCTTTCTAACCTAAACTGGAATTTTAGGTTCTGGGGGGAAGTCAAGGATAAATCCAACAAAAATAAGATAAACAGGAAAAGACTGGCACTTATACAACCCCAAAAATCATCCACAGGGGCAAAAGAGATCTACACAGAAATAAAAATGAAGTGATGGCTTTGAACTGCCTAACATGTTTGGAACAGCTGAATGTCAGAACACTGTTGACAGCTTACTTTCCATAGTACAGTATATTCATTTCAGGAACTGCATAACTATAACATAGTCATTACGAAAAATGCTTCCTTTAGTAACTTGTCATTTGAGAATGAGAAGAGATGGCTGCCACACTAAAGCAATGTTGATTGTCCACATTCAGTGGCACAGCATGTACCAAACAGATGCCGAAGAGAACATAGCCCACACTATTTCTTAATTCTACTACAAGGTATACTCAGAAACCATGCACCTTGCATTTCCGCCCTAGGAATGGGACGCATCAAAAAATCCAGTTCTTTCCAACAAAATCCAATTAAATCTCCAGAAAAGGGAGGATAGATGTATCAGCAGTTGTTCAGAAATTTAGTGGAGATTTCCAGTATATTCCACAACTACTACTCATGGGGAAACTTCAAAAGTGCTCCCATTAAGGAAAAGACAGTGGGGAAATTCTAACTATACTTAGAGCAGCTGTAAACGTTCTGGCATCTGTTGTTACTTTTGGGCCATGGCTGATTCTTGGTTGACTGCTTGTGCACCTCCATGGACATCTCTATCCAGTTTTCCTGACAGAGACACAGATGTTGTTTGCCATTGCCTACTTCCTGAGAGAGGCTGGGGATCAAACCAGCAACTGCATGCTTTGTTCTACCACTAACTGAAGCAGGAAAACCATTGAACAGAAATGGCTATAAAGACAGTAATCTCTCCTAACATTACCTAGGAAACAAGGAATATAACAATCGAGTAGACTGTTTTCTTCTTTCATAAGTCTTCCAAGTTATGAGTTTTAATTTGCTATAGAACTCTAAATACCCTAATTGTTGGCTTAGATATGATATGCTTGTTGGAAGCTAGCTGAAAAATACCCAGAATAGTTCGAAAGGCAACTGAGTCTGAGACGTGTGCATATGTGCTGATTTATGGGACATGCAGTTTCCCCTTGCCCTTTCAGTGATGAATAACTAAACTTTTCATAACCACGGGGTGCACAAATCATCTGTTACTATTTGCAATTGCTAATGAGAGGGACTTGAGCACCTTGGAACAAGATCCGTTTAAGGCCTTATGATGCAACCCTTATGTGTCTGTTCAAACACCTCACTGTAAGCTCAGGGAAGCTGGTTAGGGTTACATTTATCCATAACTATTAGACAAGAACCTGGGAGTCAGTGTCATTACTCAGGAATAGGAAGTCATTAAGTGACCTTTGACTAATCACTCTTCTCAGTTACCGTATCTAAAACAAATGTTGCAATAATAAACATGGTGGCCGATTACCTTTGCTGCCTTGAGTTGTTTGGAACAAAGAAAAGATATCAATGCAAAAAATGCACTGCAACACAACATATTAAGTTGCTTTTTCATCTAAATATATATTTGGTTGAACCTGGTGAATATGAGTGATCCTGTCATGTTGTTAAAGAGAACCCTCCCCAAAAAAAAAAACAATTTATGACACTTAAACAATAATTCATTTATTGAAGCTTTAACTTTCTAAGGTCGAGGATTTGTTTCATCCAATAATGCACCTGATGCATACAAGAGAAAGAAACTGAACTCATTAGTGAAACACACAGTGGTGGAAAGTGCAGCTTGACAAAATAGACTAAAGATAGGGACACACAACTGTATCATACCCCTATTAAAACCATCAGTTCAAGAGCACAATGAAACACTAGCACTGCAATGAAACTAGGTAGTGAAAATATGGATATGCTAATGTTGTCCAAACCCAATGTGCAAGTAAAAGAGCACTGGAACAGGAGCAATACTTACTAAAGGAAACAAGGGAAAAAGAAAAAAACAGCTTGCAATGCCAGAAAACAAAAGCAACCACATTCCAAAAACACCTACTTGAAGGAAAGAAAAAAACCCTTCTGACTCAGAGCAACAGCTCCCCTTTCTTCTCAAAAAACTCCAGAACATGGGGGGGACATCCTCCCACACTTGTATTCCTCCAAGCAGTGGACAATTTCCCCTGGCTAAAGTACAGTATTATGAACAGCAACTAGCCCGTACCATTAAAAAAAAAACCCTTAAAATGCTTTTTTCAAAAAGAGAAATAAACAACATAGCAACTAATCGTTGATCATGTATGAATATTGCTCAGTACTACTGCTCATGCAGAAACACCTTGATTTGAAACTTACAACGAATTAATTGGGAAAAGTTCAATATGATCTCATCTGTTTAGATGGTGGATATCTTTGACATTTTAATTGAAATGATTTTGAGGGGACTTATTTGCAATACTTTGAAATACTTTTTTCCCAAAATAGAAAAATATTGTGTATGCTGGCAAGTCCAGCTGAAGATATTTCTGTACCTAAGACAGAAAACTCTGAAAGAAATCCTTCCTGATAGGCCCCTTGTATGTTAAATCAACAGATGTTCTCGCTCAATCACGTTCATTCCTAGGTAAATGTCAAGGTGACTGAAACTTTATCAGTCTGCCTAGGCACAAAGTTAAGCTGAAGACTTCCCTGTGATGTCAACAGCAGGAAAAGGCCCTCCTGATAAAATGTACCTCATTGCTTGCCTGGATTGCTTTCTCTTAAGCAAACAATAACACCCCAGACCAGGTTCTATAACGTGAAAAACAGCCATTCTGCTCTGATCAGAAGCCATGGAAGTGACTGCTCCCCAGTCAGTACTGGAGAAAGATTCAAATCCTAATCCGTTTGGGTTCTTTACGTAGAACTGGGTGGCTAAGGATGAGCCAGTTTGGTCCAGTGGTTAAGAATACCTGGTTTGATTCTGCACTCCTCCATGAAGTTAGCTGGGTGACCTTGGGCTAGTCACAGCTCTCTTCTGAGTTCTCACAGCCCCACCAACTCCTCCTCCTATCTCTTGCCTCCTCTCAAGCAGCAGCATTTTGGACTAGTACTAGAAGACAATAAGTGAAAAATGCCTGTGGCAAACTGAAAACTCACTGAAATCTTAACAAGGAGAAAAGTAATTCACATCACAAAATATGTAACATGGATACTGTGTAGCAAGTAATTAAAATTGGAGAAAAAAAATAAAATGGTAGTATTACATTCATTTTGCAAAGTTCATAGTTTTCCTCAGATAATGAAGATTACAACCACTACAAAATCTTTTGGTGCACTTGAGTCAAGCAGAGTCTGTATTTAGAGTGCTAAAAAGGATCAGAGAAGGTTCTCAGACCTGGAAATCTCATGGGAGAGATAGCCAATTATCAAATAGGAATGCCTGTAGTTCTGAGATGTATTTTTAAACAAGTGAAACAATGCAAATGCATCAGAATTGTAACTGTATGAAGACATTTATGAAGGAAGCATAAATAGTAGCACAATATGGGACACAGTAAAGATTGTGTACCACCTTGGATGTAGCAAGATTAGTTGAAAAATAGTTAGGACATGCACAGACTACCTTCTCTAAACCAGGAAATGATATCTATGTATCTGTATGCCACCCTTAAGTCAGAAGACTATCAGAGTGGTATGCACTATATAATCTTAGATATGTCCCTGCCCTCACGCTTACAGTGTAAAGACACAAAGAAAGGGGGACCTGGAGGGAACAGGGGCTTTCCAGCAGCAACAGCATCCTTCCAACATCCAAAGACTTTTAGTTTCCCTTTCTCCTCCATTCCCTACAAGAAAGATGATTCCTTTGCAGTCTCCCCCGTGACAGTTGGAAGGGAAAACTGGAAGTTTCATGGAAGGTGCTCACTCAGTTTTCTTTCTCTTTCCTCCTACCAGCAAGCTGCTGCTATAGAGCTTGTGTGGAAGGAATGTGGCTCTATGCAATGAATCTTAACTCCCATTTCCATCAACCTAAAACAGTATGGCCAAGATTCAGGGATGAGGGAAGGAGAAAAACACAGTTTTTAAATACCTTATACTACTAAGATTTTCTGTTACTCTCTCATACAGGGAACGGCTTCCAGCCTTCTTTTTCAAATTCCAATTCAAGAATGTAGAATACAGTTCAGGTAGGAACAAAACCTTCCTGTGTTACATCATAGAGATACAGGGGAAAGAGTCAAAAACCTTAAAAGGCTACCTGGAGGATGAACATGCGGCAGCCCATGCAGAAGATGCTTTCTTCAATACCATCCTACCCACATGTGAATCTGGTCTGCGTTACAGTGTTACCTGGTACGTCTCTTCCAGCCCCTGTGTTAACTGTGCTAATCGGATCGTTAAAGTACTGCAGAAGAATAAGAACCTGAAGCTCTCTATTGTAGTGGGCCGTCTCTTCATGTGGGAAGAGCCAGAAATGCAAGCTGCTCTGAAGAAACTAAAGGCAGCAGGCTGTAAATTGAGGATCATGAAGCCTCAGGATTTTGAATATGTCTGGCAGAATTTTGTAGAGCAGGAGGAAGGTGAAGAACCAAAATCGTTTTCACCATGGGAGGACATTCAAGACAACTTCTTATACTATGAAGAAAAGCTTGCTGAGGTTTTAAAATGAGGTTCATGTAAGTATACATAAAATTTGAAAGCTATTTTTTTTCTCTCAGACCAATTATTTAAAACATAGCGTGGGCTGTCCATTGTTAGCAAGATGAAGTACAACAATGGTAAATAGAAGAGGAGCAGACTTTTTTCTTATGTTATTGATTTGAGAAAATGCTTATTATTACCCAACACATGAAAGTTGGAAGGCTGCTGTTACCAAGTCTAGATCAGTATTGCCTACACTGGCTGGCAGTGCTTCTTCAGAGTTCCAGACAGGTCTGAACTCTACAGTAAGATATCAGGGATCAGAAACAGAATTTTCAGTGTCAGAAGGGTATCTATTATTTAATGTCTTTTCCCCACTTTTAACCCTATGGAGCAGTTTACAAAAGCAGTGTTTAAGAAGTTCTTGCCTTCAGCCTTACAATCTAAGATGTCAGGACATACAAGAGGAATGGAAAGAGGGTAGATGGGAAGGCCCTGAAGGCTTATCCTCGGTCTCTTTCCTGAAATCAATAGAATTACTGCTCAGATGGCCTACAGCAGGACAAAGGAAGGAGAAGCCTTCTCAGTCCCATCTCCTCTCAGCCCCACGTTTGCCTGTATTAAACTAAAGCTTCCCTCTCCTACTAGCTGTGCCTCCTACTTCATTTAAACAGGTGGGCTTAGCACACTGTGCGTTTTATAATAATTGTGCCTTCCAAGCCCCTAATTTACTAAGCACTAGAATTAGTGTTTGTATAACCTTTGCACAAATTTCCTACAATGTTACTGATTAAAGTGCAACCCTAATAATATTTCAAGCATAAAAAATTCACCTGCTCCCCCCACTGAATTTGATGGGAAAGAGGACTCTCAATCTTTACCCACTTTCCTGGTGATGGATTCAAATGGTGCACTTTGTAGGGCTAAGACTATGTTGCATAATATGCTAATGTGTGTGAAATTTGCACACTTAGGTAAGCAAAATGTCTGCATAAAGTACTAATGATTTGAAAGCTTCTTAGGGAGGCAAACAGCATTTCAGAAAGGTATCGTATTTTTTGTCCAGTTTGCAAGAAGCAGAAACTGAAAAGGCATTTGTTAGTTTTGCAAAAAAAAAAAA
>MTQE01001134.1:63925621-63939591 GCA_014337955.1 Aspidoscelis marmoratus | reverse complement strand
GGGGGGGGGGGGGGGGGGACACCACACAATTACAGAAAAAGTGGTATCTGGCTGATCAACAACATACACAAAAATCATCTAGGAACTTTTATACATCCAAAAGAGCAGCAAAGCAAAACAGGGTACTTGAAATAAAAAAATTCAATGGGCATTACCAGCTGTCTATCTGTTGCCCCAATATATATACATATAGTCATGGAAAAAGACAAGCAGTCTTGGTTTGTGCCAAACTGCAATTTGTAAAAAACAAACTGCTCAGAAAGGCCTGGGATTGTCAAGTGCCTCACCCAACAATCAAAGGCTCTCCATGGCATCTACACTCTAATCTGGAGTAGGTGAACATACATTTAAAAGATGCAGGAAATTCACCTTTTCACAAACCACCATAACTATGTCTCTCTCTTTGGATGGAGCCACATTGCACAGGTGCAAAGAGCATCAATGTACCTGCATGATGATATATACCATACAGACAATACAGAAGTCTGGCAAGATACTACACAAACCCAACCCAGACATGGGTTTTAAACATGCTGCAATGCTGAGCACACTGATGCCACATGGAATCCCTACCTCCCACAGGCAAAAAAGTTTCTTCACATTCTACAGTGCAGAAAAATATTAATGGCACCTTCTTCCACACCAATATACTGTTTTTCATAGGCTGCAACTGTGAAATGCCAGCATACACACCATTTCAAACACTCTGTGGCCAAACAAGAAACTTATTTGCTCCCCACACACCCTGGTAGGTAAACCACCACTTCCTACTTTTGATGTTTCCTCACACAAGATGTGAGTACAATGGGATGGTTGAAGAGCCCTGGGATCCTAAGAAATAAGGTTTCCCGTTGGATTGCCAAGGAGCCATTAGGCAGCAGAGGAGGCAGTTTCTATTCCAGTTTAGCTTTGCAGCCATAGAAGAAAAAGCACTAAAATTTGGTAAGAACCCTGGAACCTTACAGCAGAGAATCTGGAAAAAGACAGTCTTTAGCCTTGGGAGATTAACTACCCCCAAAAGTACATGAATCAACCAGGGTTGATAAACAGCATAGGATGCAGATGAGATCAAGGCCTCACCACATTCTTGTATCTCAGATATGAGGGAGACTCATGGTCATGAACCTCCTGGAAAGAAGACACCTGAAGAAGTGGTAAACTCAGCTAGTATGAATAAAAGCTGTATCATAATAAAGGTATGAGTATAGGCTACCACAACAATAATCACTGAGGATGACCACGGGATTAAAATGTTTCAGGAAGAGGTGAGAGATTATGCATTGGTTCAAATGAAGGGTTATCTGTTGGCTGAAAGTGACAATTGTACTGCCATGAGGCTGAGAATGCAATATCTGCTACAGTTAGGATAGTACTTTTGTGACTATTCATTTTTAAAGTTATCTATCCTTCAGTGGCCTCAAATTTATACCAATACCAGCAATGGTGTTTGACAATGTTAAAAAGGTTGATAATACACTATAAATCTGTGCTTCCTAGTAAGTTTAAAACTAAATTAATTTATAGCAATTTTTGGATGTGTTTGCTCAAGAACCAAGAGATCTGTATTAAACCTGATCCTCTCCAAATAATCATTATGAACCAAAAAAGCTAGGGACATTTCAGTACCATATCCAGACCTCCATCTTCTCCAAGTACACCTGCAATTTGACTGTTGCCCATCTTATTTAAGGTACAAGGCACTAAAGAAGTTATTCAATACTTCTACTTCCAGAGGGGCCCTCTCAAAATAAAGAGTATACTACAGTCTTTGAAAGCCTGCTGGCATTTCCTCAACTTGCAATGAATCACTCATTACTTTCTGAACTCACCCAGAATCACCCTTAGCTACCTTTTATCAGCCATCCCAGGCAAAGACATAAGAAGCAATTAGACTGGCCAAACATCTGCAAGCAATTTGATCGGATCCTTATTTTTGCCCCATTCTGCATTCTGATATCAAAATTGCAGGTTTGTAATACTTTGGAAGATGAAAATAAAATAATATAATCTATCATTATTGTCCCATTAATATCAAAAGAGCCCATGTGCCTTATTAGGACCACATGCCATGTTCTAATCCACAGCTTAAAGAAAAGAGGGAATAAAAGGAGGCATCTTCTATGAATTACTACCTGTAAATTTCTGGGCAACTCCACCAGATGGCAGTCAAGTTTTAATCCAAATTTAGTCTACCTTCAGAGTAAGAACACATTAGTCATTTACTTTCCACTTTAGCCCAAGGTGGATTTTCTGAATTGGACAACGGTGAAAGAAAACAGCTCGCAGATGCGTCCTCTAACTCTAAAAGTGGACTGAAGCCAAATTAAAGCTTAAAGTATGAATGCATCTCAAGACTTTGGTTTTGGTAAACTACCAGAGAAAATGCATTTAATGCTCCTCTGAACATAGAGGTCTTTTTCAAAACCATTAGTGCATAAATATAAATCCAAAGACTGAAACCAACGTCAGTCTTGCTTTCAACAATTCCTTCAGAGTGCAAACTATAACTTCTGCCAGATATCAAATCTGCAAACCTCTTCATATCATCACTGCAATGCCAAATAAAAGATAGCTCTCTAGCAGAAACGAGGGTAATAATAACCAATACTTGCAAAACTGAACAAAATCATTTTTAAAAAGGAACAAAACTCCACTACCCACTCTTTTTTCTTTTGCAGACTGGTTGCAAGCCATAATAAGCCTGGGGAAACCCTCCAGGGACGTAAATGTAGCGCCTGGAAAAGGAATGAGATATTGACATTCATATGGGTGGAAACAAAGCCGATCGAAACACCTTTGAAAAAGGATAGCTGCATCCCCAAACCAAGCCACAGGAAAGGCACCAGCGTGGTGTTAGAAAATAGGCAAAGGTCATACTATTTTGGGGCGAGGGGGGGAAGCAGAGTTCGTTCGTTTACTGCTTCCACTTGTATGGGATAAAACATTATAGACATTTTCCCCAGGCTATGTAACTAGAATGTTGTAGAATACAGCAAAAACACAACAGGAGTGTTAAACTAGGTTTATTTCTGCTCCCCACTGCAACAGCTGTGCCAGGCACCCTCACAAAACAACTTGGTCGCCTATTTAAATAGCGTGACCGCCAAACTCCCCACACTCCCGACTTTGCAAGTCAACCCTATTGAAAAAACAACATTACACACCCAACCCAGATGGCCAACAAAAGACCCTGGTCTGCTCCTCCCTCCTCCCACGCCTAACGACATCTGTTATGAGGTAATATACAGCACCCCATAGGCACTCCGAACCACAACCACAAAATGGCGGCCACCAGAGAAGCCCTTCTACCGCCACGACTCTATGGTATAACGCCAACGTATAGTACTGTATTCACAAATGAACGGGAGGCCGCGGGAAACACGAAAACTCCACGTTTTTTTTAAGCTGCACATGCGTAGAGAAAGTATAGAAAAAACTAGAGGTTAGAAAGGGAATAGAGGCAAGACTCGCGCGCACCTCCCCTGTTCCGAGATGGCGGGCGCATGCGCATAGACTTTCAAACTAGCGCAAGCTTCTGCGGGAGGAGCTTTTCTTCGGCGCCTGCGCGAGAACACCCTCGTCTTCTCTTTGTCGGGCGACGGGGGTTGGGCGCCATTTTGCGCGGCGGCTGAGTGGAGGCGCTGATTGGGTTTCGGGGACCGGTGGCGGAGCCAATCAGAGCGGGACCCGAACCGGGGGAGCAAGGCACGGTGAGTGCGAGCAGCCAATATGGAGCCCCCGAGCGCCGGCCCAAGAGCCGGGATTGGCGGGGCCGAGTGGCCAGTCAGAAGGCCGCGCGCGGGCTAGGGCTAGGGCTGGGCGAGCGCTGGGGCAGCGAGTAGATGTGGCCCGTCGGTCGCCGGGCTCTTGCCTCGAGGCGGGCCGGGAGCCTGTGGCGGGACGGGGTGGGAGGCCCGAAGGGTCACCTTAACGGGGAATGCACGAGTGGGGATTCATTGTGGCCCTCGACTCGGTTGAGGCGGTGTGTCTTGGGCCGCGGGAGGAGCCTCGGAGTTGCCCTTTGAAAGTCGTCAAGGTGGCCGTGAAGCTGATGGGGAGGGGGAAGGAGGGCGGCATGGGGGTCGTTCACCGGCCCTTGCGGGGATGGCTTCCCTGGGAGGCGTCAGCGGCCTGTCGAATTGGCCGAGCTGACATGCGTGGCCCTTCCCCTGGCAGCCAGTTTAGCCCCTGCGCCTTTCAAGGCTGCTTTAGAGCGTGGGCTGCTTGAAACCCAACACTGCAGCGCTAACTGAGAATCTTGGGTGAACCTTGCTTGCCCTCTGCCTTGCCTCAATGCCTTTGCAATAAAACGTTACTCGGATGCAGGAGGTCGCAAGGCCTTCCTTGGCTGCTCCCTTTCCCACCACACAAAGGGAGACGCCTCCCCTTTTTCATAGTGGTAGAGATTTGATTTCTTCTGATACATAGCAGTAATTGAAACTGTGTTTGTGGCTGATCAGGCACAATGCTGCAGTCCTCTGTACTCTCTATAGGTTGCTTCATATATTGCAGAACTAGAACACATTACATGGAACATTTTCCATAACTGAACAGCATCTTTACATATGTAGCTGGAAACACCCCTTTTTCTTTCTTTTTAGAAACATGTGCAGTGGATATGTAAAATTTTATATCCTTCACATAGCAAAAGCTATGTGACTTTGCCCATTATGCTTGATTTTAGATATCTTTGGTTATTTTCATATTGTAAAGGGGGTAAACTTTTGCTGAAATCAGTAGAGCTCCTTATAGTTGATTACCCAATTGGTAATAAAATGCATTGTTTTACTAAATCTTAGAAGAAGGTTATGTTGAAATATAGTATCCTATTTAATATTCACAGCACTCAAGAATAAATTCTTTATGTACTTTTTCTTGTTGAAGATTTGTCAGCCAGAAGGTTTATCTTGGAATTTTGCTACAATTGTATCTGTATTTTTATTACTATGTTTATAGGAAATCATTTTTGTTTGAGCTTTATGTAGATATGGTTCCTCTGTAAAAGTTTTCCCTTGGTTGTCTGTTTATCCAGATATTTGCCTTAAACTGCTGTAAGTTGTCCCAATTCTAAACCACTTTCCTGAAACAGTATTGACAGCAATAAGAGTATCATTGAGTTGGCTACACTATAACTCCAGTGTACTTTTTTGATCTCCCAAGCTCCTTGTTTGCTACTTTGTGATTCTTCCTTTCTAAAGCTGTGCTGGTAGTTGAGAAGTTCATTAGTAATGTAGTCATGTTCAAGAAAACAGGATTATGGGAGTTTATAAAGAAGTGAGATTTTCAGGAACAACTTTTGAGGTTCAGAAAGCACTTTTATCTCTCTTTATAGTTTGCACCCATAGCATAGAATCATATTCATCATCTCCATCCTGTTCGGCTTGTAGAAGGACTGTGGTTATATACATTTCATATTCATGAATTTGGAATAGTATTACTATTTCAAAGTGGTGGTGCTGACTGCTGGTTTAGATGGCTTAAAATATTTGGGTGGATTCATGGAAGGCGAACTTAAAATTGTCCCTTTGCCAGCTTAAACCTATCTTCAGACTCAGGGCAATTCATAGCAGCTTTGCCTGTTAGTATCTTATGTGATGTGCTCCTTGATCCCAGCAGAAATAACTACTTCTTGGTGAACAAAATTTAGGGATTATTTAGTCTGCAGTGATCAACTCAGAACAACTAAATCTTGACAGGAATTCAAAGGGTTGTTAATACAGTACTTACTTAGAGTTCTTGTCTCTCCATTTGCAGCAATGTTTCTTTTAGCCTCAGGGCCTCACTTTCTCTTTGTTTTCCCCCTTTGTCTTCCTGCTTCTTTTTCCTGCCTAGTATATTTGAATTGGTTGCCCTTTACTTCATCTTAAGCACCTTCTGTGGCAGGCATATAGTGTCTGCCAGCTTATTTTAGAGGTGTGTATGTGGTATGATCAGCAGATCTGACAGGCAGACTTTGGAGGGGGGGAATGGCAGGGAGCAGAGGTAAAACTGAACATTTCTAAAATCTCTGCAGATTTCCTTTACTTATACTAGTGCCTGCCCTTTGTTCATTTTGTGCTGGCTCTTGTTACATTTAGTCACTCTTCTGCTTCTGTACCTGTTTGAGAGCACCATGCTGCGTACATTTTGTGAGAGCTTTTTACAGCAATCATATTTCCAGAAGCTTTTTCTCAAGCCTTAAGAATAAAGTAAAAGCAATTGTATACCATGGGGAAATGTTTTGGAAACTCCTTAAAGCAGATTTTTCCCAACTTGGTGTTCCTTAAATATTTTTACTTACAATTCCCATAAGTTCTGTGTAGTCCAAAGCATATAAAAAGCACTGGGCAGAGGAAGCAAACTGGCCTTGACTGGGATTTTGAAGCATTTGCAACAATGTTGTTCCTCTGAATGGGGTCTTAAACCTGGCCCCGGGAACAAGATGAGAGCTCACCTTGATCCTGTATTGCCCCTCGTGGCCTTCTTGGATCCAAAGGAAGAGGCATCCATTGTTGTGCAGTATAATTGTTGTGCGCTATGACACATGATTTGGGGCCTTCTGGGATTTCCTCCAGTTCCTGTCAGTCCTGTAGCTTGAACATGAAGAACTTGGTGATCACTTTGCTCTTAGATTCTTTCAGTAAGTATTCAAGGTAGCATTTTGTATATATCTAGTGCTTCGGCCCTCTAATGCAGGATATAAAAGCTATGAATTAAATAAAAGCTTATCCAGTTGGTAAAGTAAAAATTGGTCCTGCTTGAATTATAAGTAGCTGCATGCAGAACACTGAAATGTATGGCTAAGCATGTAAATACTTGTTGAGAATGATAGAAAAATATGAGAGGATAGTATAAGAAAACATAAAAGTTGATGTATCTGACTAGACATAGTTAAGAGCACATTATCATGTCCATCAGGTAGCAGTGGTGGCAGCAAAGAGATTTTACTTTTCTGTTACTATTACATCCTATGGTAGTCATCCTGTTGAACTTTTCCATGTGGTAAAAATTCTCATTTTCTCTGTGATTGAAGGGGAATTGATACCATGCTTTCTAGGCACTTTGAGGATAAAATATCTCAGATCTATTTGAAATTGAATGCACCTTTATGGGCAATTTTGTAGATGTCCCAAAAGCACAGTCTGGTCTAATTCTTTTCAACCAGTTTCAGATCTTGAGAGTTAATAATATTGGCAAGTTTCATACTACTGTTGGAGCCTGGCCTTCCATGGCCCATAAAAATAGGTCAGATGGTGATGTCCTCTTGAATTCAACAAGTGATTAATGTCTCTTTAAGAGAGGGAGAAGTCTGGTTTGTGGTAAGGAAGGCAGTGTTACACCTGCTCCTCAGGAGATTCTCCCTAGATCAGGAGGCCTTGAGTAACTGTCCCCCACTTAGTAATCTTCCTTGTGGCTTTGAGAAAGCAGTAATGGTTCAACTACTACAGGCAAGCTTAGATGAAGCAGACTGCCTAGATACATTTCAGTCTGGCTTTAGGCCTAGCTACAGCACCAAGACTGCCTTGGTCTCTCTGACAGATGATCTGTGGTTGAAGAAAGAGGAAATATGACCTTGTTGGTGCTCCTTATTTTCTCAAGGATGTTTTATGTCCACTACAGAAAACTCTGAATTAGCTACAAGGTTTAGGAATTGTGAACCCTCACTGCTTTGCAATGGTTTCAGTTCTAGCTCTGGGATAAATTCCAGAAAGTTATCATGGGGTATTTTTCCACTGTGCTCCTTTAAACCGGATCTAAGAAGATCTGGATCTAAGAAATGGCTACTTCCTTTAATCTGGATCTACTAGATCCGGATTAAGGGAAGTACCCAGTGTGTTTCCACGGGTGGTCTAGCACCCAATAGCAATGGGTGCTAGCCTGCCTGCTGTGGAAACACCGGAGCATCCATGTGGCAAATCCGGATTGACCCACAAGGGGTCACTCCAGGTTTTTTGGGGGACAGGGGGTGCAATCTTTGAAGTTGCCTTCGGAGATTGGCAAAGGCTCTGAAGTCCCTCCAAAGGCAACTTTGGAGATTAGCACAGGCTCCGAAGAAAAACCTCTTGCAAGAGCAATGCCACTGTCAAAGGCTACAAAGGCTCTGAAGGGTCTTTATTTAGTTGCAGAGCAGCTGCCAGGCAAGTACAGAGGCTGTAAAGAGCAGGGAAGATTACTAAAAACAGATGGGAGAGCCTGTCTGTTTTAAAGGGCTCTCGCGTCTGTTTTTAAAAATCTTCCCTGCTCTTTACAACCCCTGTACTCACTTGACAGTTGCCCAGCTGGGTGCTCTTTACCCACCTGACAGCTGGACTCTCAGGTGGTTATAGTATGGGCACTCAGCTGAGCAACTGTCAGGTGGTTTTGGGGCTGTAAAGAGCAGGGAGGATTTTTAAAACAGGCGAGTGAATTGCAGGGCAAAAGCAGGAGACTCCAGCAAGGAGCTAATTAATTATGCACCTCTTTCCGCTTGGATGAGTCAGCCTCCCCGCAAGCAGCTCCAAGGCGTTGCAGGGGCTTGAAATTTCTTCCAGGGGGGCAATAAGGTTACCTCCCTGAAAAAGAGAAAACTCAAGCCTCTGCACCTCCTTACTCCCTTGCTTTTACTCCTCTTTCGAGGCAAGCAAGCAGCTTGCCTGGGAAAGGGAGCAAAATCACAATCCCTGCAGGATAGTGATAGAGAAAACTGGGGCATCCCAATGCAGGGATTTGCCATGGTTTTCATGGGGCACCAGCGCTGCCTCCCCTGCTTCCTCCTCCTCGCTTTCCCCTTTGCCGCATTGTCAGCCGCGGACTCTTCGCCCAGCTCCGTCCTGGGCACTTTTGGTGCCACTAACTTCAAAGAGCCTTTGGAGCCTTTGCCAGCTGCATTCTCTCGCAGGGTTTTTTTCTTTGGAGCCTGCACTAATCTCCGAAGTTCCCTTTGTACGGACTGACTTTGGGGCACCCCCATGAGTACTCCCCCCACCCCGAGCCTCCTCTAGATCGCATTGCTGGATTGTAGTGGAAACGGGCTCCCTACAATCTGGATTTTAAGTCTGAAGATCCCATTGTAGACCCCTTTAATGGGGTCTACACAGAATCTGGATTATAGCTCCTAAAGGACTCATATGATCCGGATTTCCCTAGCTGATGGGGTCTGTGGTGGAAATGGGGTCATCCGGCTCTCAGCCAAATGGGTCCTTAATGGGTGCTTCAATAGGTTTCCCAGGGGTCTATTCTGCCCTCTTGCTGTTTAGTATCTACATGAAGCCACTGGGAGAGATCATCAGGGACATTAGGGTAAGGTGTTCATTGGTATGCTAATAATGCTCAGGTCTCAAAGTTCCAAGCTGGTGCTTCAAGCCTCTGATGAGTTGCAGGCAGTCCAACAGACTGAGGCTGAATCCACATATAAGTTCTGTGCATTCTGAGTTCTTCTGTTAAGGGAGTTAGCAGATCATTTTCTATTGACAGGGTTGTTCGTCTCTGGAAAGTACAGATGCGGAATTGGCCGTGGCCAGAAATTCCTGTTCCCATTAAAGGCTGAAGCTTTTCCTTGACAAAGGACACCAGACTCTGTGACATCAAAGATAGGTTTTTGATATGCACGTTATGTGGCCTATTCTTGAAGATGACAATTAGACTGATAAAGTGACAGTTTGACTGACAGGAGGAGCTTCAAGCAGGGCACATGTTACACTGACATTGCACTGGCCTTTAAAGAGGTGCTCTGCCTTCCCTTTTGCTTCCAGATCGAACTCAGGGTGTTAGTGCCAACATCTAAAATCCTAAACAACATGGGACACAAATATCTGAAAGAGTATGACAGTTTAGATCTTTTTTTGGGGGGTGATTCCTCTTATGATGCTGTCACTTGAAGAGATTCATGGGGAGGGGCCCAAAGGAAGAACATTCTCAGTAGTGGCCCATCTTCCCTGTGAAGATGCACCAAGTATCAGCAGTGATCAGTTTCAGTAACCTGATGAAAATGTAGTTGTTCAATCTGGCTTTTTACATTGAGGATGTTTTAGTTCATATCTGGAGTTTTAAAAATGTTTTAATTTGCTTTCTTAACTGTCTTAAAACTGTTCTGTAGAGTGATAAATGCATTATCTAAATAAATAATGTGTAAATAGTTATCACAAATTTTGATATTGGTTATACTAAGTATCACTAACTAAACCAAGACTCTTTTGTACTTTATTGAAGTATTATTAAATCTTAGATGGTATAGTCTCATTTCAGCTTTGTCTGGAGCAGTTACCCACAACCACCAAAAATACATGAACAAATCTAGAGTTTACAGTTTGGTTTAGTGGTTAGGGAGCCAGACTTTTGGCTGGGAATACCCGGTTTGATTCCACCCTCCTCCATGAAGCCAGCTGGGTGAGCTTGGGCTAGTCACAGCTCTCTTCTGAGCTCTCACAGCCCCACCTACCTCACAGGGTGTTCTGTTGTGGGGAGCCTAATAGAAAGCTTTGTCAGCCACTTTGAGTCCCCTTAAATGGGTGAGAAAAACAGGCTCCTTCTCCTCCTCCTTCTGCACAAAGCCCTTCCCCTGAAACACCGTTTCTGACAGTCCTGCTTGAAGTCCTGCAACATATGTTATTTTTCTCATGGTTAAAGCACTGTACATGATGCCTGCAATATGTTGTAAAGTATTTTACAGTTCTGATTCTTAGCAGTAATTCAGAATAAGTCTGATATCCACTGAATCTTCAGAATGAAGTACATAGGAATGTGTGCAAATAAATTTATTCCAAATTAATCCCCTGAAAAATACAGCCATTTCCCCTCTTCCCTTTTAAAGTCTATGGTCTGTTCAGATGTCTGGTGTCCAGCCTAGAGCTGATTTTGAACATAATGACAGCCTGTGAGGGATTATAACAGGCCCACCACCATAGCAGAATAGGGCAGGCTGCTGCATAAAGCAGAAGTCTCTGGCCCTCTACTGGCATCTGGCTCAATTTGCTTGACCCCCTCACCTGTGAACAGCCAGCCTGGAAACCCACCAGCTGCTATTGGTCAACACAGCTGTTAAGAAAGCTAAAGGTGCCATTACAATTTAAGAAAAATGAAGGCTAGTATTCTTAGAATACCTTACCACAATGATTTAAATTCAGATTTGTTATTTATTGTGCATACAAAAGATGCACACTGTATTACACTACTGTATATTTACTGAAACCTAACAGATCGGAATCCAGCAAAAGCATGGGATATTCTGAAGAAATCCTAACAATAAAAATGAATTTTGTTACTGAAGATTAATCACAACCTTGACCTATATTGCAAATGATATTTTTTATTTTATTTTTAGGTGTCCAGCTGAAGACGACATAAAGGTTCATCAGCAGAAAAGCTATGGAGCAGTACACAGCAAATAGTAATAGCTCCACAGAACAGATAGTGGTACAGGCTGGACAAATTCAGCAACAGGTGTGAAGCACTTTTTTGTAACGATCAAGTCAGATCTCCTTGCGGAAAGACTTAGGTTGTGTTCACTGAGTTATATTTTAATGAATTTTTATTCGGTCTTTATTAATATTGTTTTCACTGAATAACTGAACCAGCTTGTCGTGTGATGAGATCTTGAATTGCCATATATATATATTTAAAAATTACAGTCGTTTGGGCTTTGATACAAATGAAGTATATATTACTCGTGCTTTATATAGAATAGATTTGTTACCCATGTGATATCAAAATAGCCTTTAATTCAGAGCAGTCTGTTAATGACAATGTATCAATATGTGGCTATACAACATGGATTAATGTGGAGAAGGATTATACTTTCCTAAATACAGAGGTTTAAATTCATTTTTTAAAGGAGAGGTATAATATTGCACTGGTAAAGTCATGCTGATTTAGGGACTGTGTGTATGTGTTTAGTTCAGAGAACTTCATGTGGTGGTTGGGTTGGGTTTGTCACAAAACTATGAACTACTTACTGAGGGCTTTTAAGGAGTTCAAGATCAGCATTGGACCAGTGGCATATAAAGCCACTTACTTTGACTCAGGCTAAATACTAGAGCATCATCACCTAAGGATTTGACTGTCCTTAGTGAGCTTCATTGCCCTCCTCTCAGGCTGTTTCTGGTCTTGAGCGCTGCTTTTCCTCTTGCAAACTTTCAAGCTCTTCCTGTTCCTGTTCCCAGCAGCAGGGCGGTGTCACTGCTGTCCAGTTGCAGACTGAGGCTCAAGTGGCATCTGCCTCAGGCCAGCAAGTCCAGACCCTCCAGGTAGTGGTGATCTATCTGTTGTTATTTATGTGAGCACTGCATGAATCACCCTCCATCATCTTGTGTCTGATGCTGTCTTTGCACTGGGGCTTGAAATGAGCATTTCTTTAAAAAAATCTTGACAGTTTTAATGCTCAGTAACTGGTCTGACCTACCTTAACTAAAGGTAGAGACCAACAATATCAACAAGAGCTTGGGTTCAATTTTTGAGCTAAAAATGCACGAGCAAAATCTGTTTTGTAAAATTTCCTAGTGGCGCAAAGAGACACAAATACCCCTTCATTGTGCCTCCTTTTGTGGATGAAAGTCTATGCAAAGTTGGTAATATCTGGATATTAATATTCCTTTATCTGATGCTTCTTAAAAAAGAATTAGGACTTTTTAAAAAAGGATGAACCCCAGCAATATGAAATATGCCTCTTGCTCTGTCTTCTCAAAAAATAACCTCCTGGTCCTTAATTGCAGAAAAAGGAAGTTAGAACTGCAAGCTTAGACTGATTTTAGAGCAGTTAACAGAAATACTAAAAAATAGTGTTTTTTTTAAAATGAAATAATTAAGTATGTAATTTCAAACCCTAATTTGTGCTCTTGTGAAGTGCTGTAAATGTCACTGTGGATGTAATCTCATTTGATAAAATATGCTAAGACAACCATGGAGCATTTCTTTTTTAATTTCATTTTCTTAAATGGTGCTATGAATTGTGTTATTAATTTTTGTCTTTTCATACCACCAAAGAAGATTTTTTTAAGAGAAAAACATTTGGATAGGCATGGTTTGGTGTTTGCTTGCTAAATTACTTGAATTCCTTTCCAGTAATTTAATACTTTTAATTGTAAACAGACTAATAAAGCCATTGAGCTGGCTTTTGAACCTATCATACTAAGCACCATGGAAAATAATTCCTGTTGTCCTTTCAGATTTCAGAAACTGGCTGTTGTTTTCTTCAGTAGATTTCTTTTAATAAGTTTTTTTCTCTTTTTAATCTTTGCTTCTGCTTCCATCTATTCATTTGTTTTCTAAATGGAATCTTAATCCAAATTAGTCTGAAGCCCTTGCATTCATTAGAATTTTTTTTTGCTAGGACCATGGATCTTAAAACACAGGGGTCTGTGTTCCCTTTAGCACTGGTGAACAATGTGAACCTTCAGCTTAATGTATGAAGGAAATCCCTGAAAATTTGGGGAATATAAATGAAAATGTTGGAAGAGAACCCATCCCTCCTATTCAATTGTTTACATTTCTATGCTCAAAGGTCTTATGGCAGGTTAAAGTAAAAACAATACAAGATCAAGATTAAGATTCAAATAATTAAAATCCGCCTTTTGCCAGGAGTCTGACAGTAAATTGTGATTGTCTTAAACATCTAAACTCTGAGTGCCTCGAAGTAAAATAAGAACATAGTCCTGAAAGTGGCCATAAATTTAAATGAGTTCATTCCATGAGAAAAGGATTATCACTGAACTGACCCTTTGAATTGTTCTTGCAATTGAATTTATGTTTTCATTTTGCAGAGGCAAGTTTTTGAAGGCACTTTAGTTCTGAGATGACTTTAAATGGGCATAGGACAGAATAAAGCAGCCATCTTGACACAGCTGTTCCCTTCTATAACCTTTGCACACCTTGTTTCTATGATAGTTGATAGCAGCAGTTGCTGCTCATAGGAATTTAGTGCTTATGCAGCTGCCATATGGGTGCTGGACTACTTAGGTCCTTTCTGCTATACAGTGCCTGACAAAAGTTCTATCGCTTATCCATGTTGTTGAAACCAA
>MTQE01001134.1:63900445-63924033 GCA_014337955.1 Aspidoscelis marmoratus | reverse complement strand
TTTCAACAACATGGATAAGCGACAGAACTTTTGTCAGGCACTGTATGCCTTATTCTGGATTGCCTCCTGGAATAAGGACTTTCCATCCGCATGCTAGTGCAGACTGCAGCACTAGCATGCCAGGAGTCCCCATTAGTGGTTTAGATAGGGCTATTTTATCCCAATTTCCCTCTCACTGATACATGTCTCCTAAGGGTTATGTTATAAAAACAGAGTTTGTGAAAAATTGTAAGTAATGAACTATTAAGGGACCGTTTAAAACTTGCAGTGCCACAAAGCATTTTATTACAGTGCTTGCTGAGCTGTCTGAAATTTTCTGTAATTTACTAGTGTGTAATGCCATCAGTTTCTGATAGATGTCCCAGTACCAGTAGCTAAGAAATTCAGGCTGCAAGCACATTGCTGGCATTCACCATTTAAACTAGCTTTCTTCTAACCTCCCTTCCAACAGCACCCTTTTCGGTTGAGAATCGTATGTACAAAAGTGGTGGGCACCTGGGATAGGGCCTTCTCAGTGATGGCTCCCAGACTATGGGATAGTCTCCCCCTTGAGATGCATCATGCACTTTCACTTTACATGTTTAAGAAGTCAGTGAAGACTGACCTCTTTGCCCTGGCCATTGGCTAAAAGGGGATATAGGTTTTTCTCCCCACTTTCAGACACTGTTATGTTTATATTTGGTTTTAAATGTTGTAACCAACCCTGAGGCTTCAGATATTGTGCAGGATAAAAATGGAGTTAATTAATAAGATGGTTAAAACCTTTTCCGTCAAGCTCCCAGCATTGACCCCTCCCTCCCGCCACCACACAGGCTTTGAAGGAGCCATCTTGCCTGTGAGGAACAGAGGAGAAAAAGAAAATAAAAGTATTTTACCATTGCTGCCAGAGTTCCCTCCCTGTTCCCTCCCACACCATTTTCCTTTTGTCTCTTCTCTCTTTAGATTGTAAGCCTGAGGGCAGGGACCTGTCTAAGGGTGTTTTTCCACTGTCACTAGAAGTACCCATTAAGTACCCGTTAATGGGTACAAAAATGCCATTAGGTACCCATTTATGGGTACTTAATGGGTACTTTTAGTGACAGTGGACAAACACCCTAAGATTAATATAATACTGTAATCCGCCCTGAGACCTTCAGGTATAGGGCGGGATAGAAATACAAATAAATAAATAAATAATGTCCCTAATTCTTAATCTGCCAGTCCAAAAAAGCTGCACTGAGTGAAATAGCGTTCCAGCACCCCTTCCCTGCATTGCCTTTCAATCGGGGGGGGGGAGCAGGGGGGGTGATCACCTTTTTTCACTATCCCTTTCACTATCAGCTGCACTTGGAAACCAGTGCAAAAACTAACATGTTCTTGTCTCATCATGTTCGTCCTCCCTCCTTCCCTCCTTCCTTCCTTCCTTTGCGTTCAACTATGGTTGAGGATTCACACTGCATGTTACAAACAGTGTGAATCTGTTTCTAGAAGCCATCGTGTTGGATCTGGCTCATCAAAACTTATTCTGTCTTATTTTTGATAGTTTTAAAATACTCAACATATGGTAACGACTTGGTAACACATGAAAGCTTAATGTACCTTCTTATGAAACATTAGGTCTCTGTCTGCATGTGCTGCTTGATTTAAGTATTATCAATGTAACTAATGATAGATTATTACATAGTGGCCTTCTGTGCAATGGGAATGTTGGAATAAAGTTGAAAAAAATTATGAGAAGTACTCATCAGTGCTGAGAAGTTAAAACTGAGCTTTTTCATGAAGGTGTTGTTGTTCTTTGTGCTTTCTACACAGTATCTGAGTAATGTTTCTTGATGCTTTATGTTGGAGCTCTATTTCATTGTGGTTACCTTCTTTCCTGTGCTTTAGGTCCAGGGTCAGCCCCTGATGGTACAAGTAAGTGGAGGCCAACTGATCACATCAACTGGTCAGCCAATCATGGTTCAGGCTGTACCTGGAAGTCAAGGTCAGACAATTATGCAAGTTCCAGTTTCAGGATCACAGGGACTTCAGCAGGTTAGTTTGCAAGAAGTCTGTAATCTCCACATTTTGACACAGAAGAAAAGTGTCTCTCTAGATGTTTTAGGAATGCAAGTGAAGGCAACTCTTACTTGCTTGATTCCATCAACAGAGTAACCTGCCTAAATGTTACTTGTTGCTTGTTACTTTATTTATATCCTGCCTTTTTCCTGAAGGTACTCAAAGTGGCATACAAAAAATTAACAATACAATACAATATATAACATTCAAACAGCCACATTGTTATATAAAATCTGAATATAGAATATAAAACATATAAAACATGCTACGTATTACATATAAAAACATATACAACAATTGGAGTATTGGGTTTAAATGTGCAGATATTCCTTTCTCTTTTTAATTTGTAAAAATATCTTGACCTGTTTCATTCATTTTAAGAACCATCTGTGCTTTTGGCATTAAATTCTACACAACAGTTTTTATCTATGGGGGGAGAGAAATGCTTTCTGAATGAATATTATATGAAGTAGAATTGTTTTCAAGGATGAGGAAAACAAATGGGACATGAGAAGTGGTTCTGGAATGTACTGTAGTCATTAAGCAGATATTTGGAAATTATTAACATAATTAACTTCATATGGTAACAGACAGTAATTTCAGTTCCACTTCAGCCTAGATCTTTAATGGTCTGTTACATGGTAACATCTCAGTTGTATTTCCCCCTGGAGAAATTGATAGCATCCATAAGCTTCAACTGTTGCAATTTAAAAGTGCTAATATTTTTTTGTTTTGTTTTCTATACAAAACAGAGTTCCCTGACTTTTATTTTAACCATATTAACAATGAGTGTGATACTGAATTCTTGGGGAAAACTCTTGTAGTCTAAGTAACAGGCTTTCCCCAGTCTAGAAACTGAAGAGCTTGAGTTTATTGTCTAAAGCCAGACACAGATAACTACCGTATTTTCCGGCGTATAAGACGACTGGGTGTATAAGACAACCCCCAACTTTCCAGTTAAAATACAGAGTTTGGGATATACTCACCGTATAAGAAGGCGACACCCAGCGTATAAGACGACCCCTGACTTTTGAGAAGATTTTCCTGGGTTAAAAAGTAGTCTTATACGCCAGAAAATACAGTAAGTCAGTTTTCTCAGAAGTGCTGTTACTTTGTCATCTAGGGAGAAAGAAAGCTTTTTTTTTCTCTTTCAATTCCAGCTGTGTTTTTCCTCTTAATTGTTCCCACTATATGGGGATATTAAATAAGGATATGCAGAATACTATCTCCAATGCTTTTCAAAGTATTTGGGATGGCCACAGCCCTCTGCATGGGTATAGGGTTTACTTTAACCATAAGAACAAGGTGAGCACTCCTCCAAGCTTGCCTTGATCCTGGCTGCCCTTTCTGTCCTTCTCTGAGCCTGGGGGAGATGCCACAAGGCTGTTGTACAGCACAGCAATGGCTGACCTTTCCCCACTCCTGGGCCCAAGAAGCCGGGGGGCGGGGGCAGCCAGAGTCACTATGACCACAGGTGAGTGCTCACTTTGTTCTTAGGGCCAACTGTACCATGTGCTTCATTTGTGCTGGTATTAAAATGTCTCTGCTTCTTACCTCTGCACTAAGGAAGAAGCTTTTATTCTTTTCTGCTTTCACTTGAGAAGCTGAATTACTTATTTAAAGCTATAAGGTGAAGGAGTTTTAAATGAAATGTGATAGCTAGCCCTAGGATTTTAAAAGTGTTGCCTTTTAGTTCTGCCCTTTAAGAATCATATTGGATACAGGGAATAAAGTAATAAGATATGAAGGAACAATCCTGGGCCAGCGTTGGGTTGGATGAAGAGCTAAATTTGAATGCTAACAAGATGGAAGCCCTGTTGATAGGTGGATAACATCCAGAACCTAGTTGATTACGAGAGCTGGGTATTGGCCCAGTTTGAATAGTTGCTTCAAGAGGGGGTGGGTGGGTTATAGCACCATGAATGCCTGCAGGTACAAGTTGCAGGGGTTATGTGTGCGAGTCACTGGGGACAGTCTGTCTGAGCAAATGCCTTTTCTGATGTCAATTCCTCCAATCTCAGAGACCAGCAGACCACATTTTCCTGGTTGTAAAGTTAGAGATCTGTGTGTTAACAATGGAATATTTTCTCGTACAGCTCCCAGTGGCTTCTTGGGTGCCACCTCAGATGCATTTTCAGCGCGAGTCTGAAACATAATACTTATTCGGGCATTGACTTTGGCCGACTCTGATTGACTTTCTTTTAAAAGTTATTTTTACTCTGGTTTTATTGTAATTATTTTCTATCACTTGGACAACTTTTGTTACTCAAGGGCAGCAGATGGCTGTAGTAGAATATAATGACACGGACCAAATCTCCCTTTGTTATTGTCTTGTTTCTGCTTTTGCCAATCAGTCTGAAAATTTTTTGTTACATTTTAGAAAAGGGAAAAGCACATACTGTGTGTCTTCTGCCTGTCTAAGAATAGTTGGGTAATGCCATGACCAGGATTAGATTTATCTGATGATTCTCCCCACCCCTACCTATTCTTCTCCTCACAGATTCAGTTAGTTCAACCTGGTCAAATCCAGATTCAGGGTGGGCAAGCTGTACAAGTTCAAGGTCAGCAGGGCCAAACACAGCAAATCATCATCCAGCAGCCACAGACAGCAGTTACTGCTGGCCAGACTCAGGTAATGCATGGAGAGAGGCATGACATTTGCAGAGGCATTATGAGACAAGAGCAGGACAGTTTAGCATCTCAGGGGCTGTGACAGTCCCCAGGAACCTCTGAGTCTTCAATGTAAAAATGAGCATGACTGAATTCTTCCCGAGCTGATCTGTTACTTGTCTAGGCAATCTAGTTCATTAAAGTGTTTCTTTCTACTTCCACTTTATTAATTTTATTTCATTATTCTATTCTTTTTTCCCTTGATACTTATTTCTTCTCCCCGTGTTCATTATTAGTTGCATTGGCTGTTCTGCATTAAATTTATTTATTCATATAATTCATCAGTTTATTTAAAAACACTGTTCCTCCCCACGTATTTTGATTTCTACTGATGTCAGAGGTAGAGAAAGAAAATCTCTCTGTATTGACTGTTTAGTTTTGCTTTATCAGTTGGAATCCTTGCTACCGTAACAAACAAAATTAACAAATGATCGATGTAGACAAGGGGCATGAGTTGACAACTCCAGACTTTGTCTTGGTAAAACTGGATTGTGATGTGGGATTAGGGTTATCACAAAGTGAATCCGTTTTCTGCTGCTTTGCATTATGTCTGATGGCATCACTTCATTTACAGACTCAGCCCCAAATTGCAGTTCAGGGACAGCAGGTGGCCCAGACAGCAGAGGGTCAGACCATTGTGTACCAGCCAGTGAATGCTGATGGAACAATTCTTCAACAAGGTATGACTAGGACATTCTGTGGAGATGATACCATTTTCTGATATGGTCCAATTGTTTCCACTTACAAAGGTGATAGCTCGGATATTTTTGATTTGTAATTTCCAAAATTGTAGGTTCTTGTATGATGTAAGACATTACTTATGAGTGTGCAGTGTTTATTCTTGAATCACTTCTTTGTGAACTGAAAGTGTCAATCTCCTATAACTCTAAAGTGTTTATTTTTCTACACAAAGGTTCTAGGATTCCTGCAAAATCCAAAGAGGTTATCAGATTGGCTATGAGAGACAGAGTGCAAATGTATATCTTAAGTACTTTTTCTTGCTTATAAATTGACATTTGTACAACAGAAGACATTTTTTCACACTATATGGGAAAACAGATGGGAGGTATTTCTGGAAAAAAGTGAAAAAATAGATTAATTGGAGAAAATAACATTATTGAAGGAAACCATACCATCACCACCCCACAGAACTTAAAATTTATCTATACTTTATTATTTTAAAAAGAAGCTCTGGGTAGATGTATTGGATCACTGAGTGATGGTTCTCTGCTCTCCTCATGGCTGCTGAGTTCTCCCATTTAAGTACAGAACTCAGAATGAAATCCTTTAAAAAATGCAACCTGAGAACCTTAAGATCTAGTAATATTGTGGATTTAATTTAAAACAGTTATACAAACTTGAGTATTTGTATACTCCTAATCCTCATACTACTTTATTGGGCATAAGCAGTTGCATATACGTCTAGTGTTAACAATCTGTGCTAAGAGTTAACTTCTGGTAACAAAGCATGAATATCTTTTTTTTAAGTGGCAATTATTAAGTGGAAATAGGAAATTAAGGCACTAGACCTTTCAGACTGTTTATCTCACAGCAACTGGAAGTAGGAGATAACCTGCCTCATTAATCAGCCAAAACCTGATTTGGCATTTATGGTTGCTGTCTCATCTTTAAATCTTCTCAGCCAGAGAACACAGCATATCTTTTGTTAGTGGTGCTGTAAATAAAGTTTGTTAGCTTTATCAGTTAAGCACTGATATGCTGTTTCCTGGGTTGATCAGACACAGTCTTATGAAGTCTTGAGTTTTGTTCTTAAGGCATGTCTATATAAAGATTTGTGAATTAGCTTATATGTCTGCAAAAGTCTCACCTTAATTTAAGCAGACTTTGGTGAACAACGGATAAAATCTGCAGTGGAACTAATTATGTTTTGTTTCTGTGTTCTATTTTTTAAGTCACAGTCCCTGTTACAGGCATGATCACCATCCCAGCAGCTAGTCTGGCAGGAGCACAAATTGTTCAGGCTGGCACCAACACCAACACAACCAGCAGTGGACAAGGGACTGTAACTGTGACCCTCCCTGTTGCTGGGAACGTGGTTAATTCCGGTGGGATGGTTATGGTATGTATCACCGTGATAGCCTTTTGTTTTGCTAATAAATTGTGTGTCCAGGATGGTACGCTTCTGTACTCCTCCCCCTATCATAATCCATATTTAGAATTTCAGTGTGTCCAATATTTCACTCACAGCATTTTTTAAATGCAGGTTTTAAAAAATAGGATATTTTTCTGTACAAATAGGATTGCCTGCTTTATTTCATTAAGATAGCCTACTACTTGTATGTGGCTTATGCTGAAGGATGCATCATGTTTAGCCAGGGTTTTCTTGCTTTGATATAGATGGTACCAGGTGCTGGATCAGTGCCAGCTCTCCAAAGAATACCTTTGCCTGGAGCTGAGATGCTTGAGGAGGAGCCCTTGTATGTGAATGCTAAACAGTATCATCGGATTTTGAAGCGAAGGCAAGCAAGAGCCAAACTGGAGGCAGAAGGGAAAATCCCTAAAGAAAGGAGGGTAAGTGTGTGTGTGTGTGCATGCACCATGTGCCTGTCTTTAGACTCAGAAAGACAGTGATGGCCCTAGAAAAATGCCATTTGGCCTTGTATCTCACATCAAACCCTCATCCAAACCCAGCATAATTTTAGTTGTGATTAAGCAGTTGCAGCTCACCTTCAGGTTTGTTTTAAATGCAGAGCTGTTCAGAAATATTTTAAATAAATAAAAATACTTTTTTGAGCTTGCTATCTCAATGGGCTGTGTTATAAATTGACTGAAATTTCCCAGCATAAAGCAGTTCCTTTCATCCTTCAAACATTGTGATCTTGTATGCAGAAATATCTACATGAATCCCGGCATCGCCATGCCATGGCAAGGAAGCGAGGGGAAGGTGGCCGGTTTTTTTCACCAAAGGAAAAGGACAGTCCCCATATGCAGGTAAGATGCAGCATTTTTGCTTTCCTCCTTTATACTAGATTTATGTGCTTCAAACAGCCCCATTTGAGGGATCTCTTCTATTATACAAACACACATGCTTCAAATCACTATGCAAAGATATGGTAGTCCTGAAGATGTGCGCTCACCAAAGAATGGGCTAAAACTCACCTGCTATCAAAGATGCTGATAAATTGTGCCTCAGCTTTCTCTCCACGTTCTGTTGATGACAGGTGGACATAATATGCTTTCCATCTGCTGCACTGACTGCTGGAAAGCACAATCAAAGCAGTATAGGACTTAGAGCAGGCTATAATGCTTGTTAGCATGATGCAGCCATCAACATGCCCAGTTGCTGCTTGGGCAGCTAATGGCTGTGCTACAGGGAAATTATTCTCATGCATAAGTACAGAAAGGTCCTACATCAAGGACAATCCTTTTCCCAAGCTCTGGAAGTTAGATTTCGGGAGACATTATTCTGGGCTATTGTTTGCACGTTGTCTATGAGTTGACAATGGTAAGTTCTATGAATTATACAAGAAGCATTGTGCACTCTACAGCTGGTACTGACTGAAAATGCTTTATGTTGCTGTTTTGAATTTAGTATTGAGGGCTTTTAATTCATGTACAAACAAATTGGGAGAATCTCCTTTTTCGAGGAGAGAAGTGGTGGTAAAATTGCCCAGTGGGCAAGGGAGTTGCAGCAGGACTTCAATTTCTGAAGCTGATATCTGCATACAAAAGAAGTACTTTATAGGACATTTTGGGACCACAAAATCTGGAGAATTTTCTCATTCCTATCCCTATATATAGTAAGCCAGGATTAGTACGAACTGCACATTCCAAATGGGTATTGTAGCACAAAACAGCTATAGTTGGTACTTCCCATAGGCATATTTTCCTCCAACCTATGGCCATCCAACTAAGATTCCTAGGAGTTAAGTCAATCAACACTCTTCTCTGCAGTGAGGGCCGAATTAGGTCTGCCTTCTTTAACACAGTGAGCCTGGACAGATTACTGTGCCTTTGCTTGGAAGAGCAAGTAAAATCCTCTAACAGAACAACATGACTGTTCAAGCTTTCTGATCAAGCTCTGAAACAAATCCAGAGCAATCTTAGAAAAAGAAGTTTTAGACCTAGAAGCTCAAAATGACTTGAGGGAGCTCTCATGGCAAAGCTTCACCATATCTCACTTCCTTTAAGCAGCAGGTAAATCTTGAGAGATGCTACTTCTCCATGCCATCAAAACTTCCTTAAGCTTTTACAAAAGCCAGACTCAATCTGCTAGACTTTATGATGAAACTTAGATGTTACAACAATTACCCACATCCTGAAAGACTTGGTGTTTGTGGGGACCCTGTCCTGGAAGACATGCCACACTTTCTATTGGAATGCCACCTACATGACCATATAAGGGACTGTTATTTAACTCAAAGCCAAAGTGTGTGTATTGCTGTGATCGACACACAACTACCAAAATAGCTTTATATATTTTGAAAGCCATTAATATCTGAGCTTCTTTTCTTGACATTGTCGGGGTAGATTGCTGGGAAAATGATCTCACATAATGATTTTATACAACGATAGGTTTTATATTTTTACCTTGCATATTGTGATTTGATACAGTCAAATGACCAATCAATAAAGAATTCTACATTTTCCTTCATGTCTCTAGTCCTAAAAGCCTCGCCTGTCCTAAAATATCAGGCTGCCGCTGTATTTGAATTGTGTTATGAATTGCCTCTGTACTGTTTCTTTCTTACAAAACATTTTTATGTATTTCTTGTGTTACTGTTTTAGGATCAGGCAAATGAGGAAGCAATGGCACCAATGATTAGAGTATCATAACAACCAGCTAAAAACAAAGCATCCGGACAAATGTTTTGTGTTCCTGCAACTATTCCCTCTCCAACCTGTCAGACTTTTGAATGGGAAAATTTGCCATATGCACAGCCTGTTCTCTGTTTCAGAACAACTACCACCCTCTCAATGAGTGGCTTGATTCATGATTTTAAGTGCAGTGGATGCCACCAAGGGAAATACCTGTGGACTTGACCACCTATCTCAGATCAAGGAGTTGAAAGGCTGACTTTTTAACATCTTTGACAGTAATAGTGGCCCCATCTTGAAACTGCCACTGCCTCAGCAATAACTGGCATGTTGAAATAGGGCTAGCTACACCTTTGGGAAACCATGACTCTTGAGCCACCCAGAAAGGCTAATATTTGGAATAACCAGAGCCGTCATGGTTTTGTTTTATCTGTGTAGCCTTCTTAATCCCAGTTGAACTTCACAGCCTTGGGTTTTTTATATTTTGACAATATGACTTTTCATTGTAGAAGCACTTGTCTAAATGGACACTGACAAGGCACTGAGAGTTTTTCTTGAAGCACTGTCCTTTATAAATAGTTTCCAGCTATCTATTTGGGGCAAAATCAATATATTCTCTTTAAGTATTGGAGTAGTCATAAGGTTTAAAGTGAGGCTTGATTGTTCAAAGAGATGGCAAGGAAATTGCATACTCATTTAGTAAATTGTCATGGGAAGGTAGTGAGATAAATATATATGATAATCGAAATCTTGCTTCAGTCAGTTAAAGCTCAATTCCTTCAAACTGGTAAGCGTAGAATGTGAATATCCCCAGATGCACAAACTGGTCCGGTCTATACCCAAATGGCTGTCCAGTGTCAGCATTAGATACCATGCTGTGTGAAGAATAGTTAAGGCGCAATGTAAATTGCCTTCACTGGATTATATCACATTGCATTCTCTTGAAGTTCAGTCTGCTTTGTACAGGGAGAGAAGCCTCTCTCAAGGTTTCTTCTATCCTTTTATATATATATATAAATCTGGCACAAACATTATGAACTTCTGTTATGAAGGGTTCATTTTGTTCTCATTTTGATTGCTGGGTGAGTAACCTGGGCAGAAGAAGGGTGTTCATGTTTTGTTTTGCAGTTTCACCTGTCAGCTAAAAATCTGGAGTTCCTTCCCAGCAGGAGTTTGATTCTGATAAATATTTTTTGTTTCTTCCTTTACCACTTAAGAGTACTATGAGGCCCAGCCAGTATTACATTCTGGTACATTCACTGTCTTAGGTTTTAGCCTGCATTGTTTATGTTACTTGAGAATGAAAGAAGCCTGGAGCAAGCTTCTGAGTGACAAATGAAAAGCAAATTTCAGAATTTAAGGAACTGGAAAACATGCTGAATGGAAGACAAAGAGCTGTGGTTGATGACCATTCATATTTTAAGATAACATCTGTAATAATGCCATGAAATGTATCATGTTTTATATGTAGATCTTTCTGTGGTTGGTCTTGCAACGGTTTGTGCACCTTCGCAAGAGCTCTTTTTTCTTATCTAAAGTGGAAAGCCTTTGAGAAGGAAAGGCTAGAGAAAAAATTGCCAGTATTACTAAGTCAGCCAAGATGGCACCTTGCCAACAGAAATTTAAGATAAAGATGTTGTTCAACAGTCACCCCCTAGAATAAGGTTGATAAAAGCATAAACTAAAATGCATAAAGCCAACTTTAAGTGGTTTATTGTTATGTGGGAGCTTCAGTCCCCAGGAAGCAAATAAAGCTAAGCACTTGTAGAAAATGGGAAAAGATGCAAGAGTTTCTATTTTAAGCCTGCCCAAAAGCTCTCTTGTTCCTAAATCTGTTTTTTGTTTTGTTTTACCTTTTGAAGAGTCACAACCCCTTTGCATTTTCACTTCCGTGGGTTCCTTTGATTACTGTTCTGGTATTCTTAATGGGCTAGCATTTCTTTTTACTGATTAAAATACCCAACTTTAGTAACTATCTTACAAACAATAAGTAAGGATTTTCCAAAATTGTTTTTCAGTATTGTTGTAAATATTGAAACCATTGGTACTTTCTGGAATAGTGATAAGCATGGTCGGGGGATAATACTGTACAGACTGGATTGAATAGATTTCTCCATGTGTTCCCTTTTTCAGCTGTCATTTTATCAGTGCAAACTAGGATGTTAAGGGAATCAAGGTTCTTCTAATTGTATGTGTGAGTGTATGTGTGTAAAATCATAACAAAACACAGCTTAAAAGGCGAAGCCATCACTCCCTTTCTCTACATTTAGACACACACAGACACACACACTAAATTGGTTTTTGTGATATCTATTGGTAGATGATGCAGACTCCTTGGTCTTTAGAAAATTCTTATAGTTAAAAGTCTTTCTGTAATGGTGTAAAATGCCCTGGTAGGATCTGTTATACTAATGGCTTAAACTTCATGTGCTACAAAAAAAGTGTTGATATTACCAAGGTTAAACTCCAACATGGAACAAATAATTTGTTCCTTCCCCTTTCCTCATCCCCTATAAAAATGAAAGAAGTAATGCCAAATTCAAACTCTTTAACTGGAGACAGAAAGAAATCAGTCCACAAAATGGAGAATTCTGAAGATGTAAGGTTATAGTAGTTTGGGGAAAAATAAATTCTATTACCCTATAAAAGCACTGAACATTGATCTCATTTAGAGGAGTTTGATATTTATGGGTTGACATAGAAACCCTAGAGACAAGTTTTTCAAGTATTTTGCATGTAAAAAATATTTTGGGGTTGTGAATGGGGATGAAACATTGATATTTGTGAAACTGTAAGTCAAGGTTTGTATATAGTTCAAAGGTTTATAATTTTTTATGCTGCATTTTGAAGTGTATTTTGTCTTTAATAGATACAACTGTAAGTACTGTGTACACTATTCAGCCAATAAAATCTTTATAAAGTACATTTTTGGTATTTAATCTAATCATGCTTCATTTTAAACAAAAAATCCAAATTACTGGGAAAAAAGGGACAATGAAACTTTGCTTTTTTGTTTGTTTTTGTGCAATCTTTGTACCAAATTATAGAAGTTTTTTCTCAGGCTGGTCAAGTGGGAGATATCCAGCAGATGAGTTATCCTTTGCTATCTTCCAATATTAGTCAGACAGAGCCATATGATAGCTTTTGAAGGTTCAAGGAGGGCAGAAAATACTCATCACCATAGGTATGCCCCATCCCGAGATCATAGCTATCTTCTATTTATGGTTTATTCTTTAAAATGTGTGCCAAGGTTTTTGTGCATAGGCGTCACCTGATCGACACAATTCCAATGGCCACAAAAGTTTTAAAAACCAGGTATTTTTCATTAGTTGCAACTTAAATGTAGCAAAAACTTATTTTAGGCATTCCTTGTCTAAAGTCTTATGTATCCATATCTTCAGACTACTAGGCTGCGTCCCCAAGCAACTTATTTGCCTCTCTATTGTCCCTCTATTCTAACAGACTTTAAAAGTGCCTTTCAATTCCGAAATAAGCATCCCCATGAGGTTTGGTAAAACACGCATTTTAAATGCACCTACCATCCCCAAGGAAGTGTGTTTTGTTTGCCAGCATCATTTTCTCCCCGCCCCCTGTCTGCTTGATAGGGTGTCAGCAGGAATGGGGAGGGACTGCGATCTGCATGGCCACAACCAGGGAGACAACCCCTGACAAATCCAAAAGAAAAATAGCCATATTTACAAGTTCTCTGTTCATCTCCTCTGCCTGCAAAACCCACCAGAAACATCACTTTGGGATCCAGAGCTTGCTTCCGAAGATAGTGATTTCACTGTAAAAATCCACCCCATACAGCAGCGGTCACACTGTAGCAATCCACCCACTTCACACCTGATAACAATGTTGCAATTCTGTGCAATTCTAGCTCTTTAAAAATTCTGACCTTTAGAAAGGGAAAAGGAAGGAAAGCGGTTGCAGTTCTGGGAGATGTGTGAATGTTTAAGGCTGGCAGAGGCAGCAGAGCCAGGGTGCTTTTTTCGGAGATCTTGGCTGCCAATCCCCGCCCCTTTTGCCACGGAGCGTCTCCATGCACAATGTTGCTCGGAATACCCACGGCTTCCAAAGTGCTCTGGTAGTCTTGTTTAAAGGGCACTTTTTTCCCCATACATTTTCCTCCTTTTGTGCCGCTGGAAGCTCGGAGGAAAGCTGTGCATGGAGATGCTCTGTGGCAAAAGAAGCTTTTTAAATGGGTTTTTATTGCTATATTATAACTCAAGAGTTTAAATATCCCTTCTTCCTGCCTTTCCATCTGATATCAGATATCTTCTGAGAAAACTTCACAACATGCATACAAAGGAATACCATACAACCATATATGAAGAAATTAAACTCCTTTGATCACAAGTGCACCGCATCAGAATCCATTAGAAAGTCAACTTCTATGCTGCTGCTTCATGCCTCATATGGTCTTGGAGGACATAAAATTACCTCTTCCCAAAAGTGTAGAAAACCAATGCTTCTCTCTGACCCCTGTTTCCAAGGATCCTTCTACTCCCAAATGAGCTAACAGTGAAAGTAGAGAGAGCTTACCTCTGAAATCAGCGATGGTAATATTCCTTATTTGGCAAAGCAGCAAGCAAGCCTCCAAGAGAAATTATTTTCCTTTTCTCATGGAGTATAGATACTACAGCTACTCCATAGCCACTTCTAATCCATTACCACCAGAGGTCACTCTACCTACAGCTCCAGAAACAATTCCAAAAACTACAGGAAAGATTGGCTGGAAAACCACACACCAGCCACCTTAGCCAATGTAACATGACCTTTCTTTCACAGACTGCACTCACCCAATCAACAAGTTCTTGAGGTCTTCTGATGCAGATCCTTCAACCTTTACTAAAACTACCAGATCTCTACTGTGGAAACACCGAAGGAAAAGTGTGTGACAAGGTTCACACTGATATCCCACCCAGCTGTCTCTGAAGCCATGGTCACATCTGCACTTTAAACCTTCACTCCATCTTCTGACCACAACCTTCACACCTTTTCATTCTATCCATTTTTTATGTGGACTTTCAACCCTCCATTTGGACTGAAGATGGACTGAAGAAGGTTTAAAGTGCAGGTGTGGCCATGACCTGAGTCTCTACAATATAGTACCAGAGCAATGTCACAATTAAGTGCCTTCCTTAGGTTCTTTCTCAAAATAATAAATGGAGGCCTGTAGACATGGAGAAGAGGCAATTGTACTCACTTTATGAAGCTGCTTCCATGTGTTAATTTCACATTCTTGCTCAAGATAACATTCTCCCCTTCCATCTTATCCTCACAACTGTCATGGGATGGGTCCCAGTCATCCATTGAGGTTTCATGGGCAAGTGGGAACTAAGTCCTAGACCACAAGGCCACATTGTCTATAAATCTTGTGAGAAGTTTCTCTGACACAGCCTGCAAGCAACAACCCCACAACTGCACCATGTGAGATTGTAACCAGCCATGGAAGCTTACATCTTCTATGTAATTACATCTGGTATTTCCAACATAATCCCAGAAAAATCACAGGTTTTAACCCGTGTGTGGAAGAAACCTTTATTAAGCCCAAGAAATTTTCTTTACCAGACTGTTTCACTCAGATTACACAAATGACTAAAGCTTCATCCAGACAGTACTTATTTAATCTGCATTATTTGGATAATCTGGAGTAAAGTATATCCAGACACATTTTATTCCAGATTATGTAAATAACATGGATTAAGTGCGGTCTGGATATCAAAGGGTGAAACTCCTGGACTGGGCCATTGTAGATGGGGGGGGAGGGGGAACACACATCTCTTCACTAATTCATTTTTTGAAAAATCTCTATATGCAGAAAAGCAGAAAGACATGTAAAAGTAATTAAGATTTTTAATTAAGAGTGCACATTTGATTGAGACATTAAATTCTCCAAGTCAGGCAATACAGAAAAAAAAATAAATCATGTTGCTCTCAAGAAAATATTATTTTGACCCATCTCCTCATTTTAAACAGCACAGTATTACAATTTTAAAATGGGTATGTAAACCTTTAACATTTTTTTCTTAATTTATATACTTTATACAGGGAAAATGGATTCTCCAAGGTCCTTATCCTCAACAGTGAAAAACAATTACAATATATAGCCCCAAAGAAACAGAGACCCACTTCAGCTTTCTAATTACTCCATGATTTTTTTCATATACATATACACTTGCCTATTTTTTATTCCCTTTTCCCCCTCACTTTTTTCTTTGTGATTTGACTTCTGTTACAGAAAAGTACTTTCCGAAAGAAAATGTTACGGTACATATAAGTATACTTGGTTACCTGCCATGGATCAATATGGAGAAATAAAGGTTATAAATAAATGAGAAGTGTCACATTCAAACAAATAGGTCAAAGACAGTAATCCTTGAAGATTTATTGCTTTCCAATCTATCAGAAGTTCTGACAGACTAACTACTCTCACCATTTCTAGGATGATTGTATATCAAAGTCAAGTATTGATTGGGATTTGTGAAATATAAAACAAGTTCTCATATCTCATATGCTTACAGGAACCCAATAAACTAAGTGCTATAAAGTATGATATATGAACATGTATCCATTTTACAGAGTATTGCACAATGCCTGTTTTTGTTATTTCTCATCCCACAAAGCAGCACAAAGTATAGATTTTGTTAATTTCTCCCCAAAGTTTGCAGACTACATTCTTCAACTTCAGCATCTGATGCTTCGCATGTGGAATCTAAAGATCTGTCCTTTAGCAGACACAGGTGCAATCCCACGATTAACTCTTGCATCTGGTGGGGGCAGCAAGAGATAATCACAGAGTCTTCTTTAGATTCCAATTACTTTTTGCCATTTGGAGGCACCCTGGAAGCCAAGTGACAAGGAATATGATAAAGATACATAAAATTCTGAATTATGTATACAGAGAAGGTAAGTTTCTCTCCCCTTTAAAGAATACTAGAAGTCACTCAATGGCACTAAGGGCATTTCTGCACTTCCTTTCTGTCCAGGATCAGAAAGGTGCATTATAGACTAACATTTACTAGCTTTCGCACTTGTGAACACTAGTATATGATAGCCTAGCCGCCACGCAATTGGAGACATACCATGACTGCCCTGCCTCGGCCTTGCTTAACAACAACAAAGAATTGGATCAGAACTAAGAGATGGCAGTCATCAGTAATGTTAGATGAAAACCAGCCAATTTGACATGTGTATATTGGATAGAGGTAAACAACAATGATTTCTATTAAAAAAATGATTTAAAGTATTTCATTGGCTGGAAATGAAACCTGAAAATTTCAGCTCATTCCTAAAACAATTTGGCCTCCAGAAACAAAGATGCTGGGATAAAAAATTCTCACATTTATGCCAACAGTTACTGGACATCCATTCCCATATCACATTTCAAAGATCAAGCAATTCATGAATCTGATAGATGCTTAAAAACATGTACATTAGGTTAAAAAAATGACTTTGACCAGGTTAGCTCCAAAGGGCTAAAAATGATCAAAGGGCTAAAAATGAGCAAAGTCTTCAGGTGTGGTAAAAACACCAGCAACCTGTCAGCATCATAGGGAAAATCCCACACTATTTTTAACATGTTGGGATGTCGCTGGACAATCAGACATCTTGTGCTGCACTGAGCATCTAGAAGCTTATTACAAATATGTGAGACACAAAAGAAAACTGCAGGCTACTTTGAGATCCTGGAAGTGCCGAAGATCCTGAGCTATGGTGCCCCACATTTCAGGAAGATGCCAGCGGTCTTCAAAGAGCTGGCATTTTTCCATGCTGCCTGAAAACACACTATTCTGAAATTCAAAAGTCTTATTTTTCTTTTAATCATTCACATCTATTTAACCCCCTCTGAGCAATATTTACCTTGCCTAGCACTTTAACATTTGTAGAAAATATTCACAGATTATGATTTAGTAAAAGGTTAAAATTAAAGGTTAAGACTCAGTAAGAAAAATGAAAAAAAAGGGGTTCAAATTTACCCCAAATTGTGGATTACAAAAGTATCTCCATTATTAAATTATGATTTAATTTTATAAAAACCATGTAAATATTGAAAAAGCAAAATACCCAATTTTGTCTCTTATGTAATTAAAAGCCCTACTATATTTTTGCTACTGGCTGTGCACAGTTTGTTGTTTTGCATTGATCATGAAAAAGAAAGGCATTTCGCTGATAACAAATATCAGAACTGCCAAAACAATGGTCTTTCTTGAGGCATGTACAGCTGTGAAGGTTGGGCACAGAGAAAGAGTGTAAGAAAAAAGTTAATTGTTTTGTACTAATAAATTCCTGTCATTTTCACTCCTGTTTAATACTATAATGTAGCTCCTCCAAGGACGTTTCAGTACTCTCTTTGATGCTGTCCATCAGTCTAGTCCATTGTAGTTTTCCAGTTTGCAGGTCTCTGAATGTTCAGTTCTGATTGCTGCCACATCCTCTCACTTTATAGGAATAATGCTTTTATGAAATGCTGATCTATTTATCTTTATAAATTTCCCAGTAACACAAAGCGCAACTGTAAGGATTGCTGTTTAAAAAGAGAATCTATACTTATTTAAATACATAACTTATAATTCAGCAGTAGCTTAAAATGTGATGGTCAAATACAAAGGCATCTTAAATTAAATGCAGTAGATTAAATTAATACATCCAAGCTATAATTATGCTGTAAGACCGATAATCCCAAAATATCTGTTCACTTTTTTCAGCTCACGTGCAGCCTTTTGAGTCTTTTTGTTTGGCAGCTATCTACGGTGAGATTTCCAACATATCATCTTTCCAGTCTTCCCCTTCCTGCTCTTCATTGTCCAACTGTTCAAATTTACTAGACTTATCAGTCTTTATTTCTTCAGGAGTTTTCAGGAATCTGAAAATTTCAAGCACACACTGTGAGTAATTCCTGGGCCTATGTTGGGATTGTTGTGGACTGGACACTTATGGCACCCCACACATGCTGCCAGGATATTCCCAGGTTTTCTACCCAATCTGGATGCAGCTTCACCTTTTCTGATTACTGCGCTTCCCTATTACTTGGGAAGGCTTCCTTAGAAAAAGCTATAGATGACCTTTGCTTCCATTATGGAAATTCCCTGGAAATAGCTGCACACACAGAGGGTGCTGCTGCATTTCCACTTTAATACCATAACAAACGCTGCATCAGGGGAATGTATCAGACACCCAAAGGGAGAGGCACTTTTAGTTATCAAAGTCAAAGACTAAGACCCTTTTCTGCACTTATTCCTGATTACATTCAGAATAGGGCCCTGCCATCCCAGTGTGGAAAGGACCCAGGTGAAACTTCTGTTAACAATTATGACAATCAGCTGGAGTGAAAGGGGTTAGAAAACTGTCTGGGAACCAGGGAGATGCTGCTTGTTATCAATTATCATTTGTACAGAAAACATAAGGTAAATGACAGGTTTCTAATACAGTATTTGTCATTCTGCAACAAATGTGTTCCTTACAGACTCCCCACCAGTGAACTGGACTAATGGCATGAGAATCCATTATTGTTTGATACAGCGTGGCTAACTGATCACAGCAGAAACTTAAGTTGCAGTCTTGGAGGGGCTGCAGTTCAGTGGTGGAGCAAACCGCCTGGAAAGCAGACAGTTGCTAGTTTCATCCCCAGTCTCTTCCCAGAAACTGGCAATGTTAAACCACTTCTGTATCTCTGCCAAGAAAACTACATAGAGCTGCCCATAGAGGTGCCTGTGCAAGTCAACCAGGAGTAAACCACAGCACAGTAACTTTGGACCTATAGGCGCTTACATTAATGCAGCTATTACTTACCCAACCCAGATATCACGTTATCTGTGACCATAATGTTTAACAGTATTGCCCTTGTGAATTCAATGTAAACATTTTTCGCCCTTACCTGAATAAGAGTTTCTGCCCAGGTTCCTTTCTGATGATATTGAGTTTATAGTAATGTCTTAGTGCTCTTGACATCTTCTCATATGTCATGTTCCTACGGTTCTGCAGTTAAAAAAAAAGACTTTAATAGTCACAGCTGCCTTCCTTTAATGATAATAGTTGTTTGAATCTACAGCAGGCTACTCGCTTTAAATCCAGCTGAAGATAGCTGTCATCTTAATTTAATTTAGACTGTTGTACTCAGAGATAAAATGAGCTGTGGGGATACGCACAAATATTCTTTAGGTTCACAGTTCTCCCACAATTCAAATGCATCCAGTCTTTGTTAGTGCTTTGTAGAAGCTCTAATGAGGGCCAGATCTGACCACCCCTGGCCTTGCATCTCCCTGACCATGCTCCCTTACCTGTAAATCCACAAATCAAAGGAGGCAAGTGGGCTTTGTGCACATTCCTATGGAGCTGGCGAAGATGGCAGATAGTCAAGGATGCCTACAACACACCCTTGCAAAAAGTGAAGGCCCTGTAAGCCCAGAGGTTTCCATGGGCAGTCGGTCACTATGGAACATGGCATAACAACCCAAAAACTGTGACAAGGGAGCAATGGCCCTGCTTCTCTGTGATTTCTGAAGCAGGCAGAAAAAGACATCTCAGCTAAGCAGCAGAGTCAGCACTGATTCTCTCTTTCCTGAAAAGTGGGGGCAGGGAGGGGACTCACTTTGGAACATTCCAAAGAATCAATGTGGTGCATCTGTGCTATTTGGTTGGAATCAAAGGCCATTGCCTTGTGTGGGCAGCCCCCACCCAAGGGCTTGCAAGGAATGCTGATGATGCACTATTTTGGGTATGCACTCCTCCCAAGATGCTCCTTTGAGGAGATAACTTCAGAGGTCATCCCACTCTTTCCTGGAAACATTTCCTCACCACCAAACGGGAAAGATATGGCCATCTTCTTCCAGGGATGTCTGAGTAACCCAGCTGGAAGGCCGACAAAAGGTACACCACAGACCTTGCAAATATTTGGACCTGTGATTTGATCCACCAAACTATTTAACTCACAGGTACATCTGGAATATCCACTAGAGTGGTGCTTAATTGTTGAGGTGTTTACCAGTGAAGGAAACAGAACAGAAGCTTGCAGAACCTTACAGACCAACCTCCAAGAAGTCAAAGACAGATCGTCGGATGTTACTGCCTGAAATGAGATGCTTGACAGGATCTGGACCACTTTTTCCCCATCACTTGTAATGGATCCAGTAATAAACCCTGATAAAACTCAACCAGTAGTAGCTGCACTTAAAACATGCATTTCACTCCTGCACCTTACTAATTTAGGATGACCCACACAGTAATATTTATGAAATTGTAAAAGTCTGAATTCACTGTTTTCTGACTAGAAGTTTTTTAGGTACCTTGTGATTTCCCCAGAGTCTGGCGAGCCCATTGGGGTCAAGTATCCGAAAGATCTTGGCTTCTTTATCTTCCCACTTGATAAATGACTCATATCGGCTGTTACAGAGGAGCTGGTAGACATAATCCCAGAGTAGCCTGCAATCTGACAGTTAATGTGTGGGGGAGGACAGTGAAAAAGTTGTAGTTCAACCATATTCCCACAAATGTATTTACTGGGCAATTTTTACCTGTTCTTTATCCGAGGGCTAGGCAGCTTGCCTCAAAAGGCCATTAGCAAGGACTCAGGAGCAGATGAGGGGTCTGCATAGAACTGAATACCCTTTTTTTGTTCATTGGCGAACTGGTTAATCAATGAAATAGTCTGTATTCACAAGTGGGGGAATGGCTCAGTTCAAGTGAATTTTTGGATTTTCAAACAACTGAATATTTGGTTTGAAGTGAAGATTTACAAACTATCCGCACCCTTCTGCTGCTTGAGAATACACTGAAGCAACTGGTGGGCCATTATGAAAGATGGAATGCTGGACTAGATGGACTGCTGCCTGATCCAGCAAGGCTCCTCTTATGTTCTTTTGTGCAATGGTAAAGATGATCAAGATAACATCTGTGAAGTACCCTGACTATTTGGAAATGGTCTCACAGAAATACAACAGCCATTCTAGCAATCATGGGAGCTGTAGTTTAAAAAACAAGAACTTGTCCTAAATCTAAAGAGTGGAATTAGGATAGTGAAAAATGCCTGCTAAGCTTACTCATGAAGTAAATGTCATCACTGCTTCCTTCAAAGTTACTATTCTTGTCCAGTTTCTTTCTCTGTCTGCGATACTCAGATTCTTATAATGATACCCTAGGCCATAGTATGCATAATTTGGGCCTCAGTCTAGCATTAGGAGCCGGGAAACATACTTACCTGCAATTTTACCACTGACTGAACATGCCGGAAAAGAGCAAATGTCTGCATCCTGATGAGACAGGGTAATCGCTCTGGGGTTGTAGAAGAACTTGCTGGGTGATCTAGATTGGTCTGCATGGTTTGGATGACTAGTAGTAAAAATCAAACGTTCTGATGGCTGCATGTGGCCATTATCTGAGAGACCTTTCAATCTGCTTTTCAGATCTATGATGAACCAAGACATCTTTCTGTGCATCAGTCATTCAAGTACCATGAAATCATTTAGCAAGAACTAAGCTAAGACCTATGACAAACTAAGCAGAGAATTTGGAACTGCATGGGCTCTGAAACCAATGCTGACCTCAGAGGAGGAGAAAACTAGAAAAGATAGCATTTGTTGGCGGGCTTTGTGTAAAGCCCAAGCACACATCACCACTGGTTACTTCAAAAAGAAACTAATTCGTGGCATTAAAAGTCACAACAAAGCATGCAATCTACCTGCAACTCCCTTGCCCAGTTACTCCTGGGCTCCAGTGACTCATTCAGATATCCAGCAGCAGCCTACAGGGACTCTGAAACAACCAATGGCTATCAGCTGGGATCAACTGGCTATGAAACATGAGCCTCAGAACCTTGTTTGGTTCCCCTGATTAATAACACTGAAACCAACTGGCTCTTTTCTCTCCAACTCTGAAGCCCTATTTTGACTCTCCACAGAAATTAGCACATCAAAAAGTGTTGTTGTTTTGTAATGGTCACCGGTTTCTCAGCACAGATGTGCAGCAGAAACTTTGCACTGAGGAAAGCCCAGCTGCTCAAATTAAAAAAGGGGGAAACCCATAGTGATTATACAGTTTCTTTCTTGCTCCACATTTTTTCTCATGCATATACAGTATGTGTGCTTCCATCCCTTTATTTAACCGTAATTTGTGGCCTGTCTCTCTCCTCCTTTCCCTTCTAGCTTTTGTCTTTTTTCCAGGCTAACCTGCTGTAAATGAGCGGGGGGGGGGGGGGGGGGGGATTCCAAGGAAGCTACATTTTACCAACCCTATAAAAGTAAAGCCATGTTCTAATAAAGCGTTATACAGAGGACTGCTGTATTTGGACACACAGCCCCTATGGTGGCAGCTGAGTAGAATTTCTCCATTACTACCAGCACTCACCTTCTGAAATGTTCTGGCTCTTCATATTTTTTGCCTCATGAAAGGGAGAGTTAAAGAAAGGGCTACACGCAAGGAATTTTCTCTTGGTCTTAATATAACGGAGTACCTCATACAAAACATCTCCTACAAGGAAAGAAAAAGGAAAATCAATATCAGACAGTACTATTTTTAATTGGTAAATTAAATGGCAGCTCTTTGACCTATAGTAGAAATGACAACTGGAAACCTGGCCAGTTTTTTCTGATAACATTCCCTTTCAAGAGAAATTATTGTGGGTGTTTCTGCTCTGATAATTTTCCTCAACTTGAATTAAATTGAGACCCACTACTAACTCCTACAACATATTCAACCCACTGGGCTTGGTTTCCCTGTAGCCTTATTATTGCTGAGTATCATTAAGTCAGGTGCAACTTTTGGCTGACCACAAGTATATTTCCATGTAGTTTTCTGATACAGAAATGGTTTGCCATTGCCAATTTCCAGGGAGAGGCTCGAGATCAAACTTATAACACTGCTTTCAAGGAAATTTACTTCATCACTGATCAACAAGCAAATATAGCCAGTGTCTGTCCTGCACAGTTATCTTTTGAGAACGTTCCTTTGTGATATGGACACATATCAGAAGCTGTGGTAGACTGTGTTGCAGGTCTTGGCTCAAAAGCATGGAACTGTTTTTCAAGGAGAGCTCTCTGTTTTCATCTAGTTTGGTTTAGTGCAGGCATGTCAAACTTACGGCCCGCGGGCCGGACCCGGCCCGC
>MTQE01001134.1:63874037-63895411 GCA_014337955.1 Aspidoscelis marmoratus | reverse complement strand
GGAGGGGCAATAGAGATACAAATTAGTACCATGGGAACGCACCCTAAGACATTTTTACAAGCATTTATAGACCTGTGGTTCCTACATTGTGTTCTGATAGTGTGATTTTAACTTGTGAATAAAAGGATGTTATTGATGGCTTGCAACTCCCACTCAATTTATCATGGACTGCACAGGCTTGGGCAAATAGGAGGTAGAGAATAATCTGATTTTGAGTACCTTAAGAAAAGAAGCCTTTGTCCTAGCCCTCGGCTAAATAGGGATGTAGGTTTTTCTCCCCACTTTTCAGATACTTTTATTGTTTTAATATGTTTGAATTTGGGTTTAAATGTTGTAACCCACCCTTAGACCTTCAGGTATAGAGGGGAATAAAAATGCAAATAATAAATAAGCAAAATAAATAATAAAACCTCAACTTATTGTTTTGTTGACAACAATACGGAAGTGGTTTGCTATGGCCTTCTTCTAGGAATATGCCAGGAAGAGAATCTGGAATTTTCTGTATTCAAAGCAAATGGTTTTCCATTGAGCTTGGGGTTTGCCCCTTCTGGTCCATCCTTCTGTGACTCACACAAACTCTCCAAAGTCAAATGTACAGATCTTTTCCTTCACTTGCTTAGCTGACACTGATGTTGTAGACAAGCACTCTCGCATGCACTTTTTGTTCTATTCTTATTACCACTGTTAAGCATGATACTGGCACATCCATCTTGTGATGAAAGCTGAAACAAAGCCTTTCTGTATGTCCTGTGAACACTTAAGCCCAAGATGCTGTATAAATCAACCCTAACTCAAGCCCCTGAAAATTGTCTGTTGTATTCCCTTCACCTTCAGCTGCCCGAACCATCCAGTTTCTGCTATTTCTTCCCAAACATATTTGGAACCAACTGTGTAGTAATAGGCACCAGGAAACTCTATGGTCTCACACAGTGGTCCACCAATTGTTTCTGGACATTTCCAGCAAAAGCTTTTCCTGCTCTAGAATTCCTGCAAATGGCCTTTAGAGGCATCCTGTCTGTCTCGCCAACCTCCAAATGCATTATGATCACAAAAGTGTTCTGCAGACCACTGCTGACTTTCAGTGTGTTCATAACATGACAGACAACAAGTCCCACTGTTTACAGAGATAATTGTTGATGTAATCTTCCATACAGACATGGGGATAGGGAGGAACTCCAAGCAGATGTACATAACAATTATTTAAGAAAAAATCGAAAAGACAGAAAGAAGTCTATTCAAATTGCATTCTGCGAGTATAACCACAGAATGTTGCTTGTTTAGCAGTCAGAAGGACAAAAATTAGATGAATGCTGTATAGATGGCACAGTATGCCTGGCTGGCTGGTACGTTAAATGGGTACATTCCCCACTGCAACATTTTGTTGCAGTTTTTACAGCAGTGATTCCTTATTTATTTTCATACATATTGTTTCTTTAGATGATGCCTTTTCCACTCACTGAGTCGGCCTGGTAACATGTAGATTGGTCCCTCGTAGAATGATTGCGTTGATGACATATGTATGGACTGCAACTGTTGGGGCAAAGCGGACGTTGCCACAGGACTCAAAGAACTAGCTTCCACTTCACCCTTAAGAGAGGAGAAACATGTTGAAGCTCTGAGACAGTGTCCCATTACAGGTTGAGGAATACAATACAGTACAGTTTGGAGAGGTTTCTTTTTGGACTACAACTCCCATAATCCTTAGCCACAGCAACCAACAGCCCCATGACTGTGGATGTTGGAAATTGTAGTACAAAAAGGAATTCCCTCCACTTAAAACTCTACATAGGGACATAGGATGTTCTTCATACTGAGCCAGAACATTAGACCATCTCGTTGAGTTGACAGCTAATGGTGCCTCATACTTTTAAGTAAGATACTTCCCAATGATCCTTCCGCATGAAAAGTGTATATTCTGCCATATCCCCATTCATGTTGTGTTGAAGCAAAACTCAAACTCGTTTAAATGAAAAGCCTAAAGGGGATCCTCATTAAATATAACTATTTAGTTTAAGTATTTACTAGCTCACTCTTCTGCGGATTAACTTGTGTAAGGCAATGTACGGAATTAAAGCACACAGAATACAACATAAGAAGAGTTGGCTTTTCTACCCCGCTTTCCCCAGCCATTTAAGGGGACTCAAAGTGGCTGACAGACCTTCTGTTCTTCTCCCCTCAATAGACACCCTGTGAGGTAGGTGGGGCTGTGAGAGCTCAGAAGAGACCTGCGACTAGCCCAAGGTCACCCAGCTGGCTTCATGGGGGAGAGCAGAATCGAACCCAGTATTCCCAGATAAGAGTCCGGCTCCTTAACCACTGACCAACAAGATACAAAGCAATCATTAACATGTAGCATACAACAATCACTATAACTTTAACCAAATTGATGGCCGCCATAGAACATGGTAAATTTCTAGAGCTGCTTGAAATGCCTACAGTGCATCCACTGGTCTCAGTTAGATAGCCAAAGAAAATTCTGTATTCACAGTGCTTCTACTGATGCTTCTTGATGCCTTTGCTGCTGCCCCTTATGCTGCTGACACCTCTCGCCATCACTGCTTTCACTCTCCTCAACTGACACTTCTCTGACACCTATCAACACTCCCTGCCCAAGGCTCCCTAACACTATTGTAAAAGGTAAGCTTTAGTGCAGCGGGAGGCTCCCTCCCTCCTCGCCCCCTGCTGAAGCTTATCTTTTACCAGGCAATCCATGAGGGCTCAGAGTGGCAGAGGCACAGTAAGTGTGACTGGGCTACAGAAAGCCAAAAATGGCCTCCATCCCTTGTCCATCCTAGAGAGACCATGGCCTAAATCTCCTTATAAGTTGGCATGTACAGGAATGCACTGGCAACATGCTTAACGTCTGGCTGAACTGTGCTCTTTTGCCATGTAGTAGAGATGACAGTTTAGCATGCGTATTCATTCCCACGAAGAACAAATTATAAATCCAAAGCATTACTATTTATTGAAAATACAGCTGAAAATTGCCCCATTCATTGGAAGATTACTAATCTGTTGTGATTTCTTTCTCTTCCCTTTCTGAGAGATCTCTGCTCCCTACTACTATTGATCTTATATTTCTCTCTCTGCTGCAACAGCCAGTGCTTTTCCAAGTTGTCCGGCCATTTCTCCTATAACAAATGTTTTCACATAACTACAATGGCACCTCATTATTCACTAGGATTGGAGGCCTAAGAACACTTGCAAATCTCAGATCTGCAAATATTAAATCATTAAACCTGTGGGAAAATGGAGGTTAGGGAAGTTGTGTCTAAAAAACTGCAGCTTGTTCCCAATGCCTTCCCAGGTTGTATCTCTTGCTGTTGTCGATGCAGCTAACTTCTGAATGTCTCAGAAATGCCATAATCAGCTGCGTCAGAATCTATAGTTTTAGAACCAAAAGTGATGCCAAAACTCCGGATTGACTGAAAGTAAGTCTCAAACCTCACCACCACCTGAAAAAAGGGCGGGAAAGTGCCAGTCTACAGGGCTAACTCATGAACATGTTTACTGCATATACCGAAATCCTATACAATTTTGCTGTTGAATGTACACCACCAGACTTGCAGATGTTAAAGCACTCACGAGGGGTGGCTGTATATTGATTGCAAAGATTTGAGGGATGACTGTGTATTGATCAAAGGAATTAATAGACACAATTGAGCCATCTGGGCCTTTTGAAGCCCTGCAGTCCTACAAAGTATTAGGCAAAGTGGTTGATCTTTAATGTAAAAAAACCCTAAACATTTGTGCATTCTCACTGACGTTTGTAAAATTATTACAAAATGGCTGGAAATTAGTTTACATTTAAGACCAAATAAGTGGCTTAGAAGAAACAGAGAGCTGAAGTGTCGCATCAGAATTGCCTGTTGCAGGGAGAAAAAGTCAACATGACATTTTACAGCCATGTGATGCGCTTTATGACTGCAAATGCAACATGGTTGCTCAGATCAGCACAGGAGGGAGAGAGTGTGAAATCCCACACTTTCCTCCCCCATAAGTTTCAGTCCACTTTCAATCCAGTTGCAGAGTGAGAAGTTACATCAGCAAAGCAGGGGGTCATGTTCCTTCCACATTATTTAACCCAAAGGTGGATTTTTTGCATTAGATAAAGCTGAAAGAAAACAGCTGGACACTACTGATGCATTCTCTCACTCTGAAAATGGTTTGAAACTGAATTAAAACTTAAGTGTGAACGCAGCCTCTGTGATGGGAGTGCAGATGGCATGTGTATCTGGACCATATGATTCAGATGTCAGAAAAGTATCTTTCCACTTTTATCACAGCTGCAATGAGGTCACATGCATTCTTTATACACCAGAGCAGATAGGATTGACTCTGAAACCCGAACTAAAGATGAAAATTAAAGTGAAAGCTGTCTCCATTGCTGTCACATGCACCAGTTCAGTATGGTATAAAAATGGAGTATTATATAGGCGAGAACAAGTTTAATACACCACATTGTACAGAAACATTTTATTTTTCTGGTTGCAGAAAGTATTTCATCTTCTAATCTAAAGCTCCATCCTCACTCACGGCTTAAATTAGGTGCTTCTGTTATCTTTAATATAAATGCAGAAATTTAACTGACTGGGATGTCTACTGTGCTGCGTCACACTTGTTTATTCCAGCTTCAGTCCACTTTTAGAGCAAGAGAACCCATCAGCAAAGTGACCAGTAATTTTCTTTCCACATTATCCCGAAGGTGAATTTTCTGAGCTATTTAATATTGAAAGAAAACAGCTTGTCACTTTGCCTGATGTATTCTCTCACTCTGAAAGCAGACCGAAGCTGGATTAAACCTTAATAAGTGTGACCACAGCCTTGCAGTTAAATGGATACTGGTTTTAAAATGGATACTGTTCTTCACTGGCAGTGATTCACTGCAGGGGGATTAAACCTTAAGGGTGACCCCAGCCACTATTTACTTTCCTTTTTGGTACCAACTCTGGGGAACTCCAGTCCCTCCAAAGTGAAACAACATCCTACAAGTCTTTGGGCGCTTCACTTAGAAAGCAACGTCGATTTTAAAAGTAAAAGGGCCCCATTTATTTCAAGAGAGACCTTCAAAGAAACGGGGATCCTACAGAATAACGGGCGAATCAAAGAAGAAATAATAAAATACAGTGGCGCTCCAACCCACCCACAAAGCCACAGTCGTGTGCTCTGACGCTGGACACAAAAGCACAGAAGGCGGATCCTCAGCCTGCCTGGCTCAGGTACTGCAAAATGCTCTGACCTGCATCCCAGCCGGCGTCCCCTTTGGGGGCACAGCAGGTTTCTTGCTTAAAGCGGCATCAGCAGCCCCAACGCGTGGCGGTCACACGCCAGTCCACTTAAGTTACACCGTGTGCGTCCTCCTCCCTGGGAAACGAAAATGAAATTCGTGGTCCCGGCCGGAAAGCGACAACTGCAGCCGCGAAAGAGATCCAGATCGCCTCGCCCTTGGGGCCACCCTAGTCTTCCGCTTTTTTTTCAACGGCAACGAAAACGGGAATAATACGTGATGCGTCCACTGCCTCTCGTCCCAGGATGATGCGTGACGTGCACTATCGATCCACTTATTAGTCACCAGATGGACTTAGGAGGAGCACAAGTTTGCCTTGAAGGGATCTCGATTCTTGCGAGATCCTCAAAGGCCTTCGAAGGCTCTTGTGCGGGCAAGGGAAGTGGGCAGTGATGAGCAGTGGTTAGGTTCATTTCCAAGGCACGATTGACGAAGAAGGGGGGATTCCATAGAAAGGGAAGTCGGCAGTCAATACATCGGATCGTGCTTTCTAGCAAACCTTTCGTCCAAGGAATTCGAGAGGGGGACGTTTTTCTTATTCCCTCCATTTTGTCTTCACAACAACCCTGTGAAGCAAGGTAGGACAGTAACGTTTCAAAGCTAGATTTCGAAGTTACTTCAGGTTCCGACAGCGGGCGACTTCGGGGCCACCTGCTTCCATCTAGTCGAAGAGGCACAGGTTATACACGTCTATGCAAACTCCCTTTCCCACAAGGTGAGCCAAAATACTTTTACGAAGGCCTGCTAAGGAAGCTTCCAGGTTATGATCAGACACAGCATCAACAGAGAGGCTTCTCTGAATTGGTGGGCCAGAAACGGAACAGTTAACACAGCGGTTTGCCTCTCCACCCTCTCCTAAAGATTTTGTGCTAGAAAAGGTAAGGTGGATTAGAGAAGGCTTGGGAACATGAGGTGCCCTTTTCCTTATGTTTGAACTCAGCTCCCAGTTAGCACGTGAGAATTGCTCTTCAGAGTACACACACACCTTTTAAAGTGGGAAGGAAGAAATGCTTTGACCACCGTTCCAGTCAACTGAATCTAGCTGACTGGGGTGATAGGTGTTGTAGTCTAAAGGAACCTGGCCTTTTACCTACTTACCTAGAGTGAAGAATCTTTGAACACAACCGATCTAGCAGGCACGCACGGGTGTGTTCCTGTTGAAGTTCAGTGTCTGATTCAATGATGCTGACTGACATTCAGTGATACGTTGACTCATTTGTGCCTACCAAACTTTGCACGATATAGTCAATAAAGTTGTGGCCAAACGTCATTCAGGTTTGTGCTGTGCTAATTTTGAAAGAAGTATTAAAAGGAAAACTCATACAATTCTGAAAGAAGAAAGTTTGTGTTGTGCTTTGTCAGCGAGATCAAGGAACCCTTTTACTGCAATTGCAAAGTCTTCAGTTTGGTCATAAAATTAGTATGTGGTTGCCAATCGTTTTCGTCCCTCGACAGGCCATCGAAAGAGGGCAATTTCAACTGAGGGCAATTCTGCATTGGCTGATATACTGGGGCAGGAACTGTGCTAGGAACCTCTCTTTCACACATTGGTGTAGTCTAAGGGAAATCCCAGGTTCATGCAAAAGGGAGGGCAGTGGAAAAATTGCTGTTAATTTTTCTCTTCCATTCATGTATTCTTGGTACAGTGTGAAAATGGTACTTTTGTGCAAATTTATTTATTTGTTTGTTTGTCTGCATTTCTATCCCACCCCATACCCTAAGGTCTCTGGGCGGGTAACAAACAGATCAATCACAAGAACACATTAAAAACAGAAAGCAGATTAAAAACAATATAGGCATTAAATACAGATTAAAAACACTTAAAAATTCAGCAAATTTAAAACAGCCTTAACACCATTATAATACGATTACCATTTGTGTTCCTCCAACACTGAGACTTTATTAGTTGCTGCTGCACTGTTGTGTATGAAGAGGAAGAAGAGTTGGCTTTTCTACACTGTTTTTCTCACCTTTTTAAGGGGACTCAAAGTAGCTGAAAAACTGTTTTTCTCCCTACAACAGATAGTCCAGAAGTTGGAGCTAGTGCAAAATGTAGCTGCTAGAGTCCTGAACAGAACAGCTAGCTGGACATACATCATGCCAGTTTTAAAAGAATTGTGTTGGCTGCCAATTCACTAACACCCATTAAGCACACATCTGGCGCGGCGCCTCCTCACATGCGTTACTGTTTCGGACACATCCGGTGAGGTCAGGGCAGCGCACCTGCGTAGAACGCCTCCTGAGGGCAAGGGCTGCCAGTAGCAGCCCCAGCCACTCAGGAGGTGCGCAGGACACAGGCGCGCTGCATCCTGGGTTCCTCCTCTCAGAATCGGGGTGACGCTGAACAGGTAAGGAGGGGATTCTGCCGGCACCCCCCTGGGTGGGCCAGGGTGGGCTTTAGGGAAGCTCGCCCTGGCTCCAGAAGTGGCGATCCGAAAGGTAGGAGCCAATCATGGCGGGCCGGGGGAGGGCCCCGGAGCACGGATGGGAGGCGGGTGCTGTGCGTTCGCACAGCACCTACCTCCAATCCAGATTTATTCCACCCTCACGCCGCATGTGCGGAGGATCTACCAGGGATCCGGATTTAGTAAAACCGGGTGCTCTGGAACCTGGTTTTACTAAATCCGGGTGCAGTACATCTGGATTTTTTTTGCCCCTGTGCAGAAGCACCCAACGTAGCCAGCAACACAAAACTTAGGTGAACACAGAACACACAAAGTGTAAACTTCAGTCGAGTGTATAATCCAAAGTAATCAGCAGAGGATAAGATACCGGATTAAATTGTGGAGGCTCAAATGAAATCTTGTCGCTAAATTAAATCTCTTTGGGAACCTGAATCACAGGGAATTCCTTGGGACTGATTAGTTTGCATGAGCTTATGGCCATGATCTCTCTCTAAGCTTAAAAGTCCATTTTAGGGATGGACAGGGAGCTCAGGCTATTTATAGTCTGGAATAGTACGGTGGCATGTACCGTGCCAAAGACCCTTGCCACCACTGCCTCACTGAGCCGAGCCCCTTCCCCTGGTAAAAGGTAAACTGTTGGGGGCATTGGGGCAGTGGTGGGGGAGTGGCAGTGGTGGCAGGTGGAAGCACTTGGGGGCAGCAGCAGGAGGGCGGCCCCTCACCACCACGCTGGAGCTTACCTTTTATGAGGCAAGGGGATCCGCTTGATGTATTGCCAATAATGGCACAGTAAGGTGTTGGGGGGGGTACTGGAGTGGTATTGATATCAGGGGTGTTAGACTGGTAGCATTGAGCACTTCTTGAGGTGAGACAAAGCAAGGCAGCTCCATGGGTGACTGGCAGTGAGCAGCTCAGCATCTTTTCTACTGGGGCCAAGGAGTCAGATGCCATTTTGCTGGGCACCTAGAAGTGGCTCCAAAATCGGGCCACTTCGGGGCACCTGGCTCAACCAGTTTCAGCTGGCAACTTCAGAGGCTGGGATGGGCCACATACCGTGCAGATGGCCTAGCCAGTCCTGAGGCAGATCATTTGACCCAGCTGAGGATCGGCCCAGGAAGACCCTGCGTACCACAGCACAGGAAAACATGCACTGTGTGGAAATGGCCATACTGCCCACTGCTGCCATTATTGCTCTTAGATGTAGCCACTCTGCTCCTAGCACAGTTCCTGGCTCAGTATACCAGCCAGTGTTACAAACCATAGCTGTCTCCAGACAGGGTATAAACCCTGAGAGTATCCTGGGGACACATTGGGATTGCCACATGCATCCATGGCAATCCCAGCATAGCCCTGGGATATTGGAACGGTATCCTGCAATAATGTTATTGTGGGATAATCAACTACTCATGCAATCAGCCATCTTGTGGTATTTGTTCACTTCTGGGTATTTCATGTCATGAAATACCCAGATGAGCCATCGCAGGAGCAATACCACGAGACCAATAAGTTCCTCTACTTTCCTTGTGCTGTTGCGCTGCTGCCTGGGCAACAAGGAATAATTCCAGGAGTAGGATGCTCTGGAATATTGCTAAATATTGCAGTAAAGTGGAGCAATCTAGAGGCAACATATGGAGTAAAATAATTTCTTGAAACTATCTCTGTACCAAGTTCCTGAAAGAAAAACACAATTTTATTGACTGAACACTTGGAACAAATACCAACTGTTCTGGTTACCACACCTCAAAAAGCATGTCACAGACCTTAAAGGGCTTCAGAAAGTAACTAAAATAAACAACTACTGCAACACTTCTGTGCCCTTTAATATTTAGACTTTAATGGTCTAACATGTAAGAAAATGAGAAGAGCCTGCTGGCTCCCACACGTAGCTTCCCTAGTCCAGCAACCAGTTCTTAAAGTGGCTTAACCTGATACACTTAGAAAACTTGAAAACAGGGTGTGAACACAGTGATCCTCTTCACATTTCCCAGCAGTTGCTCTTCAGAGGCCATGACACCTCCACTGCTGGGAGCAGAACGTAGTTCATGAATTTGTTCATGAATTTGCCCAACTTCCTTCCAAAGTAGCTCAGTTTGGTGGCTGTTCATCTAGCACTAACCAATACAATTTTTGAGCCCTGGCTGAAATGTGAAAAATGTCAAAGCTGGGCTTAATAAAAAGAGGGAATGAGACCCCTTTTACCCTACAATCTTTTAGTCACCTCACCATATCAAGGAGCCTTAGTCCATTACTGGCACAGTACACATTCAGGGCATATTCTATCTAAACTTTGCTATTCATCCCACCCTGGATCCTCTAATATTTCTCTCTCTCTGCTCCTCATTTCTTCTGACCTCCACTGCCTTGCAATTGGATGCACTCCGGTCAGTCTATTTTGCTGTTCCTCTGTGTGTGTGTTCGTGAGGGTGGGTGCCAGTCTTGTCTGTTCCATCCTACCTTGAAACTCCACCCCAATGATACTGTGCATAAAGCAACATAGATAGGATTTCTCCCTTAAAAAAATAAAATATTCTTTTCTACAGCTATGTAGCTGCACCCACCCTAGTTCACAACTGCAGAATAGGTGTATAATGTCATAGCTGCTCTCCTAGCCGTGCCTAGTTTCAGAGGTTGTTTATTTCCCTCCTAAACAAGGGTCATTGTTCCTTGCAAACAACTTTCACTGAATGTATTGCCATTCTCAGGGATTTCTTCTGGCTCACATTTATATAGTCTTCTTGCGTTCTGTGGATTTCTCCTTGCCTGCTTCCTCATACCCCAAAGTGTTTGTCCTCTGCCCTTAATTTTGTTTACGATTATTTTGATTTCTCCTATGTGACCTTTTTTTTTTATTTTGCCGAGAGTTTTCCAACAGTTTTTCTTCTTGGATGGTTCATTTGACCCTGTGGAAGGTGCTTCCTATTGCACTAAATACCCCCAAACTCTAGGACCAGTTAGAGGGTGGGAAGAAACCTCTGCATCAATCTATCAATTTATTAGCATTTTGCCTTTCCAAAGAAAACTACTCAAGGCAGTTTGCAACATAAAAAGAAAAGTAATTCAATGCAAAGTACATTATCAAATTAAACAAAAAAAATCCAGGAATATACGTAAAATAAACAAAAATATACTCCTAAAAACAAAGAAACACCTAACTGGAGCTCTACCCTGTGTCCCACATTCTTAGTATAGCAGCTGTTAACCTAGTCTGACTCTGCAGCAAATTAGGAGAAGACTGCTGACTCAGGTCCAGCCTTATTTCCCTCAGAGCACAGGCTAGAAGCAAATGTCTCCCCAGCCAATCCAGACAGCAGTAGCAGAACTAACTCCTCCTAGGAATAGTTAGTACTGTCAGATACAGTCAGCCACCTTTGTATAGTCCATGCCAGCCCCTGGAAGCCAATTGTACACATTTTATAATCCAAGTGAATCAAAGCAAAATAAAATCCTTAATATGCTTAATTCCATGAGCTGCTCATCAAGTGTTAACATACCTTTTTGTTCAAAATACCATGTATGTGCAGATATTTTGCATAGGTCCCCATCCAGCCATCCTTGGCCAATCATGAAAAACCAAACAGGTTTGGACTGGATTAGTGACTGATGGATGGACAGCAATCCAGAAATGGTAGGACTGTTTCAGGATTGATTTAATCAAGGAGTTTTAAAATTCCCACCAAAGGGAAGTAGTGCAGTATTGCTACCAAGCAACCCATATAGTTTCCAGGAGTTGAGCTTCTCAAGGGCATCTTTACAAAGTTTTGACCACTGACAAAGATGACCTTGATCATGAAGGCAGAAGTTGCTTCAGATACAAATGGCATTGTTTAAACATAATAATGTTGCACAGTTTAAACATAAATACACCTTAGTACTGAAGCAAAACTGTGACCAAGGGATTTGTGTTTGTAATCATGGCGCTAACTGTAAAGTTTGATCGCTTACCTTCCTCCTCCTTACTGTTCTCTAGCTTTGAGTAGCCCCTAATCGGCATTCACACGTAGTTAAAAAGCGCCTCGAAAGCGCCAAAGAGCAGGTAGCGTGTGGTCCTGTTGTCATCTAATAATTCTAGCCTAACAGAATATTCACGAGAGGGGGAAAGGAGCAGTTCTGCGAATCAGGAGCTTTAAAAAAAATGTATGAACACATACAACCAGGTCCAGGGAGCGAGGATACCTTCCGGTGAGGGACTGTCCTCCGAGGAGCATAATAAATACCTGGTGGCACGACCTCTGTCTATCTTTCCATGGATTGTCGAACTAGTGAAGATTCAGAAAGCCTCCAGATCTTGTAGGAAAGAGTTAATGGAACAATGCTGCACTGTAATAGATGCAGAGGGAGAAGCGAAGTGCGATCCGGGTTAGAAAGGTGCTTTGTAATATTCACTGTGAGTCCATGTTATTTCTTTGTCAATTTTCGCTCGTCCTATAAGGTGATGGATGTCAGCACAGCAGGATACTCTGTGCGAGATGGACAGGGACTCTTAATGTGAAATACGCCCGTGGATCACCAAACGGGTTTAGACGGGGCGGGGAGAGTTGGATGATCGCGACGGCGGAGCGGAAACCAATTAGCAGCATTTCTTCTGCCGCCGATCTGATGTTTGCTTGTGGTCCAGTTCGAGAGCTGGATCTCATGCTAGAGGTAGGTATAAAAACATTTAATTTACATCCAGTAATGTTCTTTCGCTACAGTCACTTGCTCGATAATGTGACGTTGCATTCATAGAAAGCCTTTTGCTAAAAAGAGGTTGCAAGGCGAGGGGTTGCTCGTTTTCTATTTTAGATGCAAATGATGTATTTTGTGTTTTTAAAATAGACTCAAGACGGTCTTATTTAAGAACTGGAAAAGTACAGCGTGCACTTAGGTCGCGAAAAGGCACTATTGTTGCTTTGCCAAATTAAAAACAAAACTCCCAGGATTTTGCATCTCAGTCCGATGTTTACTGCTAGGCCTTTGGACATCTCTGCCGAGAAGCCACGCAGAGCAGGTAGATACTACTGAATAAATAGCCTTTCATAGGATTTTGCAAAATTGTAGTAGCAGATTTGCCTTTGAAGAGCCATACGATGGTTTATATAAATCCCAAAACACTAATATTTTGGTGGGCTTTTCCGGTGCGTTTCCTAGGATTGTTTTATACGTAAAGATTTTTAATTTTTTTTAACATAAGTAATAATTCCAGTATTGTCATTACGTAATGTTTATATTTCAATCGGCAATAAAATTTATAGTTTACTTCGTAAGAAAACGAGTCCTGTCTCCCCATTGCTCTAGCGCACCCTTTCGGTCATTTTGACTATTGCAGTTTTCAACGTTTAATAAACATTCCTTCATGGAGGAAAGGGGAACTTTTGACCCCTAGCACCAAGCGAATGCCTTATGACCAAATAGTTACTATATTGCTGTTTCTAGGAAGCTGCCCTTTCATTGTTTGCTTTTTTCAAAACATTTATTTCCTGTTTTATCTTACTTGGATGTGTTCAAAGTGCATAATGCAGTCATCGCAAGCATTCAAATAGGGTGTTGACAAAAAGATGCAGTAGCTCAATCTGAAAATAACATCAAATTGATAGAGAAGAGAGAAACATTTTTAGTATGAAGGCTTGTTTGAAATTCTGTAGGCACCAGACATCTCTGAAATGCCAGTGTCTTGTTCTTTCAATACAGTGCAACCATACCAGAGATGTAACAATGTCAAACAGGATTTCTAGAGTAAAAGTCCTGGAATCTGAGGCTGTGATCAGACACTGGCAAAAAGAAAAAGCATCTCTGAGGTGTGAACATGAGGGCCATACACTGTCTCTCTGAGGCACTCCTTTTGTTACCGTATGTCTGAATACAGTTTCAGAGCAATGGCTGAGAGTGTATTCTCTACCATAGTGCAGGGGAAAGGGGGAACTGTAGCTGGGCGTTCTGTGAAATCCTGTTGAAGGATGTATCCCTTAAGATATCCTACAATTGAATTGATGTGACTAATACATATACGGAATATTTTTCTTGCAAAAGACTGTGGCCCTTTTTGGAGTTGGCTTTTCCTGAATTATATCCTGGAATAGGCACCTGCCACCTGCATGCTGGTACAGACTCTGGCAGGCCCGACTCAGTCCTGTGGACTGTGGACTCCTATTCTGGGATGTAATCCAGAATAAGGCCTAGTGCAGAAAAGACCTTTGAGCGTGTGTCTGTTTTAGTCACATTTCCTTAAATTTTTCGCTTCATTAAGAAAATTTATTATGGGGATGAACCATTTATTTATATTTCACACAGTTCTTTCAAAGAACTCAAGGTAGTGCATATTGTTCTATTCACCCATTTTATCCTTACAGCAGCATCATGGGGGAGGTTAGGTTGAGAGGCTGTGACTGGCCCAATGATTCCTAGCATATTCTCCAGGGATACATGGGGATTGGAGCCTAAGAGATTTATTAGGATGTGTTCATACATAATAAAGGGGGCGCCTTAAAGGTGCCCCAAAGAGACAGTCCCCCCCCATGTTCCTAGCCCTTCTTACATCCTCTCACCCACCTTTTATAGCACTGAATGTTCATGAGAGGTGGGAAGGTAGACTGGTGTGTGAACAATCCCATCTCTAAGCCATCTCCAAGCTGCCTCAGAGTTGCTTGTTTTGCTGTGTGTGATCACAGCCCCACGGTAGTAAACTCTAGCCCCTACACTTGGAATCCAAATCCTAAATCGTGACTTTGAGAGACTCATCAGTTCAACATCACAGTCTGAATTGCCTTACAGGCATAGGCTAGCCTAAGGGTGCATTCACAAGCAGTAAAAAGGGTACCTCTAAGCCAGCCTAGAAATGGTTCATAGGCAGATCTTTCACACGTCGGTCTGCCTCTTCCCCTCCCATGAACATTCAAGGTTAGAAAAAGTGGATTAGAGATGGGACGAGAACAGGAAGGCTAAGATGCTTCTGAATCACTTTTCCCCCCTGTATGTGAATGCAAAAAAGCACAAATGAAATCAGAAAAAAATTCTGAAATGCAGAAGGTTACAGTAACTCGCAGTCCAAGTCTGTTTTGATTGACAGTGATGTTCTTGCAGCATATAAAGTGCTGCATTATTCAAACTCCACTTTGGGTTATGGAAAGTGGGAATATTTTGTTTTCTGTGGTTTGTCAGTTGACATGCTTGCCAGCTTCAGGCTGATCGGAATTTGGAAAGAATGCCGGGAACGGCTATCCTACCTACTTCAAGAAACTAATGCTCTCCCATGGCTGGGATCAGCACTAGCAGAAATAGCCTTTTGTTGTATATGACAAATATGTAGTGAAGTCTGACCTGTTTGCTGCTCATTAGATGAGTCTCCTTGTGTCTTAGGCCCTTTCTGTACTGAGCCTTTTTCTGGATTGTATTCTGGAATAAGGCCTGCTGTTGTCTGCACCAGCATACAGGTGCTTATTCTGAAATATAATCCAGAGAAAGACCCAGTGCAGAGAGGGTTTAATAGTCTGTTCCCCTGGACTTCAGTCTGAAAAAATCTGGCAGTATAGCAAAAAATGAGAGAAGTGAATATAGAAGAGGAGAGAAGGGGGAAATGGTCAGTTTATGGAGGAATACTGTATAAAATTTGTCCTGCAAATAAATGACAGCAGAACTTAATATTTTGAGAGGTATGTGGAAGAGAAGTAAAAATCCTTTACTCTCCCATGCTTAAAAGCCTGATGTCATCTCAAAACTGTAGAATTCCAAGTTTTACACTCAGTGACTATCACTATGTTGGCTCAGGTGAGTGCTAATTGGTCCTCAAAAGTGCACATATTTCCCATCCCAGCCTTCACTAAACCCAAAATAAAAATGACTTTGCGTACATACTCAGGCTAACTTGCATCCTGAGCATGTTCAGAATCTCCACTTATTTCTGTCCATGGCTCTTTGGAACTCGCATTGAAAGTGCAGAATACACAAACAGTGGAGAGCCAGCATTTGGTAGACATTTGGCCCTCGACCTGATTTCATATTTTCCCATTTATGCATGTTCTCCGTTACTGCAGCACTTACTGTCACACAGTTTCATCCTGGCCTGTTTCCCAGGTGTTGTTGAAGGCTTAGAGAGAGACTACACTGCATTGCTGCCCTGAAGGGAAGGTGATAATAAAAGTGCAATCCCTTGAACAACTCTTATTATTTTCAAAGCACTTAGGAACCATTCATTCCCATGGGTTATGACCAACCTCTTTGAATTAAGCCATTTACATGCATTCTTATGGACACTTATCACAAGAAGAAAAGCAATATCTGCTGCAAAGCAAATCTTTTAAGTTTCTTGGAACTTGGACCTCTTCACACTACAATCAGTAGTGCATGCAGGGGACTCTCTGGCACAGAGCATCTGCACTTTATGAAGCCATTTCTTTACCAGAAACGGCTCTCCACGTGCTGGACCATCCCTCATGACAGATAGGCATGGAGCATTTAAACGTGCTCCACACCTCTACTAGAAGCATGGCTACATAAGCCCTAGATGCTCCATCCACACGTCTTTGAATGCTGAAGAGGGGCATGTGATCAGCAGTGCAGCTGTGATGATACACTGCATCACCAGGTTGCCCTGGTGATGGTGCCATGCAGGCATGCTGGTGCCATCACCGGAATTCTGTGATGGCCACCATCCAGGTGGCCATTTGAACTTTAGGTGAGTTCTGAATGCTCTAGTTTTCCACAGATTTGGATGACTAGAGCATTTCTAGCACTTTGTGTCCTAATGAACAAAGGCAAAGTGCAAAAAGGCCCTTGGGCATCACACTCCTTCCTTCAGGAATATTTTAAAGCAGAAAATGATTGTGCTTTTAAAAATTTACAGTGATTCGCCTGTTACTAACTGATGTCTGTTTCTAACCCAGCAACTGCTTGGAGAAATCAAAATGAGCTTTCCAGTTGTGCCTTCCCTTGTCCTGACCTGTGGATTGTGATCCATGCCCTCTCCACTTTAGCCCACAATTTACATCTCCAGAGAGACAAATGTTTATGCACAATGACTCCTTCCTTCCTTCCTTCCTCCCTCCCTCCTTCCCTCGCACACATTGCTGACTACTAAAGCATTGATGCTCTGGGGCCAAAAATAGGTTAACTGCTCAGGCTAATTTAAGCCTGTCTGGATTATGATGATGATGTTGTTGCTGATGTCAAACAGGGATAAGGGAAATTACTTTAACCAACTCTGTATTAAAAGGGGGGAAATGGGCAGAATTCAGATAACAGTTTCAATTTAATGATGCCAGTCTGGGTCACAAATTCAAGGATTTACTTGCGTAGGTGAAGCTTGCATTTAAAATGGGTGTGTGTTAACATTGTGGCTACATCATGCTAACATTAAATTTCTATATGCAGGATAGCTGGGCAGTTCCTCAAATTTACAAAGCAACCTTAAATACTTGCCCTGAAATACGTGGCTACTAGTGAAGACCTGAAAAGTTTTTCCACACATGCCAAGTATAGTGGTAAAGGGTGTTTCCAGTGTTAAAAATTGTATAGGTTTTCCCAGAACTGAAAATATAAATAAAATGATGAATCACCCTCAGAGAAAAAGGAGGGACACTTTTCTGGTTCGGAGGCAAATTCTAGGATTAGATCAGTGACCCTGACATACTTTCGTAATGTTAACTAACAATAAGTAGAGTAGTAACAAGCCAGGACTTTCACAGCGAAGCCAACAAATAGTAGAAAACAGACAGGAAACGTAGGGAGCAGAATGTACCATGGTACAAATATTCTCATGTGTAATTTCCTGAGACAGGAGTGTCACATGGACGTCAGTACTGATTGTGTGCTTTTGGGGACAGCTTCATAGATAAAGGTTTTCTCTATGATGTTGTGCATTAGGAGGAATGAGAAAATGTTAAGGCTCTTTCCACATTGACTGAGTAATCTTGTACTGTACTTGGCCAAAATATGTTACCGGGTGACAATTAGCCAGACTGCCAGTGCCTCATTCCAAGGGCCAAGTAAGGTATACATTTCCACAGCTACCAATCCTAACCCTCCAGCTTCATACATTTCAATCTTGAACATCACTCTGATCTTACTCCTTGATTCTCCTTCTCTTCTTGCATCATGGGAAAGCCAAACCAGTGATGGTGCCAGGAACAAAGGCCTGGCTCTTGGCACCAAGTAATATGGCTGCACAGAGGTCATACTTACACTAGGTTGGTTTCGGCTGGGTGCCCAGAAGTAGGGCACTTCCAGTACCACTTCTGGGTGTCTGGTGAAATTGATTTTTTGCCCTAGTATACTGAACCATGTACTTCTATGCTATCCCTGGAATGCATGGTTGGAGTGAGCTACGGTGCTGTTTTCATGCCATAGCCTACTTCAATATCTCATCCAATGCAGCTGCAACATTCTACCAGGAGGTGGGCCTCCCAGATGACCAGATCACAGTGCAAACAATGTGTTCCAAAAGTTCTACTGAGTTGATCCACTGACAAATATTCAGATTGGTTTAAGGGCTAAGAACTTTGTCAGCAATAACTTTCCAGCGGTGACCAATGATTTAAAGTGACTGGTAAAATCTGAACCACCCTTTCCTGGAAACTTGTACCATCCATTCAGGATTTCTGAGTCCACATATGTGAGGGGGTCGTAGCATTCTTACTCCCCCTCACTGGAATGCAGAAGTGAGATCGCATCTGCCTGCTTCAGTCTTCTCCTCTTTGTGGTTGGTGTGTCCTGAGGTCCTCTACAGCTTCTGTCAGTAGCATTTACATGTCGTTGACCACTTCTCTGAGCTGCAAAAACACACACCCTGTAGGTAGAAAGTACCTTGACGACTAGTTCTGGTGGTGTATGTAGCTGTGCAACTTGTGAATTTTCCCATTTCCAAGACAGAACTATCTTCCCCACCTCATCCTGCGCCTCCTCCATCTCTTTATCCAATTACTCTCCCAAACATATTCTTCTCCTAGGCTGGAAATGGCCTAGAATATTTGCTCACTTGCTTGTGTAGCTGCCCAACCACTGTGGTTGCCTTAGGGAGCACATGGGAGAGCACTGTTCCAGTTTTTGCCCAGGGCCAGATAAAATGTGGAGCAGGGGTTTACATAGTCCCAGTCCCTGTCCACCAGCTGGATCCAGCTGCACCAAAGCATTGAAGGCTGGGAGATTTCTTGCAAATGTAATCCTTATGACTGTTGTTTACAGGTCTTTTTCTCCAGATGGGCAGTCACTTCTCCAGCTGAGTATTAATTATTCCATTGGGATGGAAAGATCAAGCAATCAAGAATCCTGTCAGTTAACTGAAAACATAACTCCTCCAATACATAATCCAGGAGAAAGCCTTAAACAAGACAACCAAACTATTAGCATTTCTCCACTGTGTAGAAATCATGGTAAGGAAAAAATATGTTAATGCAGGAATTTGCTCCTCTCTTCCCCAAATTCAACGTCTTATTTTGTCTTCTAAGGTAAAATAGGAAATGGTTTTCAATCACTCACACTGAGTAAAAATAATATCCAAGATTACCTGTGTTACTTTGGTATGTGAGGTGTTCTACCTCTAAGCAGTAAAAGTGCAATAACAACTAGCAATTTCCCATCTTTTCATGACACTCATTACCTTCCTCATTCTGCTTAGTTGTTGGACTGCAATTCCCACAGTCCCAGGAGCTGATGGGAAATGGAGTCCAATTTCATCCTTGCTCTTGGCATGTATAAGAGCCACACTCTACTCCTATCCTGGTTATCCATTTTGAATAGAAGGGCTTGTATTAAATAGGTTCTTGCAGTGTTACATGTTGTTGTTTTTGACATTGTGGCTAATATCTATCTTTTTCAATGAAATAGTGAAATTTTTGCTTGAATCACAATATGAGGGGGAAATGTTTTTGTAAGCTCTTTTGTCCCTTAGTTTGATCAGCAGTTTGAGCCAGTTTGGTCTAGGGGTTAGGGTGCTGGACTCTTAACTGGGATTAATAGGTTCAATTCTGCACTGCTCCATTAAGCCAGCTGGGTGACCTTGGGCTAGTCATAGCTCTCTTCTGAGCTCTCATAGCCCCACCTACCTCACAGTGTGTCTGTTGTGGGGAGAAGAACAGAAAGCTTTGTCAGCTGCTTTGAGTCCCCTTATATGGGTGAGAAGAGCAGGGTAGAAAAGCCAACTCTTCTTCTTCTTCATTACCAATATTTTATTTACATTTATTATTTATATTTCTATCCCACCCTATACCTGAAGGTCTCAGGGCAGGTAACAACTTTTAAAATCCACCATATCAAACGAACTAGTATATATTAAAACAATAAAAACCATCACAACATTTAAAATCCAACATGTTAAAAACAAAACAATATAAATTAAAACAGTATTGTTTACAGTAGGGGAAACATGACTGACATTTAGCCAAAGGCCTGAGCAAAGAGGCCTTTGCTCATGGTGAGTCATGGTGAACCTTTTGAGCTTGGTGTGTCAAAATTCACAAGAAAACCTAGCTTAACTCAGGTGCTGTGTCACATCTAGAAATATCCATAATTTTGTGATATTTGTAGCTCTAGTAAAAAAGTTATTTTTGATATATGTATTTTATTAAAAGCAAAAACAAATAATTCTTTACATTTGCTAAATCTTCCATTGAAATTTGGTATTTCGTACACTTCAAGAACTACCAAGCACTACACGCCCAGGTGCCAGGGTGACCATGTGTGTCACCCAAAAGGGCTTGGCATGTCACTGACCTACCTGAACATAAACAGAGAAGGAGCCCCACGCACCTCAAGGGGGAGACTATTCCATAGCCTGGAGGCCATTACTGAGAAGGCCCTCTCCCAGGTGCCCACCTGCCTCACAACTGAAGGCGGTGGGACAGCCAGGAGAGCCTCCCCTGCAGATGTTAGGGCACAGGCAGGTTGGTATGGGAGAAGGCATTCCTTTAGATATTTGGGGCCCAAGTCATTTAGGGCCTTGTAAGTCAAAGTTAATACCTTAAATTGGGCTCAGTAGTAAATTGGCAGCCAGTGCAGCCCTTCTAAAACCTTCTAATGATACGCCCAACATTAAAAAGGGAGCCCAAGTCATTTTGCTTCTTAAAATAAAAAAAAGATGGTAGCCTTCCAATCTCCCTCTTCTGCATGCAAAAGCCAAGAAAACTGGTAGTGGGATAAATCATTACCTTTTCAGTTATTTGTATTTAGCATCACTTGCTAAGTAAAAAATAATCACCTTATTGCTTGTATCTGCTTCGTCTAGATGCAGAGTTCAGATGTGCCTCTTACCCGGGAAGCCCCCAGTGTTCTGACCCCTTTGAAGATGCCAAGGGTGTTTTCTTCCAAGCAGGGTGTAAAAGAAATCCAGACTACAGAACTACAGCACAAGAGCAATTTGGGAACAGCTGTAGCAGTTTGAATTACAGTCCGCAAATCCAAGCACCTGAAAAAGTCTCTCTTGTTGTAGATGGAACTAGATTTGTTGTAAATCCGCAGATCTTCACAGCTCATCCAGATACTATGTTGGGAAGGTAAGTGACTTAACCACCTTTCTGAAACATCAAGCTAAAAATGACAGCATTTATAGCATTTACTTTTTTTGTTTTGAAAACCCTCCAAGTTTTAGTGCTCCATTCCAAAGTGCTGTGGGCAGAAATTTGAAAGTCTTATAGGAAACAGCTACTGGCCTAGATGGCTTTAAGAAAAGGTTAGACAAATTTATGGATGACAGATCTATCAATGGCTACTAGAATGGA
>MTQE01001134.1:63835643-63864989 GCA_014337955.1 Aspidoscelis marmoratus | reverse complement strand
TTAAGGGTCCCTAATGGGTATTTAATGGGTATTCTAGTGCTAGTGGAAAACACCCTTAATTACTCTTGTCTGGCTACTAGGCAATCAGGCTAGCTGCTATTGTTAATACTGGCAGAAAGCACAGTTTTAAAAAACCCTTATTGTTAATTATGGCTTCCTTTCCCCATTCTAGTTCTGCATAGTTCTAAACTGTACAGATTCTTCAAATACATTGAGAATCGGGATGTTGCAAAAACAGTCTTGAAAGAACGTGGCCTGAAAAATATTAGAATTGGTATTGAAGGTAAGCATAGTGGCTATGATATACATTTTTCTCAGGATGCTCGCCTCAGTTTCACTTCATGTGTTTAATCACTGGTTGGTTCTGCTACTGAACACCAGTATAGCTACAGACTGCACTTGGCTGCTTCCCTGGGAAATAGCAATACTTTAATTCTTCACCAGTGATTTTGTAAGTAGACCTTGTCCACTGTTTCTATGGCATCAGTATTTATATGATTTCACCACCACCACAAAACCCTTGTAGTCAATGAGGAAAGGAAACTTCGCCCTAGAAATCAAGGATTGCCTGGACACATCTCTCAGCTGCCTGGAGTTTGTGTGGTTCAGTTGAGGCTGTTGCATTGCACAGTGATGTCATTAAGCTGCATTGTGCTGCTTTGGACTTTTCAGAGATGCCCGTGACCCACACCAGCTACGGAAAGCATAGGGTGTACATACCTGAGGTATTGTTTTTACTTGTTTTGGTTGGTGTGGGTCAGGAGCTCTGACAATGCCAGAAGAGCATGTCACAGTTTAATGATTTCACTGCCTGGCATAGCTTCACTTTGCCTCTCCGCACTGTGGAAGGTTAATAGGGCATAGGTATCTCCAGGTAAATCTCCTCCCCTCTCTAGATGGTCCGGTAAAGGCACACTGGCATGTGTAAACTCTGGGCTCCATTGTGAGGTGATGTGGTTGTTTCAAGGTCCTGGAAACAGTGTTTGCACACCTCTATAGGAAGAAACTAAACATGGGTTATAAAATATGTAGGTAACTGGAGGCTGCAGATCCTGCTAGTGCCACCACTCGCAGTCCAATTTTACAGTCCCATTAATACTTATCTATTAGGAGTGAATTAGGTACACTGTGCATTAAGACAGACACAAGACAGCAGAGCCGAACTTCCCTCCTGCCTTACTTTGCCACACTCCTTTGCTGGAAGCACTGATGAATGGAGCAGACCACTGAAACTTAGGACACAGTTAAAAGTGTCACTTTGATCTGCAAACAGCAGAGTTTGGGGACCGTCTACCTGGAGGCTTGCTACCCCCTTTATCCTACTATCCCAATGTGTGGGCTTCCGCATATCCTTCTGTGAGTGGCAGAAGCAAATGTAAATGCTTCTAATCTAGCAGATGTGTGCCATGCCTTCTTTGGTGTGCCATGCCTTGTTTGACGTCCAATTTATAAACTTGGGTTGCAGTTTGAGGGCTAATCACTCTTACATCTTTTCTAGGCCATTTTTAGGCTCACAAGCTCCCTAAACCTCTCTAATCACATTTTGGTGAGAAGAAATATTACGTGCCCTGGGGGTGTAGGGGAGGGCAGGGACAATCTTGCACCCATTTGTATTTCCTTGGAATCTCACAGAGTGCCCTGTGAATAAAGGAGTCTTTCCATGTACTACTGGGGTACTCAACTTATGGCCCATCAAATGTTTGCCAGCTACCGTTCCTAGTGGCCACAGAATGCTCAGGGACATCTGGAGAGCAGCAGATTGAGCACTTGAGTTGAACTGTATGACTTTAAGAAAAATGTTTGCACAGCTTGTTAGTGTGATTACATTTTGCATCTTGGAACCCTTCTTCAGTGAAAGGGCTGAATAGACTGTTCCCTGGGGCTGAAGCTGATCTAAAAGCATGATTCTGAACTGTTTTTCAGGTTACCCTACTTGTAAAGAGAAGGTAAAGAGGAGGCCTGGAGGCCGCTCCGAAGTTATCTATAACTATGTGCAGCGCCCATTCATTCAGATGTCTTGGGAAAAGGAAGAAGGAAAGAGTCGCCATGTAGACTTCCAATGTGTCAGGAGCAAATCTCTAACAAATCTTGGGGCAGTGGGTGAAGATGCAGCAGAAGGTCAGGAGATTATGCTGCATCATCCTCCCCAAGTGGATGAACTTGACAGATTAAATGCACCATTTTCTCATATGGATCCTAACGATTTACCAGATTAATTATCTTACTGAAAAAGTTGTCAGAAATTGATTTTGCTGATCTGTTTCATCAAAACCGAATACTCAGAACGCTTTGGCGCCAGTCTTCCCCTGACAGTTGGATCTTTCTACTCCTGGGCTTTCCTAGCAAAAAAGATTGGTATTATCTCTGGTGCTGAGAGGTCCAACGTATTTTCCAAACAGACTGACCTACAGACAGACTCCATTTTGCAAAGAACAAACATCTTCTCAATTATCCAGCTGGGAAATGTGCAGTGTCTATGCATGCAGTTTCATATTAATGCTCAGCAATTATCACTTTGTTACAAACAATACTAATAGTGCACTGGGCGCGTAGCTATGATGAAACTGGCCCCAGGCAGTGAAAGTAATGTGCTGTTCGCAAATGCAGACCGAGACCAGAAATGCAGAGTGCAGTAATGAATAAATATCCGCCTCAGCAGCCTAAAATTCCCCCTCACCTTTGCTTTACAAGTTCCTGGCTAAACGCTAGCTCGTCCTATGGTAGTTACACAATTATTGGTGTAAATAGCTTGGCAAGGATAGTATAACTTATAGTAATGGAAATTCTTCTGTTTCCTTGCAACCGATAAACAGTCTAGAGTTTAGGTTTCCAGTTCTGTAAATTGCTTCATACTCTCAGGGATGTGTTGAAGAAAAAAATACTAGTCTAGAGGTGTATCAGATTGGCATACTGTTCAGAGGAATGCCACCGCAGATATGAGCAATCTATGTCCCTCCAGGCTATAGTTACCATCATCCTTGATTGCTGCCAGAGCTGAATGAGGCTGATGATCTTGCCTGAGTGCAGGCTATGGGAAAGTTCTTCTGAACAAGTTCCCATTATGTCTGATAGTTGGCAAGAAGCTGAATACTACTTTGCACTTTAAATGTTACATTAGTTTAGCCATCAAACCTCACCAAGCCTCAGTGAAAAAGCATGGGATTTAACAATATAATCCTCTGCATAATTACTTAGAAATATGGCTTTTGAAGTGCAAAGATTGGATACATTCATAAAAAGCAAATGTATCAGCCTTCTAGTTTGCTTATTTGGATAAACTGTTACTCTGTATTAGGGATGTGCATGAATATTAAACTCAAATATTCGATTTGAATCCGACAAATTTCAACATTTGAACTCCAATTGGATTTTCGAATGATTCAAATTTGTAGATTCATATCTGTCATATATGAATCTGTCCGAAAATTATCCATATCTTGTGCTTAAAATACGGAATTAAAACGGGATGTGTACGAGATAAGGGATGCATACGGATTTTTCCGGCATTCATATCTTTAAATATGAATCTAACATTTGAACATTATGGATTCAAGTTGGATTGTAAGACATTTGAATCTTAAATATCCAAATCAGATTGACATTTGTGCACTTCCCTACTCCATATAGTTTGCTTTTCCACACATAAAAAAATTGTATAATTTAGATCTTCATTATTCGCTGTGCTTAGTGTTCTCTTTGTTGCTTCTCACTATAATTCTAATCAGTCTGTTAAACTACAGTTGTAATTTCTTGAATTTGCATTTTTTTTGAAGTTTGAGTATTTTTTTAAAATTAAACTTTTAAAAAAGTTTTATCAGCCTTTATAGGCTCTGTTTCTTGCCTAAAGGAAGATTAGTAGCAGTGTTTCTAATCCTGGTTTTATGTGTGATAAGGTTAGATGCTATATTCTAGTTGAGAGTTTATCCCAATAGTCCAAAAGGGTTTTAAAGACACCCTGTGGGTAGTGCAAGTTAATTGCATGAGACCTTTGCAGTTCCACCAGTAGATCTTTAGCAGTGCTTCCATGTGGATTGCATCAGATATGTTTATTCTAGGACTCTCAGTTGAATAATATTTTGTTCTATTATCCAGGTGAAACATAGAGAAATTGTTGAACAGTGGCCTTGTAAAGCTGGTGTTGAAAAAGTAAAAAAAAAATCCATGACAGGGCTGTATTGTAGTTATTGCAACCCAGTATGTAACATTAAGTTGATTGCTTTGCAAAGAATTTATATGTGCACAATCCACCTAATAACTGGTATAAATATTCAGGAGATGTTGCAACTACAATCAAGTTCTACAGCATAGTTCTTGTAGGGCTTGTTTGCACTTACCAGGTGGAGCAGTTCCATTTTGTTCATGGTGAGGCCTGTCCACGTGCCATTGTCCTGGAGCTCATCAAGTCATTCCCAATCCTAAGTAGCTGTGCACAACTAAAACATTCAAACACTCTTGTGGGTGCGACACTGCAAGTGTGGTATGGCAGTGCAGCTGATCACCATGACAATCCAGACTGCATGGGCCTGGCATGCTGATGGCCCGGTTGGGAACTTCATTAGCCCCTGAAATAAAAATGACCCTTTCTGCACTTCATCTTCACGTCACTAGAATGGTATTGTTATACCACTCCAGGGAGAGTATAGTGAACTGGCCCATAGTATAACTAAATGATTGCTATCTAGTTGATAGCATACTGAAAGAAACAAAATGGTCAATTATTGGACACAACTTTGCCTATTTACAAAAGGCAAACTACTTCTTTCTTGAAAAAGAAAGTGTCCCAAATTCATTATATTTTGACTGAAACTTTCCAGCTTTGTCCATACACGGTGCTATTATCACATTGGTTTAGAACACAGAACGACTCAATTATGTTTTTCTCAAAATTAAACCCTACTGTATTAATAGCACTTACCATGATGAAAGTGAGCATAAAGTACAACCACAGAGATATCTGTTAAATGAGCCAAATATTTGTAATATTATAATCTAGTTTTTTCAAGCATCAATTGACATTTTTACACAACGTGCCTATAAAACAGTGTTTTATAGAAGAAGGTACCATTACTTTGTGTGTTCTGAACAAGATGAAACAGATTTCATATTTTCTTTAATATTTTTGAATTGTGCTCTGGCTGTGTAAAAGGGCGTGTGAACACTTAAAGCATAAAGTGTAAAGGCAAAATTAAACTAGGCTAATCCAACTTCAATTTGTTGAGAAACTAAGTTGAATCCCAGCTAAGATCAGCTTTATAGGTGGTAGTAGCTTGCAGATCAGGATTTTGAGGGGAGTGGGAGAGGCATGCCCTTATCCCACTGCACTGGAATCCCACTCTGCAGGTCTTCACAGCTTGCAGATGATAGTTGCCTTATGCTGGACCCAATTTTGCAAAATCTCAAATGAAATAATTATGCTGATGAGACTAGGGTTATCATTCATTTAATCACTGTTTAGGTAATCATACCATTCCTGCAATTATAGTTTCTACTTAAGCTGCCTACATGCTGTACCATATTCTACTTCTCATGTCTAAATTAGAAGGAACTTCATTTTTCTTATTTCTGAGGTCCTAGAATATTGTGCAGTTAAATCTGTATTTACTGAAGAAAACCACATTCGGCTAGGCCCCCTCATCCTTTTTAAATAACACAAACCCAATATGTATTCATGTTTTGCATTACTGCCTATACTTTGTGTTCCACTAGTGCCATAAAACTTGAAAGAGCCCTGAGGCTATTTTTGAAATACAATAAAGCTGTTTTTCACTCTTCTTGACTGAAAAGGAATATGACCTCCGCTCTTCTGTTAGCTTCCACTCCTGTTAAGCAACCTTAATTCAGCAACTGGAATAAATAAACTTATTTCACGTACGCTGTTTCAAGACACTGTGCATACACACAGTTAGCACACACTTGCAATTAGTGAAGTGTCATCTGGAGTCAACAATTAAGCTATAGAAAGCACCTCCAAAACATTAGCAAAACTACATTTATTGAAGAGGATTTTAAACTGTTCAGAATGTAAAGATTATTGCATGAAAAGTTGGTTTTCCACAAAAAACCCCAGAAACACATACAAAGTACTGTATACAAAATGCTGTTAGTAATAGCTGTAATTTTCCTTTGTCAAAGTAAGGCTGAACACAGGCACATCAGTTTTAGTACCCGACAATATTCTAAGAATCACACACAACTGACAGCACTACTTGTTCCTCTCAGTATTTTCTCCTATACTCACACACTCTTGAAATTTTGCAGCCTCGGAGGTATACTAGAGACACCAGCATTACTAAATATTTCAAGTAGAGAGAGAGAAAAAAAATCAATAATCACTATAATTGGCTGCTGGATTCACAGTGCAATCTAAATCAACTTTTGCTGCTGCTGCTGCTGCTGCTGGACTTGGTTTGGATGGAACAGAAAGTGGGCCTGAGAATTGTGCTGGGCCACTACCAAGGTGGTGCCATTGGTACTGAAACAGAGTTTTACAACAGCTCTGCTGCTCTTTTAACTTTTTTTTTTTGGCAGTTGTTCCTAGAAAAGCAACATGTTGGGCTTGTTGAATCTTGGTAGATCTGTCTTGGCCAAAATCCAAGTTCAAATCTGGGCCAGAAAGCAGGCAAACGCCTCCCGCTCCTGCCCTATAGCAATCTGCCTATAGTGGATCCTATGCTGGCTAACTGGCAAATCAGCCACCATTATGCAGAAGAAATTTCACATAATTATGCTACCATAAAGGTTCTTCTGAGAAATGCAATACAGGCTGCTGAAATGTGGCAGAGCCAGCAGCACGAGACTAGAAACGAACTTTGAAATGCATTTTCCACCCCATCTTAATAGTGGTTAAGCTCTAACATGGATAATGACAAACTCAAGCAACCCAAGAATTACTGATATTTCTAGGGTTTAATACTAATTTCAGATCCTTTGATTACTACAAATATAACTGAACTGCAGATAAGAAAAAGGGCCAGTCATGCAGAAATGATGCTTGGGTGAAGCATTTGTTAGAAGCCTCAATAACCTGTGTGTGAACTGCTAGGAGAATATCCCCCATTTAGTGTTGTTTTAAAAAGAAGAAACTAGGAATCCAAACAGAATGCTTTCATACTGTCCTTACAATGGTTCACAGATTTTGTTCCAAGTTCCCAGGTGCATAAACCTCAGTTTATTAAACACCTTGATGCATGCTGTCCTTGGTTGTAAGTTAACCTCTTGACTCAGTTATGCTAATCAGGCACAACAGGTGATTGCTAATAACTCTGATCTCAAAATTAAGGAATAGACTCATTTGAGACATTTAGCTATATTCTCTCCTTCCAATGCACAATCTACCAGAGATCCTAGATAGTCACAAACACATTTAAAAAGGAAACATGCAAAAGATGTTTTGCTTTCTTCCCTTTTGTGCAAGTTATTGGCAGGAGAGCTGTCTAGGCAATCAGGTTATCCTGAGGTTTTCTGCAGCTTTTAAATATGTATATATATTATATATAGGCTTTATAGGCAACATTTATCCCACACATTTTCAACACTCAACCAAGACCAGAAATTTAACTTTAAGCCTCTTAATATCTCAAGAACGCAAAATTCTAACCCCTCCATATGTGGGACACGTCACTGGAGCATAATAACAATTAGAAACTAGCACAGAGGATAAAGGAATCACTCTAGTCTAGACAACTGCCTTATTGGAGTAGGGAGGGAGTCATTCAGAGTGGCATATACAAGGCTGCACCTTGGAAAACATCACTTTACAGAATAATGGCTACTTTTAGAATGTGTCAATACTCTGTGAACACATTGTAGAAGACATTTGTCAGTGCAATACCACGGCTTCAGTAGACCTTCTAAAAGGAACACAAGTGCCTCCTAAATTGCAGCCTCTGAATCCTGATTCTCAAACATGATTTCAGCCCACTTACCTATCAAGTTGTTAAACTGTCAGAGCATTCTCTTTGTTTAAATTGCCCAAAAAATCCTGTTGTGCTTGAGTGCTCTCAAGACCCAATTTTTAGGGCTCATTTTCTTTCTTTGCTGTTTCTGATTTTTTTTTTAATTTCCAAATGCATCCAGGGCCTCCTTTTATAACCACATGCCCAAATGCCTGGACAGGAATTTCACACTGATGTAATAAAACAATCATCTATTCTATATAAAGATAGTTATTGACATAGCACAAGAAGTGATCATGATTACATTAAAAGTTCTAAGCAATGAGTGGCATATGAGTTCATCTGAACTGGTTTTTCAAAAAAACTCATGAGAAGATACTAATACCATAAGTGAAATCCAAGGTGAAGTTATACCTGACATACTTCAACTACTGGATCCAATCAGATCCCTTTTACCACAGGCATCTTCTACAGGAAGTATTCTAAAGGCACTTTGAGAATCTTTCATGCCAAGCTCCAGAAGGAGCTAATGCTCTTAGCTAAAGTCCCATACATCACTATTCCCTTGACTTGTAGCAACTCTCTACCTTTCATCAGACATGGCTGGTGAGGTGGGAGAAAAAGGAGGGCTGAGGAAAAGTATCTGGAAAGATATCTGAAAAAACAAGGCCCCATACAGTATTAGCTATGGTGTACTGATACTGTAATATTAAGGATCCTTTCATCTACCACTAAGATAGTATTTACATAAAATAAAGGGTGTTTTTTTTAAAAAAAGACTCATGTCTTCATACTGCTTTCAAACAAAAGCACAACGACAACAAATTTAGAAAAAAAGCTAATACTTTAGCATCACTATTTTAGTACCAACAATAAAGTGCAACAGGTTTTTGAGGCCATTGTTGGGTTGACAAAATGCTATTGAAAAGACTCTTAAATTCAACATGCAATATACTTGAATAGCCTTTAAGGCAATACAGGTTTTGTTCTCCTGGGTGATAAGTAATTGAGGATTTGGTCTATGTCATACTAGTTATTGCTCTATTTTCTGTACAACAGTTTAGCCCTTAGAACTGTGCTGCATTTTCACACAGCACTTGTAACACAACATCCCAAAACAAATACATAATGGCTCTGCTCTGCAATATAAGCAAAAGATTGCCTTCTTTCTGGAAGTAACAGCCTTAAGTATTTTAACTAAAGCCAAATAAACGTATATCTGCAAAAGACAGATCACAAGTATGATTATGGAAGCATCTGTGAATAAATAAATGTTAATGTAAACAGCGCATAAGGTCTTACAATGCACTCTTCAAAAGTTCACAGACTTCAGCTAAAGTCCTTGGAGCCTAGGGGCAAAACGTGTGCTGACAAGCAAGAACAAAGAGTTGAGGATAGTTCTGTTGTGAGTCGCTACTTTCCAGCTTTCATGTATGATGGTATTGCCCCGCGAGCCGTCAAGCCTTCAAAACGTTTGTAGGTGTAATTGATAAAGACCCAGTCTTTATTCTTGTAGTCTGTCTCTGAATGGTTACTTGTGCTCACTGATGAAAAGAAGCATACAGAAATACTGTTACCAAATGGTTTAACAAAATGCAATGTTTCTGAGCTCATTCTCGAAGTGCTAGATGAGAAAACCCTGGACTCCACTCACACCCTTAAATTAAAACTTCAAGGTACTTTGTTGCAGCTAGAAACATGTTACATAAAACCACATGTAAACAGATGCTCAACAGGGGCCTTTACAAAGCCATTCAGCATTTAGCTTCTAAGCCATCGTTCCCCATGCCATTAAAGACTATGAGTGACATCATGTCTAGCATGTAATAAAGCTACAAAGAAACCTAAAGAGAGTGGTTAACCAAACAGCTGACATAAAACAAGCCTTTAATTTCATGTCACTGTCATAAACATTTCCAATTTTGTACTGTATCATAAAGCACATTACTATTATCATAAAAAGCTACAAGCAAGAAGAAAAAATGGTTTTACCAAAATAAGAAAATAAATTCTTATTTATTCATAAGGTAATTCTCACTTCAATCCAGTCTCAAGTCTCAGGAGCTGATATGAATGCCCATGAACCCATCACTTTTGAATTTAATCTAAGATTGTGAACATTTGCACTATAGAGCATTCTGTCAGTTAAGGACTAGTCTGTGAAATACCCAAATCTGAGAGAGGAGTAAAAGCTAAGACACTAAGTAAGATTAAGATGTTTTAAAAAGCCAGTTCTAAAGAAAATATGTACCTGCTGGCTTAAGGATATCAGATTCTGGAAATTCATCGAAGTTTGAAGTATCATCAATACTTTTGATCTCTATGGATATTGCAGCTGGTCTCTCCCTGGTAAGAATTAGCTTTGATTAGAGTTTAATGCAAGAAAGAACAGACTATTCTCAAATCAGCTGATGACTACCTCTAAATTCCAGCTCGGCTTAATTCACAGGAAATCATCATAGTGCCCTTCTACTGCTACAAAGTCTTTAGATTAGAAAACTTAAATAAACATCTTAGGACAAGGAAAAAAAGATACCTGATATGCTCCCAATCAACTCCTTCAAAAAAGGGGTTTGTTTTAATTTCTTCAACACCTGGAGCACCAATTCGATGTTCCCACTCACAGCAAAATCTGCAGAGAAGTCAACATGGAATTGTCAAAAGCAATAAAATAAGTAAAACTGAATGGAAAGGGACAGAATTTTGCATGATCCTGCAGAAGCTTGGGGCTGATGTGAGAGCAGCAACTGATTTCTCTCTAGAGATCTAAAATATAAAGGAACTCATTCCTTCTGCTAAGCCCTTCTTACATTATTGAAATATTGAACGTGATTCCGGGCAGCAACAGCTTTTTTTCTACTACTTTCTGGCAATAAAGCACAGAATATACACAAATTTTAATATTTTTGTGCACTGGAGGAAATTTCCTTCTCCAAACTTACTCAGCAAAACAAAACAGCAGAGAAGGGATTTCTCACTTATTATGAATCTTGCCATGGAAGATAAAGGCAACATGGAATAAGTTCACTAACTTCCTGTTCTTAGAATCCATTAAGAAGTCTGGATGAGGGTACGCACTAAGGCAGAGCATGGGCTTATGCTAAAAGGAATTTTAGAAAGATCATCAGGTATGAGAAGTTCAGTTCCACTTTAAAACCACCGTGTCTGAAAGAGTTTGCAGAATTACAGTCTAACTACAGCAAAATAAACGTTGTGAAATTTTATAGTTTGTATTTGAAAGTGCAAGATATGTTGGCTGCATCATACTTGAAAAATGATAACATCAGACCTAGTACCTTAAAATGAGGTCTTTGGCTCTCTCAGAGATTGGAACTTCTGGAGGGAAAATTAGGGTTTCTTTCCAGTTCATCACTTTTTTATATGTTTCTTGAGGAGTCTCTGAACAGAAAGGAGGGTAACCTGAGAAAATAATTATGGACATAATTCCTTTTTAGAATTAAGCAGAACTGCAACTAAAAATCAAGGCAATAAATTGCGAGGCAGAAAAACAGAACATTATATCGTAACACAGTTATTTAGAATTGAAGTAAGTGTCAATGATTCAGAAGTTTGTTACCATCTTGTCTTTTTGACACATGCTGTTTCTTACCAATTAGCATCTCATACATGATGACCCCAAGTGACCACCAATCACAAAGTTTATTGTAGCCTGTCTGCATGAAGACCTCTGGAGCAATATAATCTGGAGTTCCTACAGTAGAGAAGGCCTAAAATAAAACAATATCTGTTACAGATTGCCACACATATTTTATCCATGAACACAGGTATTCTGCAATTTAGGCAAAATAAAAGCTTCTATGGACAAATCTGACCCCTCCCCAGTCCCTTAGGAAACTGCTACTGTACGTCTGGCCGTAAACAGTGCTCACACTAGGTCTGTTTTCCTCACATAAATATGTGATTTGAATGACCAGTCACTGATTGTACTGCACAACCACCATCACCTGAAAGGGCCCCAATAATACTAAGAGATGCAACAAAAAAAAGAAGACATTGGGAAGGAGAAAGCAGCAGAAAAAAGATAAAACATTGTAATTTAAAAAAATTGTAACAAGACGTGGCTGGATAGGAAAAAGGACACACTCGTCAGAAATTTAAAGGGAACAATGATCATCTAACAGTGCTGCAGCAGTTTCCTGCACTAGCACTGAGGTTGTGCTAGGTGACATTTGAAACTTCTTACAATGTTTTTATTTTACTTGGGCAAATGAAATGTAATACCATAAATATTAATGAGAGAAAGAAGCTTACTATTACCATTATTCTCTACAGCCCTACTGTTCTCAGTAGAATATTCATCATTGTAAGCACAATACATGTATCAAATGATTTTAAGAGGCTTTCTCAGTGATAACTCCCAGGCAGCCGAATGTCCCAGCTCCAGAGACATGTTACATACTACCGCTTCACATCTTGCTTGATGACGCAACTGCATCCTTTGGCTACGAATAACACTGTCTCCCTCTTGCTATCACACTTTGTTAAGAAGATGCTTTGAAACAGGATTTTGCTGTTTAACTGTTTAAAATTAAACTTATCTTAAAGTTGCTTTAACCTGCCACAAGTTCTTACGAGGTTACAGCAGCCCCGAAATACAAATTAAAACATACCAACTGTCGTCTGTTTCTCTTCCAAGTTTCTGCTTTCCTTTTAGAGTTCATATTCTGAAAAGCTGGAAACAGAAGACTTAGGTAAATATTTTAGCTTGCTCTTTAAGGCTCTGCTTTGTTGGTAAGCTGAAGAGATCCATGTTTTTATATAAGAGTTAAGCAATTTTAGGGGTGTTTTTCCACTGAGCTCCTTTAATCTGGATCTAAGAAGATCCGGATCTAGGGAATGGGTACTTCCCTTAATCCGGATCTAGTAGATTAAGTACCAAATGTGTTTCCATGGGTGGTCTAGCACCCAGTAGCAATGTGTGCTAGCCTCCCTGCCGTGGAAATACCGGAGCACCCATTTGGAAATCCGGATCTACCCATGAGGGGTCTGCCTGTCACCCCAGGTGTTTGGGGTCTGTGCTGATCTTCAGAGTAAACTTTGAAGTGACTTTGGAGTCACTTCGAAGTTCACTCCGAAGATCAGCACAGACTTCAAAGACACTCTGGAGCTATTTTGCACAGACTTCAAAGTGACTTCGAAATGACTTCAAAGCTTAGGTTTTGGGGCTCCCCCCCCCAAGGGTGCCCCCTCCCCCTAGCTTCCTCTAGACCCCATTGCCAAACTAATGTGGAAACAGGCTCCCTTTAATCCGGATTTTCTGGCTGAAGACCCCATTGTAGACCCCATTAATGGGGTCTACAGAAAATCCAGATTAAAGACCAAAAAGTACCCATATGATCCGGATTTCCCGAGGCACAGTGGAAACAAATGTGTCCCTGATGGGTGCCATGGTGGAAATGGGATCATCTGGCTCTCACCCAAATGGGTCCTTAATGGGTGCTAAAATGGGTACTAAGTGACCATGGAAAAACACCCCAAGATAATCTTATCTAAATTCCAAAAAATCATGGAACTGTGAACAGAAAATAGGACACCATAATAAGAATAGAGCTAAAAAAATGTGAAGCGACACACATTTTCATACATTTCCATAACTGGTTAAGTGGATCTGTGTCATTGTTTTCTATCTTCACCCCATTTATTCTTTGGTGGCTAATGTATTTATTCTTCGGAAATGAAAACTGGACATTGTATTTCTATTTCTTTCACCTCCCACTTTCCTTTTGTGTTCCCTCTTACACTGTATATCTGACGGAAAGTACTGCCCTCTTTAAACTCAAGTGTGAGGCTGAAGAGGGCAAAATGCTTCATTTAAAAGTAACTGGAGGTCACAGAGGAAGGACAATCAAAGTCCTCTGGTCACTTCCTTGAACAGGAATCAAGATAAATAAGATGACATTAACAATCTCACTGAGGGTACATTCTAGCATAAATTAGTATCCTGTATATTTATAGGAAGCATTGGTTTACTCCTTTTTCAGTAGATTAAGAAAATTTCCAGCAGTTTGTAGGTGAAGAGCAACTTACTGAAGTCATTAGGAAGATTGTGGCTCAGATTTCTATAAAACTCTGTTCTGTGTGCTTTCTTAAGGCCAGTGCAGAGACCAAAGTCTGATAGCTTCACATGGCCCTATAAATCAAGGAAGGAAAATAAAATATAGGAAATATTAAAAAAACAGAAAATAGAATTTGGAGACTCAAGCAAGGGTTTCTGATTATGGATCAACGTCTTCCAAATCCAAAAGCAGAGGAATATTACCACAGTGCAAAGTAAAACCAGGAAACTAGTGAGTCGCTCTTGTTTATGGGCTGATCTCAGAGGAAGTTAAGTATCCTAAAATTATTAGCCAGCCACACTTTTCTTTGATCAACACCAAAACATAACATCTTTTTTAAAAGATCAAATTGCTAAGATTAAATTCATAAGAACATAAGAACATAAGAGAAGCCTTGCTGGATCAGGCCACAGCCCATCTAGTCCAGCATCCTGTTGCACACAGTGGCCCACCAAATGCTCACGGGCATCTCAAGCAGAGACAAGGACAAACCTTCTCCTGCTCTCGAGTCCCAGCAGATGGCCTTAGAAGTGCCCCAGTTCCTCCCCCCCTCTCAGCCTGAATTCAAGTCACAGATACCAGTTTCATTCTATTCTTTGTACGTTGCAGCCCTAAAATGCAGGATTATCCCATGGCTATGCTGGGTTTGCAATCCCAACACAATCCCAGGATATTGGGATGATACCCTGTAATAATGTAAAAACTCAGGAAAATCAACTGCCAATGCAAATTTTATGTAAAGTGAAAGGATTACCTGTCTCAATGCTTTTTCATGTGCTCTGCCATCTTGGAGATGGTTCCCCAAACCAGCCTCTGGCTGTGCATACACAAATGCACACTTCTAGGTCATCAAAATACCCAGATCACACAAAATACCATCATAGGAACAATGCCAAACAAGTTAATTGACCATGCTAACCCTGAGATATTGCCCTGCCATTTGCCAGGGATGGCGAGAAGTATTTGTGGGATCCAACCAAGAATCCACATTTTCTTCTTGCCATTTGGAGGCAGCCACAGATGGCTGCACAGAATCCCAAACAAGCCAAATAACACAGAGAAGCAGTTACTACCATGACTAAGAGTTTTTACCAATTCCTCCAAATCACAGAAATTAATATGAAATGCTCCCTATTTCATAAATTAATGTTCCTTCTAGCACTGGCATTATCGCAAGAGAAACATGGTTCTTGATACGGTAACACAAAAGAGGATCTCTTTTATAACATTACATGAAATCTAGAGGATTTTTATCAAATAAGCACTACTCATACCTTACTGTCCAAGAGAAGATTATCAGGCTTGATATCACGATGAATGAAACCCAACTGATGAATTGAATCTATAGCTAGCACAGTTTCTGCTATATAAAACTGAGTCTCTTCTTCTGTTAGGGTATCTTTTTTCATCAATAATGTCATCATATCACCTGAACATAAAACCAAACAAGAAGTGGAAACTATGTTACATTTGCTTTTCTGTTCACTATTCCTTCAACTCCCAAACTCTATCTGGCTCGTAATTATGGAGTTTCAGGCAATAAATCTTTTTCCCAAGCTAGGTAAGAATATAATTTTAGAGACTGTCTTATGGTGCATGAAGGAGTGTTTTCTGCTTCACTGGAAGATACAATATTGAATCTCCTTGACTTCCTACTGAAAAGAACTCACAACCTTGAACCTAGAAGTATATCATCAATACCTTATTTTATGGGAAAAGATTCTAGAACGTAGTAGAAGTTGAGATCTAGGAAGCCCAATACATGCTTCCATTTCAGCCAGGGCTTAGACTTAGTTTAAAACTGAACTGGTCTTGTTCAACCTATTAAATGTCCATTATCCAGAGTAAGACATGGTGTGTGTGAACTCTGCTATGCCTGCTTACACCCTTAGCCACTTTTGATATCCTTGACAGAGTATCCTCCTTAAGTCAACTTTAAGCTGGGTGATGGGCAGCAGAATCAGCCTTGCATTTTGTCTTCTGTACTGGATCCCATGGACAATGCAGCAAGCAGTCAGATGAAAACACTACTTCTGGTTTTACTTGTCTCTCATCCCATGATACTAATTCATAGGTCACCACGGGACAAGGGAACACAGATATTACAAAGGTTCTATTCAGGGCTGTTTTAAAAAGTGGAATGGGAAACCATATATTACTTCCCTAGCATTCATCCTAGAAGGCTCTGCATGGTTCCACTGGGTTTTCAATGCTACTTAACATCTAAATGAGGTGTTATATTTTTTACATTAAAAAAGTCCCTCTGAAGAGGTTTACAGATAGCTTAAGAGATGATTCACAGCTGGTATCATTCGCATGCCATTCTGTCTCTCTTCCTTCTCATAAACATCCTAGGCTAGAAAAGGTGGATTAGAAACAAGATGACAACCTTAGGGTCACATGCTGCTGTCTCCAGGGTACTTTTGCAATGTGTGGACACAGTGTCATCAATACACAGATTAGCCTCTGTTGTTATCTGGATCAGATAAGTCATGGAAGCTCTCAGCCAATGTGAAGACAGAGCGGTAGTCTGGATGGCAGTGGTTACATTGGTAAAAAATGAGCTTTAAATATGTAGATTTTAATTTCTGGGCAAACATCAGTCTTAATAACATAGAAAGGACAGAAGAGGAAGAAGGAGTTGGCTTTTCTACCCTGCTTTTCTCACCCACTTAAGGGGACTCAAAGCAACTGGTGAAGCTTTAATTCTTCTACTCCCCACAGAACACCTGTGAGGTAGGTGGGGCTGTGAGAGCTCAGAAGAGAGCTATGACTCACCCAAGGTCACTCAGCTGGCTTCATGGAGGAGTGTGGAATCTAACCTGGTATTCCCAGATAAGAGTACAGCTCCCTAACCACTAGATCAAACCAGCTCATTGCTACAACTGTCACTTTCTTCTTTCACACTGCTGACTGGTAAAGTTTGGAGAACATTTATACTACACAAACTTCTCTCACAGACATATATCCTAACAATAAGCAAAAATAACAAATCAACACTTAGCCACCTCAGTAGAACTCCCTCTACAGGCAGCAGATTCCATGTGCTTCACTACCCATTATCACAGAGTACATGACGTGCAATTCTAAATTGTTCAGCACAGTGTAATAGTAGACTAGTGCCTTGCAAATTAAGCTTCGATCTGACCTAGCGCTGGCATTCACAAGCATCCTAATAGAAAATTATAATTATTAGATAGCTACAGAACAAAAGGAACAGGTGTATTGATAAACATTACCTCCAGGCAAGAACTCCATAATTAAATAGAGGTTCAGCTTATCCTGAAAACTGTAGAACATTTTTACAACCCACAAACTGTCTGCTTCTACTAGAATGTCACGCTCTGCTCGAATATGGCCAACCTGTTGAGGGATATATAAGAATGCTTTAAAAGCAAATCATTGAAGTACATTTTCACACAGTATTTGCAGATTATGATCTCAACAAAAACATTAAGTTTCACGGCTGGCAGTGCTGGTACTACTCACTTAGAGACAAGATGAAAGCAATCCACCTAGTTTCAAACGTAAAAAACAATTTTTACACCAAAAAAACCCGGGCAGATAGCATTAGCATTTTCTAGATGACAGATTCTAGAAAGTTCTGCTGGCAATTTGGGCTATGTTGCTTTGTAGAACTCGCTTCTATCCACTATGCTTTTAATATGTAAAGCCATGGCTACACCCTTACATTATAGTCCATCTCTAGGATGGATAGGGGATCCAGGGCACTTTCAGCCTGGACTGGCCCTGTACATGGTCCCTGGGCTGGATGGCATTACATTTTGAAAAACCTGTCCATACCTATCAACCTGATATTAACCCATTACTGCCGAGTGAAAAAGAGTACAAAAGATGCCAAATATTTTCAGCAGCAATTAAATTACTACAAAAAGGGAAGGAAAAGACCTACATATCAGGCCAGGGAAGCCAAGAGTATTTCCCCTTTTTTTGCTGTTTTGTGGAGGGTTTGAGTGTAGACAGCAACCATTTCATCCTACCACAGAAGACTAAAATGGATCATGCTTTGTTCTACAGGGCTAAACACTCTGAATAAATTCAAAACTGGGTTTTGTTCCAAGGGCAGATAAATCTGAAGAAGTGTCCTGTCAACATTCTTTGTGAAGACTAATTGAAAAGTTCCAATAACAATGAACACTACAATATGTAAGCCATGCTGGCATCCTCATTTGTAACCAGTATTTACCTGTTCCTTCTCAAGCATGTCTGCTTTTCTCAGGATTTTCATTGCATATACATGGCCTGTATCCTTCTTCTGAACAAGCCGTACCTAGTAAATGAGGAATATAATACATTCATTAAGATTTATTCCAGTTAAAAATAATGTACTTGAATTATGATAACTGTTTTAAGAAAAAGCTTTAGGGTGAAAAACATTATAGCATTATTATTTTTATCATATGCCTGAACATAGATTCTTCTGTTTATGAGGCACAGCTACCATACTTTCAGTTACTACAGACAGAAATGCTATATGACAATGGGTACTGATTAATTATTGCTTTTCCTCTCTGGCTAATACAGACAATGCTTTATAATCTAAGAAAAATACATAATTCCAAAGAAGAGCATGATACTCAGTATAGACTGCCCATTCATAAGAGAAATACGAACTCACAAAAATAACTTCCTTTTTTCCCCCAAAGTGCAGAAATAGCTAGTATTCATGTGATGTAACCATTCAAAACAATCCCTGCAAAGGTTACTCACTTGAGGGAAAAGGGATCTTGGTACTCTAACCTGACAACTGAGGTGGAAAAATTGGTGGATTGCATTTCCAAGCACTGTTTGTAAAGCTAGTACTCTTGAGCTCTTACCTCGCCAAATGCCCCTCTGCCTATTACTTTTAAAGATTCAAAGTCTTCTAACCCAAGTCGTGTTCTTTTTAGCCGCAGAAATTCTGTTTCTTTTCGGGCATGTGCTGACCTCCTCATTCTTTTCTAGATATTAAAAAAAAAATAAGTATATTTTCCACACACATTTAACAACTAAATCTAGTTAAGCACAGGAAAGTCTCATTATGAAGTGGTTAGTATAGCTTTAATAATACAGTACCTCATCATCTTTTAAGCCTTCTTCTTCCATCACTTTTTCTAGCTTCTTTTGTCTGGGGAAAAAAGGGAGAAGTCTCTATAAATTCACACTGAGGGCATATTAATTCCTCATTTCTGAATGATCAAATCACTCCAGTATTCCCATGAAGGCTTCCAATTGTTCCACTGTTTTGCCTTCCTCATTCCACAGCTGCAAACCATGTGCTGTACCTCCCCACCAGGGAGAGCATTTAGCGGCAGCCCAACATTTATGGAGCTTTGTTCAAACTAGGATTTAAGAGATTCCATATTTACAGGAGCCTTATTTAAGCAAGCATTTAGTGCAGCTTCTTGATTATTAAATTCTTGTTACACAGGCTTCCATTGCCTATTGACTGTACTGTGGAGCCATGTTTTTAGTTTTACTTGTGCTGTTTTACATGTAATAATACATGTATGAATTAATAAGCTTGTGTGTTAGGATGGGCAGAATAGCCAAAAGATTTATAATTTCTCTTCCACATAGTAGTTTATACATTTTAATTGTATTTGTTCTATCAACTACCAGGAGATCATATTAATTAATAAAAAATTCAGTTAATGTCCTTGAGAAGAGCTTTAAAAATCACTCAACTAAGAGATAAGGAAGGTCTACAACTGGAATAGGAATACTGTTGTTCAACATGCTTTAACTTGGCTAGGAAAAGTAGCACCTGCCCAGGGCAAATAAAGAACAGTCTCCAACACTTTTTCCAGCTGAAAACAAAACAGAGGCAGGTGTTAACTGCCCACCGTAGCCCTTTCAAAGCCAGAAAAGACCAATGGGAGAGCTCCATATTCTCCCACATTCAAATTTAAAAGGGCTATGCGCTATCTCATGGGGCTCATCTTCTCCAGAATGGAAATCCTATAAAGGCAGAGTAAGTCATAAGTAAGGAGATAACAAGATCTGCTGTTTTCTGAAGCAGAAGTTATTTTAATTACTATTTTCAGCTATGGAATACTGGGTGGGGTTGTTCTTCATAATTATAGAATGCTTCTCACAGAAGGAATTCTGTTTCAAGGTAAGATCTTCAAGATTCCTGGGCCACATTCACATGTAGCAAAAAGTGGTCTAAAACCTTAGAAATAGGAGTGTGTGGCCCTTGTGTTCCCATCTTTAATCACTTTTTCTAGCTTAGAATGCTCACGAGAGGGGGATGGATAGGCTGACATGTAAACAATCCTACTTACAAACCATCTCTAAGGCTTTTTTTAGACGGTTTGAAAATAGACCCAGTTTTCTCTTGTCTCTGTAATAAACTATACAGCTTATGTATTTAAATAATATTTGTCTGTTTGCTTATATTTAAGAAATTTATATCCCACCCTTCACCAAGGGTCTCAAGGCAGGTCACAATAAGAACAAATTAAACATATAAAGTATTAAAACATAATTAAAAATTTAACCCTTTCTCCCACCCACCCCTCTCCCTCTCTAGCAGGACAGCACCCTGATGAAGCTATTACTTTTCAGTTTTTAAAGAGCAACAGGAGCCTACAAGTTTAAACTGGGGTGATGAAGGCAATTTAGTCATGTGAAAGCAACACTTTCTATTACTGTTCCATTCTACCTCTACTGTAGATCCAGATTAAGGGAAGTACCCATTCCTTAGATCCGGATCTTCTTAGATCCGGATTAAAGGAGCACGGTGGAAAAACACTCTTAGTCTCTCTCAGGAACAGCCTGGACACACCTACCTGCTGCAGCCATCACCTCCTGCCAAACCTTCATGATAAAAGCTAAACTTCAACTGGCAAGATGGGAGAGTGTTGTGGTTGGGTGTCAGAGAACAAGGAGGCTGGTGGGGGGTGGGCAACATAATGTAAAGGCCAACGAAAAAAATCTCAAATCCTTATATCCCCACGTTTCTATTTCACTTTCCTGGTGGTCAGTGGATCACCGCTATTTATCCCACTGCTGCCACCAAATGTAAAGGCCGCCCCTCTCAGTCAGGTAGCGATTTGTATATATCCTGACTTGGTAATGTAGTAGCGTGTATTTTACTTTTTATATTAAGACTCTGTTAATTCCCTTCCAAGAGGCACACCTTTCATTTCCCTTTCTCTGCTATTAAGTTTGATAATAATGTTGCCTCCTTCCCCCACTCTGCCTCCTCGCTAGCAGTGGGTTACAGTATCTGTTAGAATTCCAGCCTGTCTTGGCTCACTTTGAAAACAGAGAACACGAGACTTCTTTAAAATAACCAGAAAACAAGTTTATTGTTTACAATTCAAGTTTCTTCTTAAAGTTGCACTTTGTTACTTTAAATATCAAGCTCCCAGCATTGGCCCCTCCCTCCCAACTGCCTCCAGATGGGCCATGAAGGAACAATCTTGCCTGTGAGGAATGGAGGAGGAAAATAAAATAAAAGTTTTTACCTTTGCAAGGACTCTGCTGCCGCCAGAGCACCCCTGTTCCCTCCCACACCATTTTCCTTTTGTATCTTGTCTCTTTAGATTGTAAGCCTGAGGGCAGGGACCTGTCTAAGATTAATATAATATTGTAACCCGCCCTGAGACCTTCGGGTATAGGGCGGGATAGAAATACAAATAAATAAATAAATAAATAAATAATGGGGGCATTGTGGGATGGCATGATGGCTCCATGTGCCAGGTGGCTGACACAGGGGAGAATACTGTGCTGGGGAGCTCCGAGGGAAGGGAAGGGGGCTGGTGGAGTGTGGCAGTAGCAGCAGGACACACCGAGAGGGCATTGCAGGAGGAGAAATATGATGTGGGGGCACCGCAGAAGGGCAAGGCAGCAATGGTGGCATGCTGATTTTTACTAGTGGTGTGATAGCAGCAGCTGGTTTTTGCCTGGCCCTGGGATTATCTGGTTACAGCAGCAGGAGGTGGTAGTAATAGTACGCTTTTATACCTTACTTTCCTCACACTTAAGGGGACTCAAAATGGCTGATAAACCTTCTGTACTTCCCATAACAGACACCCTGTGAGGTACGTAGGGCTGTGAAAGCTCAGAAAGAGAGCTTTGACTAGCCCAACGTCATCCAGCTGGATTCATGGAGGAATGGAAGATTACCAGAAAGAGTTCAATGCTCTAACCACAAGACCAAGAGCCCTTCCAGCCAGAAAAGTCACTGGAAAAACCAAATGCCCACTTTGACATCTGGTCTCCCAAGGATTTAAGACAACCCCAGTCCTCCTAATACCAGAGATGTGATCATGGCTTTAGAGAGATACATTGTCTAATTAGTAGCTGTGACAAAATTTGTAGCAGAGGTTACAGAGAGTCATATCTATTTAAATATTCAAACTGAGAGTCTGAGACCTCAAATGTTTTATATTATCACACATTCTCTTTATATCTGCCAAGTACAAAAAATGAGTGACAGAGCAGAGAAAACATAGATATAAGGACTTATCAGATGTGTTTTTCCTTAAACTTATTAAGATGATGACACTACCTTTCCTGAAGAGGCAGTTGAACAAAAGCTATCTCAGTCAGCAGAGCATTGGAAAAAAACTTCTGAGAATTCAGCTGTGCCAACACTTTCCCCTATATTTTCCCAGGTCCCAGATGCCTGATCTAAAGCTATGCTGATTCAGCATGCAGCCAGATACGCTGGCAAGATGCTGGCATCTTAAGAAAATATGGGCAATACAGGGTTTGGGGAATATGTGCCGGAATGGCTGACATTATGTTGGGCCAGACTACCAGTCCTTCCTGCATGCTGTCAGGATGCCGCATTTAAAAGCATGTCTGAAAACAGCCACAGAACAGAAAGAATCCAATGCTGAAAACTGGTGTTAATACTGCAATTTGAAATATCAAAACTCATTTTAAAAAACAGGGCATTTTACTGCCTTCTCCCCCAAACCAAGCTCTTCATTTGACTCCCTCCCCAATTCTCATTCAAAGGTGAAGTAAAAGAAAAATGCCAATTCACTTTGGAGACTCAGCATCAATCACATGATGCTGTATCTCTTTGACATCAACAGCCTCACATTCCCAATGTTTTAGACTTTTTTGACATACCTTAAACCTTATTTGAATGCTGACCACATTGTTCCTACATTTTTATGCACAGTTCTGTTTGTTTCTCCTGTTTTGTGGAAGTATTTAGTTTACCCATATATTCCAGCGTATAAGACAACCCCCAACTTTTCCAGTTAAAATACAGAGTCTGGGATATACTCGCCATATAAGAAGATGACACCCGGCGTATAATATTTGAGAATATTTTCCTGGGTTAAAAAGTAGTCTTATACGCCAGAATATACTGTAAAACTAAGAGTTATGCAGAGTAAAATGGCTATTTAATAAATATTTTAAATAAATATTTCAAATAAGAGAAATTGGTACCATATTAGAACAATGTCTGTACTGCTGCTGAGGATACCAGTCACTATTTCTAACAATAAGCAGTTAATAAATTTTTGAAATAGACACAAATACAAGACTGAAGGAAACTAAGTTCAGGAAGCTTTTTTTTAAAAAAAACAACTAGACAAAATATGGTATGCAAAATTCTGTGCAGTGTTTGTTATTTACCTGTATATTCTTTTCAATCAGCTTTTTCATTTTGTTTTATTTTGCCAATAAAGTCCAGGGAACAGTAAAATGTGTTTAGGCTGGTTCTGATTAAAGGGCTTGATAGAGCCAAGTACATTTCACAACACAAATTCTGTTTACAATGTACAACCAAACTCAAAAGAAAACAGTAAAATGAAGTGAGGAAATCATGTTTTCTTCCAAAAACACATGGTTTCTTTTCCTTCATCATGCAAAAGAAAAAACAGTGCAAGTTTGCATTCTGTATAATAACTAGTTCTACAAAAACTTGTCCTGTAGGTAGCTCTAAGAGCAGTCTAACACTTTTAGGTCAGGCATACTGTGATTAATATTACTTTCATTTTCATGCAACTATAATTTTTACCTCATTTCCCGTTCTTCATGCTGTGCAATCAGATTACTGTAGAAGTTTTCCAATGTTACTTTTGTCATTGTAACTCGTTCCTTTGTATGGTTGCTCATGGACGAGCAAGGTGCTGGACCCGTCATTGCCATGGTTACTAGAAAGAAACGGAAAGCACATTTGAGCATGATACAAGCCATTAAGAAAGAATTCAACTCTACACTTAGTTAAAAAGAAGAGAGGCTTCAAATAAATAAAGCAAAATAAAATGAGCAGAAATTGCCATCCAGACTAGAAGGTACATAAAAACAGTTGGCCCCAAAGTTGCGAAATAACAGTGCAAGTCACACTTCCTGTTTTTGTACACAAGATATGAACCAGGACAAAAACATTATGATAAGCCTCCAAAAGATATTTTATAGCTGTATGACCAAAATCAAAACTTTTCTGAATTCAGTCCTGGTATTTTAAAAGTCTATCATGCTAATTTAAACAACTATATTTTCATATGAAAATATTGTCAAGGACAAGATTTTTGTTGTTGTTGTTGTTGTTTAACAGAACTAGTTTCCTTGATTAAGATGCTGGAAAGGTTGTCCTACAGATGGTGCAACTTATTTCCTATGGCTTCAGAACTTATATTTGGAATCAACTGGCTAACAAAAAAAGAAGGGGGCATTTGGCAAAATTTAGGGGAAATGTGCTTTTTAAAACAGTGACAGACTGCCTTAGAATGTTGCAGGCTCTTCCTTGACAAAAACTCTTCAGAAACAGTACGGGGGGCTATCAAACCCAGCAGCAATGGCTTCCCCACACTTAAGGATTTAAATAAAGCAGGATCTCCCAAACTTTGATGACTTATGACCTACCAATCAATGGCCTAAAGATCTGGCGACTCAGTTACTCCTGTCCCTTTACTTCCTCTCTCTATATATACATATATATTATTCAACAAAGCAAAAGAAAGAGGGGAGGTACAAGAATTTTATTTCTAGACAGCTGTAGGGTAGAGTGAGGCTGCAAGTTTCCAAAAGATCTGCTTGGGTGGCTGTAAGTTAGGTTTTGCACACTGGCACAGGGGAGTAGTTCTGCAACTGTTCAGTGTCTTCATCTTGGCTACCTAAATTTCTCCATTGCCCATAAGTGGGTCACAACCCACATTTTAAGAAAACTTGTACTAGGGGATGCACAGAATCCTTCGTACGCAGGGTTAACCGGGAGATAATCTTAATTATTTCAATTACTTTTCCTTTAATGCTAGCACCTGCTTTGAAGTTGCTCCTCCACCATGCAACTAGCCAGTTTAAAATCAATCACGGCTCAGTTATGGAAAACAAAGAGGCTACTTTAAATTCAGTTTAATCTGAATTTATCCTGAAATTAACTGAACCAAATCTAGGTAGAAGAAATGTGTAAACAGTGCTGTAAAGGTGCTGTTCAAGCAATCATTACAGACAGTAACATTTTGTTTTTTAAAAGTTCACAGCTTATTACTTTTTACAATGCAGACCATTGCTCTCTCCCAGTAAAACTTTTCCATGCATTACAGCGAAGAAACGAATGCCTTTAAGGGCCTTTAAAACATTTTTTCCCTTCGGCGCACTGGACGAACAATTGACCCCTAAGTGTTTCACTGCACAGCACAATTCCTTGTAAGTAATTCCTGCAAAGTTAGGGGCGGCTCTCTCTTGAGGAATGTTTTCAAAAAGCATGAAATCCGGCTGCAAAATCTTGTTTCCTGAATGAAAGTTGAGAGAAGAGACCAGCAGGTGCTAAGAGAGGAAGGAGAGGGAGGAAAAGCAAAGGGAGGCCAGAAGCTCCCCTAAAAAACGTAACGCAGCACAGCTGAAGTGAGGCAGGATGTGGGCAGCTCAGAGCTTCATACCTGGCTGCCACCAAGCTACCTGAGAGGGAGGACAGAGACCACCTGGGCGCTATGGAAACGCAAGAAGAGGTCTCAGCCTGAGGACTGTGGGAGGGGAGGAAAAGCAAGCCCCAAAGGAATCACTCACCAGCTCGCACCTTCGCCTTCCAGGAGAGGCGATGCGGGGACCCGGACCGGGAGTCTTCACAACTTCTCCGTCAGCCCCCAAACATGCCCAGCCCCGCCCCCCTCCGCATTCCCTTCGCCCAAAGAAGAAGCCGCAGCAGCAGCAGCTCTCACGACGGGACAAACACACCAACTGGAAAGTCGAGCCTGGCCCGCGCATGCGCAGAAAGAGCGGCCCTCTGCTGAAGCTCCGCCCGATTTCGGGGCGAGGCGGCTCGACTGACGCCCTGTTTCTCTTCTAAGGCCCGTAGAGGGGGGCGTCGTCGTTCCTTTGCCTTTAACGCTGCTGCGCATGTGCCAAGTGCCTCTCGCGCGAGCCCGTGGAGTGGAACGGAACAGAGGTGTGTGGGTGGGTGTGCGCGCACGGGATCCGGTACCTTCTTTGCCCGGCGAGCATGGTCCGGGTGCGTTTGCACAATGGTGCGCGTTAGATTGCTACGTGCCGAAGGGGGTTTTGCTCTCTCAGAACTAGCAAACGCTTTAAAGGTACTCTGAAGTTTTAGCACACTGTATTTCCTTTTGCATTTCTTCAGAAGAACTCAAGGCAGAACAGCCCTCTTCCCTCTCTCACTGTGAGCAAGAAGACTATGGGAAATGCCCATTTAGTTGCTCAAGGTCTACTCAATGTTTGTTGACCTGATGGTAAAAGCCGCAGGGATTTGGGAACCTGGAACAATAGGAACAGAAATAGATGATCCCTCCCTAGACATCAGATTGATCACCTAATGGACGAGGCTGGGGGAGATGATGTACTCCACTTTGTGCCCCAGTGTGAATATGGCCTCGCCCACTGTTGACAAGCCCCCTCCGATGGCTGATGGAGGCCTTCTGGTTGCTATGATGATGATCAGGCTTCAGCAGAAATATTTGTCCAACAGAAGGTTAACACTTGTCACAGATGAAATCGACAGAGTTCACTGCCCCCGATTTAATTTATCTGCTGGGGAAGAAAAAACACTAAACTACTCTGGTCCGACTTTTAAGTTGTAAATTCTCATACTACAAAAAATGATATGCATATGTTGTCAGTATCAGAACTGTCACTTATGTTGTCCATCTTGGGGGTTGTAACTTAATCTGGTTCATAGCAAACATTTTATTCAGCAACCAAAAAAGTGTGTTCAGAAAACAAGGGAAGGTGCTTTGTAATGTAAGTGGTGTAATCTTTTTATCTTGCAGAAGCTCCCACCATTTTAAACAGAACTCATTTTTTGTTTATGTTTCACTTGTTCTTTGTTTTGCATTGAAGTTTCATTTATTTAATTTATATCCCAATCTTCACCAAACAGTGCCAGGGCAAGTTGCAATAAGAAAAGGACAAAATACACAAAGCACTCTGAAAACATATTTAAAGCAAAACCCTCCCTCCTACCCTCTCCGGCAGGACAAAACACAGAAGAAACTAGACATCAAAGGTGCCAAAACCATATAATGTAGTAAACTTCCACAGGGACTCTATTCCAGAATTTAGAGACCACCACAAAAAGGCCTTCTTGAGTATCCTGGCCCTTGCTTCTCTGAGAGAAGGGGAACTACAAGACACTGTTACCGATAACTCTTGAATGTAACATTATTAAATCCACCATAGTACTTCTAGATGAGATAACTGACATCCAGCATGCTGTAGACCATGGAAGACTTTGCGTTATTATCAAAGCATCTAGTATTTTTCCAACCACTTGTTAACAACTATGCATTTACTTTCTATAAAAACATGTACCTTTTAACAATATATATATTGCATTGTTTTATTTCAATTTATTTTCTAAATTGACTACATCACTTCAATCTAGTGCATGCAAAAACAAAGTACTTACATTGTATTCCATATAACTGGGAATGGAGGTTTAAAAATTCTGGCTGTGTCTGATGAGCAGTATTTATCAACTTGCATTTAATCACTATCAGAAGATGATTTAAACAGTTTAAATGCTACATTTAAAGTAAAAGATGCACTGATACTTCAGATGGGTTGAATAACAAACAATTGTTTTACTGAGAGATATTACACAGATTGTTGTTAAATATGAATTGACAAATAAGTTTGTGCCCTTTATTACTCCTTTGAACAGTAAATTATCCCTACTTTAAAAAAAACAAGGTTAGTACTTCAAGTCTGTAATTCTTTGCTGGGAAGCAATTGCCAATATACAGTGGTACCTTGACATACGAGTTTAATTCGTTCCGTAACCTTGCTCTTATGTCAAATCGCTCGTATCTCAAAGCAATTTTCCCATTAATCCATTCCAGCTCCCAAAACACCACCTCAGTTGTTTTTGTTATGTACTGTACTGTATTTACATACTCGTATCTCAAATCTTGCTCTCATCTCAAAGCAAAATATCACTTGCTCGGCGGCTTGTATCTCAAAACACTTGTATGTTAGGGCACTTGTATGTCGAGGTACCACTGTACTCTGTTGGGCTTCCTTATTTGAGATAATATGATTAAGAAATGCAAGTATGAGTAATCTCAACTAGAGCATTGGAGTCCTGAAAAATCACTAATTATAATTTTGCAGAATCCTACCTCAGAGGTTTTTCAAGAAAAAGTAAAAGTGTGCATTACCAAAAATATTTAGAGTATAAGCAAAAAACTTGGCTCCTGTCTGAACTTGGCCTTATTCTGTAATATATCCTGAGATAAGGACCCAGGCAAGACCTGCTATGGTCTATATTAGCATGCGGACAACAGAACCCTATCCTGAGATATATTCCTGAATAAAGCCAAGTGTAAATAGGGTTTCAGTCCTGTTCAACAGCGAATCACAAGTCTGCAAGGCAGCTTTATATGTAGACCACAGTAGATTAAGTCTGTTCAGTGTCAAGCACTGATTATGATTTGCTGTGAGCAATGGGTAAAAACTACATAATTGGTATCAGCATGAATTTTTTTTTGCTGTGGTTAAATACAGTACTGTACTAGAATTCATGTAACATTGGGCAGTTCTCTGCTGGCCAGTATACAAGACCAGCAACAGACTAGGAACCTTCTTTTGCCTGCTGGTGCCTCCCTTAGAGCACACTACTGTGTCGAAAGGAGTCTCCTAGTGTGCTTGCTGATCTGATATACTGACCAGCAGAATTGCCCATTGTTTCTGTGTTGTGTCCAGTTATAGTGAATTAAATTTTGCATTAATTTTGCACAGGTTATTTTCTATCACCACCAAGCACTCTTTCCATGTACAAGTATTAACAAAACTAGCTGCAGGACTGTTTTTATAGAATGTAGAAACAGTATCAATTCTATAAAATAAATCTATGATATTGCTGATGCATGGGCTGATGGAGTCTGAATCAGCTTATGTGACGGTTTCTGGGTACAGGCTGCAAACTGTTTTGCTTTCTGGCT
>MTQE01001134.1:63781995-63828563 GCA_014337955.1 Aspidoscelis marmoratus | reverse complement strand
AGTGTCAGCACAGAGTCCAGGAGTACCCCCAAATTATGCACCTGTCCCTTTCAGGACATAACCACCCCATTGAAGACAGGGTATCTCCCAATTACCCGTACCCGAGACCCTGTGACACACAGCACCTCTGTCTTCTCTGGATTCAGCTTCAATTTATTGGCCCTCAACCAGCCCATTACTGCCTCCAGACACCTGTCAAGCACTTCTGCTGCCTCTCCTGATTCAGATGGTACAGAGAGATAGAGCTGGGTATCATCTGCATATTGATGACACCTCACTCCAAATCTCCTGATGACCTCTCCCAGCGGCTTCATGTAGATGTTACAGAGCATGGGAGATAAGATCGACCCCTGGGGAACCCCACAAGTGAGTTCCCAGGGTGTCGAAACCATATCTCCCACAGCCACTATCTGGGATTGGTTTTGGAGATAGGAGCGGAACCGATGCCAAGCACTGCCTCCAACTCCTAAGCTCTTTCCAGGATACCATGGTCAATGTTATCAAAAGCAGCTGAGAGGTCCAGGAGAACCAACAGGGTGGCATTCCCTTTGTCTCTCTCTCGGAGGAGGTCATCAACCAGGGTGACCAAGACAGTTTCTGTGCCACGACCGGGTCTGAAGCCAGATTTAAATGGATCTAGATAATCAGCTTCATCCAAACATGCCTGTAGTTGAGCAGCGACAGCCCTCTCCAGAATCTTGCCTAAAAAAGGTATGTTTGCCACTGGGCGATAGTTGTTCAGATCTTCTGGATCCAGGGAGGCCCTCTTCAGGAGGGGGCTCACCACAGCTTGTTTCAGAGCTAGTGCAACCACCCCATCCCTCAGAGAGACATTCACTGCTTCCTGGATCCACCTGGTCATACCTTTAGTTTCCAGGTTACCTATAAAATCAAAATACATTGCTTTTCAGTTAAAGCAGAGGTCCCTAGTTACATGTGTCCACACTTAATAAGAACAAGCCAAAGTCAAGCTGAAAATATTTGGTCTAATTTGCTGTTCTTTATCACCACTTTTCTTTAATGGACATTTTTTGAGGGACAACTATCATCACAAAAAACACAATTTCAATCATTTGAGCAAACAAATGTCAGCCAGAAAAACTGAAAGGTGCTTATTTAATGACCACTTAACCACATTCCATCTTTCACAAACTGCACTGCCATAGCTACTCATTTCTACTGTCTGTCAAACAGCAGTAGTTATCCAAACAGCTAAGATTGTAGAGAGTGGATGCTGTGTCCTCTAGCATAATTTCCAATTGCTTCCACAGAGAAAACTGAAAATTATGACACATTTTTTTTAGATTTCAATAGCCCAATCAGAAGTATAAAAGGTTGCCAAGTGAATGGCTTTTAATGAATATGCAGTAATAAAGCTTTGAGGCTTGATTATTTTTATTCATTGTAATTGATATTGAATGATGCCATTAACTTCTGTTCAGTATATCTGTAGGTCATAATTGGACTTGGTTCTGTCCACAGCAGAATACAATGTATAAATATTATATCTTATTAGTAGTCTTCTAACTAATAACATGAGCAGGGTTTGTTTTAACATAGTGGGGACTACTTTTTTACAACTTTATTTTTCATATGTTGACGTACATCATCAGTCACAGCAATTATGGGTCCCAATACATTGAACAATTTAGTGGGAACTACTTTACCTCATTGCAGAAATCTTGAGAATCTATCCTTCATTAAATGTTTGCAATTAGAGAGTCTAATATTTGGAATGATATTTGGAATTTCACATGTAATTGTGCCATTCCCAATGTGATCCCAGGATATGCAGGCGATATCCCATAATATTGCTATTATGTGAAATTTATCAATGCTGCTGTGTTTCTCGTAATGGAAATTACTGACTTCCATTTGCCTGTTCCTTTTGTCACTGTTCCCGTTCGAAATACCAGGATGTCATCCAAGCATGCAAAACAAACAAACAAACAAAAAGAACAAAAGGAAATGGAGAGGCACTTGGCTGACATCCAGGTATTTGCAACAGGAACAATGATGAAAGGAGTAGGCAGACAGAGGTAAGGCCCATGATTGCTTCTGCCATCTGACAAGAGCATAGAGGCAATAATGTGATTCTTTAGATCCCACAATAGTTCCCTGCCATCTGGAGGCACCCTAGGTGCTGGTAGGTATTCCCACATATCTCGGACATTAGAGATTGCAAGTAAGCTGCCCTACGGTAACCTTAGTTTTCCTCTTGCTTGTACAATCCAGTTTGAGAAAACCTCTGCCTAAGAGTTAATAAGCCTGTTTTTCTCTCAGATAACTAGCTTGATAAAAAAGAATAAGATCATCCTATGTGTCTGAGTGGGTGAAAGCCTTAGAACTTAGTTTCTTATCCATGGTAGGCTGAAAATGAATCAGAGCTGGAAGGCTGAGAACTTCTTTGATTTTAGCTCCTTTTCAGTTGCAGGATCGAGATGAATCAAAGATCAAAACACCCTCAAAGTCATGAGGCTCTGTAACTGCCTAGTTTTAGTTTGTCTAGTCAGAAAAACATACAAAACTGACAGGTGAATGTTTCTCATTTCCTATAAAAGTGGTGAGTTCTCAGTTCAAGTTGAACCTCAACACAGGATACTGAATAAAGTCATCACCTATAAGCCTATGAACACCAAAAACATCTCTGAGACAAGCGGAGGCTAACATACTTTTATGGCAAAAGCGATATTGAATATCATAACTCCAAGCTAGGCTTACAAAAAAACTAGATGCAAAGAGTTGTGGGTAGCAAATAATGCCTTTCAGTGTGCTTGCAGGAGGATTCAGAATTTCCTGCTAAACAAACAAAAGGACCACTTCATTGGTTTACTTGTACAGATCTGTACACCTGGATGGGATGCCATCAATACTTAAGCATCCTCATTTGCAAAAGGTGCAGCCCTCTGTTTGAGATACACAGCGGGAGACAGATATTGATCTTGGGTACTTGATGAGGCATATCAAGTGACCAGGCAGCCATTGGGATGCTTTGGAAATTTGGCTCTGCTTCTGCCCAGTTTTGAATCTCTCACCATGAAAGCTGATTGGCCGAGCTCTGCTTAAATACAGCCATCTGAACTCAAGAGAGGGACAGTCCTAGACCAGAGGCCTGTCCATGCTGCCAGATGGTCCTTTTCCTGAGGTGCATCAATCCAATTCTGCTGTCATGCTGAATTACTCCTAGCTGACATCACTAGAGCTGAAACCACGATGCCTGCCAGCCATTTACCTGCTGGGCAGCTTTGACCTCTGATCCTGCACAAAGCCAGCTTCTTTTTCCCCAGCTGCGTCTGGACCTTTGCTACATTCTGAAGAAAACCTATATTCCACATGTCTCCTGAGAACTCTTGGGTAAGAACCAGTACAATATAGGGTCTTAGAATAGGCTTTTCTCATCTTTCCTTCTATATTTCGCCAGATTGCCAAACGAGCTGCTACCCCACTGGGAATCTCATTTGCTTATTGGTAGCATTCTGCTTCATTTGTGACTCTTTTTAATATTGATCGTTAAAAAACATTGGACAACTTCTAACACATCCATGAAGTAAGAGGACAGGTTCTGTCCTGGATTGGTGACTGGCTTAAGGATAGGAAGCAGAGAGTAACAAATGGCCAATGCTCCTTGTGGAAAGAGGGGAAAAGTGTGGTCCCCCACGGTTCAGCATTGGGACTGGTGCATTTTTATTTATTGATAAATGATGTAGTAGTAGGGATATTTAGTAAGTACTTTAGTAAAGTTTGCTGATGATACTAAATTATTCATGATGGTAAAAATTGAAAAGAGATTGCAAAGAGCTCCAGAGGGACCTCTTGGCATTGGATGGGTAGGCAGCCAAGTGGAAAATGTGCTTTAATCTTAATAGCTGCACATTGGGGCGAATAATTCTAATTATGTCTATAAACTTATGGGGACTGAGCTTTCTGCGACACACCGGAAAAGAGATCTTGGAGTTTTGGTGGACAGCTCAATGAAGGTGTCAGCCCAGTGCCCAGCAGTGGCAAACCCCCCCCCCCAATTCAATGCTAGGAATCATTAAGAAGAAAATAGAAAACAAAAGTCAGCAAGTGCCATTTTGCCTCTTTATAAATCTATGGTGAAGCCACATTTGGAATATTGTATACAGTTCTGGTCACTACACTTCAAAAAGGATATTGTGGGACTGGAAAAGGTGCAGACAAGGGCAAGCAAAATGACTAAGGGGTTGGAACACCTCCCTTATGAAATCAGACCGCATATTTTCCTCTTCAGCCATGAAAGGCGACATTTAAGAGGGGACTTAGAAGTATTGTAAACATCACTCATGGTATTGAAAAGGCGAACAGAGAAAAACTGTTTTCTCTATCACACAGCACTAGAACCAGGGGGCACTCTATGAAGCTGATGGATTGAGATCAGACAAGGGGAAATATTTCTTCATCCAGAGGGTCATCAGTCTTTGGAATTTCCTAGCAACCGGCCTAGACAGCTTTAACACAGGTGTATCAATGGCTACAAGGATGGATGCCTAGGTACTAGGGATGTGCACGAATGTTCGTAACAACAGGGCGCCTCTTATGTTAAGTGCTTGTCCTAGTTGCCATGAAGAAGTCCATCTGCTGTCATACCAGGTTTCCTGGCAGTAGAAGGGACATAGGGTTTTCTATTCTATCTTTAGTCTTAGCTTTGTTTCCCGCCCCCCCCCATATGCTGATCAATCTTTCTTTATCTTTGATACTTGCTTTCGATTTGCTTTCTTAAGCTTTAAAGGTTTTAACTATATCCAGTGTGTGCTCATTGGCTGAGAATCCAAATGAACTGTCCCCAGAAGGGCTGTGGCAATGCAATGTTTGCCTAACAAGAATGGCAAATTCCCTTACTAGGTAACTGGAACAACTGCATGCTCTTGTGGATGTTCTTAATATAATTCCAAGGTTCTGTGGCAGAATTTGTGTCACCTGTAACCTGTTGCTGAGGAAATGCTAATATACTGTCACCAAACAGCAATATATAGAAGCCTCGCTCTTCCAAGAAGAGTCTTCACTATTGTTGTCTCTTGTTTTAAATTTATCAGGAAAATGGATGATCTTTTATGAAATATACATAAAGGTGGCCCTCCTAGTTGTACCACCACCTTCAGTAATTAAGGAAGATAGGCCTTCTCAGTGGTGGCCCCCAGACTGTGGAATAGTCTCCCCCATGAGATGTGCCAGCACCCTCAATTAAACGTTCAGAAGATTGGTAAGAACATTTACCCTGGCCTTTGACTGAAATAAGGAAATATCAGTTATATCTACATTCAGTTATAATTTTAATATCTCATTATTTTTAGTATATTTGTTTTTTACTTTGTTTGTATTGCTGTTACCTGCTTTGAGACCTTTGGGTACAGGGAAATGCAAATAAAATAAAGCCACTTCTCCAATGAGACCTTTTTGCAAAATTATGCTCACATTCAGTCAGAGGCTGGGCAGAGAGACAAAGGGAATGAGATCCCCTCCATCCTGTATCCACACAAGCGTAACTTCAATCGACAGCAGAGCTTTAAAACCTGGTCTCAATTTTGTTTCCTTTGTAATAGCAGTTTTGCTGTATTTTGCCATTTCAGAGCAGTGCACAAACAGCAAAAAGGGGGAAATGTGTGAGGGGATTAATATTCATATTAGTGAAGTTAGTGATGAGTAAATGGCCTCCGCCTCCCTCTGAGATACCCACAGTGGCCTATGTCCAACAGTGAGGTTGTATGGTACCAGTGCAAATCCTAACCACCCCCTGGCCATTCTCAAAGAAGACTGGGGCTGTTTGCTTTAGAACTGCTGAAACACACTGCTGTTTTTGTGCAAAAATTCCTTTATAATGAAAGGAAACATTCAGCAAATCCCCACAGCAAGCTTATTTCACTTTCCCTAAACTGAAATAATAGAACCGGATGCAAACGCGAATTTGCCTGTTCCCATTACTTTTAACTTAATCGTGTTCGATCCAGATTCTGAGGATCCTACATGGCATACATGACTCAAGGGGGGACTCAAGTGGCTACTTTTTAAAAGCTGCTTTTCGGGGCTGCCCTGCCCTCTTCCTCCTGGCATGGATGCGCCACCCATAAGGGACCCCTTCACCGAGCCTAACTGGATGGCTGGGTGGCTGCCGCTTCCATGGATGGAGGAAAAATGGCAGCAGCCAGCCAGCCAGCCAGCGATTCTTTCCCCTCCTCTCCCCATTGCTCAGGGCACACAGCAGCAGCGGCAACTAAAGCCCCTTTGCTTTAAACATTCACATTCAGCTGCTTTCATCCCTTTCCCTTTCTAAAGTCAGAACTCCAAAGAGCTAGAATTGTGCAAAATTGCAGCATTGTTATTCCAACCACCAAGGTGTGAAGTGGTTCCAGCGCTACAGTGTAGCGATCCCTGTTAAGTGGATTTTTACACTGAAATCACTGTCTTTGGAAGCAAGCTATTGGGAGAGGGAAACCCTAAACCCTAAAATATTGTTTCCCTTTTGCATTGTCAAAGAAAAATGGGGGCTACCTTGTTGTCCTTGCAGGGATAGGAGAGAAAGGAGGAGGCGTGCGTTTTGAGAATGGACTGGCATGCCCAGCCAACTGCGGAACACGGTGTTGCCCAAGGCAAACAAAATGTAACTTCCACTTAATCTTCTCTTTTATTAAAAATTCAGACAGTTAACAAAAAAAGTTTAAAGGCACAAAACGAGATAATGTGGCTGAAACCAGGAAATATATGCCATGTGTTGTGCTCTCTCCCCACCCCAACAGTGATGTTCTCACCCTGCTGAGTACAGCACCTACAATGAAGTCTGTCATTGTGCAAGAGGAAATGGGGAGTCCTCCCTGGGCACATCCAGAAAAGTATGGTTCCCATCCAAAATATTCTTGTGTATTCTCACTTGGCAAAAGTGTAGTAGATGTAGTAACAATCTGAAACTTAATCCAAATGCAACATTTGTTAAATTTAGTCCAGGAATTGGACCTGAAAACTGCCTGCAAACCGATTAAATGCTGTGTCTGACTGCACACTTTGATTCTTTGAAATTCAATGCTGTAGCAACATAAATAAGATTTTTGTATTCCTGAAGAAAAATGCAGACAGCTAGTTATGCCAAGAAGTTGCACATCATGTTGAAAAAGTATGTCTACTGTGGAAAAGAGCCAAGCACAGGAAAGGACCAGGTCAAAAGAAATGCCAGACAAGTTGGTGGCTTTCCAGTTTGACTTACTAAACAAGCAGTAGCCTTTCCTGTCATTGTATTCTCACTGTGGAACATAAATCAGGAAAAACTATATAACTTCTGAATAATTTACAGAGTCTACGATATTGATTGGCAAACCTGATGTCCATGTTCAGGAGTCCTTACAAGGCTGGAATTCCAGCTGTGTGTTTTCTGTGTTGCATGCCCTAACAGATTCATTGTCCCCCAACCTCAATGGACTTCAGTGCTTGTACCAAACAGACACTCCATGTCCTTCCCAGAGCTTTCTGTTAAGAAAGCTGAAGTATCTGGAGAGGGGAAGCAGGAGAAAGTGAGTATCTGGCACAGAGCAAGGAATATAAAACCCATGTTTAATCCCTCCCCCCCAAAATTGATCAAACAATTAATTCAAAGGAGGGAGGGAAGAAAATTGCAGTTCTCCAGCCAATCATCTGCAGCAGCCGGCAGAGTATCAATACTTTCTAAGGGACTACTTGGTTCTTTCTGGCCCTTTCTGCACTGGCACTTATTCTGGAGTATATCCTCGAATATGAGCTTGCCATTTGCATGCTGGTGTATACCACATTTGCCTCCAAACCGCGAGAGGAAAATGTTTCAATACTGCAGTTGGCTCTTGCTGTCCCTGCCAGATGGCAGAGCAAAATTATAGTGCATGTGTTGGTCCTTACCTATCTGGGCACTTGTTCCCATGATGGTTCAGCCTGCATTTTGGGGTATTTTAATGATACAGAATGCGCAGAGATGCATGATAGCTGGCCCTTATGCATGCATAGCAGCCATTTTCAGTCCAGTACTGGCCCTGCAGATATGCATTAATCATCTTCATCAACGTGGATGCCAGAAAGCATCCAGACAGGTAAGTGATTATTCCAGAGAAGCTTTGCTCCAGAGTATCACTACATACCTGATCTCTGGAGGTGGCTTCAGAAGCAGAGATGCTTCCGTTTTTGTTTCCTTCTCTTAGCACATGCAGTAATAGCAGCAGGGCAGTAGTTAACAGCCAGGTGTGTATGGAATACTAAGATGAGGTACCTGTAAAGGTTTTAGCAAAATAATAGTAGTAAGTTCTAATTTTTGAAGGAACAGCAATGAGCTTTAATTTTGGAGACAGGCCAATTTTTGCAAACAGTTCTTCACCATCAGAGCTATTCCTTGTAAACAATATATCACACACACTTAGTATATTTTCTGAGGACTTTGTATTCATACTGTTGCATTATGATTGAATGGTGTCTTGCATATCCTAGATTTTTGTCACCACACCATGTGGTATAGTAGAGATGTCCAAGAACCAATTATGTCCAGTGCAGTTTGATAAAAATTGAACCATGCTACCACCAGAATCAGCTGTCTCAAAACCAAGCCAGAAAGTCAGTTCAGAATCTATTTTATTGAATCCTGTCTGACTGTGACCTTGGTCTCACCCTTTCTCCCCTTATGCATCTGCTTCCACACATATTGCCTACCTCATGGCCCTGTCTGCTACTGCAATCCACTAGGTTTTCCAGGCGCTGGATATGGCTAGGCTGCAGCAACCAGGTTTACAGTTCTTCCAATGCCACTTAGTGCACTTTGGCTTTGCCTAGGCCTTCCAGAGTCTAGAACCACATATCCTTCCAATAAGCCACGACCATGGGCATATGTACCTCCACATCCTGGGAGGCTTTGTGACTAATTGCATCCAACACACTCCACAAAGTAACAAAGTAGAGATATACATGACCTATGAAGAGGAGCCACAGTTCTCCACTCCAGAAAGCCAAGGCCAAACATGGCTTAGGATGGTGTTTGAAAGAACAGCACAGAAGGCAGCAATGGCCTAGCAGCTAGGTGAAGTATGTGTGAGCATAAGACAAAGGCGGGAGGCCACAGGCATGAGGGGAGCAGGGAGATGCTGTAGTGTGATGGAAAGACCAAATGAACGTCCACATCCACCACCCACCAGTTCGTCTTGTTGTTGGATCTAACTCCCAATTTTACGAGGGGTTTAGTTTGATAGTGAGCCTTCTCAACCTTCTGAGCCTTTTGAGATGCATATAATGAAGCAGATTTAGACTAACCTGGTTCTACATATCCCTAGTCATTGGACATCATAAAATACTATTTTAAATGATTTTTCTCCTTCTACTCAACTCAGGGAATGAGTGAAAATCTCTCCTTGTGTAGACTTACACAACTACAAAATATGATAGTTTGCTTCAGGTGTTGTGTCAAAAATGGCAGATTTGTATATGCTCACTTTTTGGTAAAACATCAGCTAATTGTGAAATTGTTTAGATAGAGTATGCCTGAAGACCTGGCTAACTTTTCAGGAGGTACTTTGACCCAAAGAAGTTAAGAACCACTGGTTTAGATTATTTAAGATATAGCATAAATATACATTTCCTTTGTGCTGTCCACAGAATGGCTTTATTTTAGCTGTTCCATCTACTGATCAGCTGGACTGGCAATGCTCTGTTCAAATATGTGAGGTGTTGCATTAGTGTATCTGCTGTTATGCTGCTGTAGTGGGACATCCAATGTCCTCTACTGTTGTTCAGTCAGCATATCTCAAGTTCAAGACTGATGATCACAGTGAGATGCTTAGAACCGATGCAGTCAGTCATCACATAATTCTCTTTTTAACAGCACGGCTTTGCTTTTACATGGTTTCTCGGAAACTTCTAAACTTTAAATAATGCGATTTGGTATTTGAGGCACCATTGACATACACTTGGTAAACTGCACTATTTCTCTGCAGCATTCTATTCCCATAGGTAGACTGAGCCTTCAAGGTTCAGTCTCTTGAAGTTTTCCTTAAGTGGCTGTTACTTGCATAATATAACTTTGTATTAATCAGTGGTTTGTGAGAACTAGTGTCAGACATGAAATGACACAGTACTATGCAGATAAAAAAAGTATGCAGGAAATAAAGGAGCAAAAAGCCTAGTGAAGTTTGAAAAATCTAGTTGAAGATATACTGAGATGGTTATTGATTTGTGTAACAAATTGAAGGCCCTCTAGTGGTACTGTGGTTAAAAGTGCTATTCTAGATCCCCCTCCCCTCCGAGTCCCTTAGTTCAAATCCCCTGATCTGCCATGGAAGATCATCAGTTCCTAACTGTGGGTGTAGTTGCCTCACTTTTCTGTCAGTGTCTTGAGAAGGGAGTAAACACTGACATAAAATCCAGACTGGATCCCCTAAGACCACTGGATGGACCAAAGGTCATCTCTCTGGCAATTCATGTGGTCAGCCCTATGCAAATATAGTTATATCTCATGTTGTGTTTATCCCCATGGGTCACACTGGCAAGGCTGAGAGGGAAAACTGATGCCTGGGTGACTTAATGTTTCCAGATCTTTGTGTCCAGGCTCTTTCCACTGTCTTACCAGAGAGAATGATGCCAACACAGAAGCAAACATTTTTACGAGAAACTTTTTTGGTATGGTACACCAACAGGCCAAACATGCAGAATATGTTAACACTACACCAACAATGGTTTACAAACCTCCCTCCTCCCATTCAATTTGTTCAAACCAGATGTTTGTCTCCTGAAAGATGCAAAACTACCTTGCTGGTTACAAGACCAGCATAATGGTATCAATCCTCTATGCAGGAAAACTCCACTTGAAGTGTTAAGCATTGCACTACAGAGTGAAGAGGCATGATATTAAAATGTATACTAGGGTACAATTAAATCACATGGAGTGGAATGATCACATTTATTTCCTCTTCCTTGGTAGATCTGAAGTGGACACTGTCTATTGTTAGGAACATTTCCTGAAGCTTTTGCAAGAACACATTTTGGGGTATAATAGGAGCTGGCCATAGCTATAGGTGCCGGAGGTACACCAAGGGCTGAACTTTGTGTGTATGCGTGTGCATGTACATGCATGTGCATTTACTTTGCTAAGCTCTGATCCCTGCTGCTAAAATCACTATTTTGGGCAGGACTTGGTGCTTTAACCTACTAATCAGAATTTCCTGCTTGGTTTGCCTGAGGGGTTATTTCTGGTTGATCATTCCAGGTTTTCTGGATTATTTTTCTTTCTTTCTTGCAACTTCTGGTACTGCTTGGTGTAAAGTTTGCCAAAGTGTTAGAAACTTCACATGATCCAATGAGCTCCTACAGGACAGACTGAACTATATAGCTCTTTTGAGTGAGTGCTGAGTGTGTGTATGCTACCCTGCAACAGTTACATTGCCCTCTAGTCTCTGCCATAAGAGTAGTTGTATCTCAGTTTTAAAAAACCTGCTCTGAATGCAAAACCTTCAAAATTTGATCCTTAACATTTCTCCAGAAAGCAAAGGCAAATTGCTTCCACGTTGTTGCTAAAAAAAACTGCATAAATTTGTCCATGAAGTCACCAGGAGAGGCCAGCTTTAGGGCAGGGCAACTGTGGCTGCATAAGATGCTGAGCTCATGGGGTATGGACTGGCGCAGCCCTGATTGTAGGCTACACCCATGCTGTAGCATGCTACTCCAGCAGCCCAAGAAATAGTCATGCACGTAGCTTGGCTACATTAGACTGCACCTCACCCCACTCCCAGGCACCATTCTAGGGGATCAGATGCTGCTCCTGACTGGCAGGCCCTATGGTTTGAGAGCATCTTTATTTTTAGGAAGCAACTGCAGTTCTGTAGTAGAGCATCTGCTTTTGTAAACAGATGCTCACAGGCTCAATCCTTGGCATCTCCTTAGGAGAAGGCAAGGGAAAATTGTTTCAGTATTCCAGGAAAAATGCATGGATGTGTCTATCCTTGCAATCACCAGGAGTCCAGCATAACATGAAAGCTATTTTTAGCTTTACTTATCATCTGCTAGCTACCAAAGTAAATTTACACTGCAGTATCAAAAGTTAGGATATATGTAAATCTTCCTCATATGAAGCAGTGAAAGGAAAATGCAGGATGCCAAACAGGATGCAGAGAATTTACCTAGGAAGTAACTCCTGTGAATATCTTCTGATGCCCCCCCCCCGCAAAATACATAACACTGTTTTGCAAAGAAGGATGTATACTATATTTTAATTTTTGCATATGTGCTTTTATATGGTTTCATTAATTTTATTTTTTAAAAATTGAACATTATGACCTGCCCTGAGACCCTGAAGGAAGAGGGGGATAAAAATTTTGAAATAGATATCTAGGTGGATAGGCTGAAGTAAAACATTACCATCCTGCATACCTTGCAAAAGTGGCAAGTCTTCATCTAGCCAGGACTGAAGGCTAATTATTTTCTAATTTCAGACACAAAGCATTAGAAAGAAATGAAGCAAAAAAAAAGAAGCAATTTTAGCACACCCAGTACATCACCTAAATCACTGAAACCAAATCCTAAATGCGGATTTTCTGATCATCCCATTGGTTTAAAAAAAGAAAAAAAATCTTAAGTTTTGGTGGGCTATGATCTATCAGAACAAGTGGGGGGAAGCACAAAAATATCTATACAGTACTAAAGATGTTTTGAGGGCCCCATCTACACTTAAATTTTAATCCACTTTCAGTCCACTTTCAGAGGGAAAGAACCCATCAGTAAAACGATAAACTGTTTTCTTTCAGCTTCATCTAGCTCAAAAAGTTAGCCTTTATTCGTTCATTCTGAATATGTACTGAAGACATTAAAATTAGGTATAGATGAGCCCTTTGAAACATAATTGCCCTTCTTAATAATAGCCCAGACGCCAAGCAAGAGAGATCATCGACGAGGTAAGCCTTTGCATGTTAATGTTTAAATATTAAAGGAAGCAACATCGAGGCCAGCCATTTCCGTTACAAATGACATCTCCCTGGATGTGGTCACACCTAAGGTTTAATCCAGCTTCAGGCCACTTTCAGAGCGATAGAACACATCAGCAGTGACCAGTAATTTTCTGTACATAGTATCTATCCCAAAGGTGAATTTTCTGAGTGATTTAACATTGAAAGAAAACAGCTCGTCGCTTTGCTGAGGTATTCTCTCACTCTGAAAGTGGACTGAAGCTGGATTAAACCTTAGGTGTGACCACAGCCTCTGTGTCTCTGTAGGCGTGCCGCCCCACCCCCACGACTCTCCCCCCTTCGGTCTCTTCTTCGGTTGCTCAGTCGAGTCGGGCTTCAACCCTTTCTGGGCCGCAGTAGCGTAAACAACGCGCTACCTACGAACGAGGCTATAGCGGAGAGCGTGAACCGCCGAGAGGTCCGAAACCGGGGCAGAGCTTCTGAAAACGTCCATCAATTCGGAAGCGGTTTGTAATTGGAGGAAGCTAGGGTCACGTGATAGGTAGGCAGGACGTATATAAACGGAGGCCGTGGACGCGCCTTCCGCCATTTTGTCCAGTGCGACGAAGAAAGAGAGGCGGAGAGGAGCGGAGAGTTGGCGGGAAATCGGGGGAAAGACACCCTTGCTCGGGCTTAGGCGGTCGCGGAAGGAAGCGGAGGAAGCCGTAGCGGCGAAAGAGAAGAGTAGTAACTTACAAAGGGCCCTTTGCACTCCTGGCTCGGAAGCCGGTGAGACATGGGCCTGCGTGGGGTTGGGAGGCCTCGCGGTTGCGACAGCGGACAAAGAGCCGCCGCCATTTTGTATGATGCGAGGAATATCGGCTCCTCTGCTGAGATGTTCCCGGGGATGAAGAATGAGGGAAGGCGAGCCAGTGGGATAGGAAAGGCTGTTTTGTTGAAATCCAGATTGAAGGCGAGCTAGGGAAGCCCGTGGAGGAAGGCGAAGGACAGCCGGATGGGCGGGAACTGGCTTAAAAGACGCAGCCACCGGCTAGGCATTATTTCAAGCCCTTGAGGGTTTCTTGGTGAATGAATTGTAGGCTCCGCTCGCACAACTAGTCTGTGCCTGGTAGGAGGCCTCGAACCATCCTTTTTCCGCCTGACGTTTTAGAGGGCCTTTGTTGGGAGAAGGTAGATTCCTAATCGAGTCACTTCGAATTGATCTGCGTTTCAAGGAAAGGTTGCACTAACTTACCAAGACCCGATTGTTCTTCCTGTGCACACCCCATTATATCCGCGTGGGAAATCTGTGAATGGTTTGCTGATTGTAACGAAGTTGTCTACAGTACGCTTTCAAAGTCTAGGTATTAGGGTATAACAAATTATAACAGCTATCTAGTTAAAATAAGTTTCTTGTCTTGTGTTAAAAGTTCGTTAAGTTTTCATAAACAGAAGATAGACAATATTCTGCATGTGTTTCAGAGATGCATCGTGATTCGTGTCCACTGGACTGCAAGGTTTATGTAGGTAACCTTGGGAACAATGGCAACAAAACTGAATTGGAACGTGCTTTTGGCTACTATGGACCACTTCGTAGTGTGTGGGTTGCTAGGAATCCCCCTGGCTTTGCATTTGTTGAATTTGAAGACCCACGTGATGCTGCTGATGCGGTGAGAGAACTTGATGGCAGGTAATTCACTTAAATTTTGATTTGAGATGTTTATATGTTGGTGCTATAGTATAGTAATGTTCAGCTTTCTAATTGTGTTAATATAGGCTTATTGAAACAATTAGAAAGCACTCTTTCTGCATGTGTATGAAACACTGATTTCTGTGAGTAAAATTCCCTGCAGGAAGAAAGTTTGTAGATCTTGGACTTGTTTTGATAGGAAATAGTAATCAAACTCTCTTTACACAGGTGACATGCTAATTAATCAGCATTATAGAATGTTAAGCCTCTATAAAGCATGTTTGCAAGTATTGGTTGTGGTCTCTTGAATTCAATTGTGTCTTAAAACATCTATGTTTTATAATAATTGCATGTGAGACCTAGCATGAAATTCAGATGATGCATCACAGTTAGTGAAAATAATGTCTCCAGAAATTTTAATTTTGGTATTTTTCTGCTGGGGCACCTTCAAATGCTTGTTTCTTATGAATGCCGAATTACAATTGTTTCCAGCCTGAATCAAGTTATGGATTTATACTTTTTAGTTACTTTGGAAATAGACCATTTCCTAGTCTGTTGCAGTATTTGCCCTGTTTTCTGTCCTGGTTATGAGCACTCACTAACTATACAGTATTTTTTTTTCCAGAACACTTTGTGGGTGTCGTGTCAGGGTAGAATTATCCAATGGGGAAAAGCGTAGTAGGAACCGTGGTCCACCTCCCTCATGGGGTAGACGTCCTCGAGATGATTATCGCAGAAGAAGTCCTCCACCTCGCCGCAGGTATTTATTAGCAAAGAACACATATAGAGATATTGGCAGTATTACCATTTGGCATAATAGACGTTTTAAAAAACATACAGTATTGATGCATACCAATATCCAGTCACCAAATTCTCAAGCATTAAACGTGTGTTAGAGGGATACTCTTTCTTAAACACTGACTTCTATCCTTAGGTGGCTATACCAATTGATAGGTGCCCTCTAACATGGATTATCATCTTTCCTTCTGAAGTCTGTTCAACTTCTAGTCACTTGCTTTTTCTTCCCAGTGCTCCAACTTTTTTCTTTTCTTTACACCATTGTAGTAAACATTACATACAACAGCTTATTTTTGTTTTATTTTTTCCTCAAGATTTTTTTCACTGTAGCATTTAGGCCAAACAGGCAGTTGTTTTGAGAAAGCTAGAGCACTGAACAGTTGCTTAGCTTAAGTTTGGCGGTAGTAAAGCTATGGAAATACAATTTGTGATTTTTTCAGTTCTGCAGTAACTTCAAAATAAAGCAGATTTTTACCTAGTAATGTGTGCACTGACCCAAGCAAGTTGTCTGGGCATTAAATAATTTGTTAAATATTTAAGTCCTGATTTCTACAGATCTTAATCTGTTGCAGGTGAATGAAGTCCATAAAAGATAAGAATGAATCCTTTTCCCTTTCACTGTAGAACACAATAGGAGTATTTGTTAGCTAATAGATGGTTGTACTGATGGCTTGTTTTTCATTTTTTTATGCTTTTTGGTCCATCTATTAATAAAAATGAACCCGTTACAGAGTCACCATCATGTCTCTTCTCACCACCCTCTGAGTCTGCATTAGCCAGTCAACTAGCCCTTTCAGCGTCATGTGACCAGCGCGCCCCATTCAGCTTGGCTGGTGTCGTTTCACATGACCCAGGCATGGCCAGTCGTCAGGTTGCACCGCCCTTTGGTTCCCGAGCATGCTGTTTTCTCTCAGCCTTCTCTCCAACCTTAACCAAATCGGCAGCAGCCACCTCGACCGCCCACATATTCCCGGCCAATCAGCTCAGCTGTTTATTTACAAATGTCTTCACAACAACTACAGCAGCAGCCTTCGGCTAACAAAAAAGCAGGAAAAATCCACAACACCCCCTTCGCCAACCAACTAAATACAACGCAACATCTGGCAAAACCTTTTCAGCAAATTCTTCTTGGCAGTCAGTCCGGCAGCCTCACCTCACCATTTCTAGCTTGTTGAAACCAAAAACTAGTAAGTTTTTCCTGCTTATACAGTTTACTGCTGGTTAAAATAAGGAGTAAGCGGCTTATAAGTAATTACTTTTCTCAATCAAAGGCTGGCTGTGCATAATTTCGTGGTAACATACATATGTTGCTTGAATAAAACTTTTAAGGGTGTTAAGGAAATTTAATATTTGTAACTAAACTGCAGTATATTTGCATGCAGGATGGCAAACTACACTTAATTGCTAACAATTCTTTCTTGCAAAAATCTGCCAACTCCTTTCACCTTTAAATGGTTTTACTAACAATATCAGAACTTAAACAACTACTTTTGGGATAAACTGGGCAAACTGAGATTCTTCAGACTAAACACACTATGACATAATTTTACATTCACAAATATACAATTTTAATAGCATTGTCACTGTGTGTATTAGTTCTTCACTTAGAACTTTGTGTCCTGTTGAGGACTCTTACCTTGCATGGGTTCCAAAATAGCAATTTATATCAATTTTGGAACCACCTGTGGGACGTGCGTATAGTGTTCTAGGCAGTAAATATAGTAGAGATGGAAGTGCTGCAATGGACAGGTTTGCTTATGACGTGGTATTAGTTAAAGCAAACTCATGGTTGGAAACATGCTGATCACACTTGAGTTTTTAATGCCTGAATCTTTCCATTTTGCTGGACGATGGGTGCCATTTATCTTGGCACATTCACTGGGTCGAACAGTGACTTGACAAGTTGGGAGTTGCCTCATTCTACTTGTGCTGAATTAGTGAAAAGACTAACTTTTCTCTTTTTGGTTGTAGATCTCCACGAAGGAGAAGCTTTTCCCGCAGCCGCAGCAGGTAAAAAATTGAGTTCAGGTTATTGAGAGCAAATATGATTAGCTGTGGCCCTTCAACTGTTGTCAGGTGGCAACTCCATAGCCATTGTGGGCGCTAATAATCAAGGGAATTTGTCAGCCAACATTTTGTGGATCACAGGTTGCTGAGCTTGGCCTACAAGTCATAAATTCACACTGTTTTATAGAGAAACCATCTTTATTGATAAAATACAATGTGACTCTTAAACTGGACAGTTGGATCCTAGAAATTAACCTTCATCAACAGTGCTTTGTCAGTGCTGTTGGGAGTCTGCTTGACTGAGCAGAATCTTTAGTTCATGTGGAATCAGACCATGTGATCTAAAATGTGCTTTGCTTTTAAAGTCTTGTTATGTGATATTAAATTCATTCATTTGATATTAACAAAATTGGCTTAATCAAATGACTTTCCAAGTCTAATGCACAATATTTTAAAACTAAATCACACAACTTAAGTTCATGTTGTGTGCGTGTTTATGTGTATCGAAGTTCATAATAACCAGTAACGGGCTATAACAGTTGAACTTGCTAAGGAAAAACTATCATTTGAAAATGGGCACTGAGAATGTTGGCTTGTAATTCTGAATATTCCTTACAGGTCCCTTTCTAGAGATAGAAGGAGAGAGAGATCATTATCGAGAGAGAGAAATCATAAGCCTTCTCGTTCCTTTTCCAGATCTCGTAGGTAAGAATACGGAAACGATTTCTGTTGTGATCAGAGTAGCTATGAGTATTTCAAGTAGTTGAAAATCATATCTTTCCAATTATATGCTGCTCTGTTCTATTGTAAGTCAACTGCACTCTGGATTGTGAGAGCATATTGTACTTTAAAGTAATTTCCCCCAAAGTGTGGATCACTTTCAGTTTCTCACTGGATTTTTGTAATATAAGATTTACGCGAAGAAAAGTTACCTTAAAGCAAGAGGGCAGGGGCAGGTAGGTCACTGTATCAACCGAAGTTTGTGAAAACGGCTTTAAAGTACAGTACTAAAGAGTATGGAGTTGGGAACTGACTTTTTGCTTTTCTGATTCTGTAATTTATTTTATTTAGCCGATCTAGGTCAAATGACAGGAAATAAGAACTTCGTGAAGAACAGTGTACAGGAAGTCACAATAGATCTGAAGAAAGAAGTGTGTAATGTACAGAACATTGTTTCTTTAAGATTTCATAAGCTTGGTGCATTTTTTAAAATGTTTTAGCTGTCCAATTTTTTTCTTGTCTCTTGTAACAGTGACAAATGTAACAGTTGTGAATCTGTATATGGTTCTGAGCAGGTCCTGTTAAATGTACTATCTTGTTGCTTTACACTGTACCCTTAAGCATATATTTGATTTATATTGAATGTTTAGTCAGTTGTCTTGCCTAGATTGACCAAATAAAATTTTAGAAGCCATGTGTTGGTAAATATTGGTCTGGTAAGTTCTGGGAGCTGCTGGATCTAGCTGTGAGAGGACAGTTACCACACAGCTTTGTTACAATCACAGAAGGACAATTTATGCATGGTGAGGCTCTGAGGCTTTCTAAGTTGATCAGAGTAAGGATGGAATAAAGCCAAATAGTTTTTAAAAGAAACTTCTTATACTAGCTTTGTGAAAATTACCATCTACTGTATAAAACTGTAGTTGTTTTATATCTTTGTGTTGAATACTATTTACAAAATATGAACTGCCTAATAAGAACAGGATTGGATAAATTATTTGAATGCCTAAGGGTACATTGTTACTGCAAAATTTCCTTATTGTGTATAAGTTGTCATGTCACTGATAACTCTTGAGATCTTTGGATTAAAGTTTTGGTTACAAATTGTCCAAAGTTTAACTTTTTGATCTTCATGCAGACCCAACATTTAGCAGAACTTGTATACAATTTCACTTCAGATTTGTAGCCACAGTGAAAATTGTTAGTATTTGTGGATAATCCACAAAAAGTCTTGAGCTGTTCAAACATAACTGGTTACACAGACTGTGGAAATATGCATCTCAATTTTTTCTCCTACTATTACAGTAAGATGGCTGCTACAACATTTCCAAACTAGCTATAGCTTCCATAGCATGCTGTCCTCATATAAGCTGCATTTAGGAAATACAAGATTCAAACCCATAAACCAGAAGTAAACTTCATTATCCAGGGATTCAGAATGGAACATTAATTAGCTTTGTCATGGCCCCTAAGCTGTAGAAGTGCCCTGCATTAAGGGTATAGATGTTGCATGTTTGTTCATTCCATCTTGTACACCAAAAATAATCAGTGCTGTACATTTACATTAAATCCATACTATTTAGAAAAAATGGCTTAATTTCATTATCTAGCCTACAGTTCTTCATTAAAGTATTCCTACTGATTTTGATGTACTTTGTCAGTGTACATAGATGCAGTGTTCTGAACAAAGGAACTGTTAAAACATATTGAGACTTAGTGCAGTTGCCTCCTGGGGGGCAATTCAGTTGATGCTTCCTTGCAAAGGGAGCACCTGTGAAGAGCAGTCATTGTGGGGCAAATAGTTGCAAAACTTGAAGGCCTGTACTTTATGTACAGTTGAAAAATGAATAAGGTTACAAATGCACAAACTTGGTACATACTCCTAAGTTCAAATCTATTACATAGTTTTCTTGGGTCCTCTTAATTTTGTAAGTATCTTAGAATAACCAGTGACTCATCTGTGCTACAGCAAAAGATTTCTTGCCCTCATTATGGTAACTTGCTAATCAAGCAATAGTAAATTTGTGCAATAGACTTAATATCTATAATGTGGAGATTTTGAAACTTCTATAAAGCAGTAAAAGGACATAGCTGCAGTACAGAGGATTGTGAAATGCAGTGTTAACACCTTTGACTGTCTAACTTGGTTTAGAAAGGAACAGCTAGAATATCTGTGGGCAGCCATCTCATAAGGTTATGATTTATTTCCCACTAATCACTGTGTAGGGCAAAACTGATATGCACGTTACTGGAAAATTGAACGTTAAGGGAATCATGAAGGTCCAGTGATATTGCATGCCAGTGGCACTACAAAGTAAAAACCTAATGCACCAATATAAGCCAGTGGTATCTTTGAAGCTGACTGACTTTTAAAACTTTCCAGTATTTTATTTAAGCAAGAGAAATTAGTTTTCCAACCTTGAAAAACAACCGTGCTGTAAATGTTGCATAAGGAGAGTTGTCCACTATTGTTATAGCAAATTGTGACAGCAAAGCACTGTTATATAAGGAAGGACACTTCAGGTTAATCTTTCTGTTGGTTACTTTAGCTTGGCAAATTGTACCTAGGGGTCCCTTTCAATTATAAGTTCTTGGTTTCATTTCTCGACAGCATTGGCCAACTTATAATACTGGAATCCTCTTAGTAAGGTTTGATAGATGATCTTGTCTGGATCCAGCTCTTAATTCATTGCTCCACACTGAACTTAATCTTCAAAAATTTAATCAAGTTACTTAAATCAGGAAGTGCTGTTTTCTTTAAAAAGACTAACTTGTTTGGAGTTTGAAGACATGTATTCCATCCATAGAGAACACTCTACTACAAGGATGACAGCAGTAATTTATGAGAGGGTCACCAGATTTTTTTGCTGGAGGAATTTGTAGTTCCATTACATTACATTCCAGTATTAGAACTCAGGCCTGTATTTACCAGGCTACTTGACAGGAGAAAAGAAAAATAATTGTGATTTCCATTTTAATAGTTGCAGATAGAAGAGGCACTGTGGGGATTTCTGGTATACCTTCACAAATCAAAATTGCTGATGAAAAACTTCACCTTTTACCCTGAGCCATACATTTAATAAATTCAAAGAAAGCTAGAAGGTGTAGCTTCTGACTATCCTAAGACCCGTTCTGCCCCGTTAATCACAAATCACTTTCATTCGTTATTTTTTAAGAGTAAAACCTGCATTTGAATACATGCTTTTAGTTTAGGACATGTGTTTTTGTTTTTATATTTTCTGCACCTTTACTGCAGCACAAAATCCAGAGAAATGCAAGATCTGAGAATTGTGTATTTACTTGCAAGCAAGTTTGGGAGCATTGGATCAAGCTGACTTCCAAAAATGGCAGATTGAAGGAATTCTTCCTTTACAATGAAACCTGAAACATTCCAGGACTTGCAAGAGTTGCATAGAACACACTATTGCTGGAAAACCTACAACCAGTACTGGGTTTTCCAGCAATTGCTTTTAATACTTTAGAGTGCAGGGAAGTGGGGCAGTTAACTTACCCATCCTTCTAGCCTATCTGTAGACATAATTCTTCAAGTGTCCCCTTGCACACTTGTCACCAGGGTGGTACCCCCTGTCAGGAGCTCCTCCTTGCAGTTTCACTTGGGTAGACAGCTCTAGTCACTTGTTCTCCCATGATAGAGATGGTGGTGAGAGGTGACATGCGAGAGGGTCTTTTCTGTGGTGGTCCCAAAACTTTGGAAGAGCCTCCGTCAAAAGGTACACCAGGTGCCAAACTTGCATGTCTTTAGGCACCTTGTTAAAACATACTTCTTCACCCAGGCCTTTGATGCTTAGCTTCCTCTGAATGTTGTCTTGCCAGGGAGCGATGAGTGTATTTTATTATGTTTTATCTTTTTATTGTCATGGCCCGATCCTTGGGTGAAGAGTGGACTATAAATACTCAAATAAATATGATCTATTTAAAAAGTAGAGGATTCAAGTTGAAGAACTCTTGAAAGTCACACATCAATTTTAATTTTAAAGGAGCTGACTTTTACACAGCCACTATGAAAAAATAAAGAATCCAGTGTTTCAACTAGTTTGAAGGAGGTGGTGGTGGGATTTATATGCCACTCATAGACTTGCAAAGTTTCAAATGTGCCCTATGTGTCAGAAGATCAGAAACCACTATAGTGTATACCTAAAAATTTGAATTAAACAATTCCAATCAGCAGCAAGACATGAAATTCCTTTTTTCTTTACAAACTGTAATAATCCTAGAACAAAATAATTATGTTTTCATGCATGGAGGCTGAAATGGATGGCCACATACACGTGGTGGTGGTGACACACACTTCTGGGTAAGCAGCACCAGCTGAATAGAGACGTGCACATCAGTAGGTCTGCAAAGGCAGTGCCAAGGCCGGTAGTGTCTCGACCAGGAAACAATAATGGTGGAGGAACCCAATCCTGGATTATCAGCTCCTAGCAAGTTATCTGGCCACTGTCTGGAGGTGGCCATAGATGTGGCAAGTCACTGCATGCCAAATGAAACAGAATCCCTAGATGATACTTTGCTAGGGTGCCAGTTACACTTATTGGGAATCCAGTAACATCTTGAGGGCCCCATGTTCCCAAATCTCAAAATTCTTGTGCTTGAAAAGACAGCGTGTTAATGTGTAGACCAAGGATGTAGATGTAAGAGTGAGAAAAGGTTAGTAGTGTCTATTTACTCTGATAAAATAAATCCAAGTAATATCTGAGACATGCAAAAAGAAACAACAATTTACCTATTTATATTTCTGTCCTGCCCCTACACCCTACATGATGAAGCTAGGTCATCACCAGACTGGGATTAGTTTTTTTCTATAGTAAGTTAAGGGCAGAAAAGATAGGGGAAGCAGGGGAAGTTAGCTCAGTGCCATTCAGTGAATTCCTAATGTCATCCAAACTCTGAACACTTAATGCTGGAGTTTGAAGGTTTTCCTCTTGAACTTCTTGAAGTGTATTCCTTTTCTCCCACGTTTGCAAGCCGAGCCTAATGGAATGATTTAGTACGATTACAAACAGGTGCTTATGTTTCTAAGAGATTTGGTACATGCCCTGGCAAGAACTTATTTCAGTGACTTCTGACTATTTCAATAGTGGAGTGTTAATGGTAAGTAGCTTGATTCTAAGCCATGTACATTTTAAAGAGATAATTAACAAAAATATGCCAAACAAGGTTCTATTTGAACACACCCAGTTTGGCAGCCTCAGTCTTTATTATAGGGACAAGCCAAACCATGCTAGTTTGTCCACCAGATAACTGAATGGTTTGTGAAAAGGCTGCTGTGGCCATTTAAAGCTGTATTAACCCCTTTATGAAGCCACAGGGAGGTCCCAAGGTGCTACAGCACCTCAAGATGGTCCTTATTGGCAAGAGTGGACACAAAGTGGTTAGGGTATGAGTTCTCCATAAAACAGGAATAGTTTAGCGTTAGTGTCTTCTGGCCTACAAGCCCTGCCAGATACATGCATGGCCTGACCAATTGCCTCTGAAGCCTTCATAGGCCTTCTTCTGACCATGTCACATATATGCACTGTGCACCCTGCTGAGACTTGTAGCCCAGGAGATGAAGGCTGTGCCACTTGATGCATAGCTTTCAAAGGTCATGCTGCACACTCCAGGTCCCAGTGGACCATGCTACTTAATTGCATGGCTTAGACAATAATCCTGTAGGCCCAGAAGATCTGCAGCCAGCAGCAACAGAGGCCTTAGAAGCTACTGCTGTGCTGTATTCCATAGAAGTTAAGGACCTTTCTGGGCCCCCAGGCCTTGCATCTCCCTTGCTTGTAAGGGGCCTTCTTAAGATACTCTGCCATTGCATGCCAAAGTCTCATCGCTGGTAAGTGCCTTCTTGAAGCCCTCCAGCACTGTGTCTCCAATGTGCTCCCCCCTCCACATGCAGCATGAGCACAATCCCCTCAAGTTAGGGGGTGTCCCAAGAAACTCCTAGCTATCTATTTGTGGGTGTGGGAATCCGATGCAAACAGAACCCCCAATTCATGTTCATGCACATCACTAATAATTAAAGCTTAGCACTCAGCAGGAAATCAAAGTTAGAAAGAAGATGACAGGAGTTATATGCTGCAGATAACTGACACCAGTAAAATGCAATATAGCAGGGCAAAAATGCTCTTGCAAAGGCCTGTCACCTGACTAACCATGAATACTTTCATACTGTCAGCCTAACTACAATCATATTAACCTGTGGAGTTATGCAGGGGTCTGTCCTACCTCCCAGGAACAGTCATTAGAAGATGACACCATACGCTGATGACACCCAGCTTTATATCCTCCTTCCATCCAAATGAGGATAGGCAGTTCAGGTGCCTGATCCTTGCCTGGAAGCATCAACGGGCTGCATGAGGACCGACAAATTGAAGCTGAATCTGGACAAGACAGAGGTGCTGTGTGTCATAGACTCTTGGGTACACGAAACAGAGAAATACCCGGTCTTTGACGTGCTTACGCTATTGAACATTTTGAAGGGACAAGAATGAAATCTAGGGACACACCTGAGTTCATATCTGTCAATTGAAACTTAGGTAGCAGTTTTGACCATAAATGACAACTTCCAGCTTCATATCTGAATATGAACTATATATATATCTATATAAACCTGACATATGGTTTGAAGTCTAGTGCAGAATGTAGCAGCCGGTTGGCACCACTGGCTAGACGCTCTCATGCTGGTCTTGAAAGGAGTTCCATTGGTTGCGAGTTTGTTACTGAATTCAAGGTTTTAACTTTCACTGATAACACCCTCAACAACCTGAGCTCAGTATCTTAAGAAACATCTCTCACAGAGACCAGCAGAAGCTAAAGAGGTGGGGATCTGTGAAAGGCCTTCCCTGTGATAGTTCCCAGGCTTTTGAATGGCTTCTTTTTCCAAGGTGCATTATGCACTATCTCTCTCTGCGTTTGGGCTATTGGTGATGATGTGCCTCTTTGCCATTTCCCTCAGGCTGAAAAGGCAGTTCTGAAAAGGCCACTGTGCTGTTTTTACCTGCTTTTATTTTTTTAAAAATGTATATTAATTGTTCTAATCCACTCTGACACCTTAAGGGACAAATATTAAATATTAAAGAGACTTTTTTTTTTTGCTACTGTTATTTCACCGGCAGGAGTATTTCAAACGTATCTGGATTAATTTTCAAATACCCGTATTTTCCGGCGTATAAGACGACAGGGTGTATAAGACGACCCCCAACTTTCCAGTTAAAATATAGAGTTTGGAACATACTCGCCATATAAGAAACAACACCCGGTGTATAAGACGACCCCCGACTTTTGAGAAGATATTCCTGGGTTAAAAAGTAGTCTTATACGCCAGAAAATACAGTAGTTAACTCTCTTCCATGGCTTGAGAGGTTCCCAGCGATGATTCACTCAAGTCTTCCTTTCATTACAATGAAAAGGAGAACTAAGCGCTGGGTGTCAGCTACAGACTGATGGAAGCGAGGTCTGGATCCTTAAAGATTGAATGCATATTTTTAATAAGGTGGAGTGCCAGGAGAGCAAAACTTCCCAGGCATCATCTTCTAGAACAAGACCCCTCCATTAACCAATTTCAAGCCACTGGAATCCCTCTCAGAGAGTTGGGCCAGAAGCACATTGTTGACAATGTCAGTGAAATATGCTGAGAGGTTCACAAAAGATTACAAGGAAATTCCAAGCACAGTTCATTCCAAGCACAAAATTCTATTTATTTTCTGACAGCTGACATCTTTTGAAAAACAGATCTAGCGTAGGGTGGTGCATGAATATTCGGAACATTCAAAATCTTTCAGTTCGAATAGAATGTCTCTACATTTTAATTTAAACATTCGAACAAATGTTGAATCTTTCGAATCACTTTTACAAATTATTCAGACATTTGTATGCGTACGGATACTAGCCACTCCTGACCAAGTTGTGGACACAATTTTACTTGTCCACAGCTAATAAAGACTGGGGCAGCTTAAGTGAACTCCAGGATGGTGACAGCAGTGCAGTGTGCAGAAAGGCCTCACCAGGAGCATTTGGAACTGCACTACAGAGGTATGTGCAAACCGGCCCAAAGTCTTTTCAAACTGTGGCTTATAAGAAACCTATGTTTTTAATTGGAGTTACTTCCATGTTAGTATTCAACAAATTAGAAGTTGATGGCATTGTGGAAACAGAAACAATGGCTGCTAATGTATAATCTGCAAATGTAAAAGGTGCACCCAATGTGCTAAGTCACAAATAAACTTCGCCAAATGAGTGACTCAGCAAAAACACATGAATGAAGAACTAGGTAGTTGCTGCTGTCTTTCAAATATGGTGCACTGGAACAATGACATTTCTTTTCTGCCAGCCAAAAAGCTCTGCCAGACGTAAAAGTTCCTGCAGCAATTACGTTAATGACTGTGAATGAGCGCAGAAACAAGTTTGGGTGAAAATGAATGGGGAAAGAGGGGGAGACGAGAATGAAATGAGCAATTTAGTGAATACATAAAGCAGGCTGCCTGATTCCAGTACTGTCACCAGGAGCCAAGAGAACTTGTTTCAGAAAACAACTCATCCACTCTGCATTTGGCAGGATTGTGTTTACACACTGCTGCATTTTCGGTCCCATCAAGTTGCTTTCATAAATGGAGTGGACAATGGCTGAATATAGCATAGCAGGCAGGGAGTCAATTAAAATGATCCAAATTAGTAGAGGAGCAGAGTTAATCAAGCATTCAGTGCTTTGTCATTCTTGTCTTTCTTTCATGGGAAAATCCTATTAGTATAAAATCACTTAATAGAGGCACTTCAAAGAACTGATGGGGAAACGTTTTTTCTCTTGGATGTAAGCACCATTCAGTGGAACACAGGGTTCATTTAGACTCTTACTGAAGCATGAGATCTATTAAGGGTGTTCACGTTTCCTTGCTTTTAGAGAAGATGCTTGTCAGTAGAGATAACACAAATTCCATCAGAGAATTATGGCACAATCTTGTGCATGTTTATTTGGAAGTAAGCCCTACGGAGCACAATGGGCCTTGGACAGAGATAAGTGTGCATAGGATTGCAACCTTAAGAGCCCAATTTCCATGGTTGACAATATCACTTTATGCACGTATTTGGCAGAATAGGTGTGAAACATTAGATTTGCTAGTGGGAAACCTTTCTCTGCCTCTTTCATAAAAGACACAGGACACTCCCTTGGGCATTTCAAATCAGAATACTGAAACCTTCAAAATAAAGAGGGTTTTCAGGAAATGAAACACTTCTATAGTAGGTTAAGGCTCATGAAATAGTTGCTTACTTCTTGTGGCTGTATTGTGCTTCTGACAAGTTTCAGAGAAGCACATAGGACACGAAGAGTGACAATGTTTATTAGAGCCATTGGACAGTCAACAAAACAAAACAAAGATCAGCAAATAGTGCTAGCAAACAGACAAACAAACTTACAGATCAAACTTTTTACATTTCCTTAAAGTGAGCCATTCAGTTTATAGCAACTACTGGGTTAGTAGTTTCACAGCTTTTATCAGCAAGATAATATTTGTATAAAACAGCTGGGAAATCTTGGTAATAGGGGGAAATAAGTTAATTTCTAGTGTCTCTGTATAAGGAACAATGTAATAGAACATGTGCAAGTGTTTCCAAAGAGTCAGAACTGAAAGGGCAAAAGAGAAGTCCTTGGCAAATCTCCTTTCTAAGAACTAGGAGGGCAACACATTTAAACAAGCATGAGTGAACCAGGACCGAAAGTTGGGGAAAAGGAATGTTAATAAGTACTTTGTACCTTTGCTTCCCACTGGAGGAAAAATCCCAAAATTTAAAGGGCTCAATCCTGTTTCCTAAGGACATAAGTTCCTGAGGCCGAAAATCACTCAACCAAAGAAATAATATCTCCTTCACCTTCCTGTTTTCCAAACGGAGTAATTCAGATAAAGAAAGCCCCAATTTCATCATGTTGTTATTTACATAAGACAGCTATGAGTTTTGAAAAAAGTCCAGTCATAAATACTAGGAGAATGAAACTTCCTGAATCTCTGAATTGTTGAATAACATATAAGTCAAATAAAAAAAATCAATTAATAAATCCTGTAAAAACAAAATTGGTCTTTCCATTAGGAAACAAATGAGTATTATTGGGTTTTTTTTTCTCACAAACTAGATTTATTTCCACATGCATCTGTTTGGGATTACAACTAGACATTGATAACTTGTAGACCCCAGCCACCTAGGCACTGGTGGAAGGATGAATGATCTGCAAACTTCTGTTGCTGTTGGCATTCTCATTAGAAAATAGCTTGAAGATAACCTTAGTCCACCTTCCCTGTCCATTAGCCATATTAGCTAGGGCTGCCTCCCTTGTGCTTGCATCTTCCCATGTCCTTTCAACATCCCTACCAAAGAGCAAGGCAACCTCATGGGGCAAGCAAGGGCTGGGTTAAAAAATTGCCTTCTTGCCAGACATCAGTCCACAACATGTAACTTCTTGGGTCTTGAAGCCTTGGAAAGTTTGGCTCAGTGATGGGAGGGATTTCTCAGTACTAATACTATACATGGGACATTCTCTTTTTCCAATTACCTTTTTATTTCTAAGGTAATTGGAAAAAGAGAATATCCCATGTATAGTATTAGCCTCTTTTCCAGAAATCTGGATTTTCAGAAATGTGAAATAAGAGGAAGTGGGTAGTGGGAAGTGAAGCATATCGTGGAACAGAAACCATCATTAGGGGTGCTTCCAAAGAGCCAGAACTACAAGGGCAAAAGTCTGTGTATGAGAGGTCCTTGGCAAGCACTATGGGCAGACCAGTGTCAGTGTGTAGCATCATTGTGCCTTGAGGTGGATATGAATGCAGGCTGCAATTTAGCAAAATAAAGTAGCTGCATAGCTGCATATATGTACATATGTGTGGAAGGCACTTTTATTGTGCATCTGATGATTGGATGCTTTTTTCTGAAGAAATGACTTGAAAAATCCTGTCCTTCAGTGAATAATTAAAGTTTGACACAAGACAACTTTTAGACAATTATACCCTTGCAAATTTACTTTCCTTGAGCAGCATGCAAAAATTATGAAAGTTCTGAAAAAAATGCTTTTATCGAAAATATTATTGGTTTTCTGTAAGTTCAACTGCACAACACAGATCAAATACATCAAGTTAATGTAATAATATCTCATGGGGAACAAAGACTAGATCTGTACAAAGTTTTTAAAAAGTAGGTTGAAAACAGCTTTGAGGCAATAGCATCTATATGCTAGTGGTTTTAATCCACATAAAGGACAAAAATGTATTTTTAAAGGCCTTTAATGTGGATTAGACCTAGGATGGGAAACTAATGTCCACATGCTACCACCATGAAATCATTTTAGTTCATGCACGCTTACAAATCACACCTGCTGGTATGGTAAGCCCATTCTCTCTTTCCAGAAATCTAGACTGACCTGCAGTTAATCCAAATTTTGGCTTTCTAACATCTATGTTGTCACATGCTCTAGATGTGGAGTTAGATTTAAACTGTTATAAAAACTACGTCTGTGCCATTTTTATGTTACTGGTGTCTTGTTTAAACAAAGTAACTTTATTTATGGGTGCAGCGTTCAGACACCAGTGTCCAGAGTGTTGTGCTGCCATGTGTGCTAGCTCTGAGGCATACTTCAAATCCAAAGCAGACCTCTTTTCAGTATTATTTGTGAGCATCCTTCTGTCTCTCACAAGATGGGCATCAAAGTTTTTCCTCTTGCCAGTGTGATCACAAGAAGCGTAAATGTGACATTTAGCACTGGGCTGGGCGTAGGAGCTGTCAGAAAGATAACTTGTGGTCCATATAACTGCCTTAGAGGTTTCACTCTGGATTGTTTTTGTCAGAATTTACTTCCTTAGACTTTACCTTTGGTGAGGAACTCCCAAGGCAGTGAGACTATTTTGCCCATAGCTGGAAAGACCCAATGAGAGTCTGTGGCAGAGTGGGGATTCTTAATCACTAAACTACTAGAAGATTATCATTATTAGTAGGGCATATTTTTTTCCTTCTATATCTGTTGCCTGAGTGGCCTGAATGTGAAGGTACTTTAAATTAGCCATTCACAAAGTGATTAACTTATAGCTGGTTGTCTGAGAAGATGCACAGACAGAGGTAAACACACTATTCACTGTATTGATCCATATACCCCAGATCCCCAAAAGTAGATCAGCTGATATTTGAAGTATTGTAAGCACACAGAGAATGGGGTAGTGGTTAGCATGCTGAAATTTATTTGGAAGACCCAATTCACCCAACTCTCCTCAGTTACGTGGCATGCCTCTAATCCTGTGCATACTGAGTGATTACTTCTGATGACAAAGGTTCAGCTCGGCAAACACAAACAAAGGAACTTCAGTCAACTGAAATAACTTGAATTATCAATCTAAAGAAAGGTGTGCCCAAGCACACGCTTCTGGGTGCCCATGGGATGAATCTGAGACCCTAGGGACAAACATAAAAGAAAGAAACTTCTCCTCATCCTCAAGCCTCTGATAATCTGTCACTTCCAAAGATGTGAAATTATCACTCTCATGGTGAGTTACAGCAGTTTGGGTTGGATGGGGTGAGAGGCTGGCACCTCCAAGACAATCCCAGCCTGCAAATGTCATTGTCCAGTTAGGGCCCTGGAAAAACAGGCTGGCATGAGCCAATGGAAATCAAGCAACAAAGGTTACAAGGGAGAAAGAGATGCTTTTAGGCGCCTATTTTAAAATTGTGTGACACCTTTTTTTCTGTGTTCACATTTGGTGTGATCCTGTGTGCATAGGTGCCCCACAAATACACAGTCTCATCACACTTAAAGTCTTGCAATTTAAATTGCACATATTACCTTGCAATAGCATTGAGCACAAGACTCATGCCTTATTTCTGACTTCCTCTATATTAGGCTGCCTCCAGAAATTCTGTAAAACCTGTGATTCTCTTGGTACTATATTGGTAATGCCAAACATTCCCCTAGCATTCCCAATATAGTCGATTTAAGCAGCTGAAAACTTGACATATCGCTATTACGGGAAATCCAGCCGTAACATTGGGTTTCCCATAAAAGGAATGTTTACCTTTTAATGTCTGTTGGCAGCTTTTGCAGCTGGACCTGCCAGAATCCAGCCAAGTGTGCAAAAAACAACAACAAAAGGAAGTAGCTGGCTTGGCTGGCTTCCAGTAGCTCCAATTGCTCTGACTATGGGAGCTCTTTGCCAGATGTGGAGGTAAACTTGCATCTGGCTTGGGGCAGTAGCAAGAGACAATTCCAGAATCTTGTTTAGATTCTGCATTGTCTCTTGCCTCCTGGAGACAGCCATTATCTATTATGAACCAACTTGAAACCATTATCCACTCATTCACTTCTCAGTCTTTACACAACTGCCTTTGCAGATGACATCACAGCTCCTGGTCTGAAGCCACATCAGCACAAACTCTACCATTCTAACGAGGAACTATGGAATTTATCAGCAAAGTACCACCAGACGAAGGTATACCCTTTTACGTTTGAGTTCTGTGGTGCCTGTTAGGAGTCATGCCAAGCAGAGCATTTGATTGGAGTGGAGCCAGGGGCAACTATAAGAGAGCAACTAATCCTATGCCCATCTAAATAAGAACCAGTTACCTGGAACACAGTGGGGCTTGCATCAGGTACAATGTATAGGACGAAGTAGGGTAACCACTTCTGGAATGTAGCATACAGAAGAATAAGAATGGACTTACATTCTGGGCTGCTGGGTGTTGTTGATATTGCCAACTTTATCTCCATGGGCTAGCCACCTGTGTTCAGATTATTAAGACTTGTTTCCACTGCAGAAGAGCAACTTGCTCATTATAACCTTGAAGGTACACAATGCACATACAAACAAGCACCATGGGAATAATCTCAGTACTTCTGTGTGCTGATGCTTTGCTTAGGAACTCCCCAACCCTGTTGATCGCACCAGGACTCTGGACAGGAAGGGTGCTGCTTTGTGTTCTGACTCTTGTTAGTTACTTGGTTTCAATTGGTAGCCTGATGTCAGTGGAATCCCAACCTTTAATTGGACATGGAAGGAAAAGAAATAGAGGCAAAGGGCATGTTCAGGCATGTTCTACTGATCCTCTTTTTCTCTGATCCAGAACCACTCTGACTGCTTTTTTGCTGAGCGATGGATTATTTATATTCACAAACTCATAATGCTGAGGAGGAAAAAGAGACATAAAATTTGGGCTCCAGATCTGCCACCTTATCTCTTCCTTGCTTACAAGAGAGTCTACTCAAAACATGCACAATTAACATGCAAAAGGAGTTTTCACAGTCAGGCAAGTACATTATTTGACATTTGCTTGATGGTGTTTTTCTGTCTTTGCTAATGGCTTATTTTATGATATTACTTCTATTGGTTTACTGGGGATTTCCAACCTTTGTAGTCCCATGAGCCAAAAAAGTATTCTGAGAAATTACTATGGGAAGCACTCATGAGATGACCACTGTGCAGTATGGGGGGGGGGGGGAATGGAAGTTGGATCTAAAATGGAGCCCTTCCAGAAAGAGCAAGCTTTGTACAGAGGCCAAAATATTCTGAGCACAAAGAGCAGAAAATGAAGCTTCAAGAAGGATCTTTTGTTTCATTGTGTTTGAGTACTCGTGCAGACACTAGAAAAAGCATTAGCAGGTCTGAGTGTGCCCCATATTGGGCACATATTGTGGATTTCAGAATTATATTATGTTGTACCTTATACACACAGAAATCTCTACTAGGGAACAGGTGGAATGCCAAATGTAACTGAACTCCATTGCCCATCAGGCACATCTTTTTGGTCAGGAAAGGATGACAGTTTAATCTAACAGCATGTGTAGCACCCTATGCGCCCCATTTGGGCTTTATGGTTTCAGGATGCTAAGCCCTTGCTGACAGCTTGATTAAAGGGAGGAGAGCAATTGTGTAATGTCTGCCTCAAATAGCCTCAAAAGATTTGCAAACTATCTGGCCGAATGAATCCACAAAGGCTTTTCTGCAGTGGAATTTAGTGTGGCATCCGCCTCTGTCCCTTTGAGATTCCAGTGCTCCATCTGAGTTGCTGGAATTTCTTTTTAATCTCTCCTTGCATAAGGGCATGGTTTGCATGACTGCAGCTGTGGGCGTCAGCTCTGCTTTTGAAGAAGGATGCCTTTTAAACCCCATGTGAACCTCTCCAATGAGTTTAGTTACAGTCCACTCCAGGAAATAATCTGAAGCTCAGACCAGGGCAAAACATTAACCGATTGTCACCAGCAAAATAGCATCCAGTTACTAATTTAAGAAGTGAAAATTGGAATGTGATGTCTGCTACAAGAAAGCGTAGTTCTGTTTTGTTGTGTTCTAAGATCACTGGTATGATTAAACTCACTAATTTCAGAAGCTTTTAGTATTCCTTGTCAAACTCATCACAGTGGCCTCAATATTTGGTCTAGAACAAGCAAAGCACGAGTCACAAAAGCCTTTTGTGCCTGTCTAGAGGCTTGAATTTGTTGCCACTGACTTGTTACTGACTCCTGGTTGAGTGCACAGCCACCTCCATGGTGCCTATGTGCTTTTCTTGACAGATACAGAAGCGGTTTGTTATTGCCTACTTCCAGGTATTAGCTGGGAATTGAACCTGCCAGTGATCTTGTTTGTTCTATCACTATTTTCAAGCAAACCTTTTGACTGTCCTGACTACTTCAGCACAGATGATGGGACAGTATATGATCGTCCTGCTAGTTGCTACCTGATGTGAGTTAAAGCCATAAAAAGTGACATTAGGGCTACAGCCAGAAGAAACTATGAGATCCTCCCAGCGTTGTTCTGGGATTGTGAGACATCCCCATAGTCTCCTCAACACAATGTTGGTTGTAGAGTGCAGAAAATGCATTGCATTGCTATGATGGGAAATCTAGCAGTGACTGGGTTTTCTGTGATAGAGTTGCTTACCTGCATGTCTGATGAGGTACATTTGATTTCACCTTATGGCAGATTTCTGGAGGTCTAAGAGCAAGCCAAGTGTAGAGAAAAGAATGAAGGTAATGGGGTGGGTGCTTGGCTGGCCCCCAGAAATCCCCAGCCAGGTGATCTCGTATGCATCTTACCAGATGTGCAGGTAAGGCAAGTTTGCAGTGCCTGTCTGGCACAACATGGCAAGAGGCAATGCCAGGTACTTATTTATCGGTTGTGTTGCTTCTTGCCATTTGGGAACAGTAACTTACGTAGTACCCTCCATGTACTCTACAAAAACATGCCTGACAAGTCCCTCTGAAGATGGTCGAACTTTAAAAACATTCAAAAGGCAAACAGAGGAAGGAGGGGAGAGAAAAAGAATAAAAAATGCATGTAGCAGGAATTATAAGTATGCTAAGATGAGTGAGCTTGAACCAGCTCCAAATGCTGGCTGAATATCATAGTAACTAGTGATATTCTAGACAAAAGCCCCTTCAGAATTATTGCTTGTTCAACAGACAGCATAGTGCAGGTGTTGGCTGTGTGCAATATATACTAATATGCACACCTGGGTATTATGACTGCACAAAATACTCGTAAGGGTGCGATCAGCACCATTGCACATGCACAGCTGCATTTTTCATTCTGCATATATGGACAGTGGCCACAGCCAGGATGGCAGTTTCTTTAGAAGGTAAACTACAGTGCTGTTTTGGGAAAACCTGCCATTCAAGGGGGATATAGCAGGGTTATGGGGGTTGCCACAGACACCTGTGGCAATTCTCCCATAGTGCAGACATAATGGCACTATATATCACGCCTCTGGATGGAGCATTAGTTACAGTAGCTTATCTGGAACATATACTCTTTCTGTATGACTGTGGCTGGTCCTCTGCATGCACAATCCAGTTCCATATAAATTGACAGACGAAGTCAGTGTGGAGCACATAAGCAGGGAAGGAACATCAGCTGGAGTTTGAAATGTCAAGGAAGATAAATAACTGGACTTGTTCAGAAGTAAGACTACGAAAGCTATTTATGAGACCTCTTTATTTTATGATGTCCTTATAGGATTAGATAAATTCATGGAGGACAGGTATATCATTGGCTACTAGAAAAGATGCCTAGATACTGTCTCCAACTTCAGGAAACAGGAGGGATGCTCCTCAAGGCCATTTATGGGAAACTGAGAGCTAGTGAATGTTTTCCCTTTGTCTTCTCCTTGAAGCCCAAAAGCAATTTGTGGGCCACCGTGTGAGATAGGATGCCGGATTAGATGGTCTCCTGTTGTGTTCTTATTTATCTATTGCTCCTGCACAAGAAAGCAAATGCAGAATGTAAAATATTAAAACAAAAAACATCTAAAATAGAAAAGCACCATGCTGTGCTGCTGATTTTGTCTCTGACATCCTTAGAAGGGTCCACAGGATGAGCAAAGTGACGTACCTTTAGCATTCCAAGCTGGAAGACTCCTGGCATAGCTTCAGAAGGGAAGAATTCCACAAAGTGCAAGCCACAACTGAGGAGGCCCTTACTTGAGGCTCTATTCTTCCCCCTCAATCTAGAAGTAACACTCTTGAAACACCCCCCCCCCCCAACTATCTTAATGACTTGTTTGGCGTTTCTGGCAAAGGAGCACAGCTTTGATGGAAGAACGGTAGGCTCCTTGGATTTAGGATGATTAGAAGCTTCAATTACTATGTGGTAAGAGAAGGTCTGGACAGTTATACACACAAGAACTTATATTTATGGATTAGCCAGAGTATAGGACATTGGAGGTAAAGAGAGTGTCACACCTTTACCTTACCATTTGGAGTTTCCTGAATGGAAAGTCCAGAAATAAAATGGATAGAAATGAAAAAAATACAAGCAGTGAGATCTGAAGATGGACTGAAGAAGGTTTAAAGTGAAGGTGTGACTAGGGCCACATCTCTTGGTAATCAGTTCCAAAGTTTAATTATTCTTTGTGTGTGTGGGAGGAGGAAACTTTTACTGGTCCTGATTCTTCCAGGATTAAGCTTTGTTGGGTTACCTATAGCTCTAGCACAGTTTTCTGGGAAAGGGAGATAAAATTCTTCCTATTCACTTTACTCACACTATGAATAATTTTATACATTTATCATGTCTCCTCTCATGCATCTCATTTCTAGTCCAAAAAACCGAAGCCGGTTGCAGCCTTTCCTCCTAGGGAAGTTCTCCCAGTACATTGATCATCTTAGCTGCCCACTCCAATTCTGCCACATAGTTTTTGAGATGCAGTAACAAAACTAAACACTATGTTCCAGAAGTGGTCACACCACTGATTTACTTAAGGCCATCATAATTCTCTCTGTTTAGATACAACTTTATTATCCCTACCATGCTGGATGCCATATTGATATCGTTACTCTAGGATCCTTTTCCTGATTAGTCATGGTAAGCCCTGATCCCATTAGTATACAGGAGTAGTTAAGATTTTTAGCTCCAATCTCCATCACTCTACACTTGTTCTTGACGATGGGAATTTGTTATTTTGATGCCCTGTCCATCACAGTGCAGAGATTATTTTGGAGCTCTTCATTGCTTTTTTGTTTTTATAACTCAAAACAATTTGGTGCCATCAGCAAACTTGGCTATTCCACTGGTTATGCCTGATTTCAGATCTTTTATAAATGTATTAAAAAGCACCAATCTTAGGAGGATCCCACTTCTTATATATCTCCGGGGAATGTCCTTTTACTCCTAAAAATCTGTATTCTTTTTCTTAAGTCAGAAGTTTATCCACAATGCTTTCTGCACTTGCACCCTGATCTGGATCAAGGGACATCTGGTTCGGATCATGGGACTCATCATCCACACATTAATGAAGATCAAAGATGGCATAAGATGGAGCCAGATCCAGATTAATTAGGTCTACGGTTGGACTGAGGGCCTAGTTTTGGGTCATGAAAATGTGCAGATAACACACCTCCATGATCCAGTTCATAGTATCCCACCCCCCAAAGCCATGAGGCTAGGAATGTTCTTTCCTCACTGTTGCACAGCTATGGGGAGTGGCCATGAAGCTTGTGGGAGCTTTGTAGCTGCAGGGAAGCATGAAATGTTATAATGATACTGATTCAGCCTATGATCCAGATCAATAGGTCTGGTTATTTCATATCCACTGATCTGGGCCCATAATAGGACCTACCTTTTTATTGCATGACTGTTAGATTTACTGTGAAGTCTTTGATGAGGGACTTTATCGAAGCCACTTCCCCTCTATAGAGAAGTGATTTTAAAATTAACCACAATGATATCTAGAAACAGTCATATTCAAGTGATACTAAGGTTCTAAAGCAGTATCACTCATATAATTAGTCAGCCGCTCCAGTTCAGGCAGTCACAAGTCATCCGCCCATGTTATACTCATCAGATCAAACTGAAGACAAAGGAAGGGAGGCACGGGACTGAGAAAAGGATTACCTCCTAACACCTGGTAACAATAAAAGTTATATGGTTTGTAGTCATTTCTATGTTTTCTAGAAGATGGATTCACTACACCTCTTGCAAATAACAATAAACCTTTTAAATTCAGATTAACTTCTCTGTGGGGAGAAGAAAGTGGCAGAGAAGATATAAATGTCCTTCCTACTCTGAACTCCCAAGCCCAGCAAGTAATTGGCTAGGAAATAGTGTCTCAGCTACAGGAAATAGAAGTAAAAAGCTTTGATTCCTTATCTGTGAGCAGCAGGCATTTCTACCTCCAAAATGAGAACTCTCAGAGATTAAAGGCACACAGATTACAGCGGACACAGGTTATGTCCTCATTATGCATCAAAAGCCCCATAAATGAGGATAGTTCCTTACTCCCAATGAAGAGTAGCTACCCTGAGGGTCTGACTGAGATGCCTTTACATCATAGTGGTAACACAGACATGGTCTTATTGCTGTGGGCCATAAAATCTGCTTTGGACTGTAAATAATTGCAAGCATTTTCTAAGTGCCAAAACCAAAAGGGCACTGTTCATAGACGGGAGAAGAGAGAGATCAGCATACTTGGCAAGAAAACACAGCTGAAGGCAAGCAAAATCTTAAACTCCTCATAGTCAGCTAAATATGCTCCATGGCCAAAAATAGGTGGTTGATTGTTGGAGGGAAGAGGCTGAAAACCAGGAGGAGAGGGCAGGGTAGAACAGAATAGAATAAACAGGAGTGACTAGAACCCTCAACAAAAGCATTCTCCAGTACATTTTGTGGCAGGCAGCATTTGTGTGTATCCAGAACCAGTTGTGTCTACCCATCGATCATGTTTGCAACTGAAGGTGATTGTGATGTCATTGAGACTCATACTATCTACACACTGACAGGGACAAAGGCCACAATTTTCTTAATGTTTTTGAAATTCTTCATCTAAAATTATTTTTACTTACCTAGATTTTAAATCCTCTGATCATAATTTCTTCAGTAGCCAATGTAGAGAATTCTTGAACTGGTTATTAATCAAAATTCTGGAGTAAAAAGAGAACTACTCTAAGGCCTCACTAACTTCCATGTGAAACAACTATATCACAAAAGAAGATTATATTAAGAACTAATATAGTATGCAGCCATTAGAGTACTGGACTGGAATTGCAGAGTTCTTGGCTCAGATGTCATCATGGCTATCAAGATGACCTCAGACTAGTTATTTACCTATCAGCCTATCTATTGCATTAAGCAACTGTGGTGGTTGGGTGAAATCCACTTAAACAGTCTCAAGCTTCTCAGACAGAAATTTATTTTCTAAATCTTTATAAATGCCCAATAACAAAATGTTATTTGTACAGCTCACAAAAGGAACACATTAAAATATAACTCAGAGCGTACCTCATTGAGCTCTGAGAGGTCTTCTCCTCAGCCTGGCTTTGGTGGTAGGTAGGCAACCTTGTTCTGCTCTTGCCTTCTTGTAGCTGAAACAGTCTCAGTGCTGGGATAATCTGGATACAGTATAGTTAGAATGGGGAGAGGGGTAAAATAATCTTGAGAAGAAACTAAAATGTGTTATAGTGTAGAGATAAGGGGACAACTTGAAAATGGGTTAGCCATAGGGTGTGACTGCAGCCTAGGCATGTTTTGGGTCTTAATCTGCCCAATTTTACTTTCCTTGCCAGAGATCCATTCTACCCAACCCATATCCCTGCCTCATTCTTAGCTGGCCTGTTTCCTCGGCTGCTATAATGGATGCTGTCCTCTTATCAATGTTGGAATAATATAGTATTCAACAGCTGGCCTAGGCTGTTTCCAAATACATAGAACTTCCAAATGCCTTGGAACTCAGACCATATCTACAGTGGACCACGATGCCCATCTGATGGTATCAAAGCCCCAGGGCTGTATGGAAGTAGCTCAAAATATTACAGTGCTAGAACATGGCACAGAAGCAGGAGGAAGTGATCTTGATGTTGTCTTTTACACGGTGCTCAGACCACCTTCATGTAAGCAGGGGCCTCAGTTGGTGGTGAGGAAAATACAATTGCTTTGCTAGACTTGGTTGCTGGATAGTAAAAAGTATCTGTCTAGCTAAGTTGTACCATTTCTTTCTCTCTTTCTGTATGTGTTGCCACTCATTTTAAAAACAGTTACTCCAACAATAAAAACCACAGGAGGAGACTGTAGATAAATACAGTAGGTAGATTTAGCTCTTAATGCAAGGCTTTGTTTTCAGAGTAGCACTGTATATTTTCCACATTTTAGAACACACTGTTAGCCCATGACTGTCAATGGGAACAAGGCATGTGATGCTATTAAAAAAGAAGACAGCATCAGCTATTGTTCTAGTTTTAAGAGTATTGGCTTGTTTTGGCAGCATTCAAAGACATATGGTGAGAGGGTGGCTTCTTCTTCTTTTTTTAATATTCCTCATTGCCAGTTTGTAGTAGCAACAGCTCTTGGCACGAAATTAATGCTTTCCCATGCCCTCTACTCTAATTTATTTTAAAGCATAATTTCTCTGCTCTGTTTAGCAGAGTGAGAGCGCCCTGGGCACAACAACGGGTCTCTTTTCTGTGGGCCCAGTGCCAAGAGGAGGTCCTCTAGTCTAGGCAGCAGAAGTGAAATAGTGCTGCTGTTTATGGTGCAACAAGCAGTTATTAAATGCAAAGGATATAGATATATAATTTGTACTAAACCCTGTTTCTTTGTACCCTGTAATTTATCACGATGCACAGTTAGGTATTATTTTCTTGATTAGCTGCTGTATGGACATCCCATGTACTGCCCTAAACTTAACCAATTTCCTTTAAAAAAAAGTTAAATGCAGGAGGCCAGTTTCTCACACAAAGAATCAGGCACTGAGCAGTTATGAAATGTCAGAGATCCCATTTTATCAGGGCCGTAGTTAGGGTGGAACGGACTCCAGCAAAGAAAGTAGAAAACGTTCATCAGGTTCAGTAATATGTCAGCATCGAACTCTAGCTAAATGTTCTAAAAGTGGCCCTTTCTGTCTCCTGAGCCACCCTTCCCCCCAGAAAACCAGACTTGCTCAAAGGTAATTTTTACCCCAATATTTTAACTTACTTTGCACAAGACATTGAGCTTCTCTTTTAAGATGATAATAAACATCTTTTGTCTGACCACAAACTGCTTCTTGTCTACCTCCTGAACATTCACATAATTACTGTCTGAAAAAAATCTCATGCCTCAAACAAACAGATACAGTTCAGTAGTAATATTAAAATGGAAAAGGTTGCATCTGTTGAATTTTTGCCTGTCATGCAATTGTTAAACATGCACATATTCTATAGAAACAATGGTGATAACCTAAAGCTGTGTTTAGACGTAACAAAAAGGGTGCCTCAGAGGCACTTCAGAGAGAGAATGAGTGGCACTTGTGTTCCCAAGCCTTTTGTAATCCACCTTTCCTAGAACAGAATGTTTATGCAGGGGAGGGGGCAGACTGGTGTGTGAACAGTCCCACCTCAAAGCTATCTCAGATATGCTTTTTTATGTCTGATCACAGCCTAGTTGTATTATATAAATGTAGCACATGCTCAGGTTTTCATTTGTTGATTTCAGCTGAGGAGCATAATCTAATCCACAAAAAGCAGGTTATTTGAATATTCGGATCATAGTGACATCACAACATATTCTTCTTCTTAATAAGTAACTCTTCTAGTAAGGCATGTCTAAACATGTTCCTTATTAGAACATTTCAATCTGAAACATATTCTTGGCACTCTTGCTGCAAATAGTAAAGGAGCAAGTGAGTTTTAGTCACTTTTCCTTTCCAAAAGACCATTTCGTCAAAATAATTGGATATTGGACCTGACAATCAACAGCACATTGATGGCAGATACATAATCTGATTGTGATTTTCTATACTATGGAGGGATATATTTCTATTTAGGCCAGAATTCATTCTAAATGTTCATCTGTACACATTAATTTATACATAGTTCTTTTGTAATGGCTATATTTTCCCAAGAAGAATGGCCCTAACTGCACAATCAGACATTCAACATAGTTAATTCCTTAGCATACGGTTGTGATGATAACATTGTTTCCCCCTGACTTGCAGATGCAAAAGGCACTGGAGCCTGTATTTTTTTAGAGGGGTCATAACCTTCCAATAGGACAGCTGAGTCTTTTGATCGGACTTGCCACCTATGTTGTCTGACCATTTTCTTACGCTTATACAGAGTCCCATTTGTTTAAAGTTTCTAAGACCAGATCGAATAAGCTTTTATAATCTGTGTGTTTTCTATCATAAAGCTGAGTTGAAATTTATTTCTATGTGTAGGAGTAGATTCATTTGTGTTTCTGAATTCTGATGCTCATAACTAGTTTGTCTTATTAGGTTTAAGGAGAAAGATGCTGGAGGAAGACTTGTCCCCACATGGGGCCTTTCTGCTTTTCCCTTCTGCATGTTAATAGACAGTGCGGAAGGCTCTACCCACCATTGGTATGATCCAAGTCAAGGTCTACTGGCATGCCTCCATGTTCTGAACTACCAGGGGACCCATTTTAGCTCTGTACCAAAGTCCACTGCCAAAATGGGTGCCCCAGGGGCTCTGAAGCTAGGAATCTTTGTTCCTAGTCAACTGGAACCCTTGGAAGCTGGCCCTCATGTGAGCTTCAGGACCAGTATGGGGTTTCATCAGGAGGACCACCACTGTCAGGCAGATGGCACTGTTCCAGACCATGTTTGGCTATTGTCCCAACTAGCAGGGCTCCCTTGTCAAGATACACTGGTTAAGATCATATTTTTCAATGCAGAAAGGCACCAAGGAATAAAAAGTGTTGAATAATGTGATCATTGACTAGGATGTTGGTCTATATTTGCTGACTCTGTAGCATAGGAGGCCTTGACACCAAGAGACTGCATCTCTTGTGCCCTGCTCTAAGGCTTTTGGTAGAGTAGTGTGATATAAATAAGATCACCTGTTAGGGAGTAGACCTTTATGTCTGGGCTTGAGTAATGTCACTCCTTTTACATCTGATTGTCTAAAGATCAAATCTAAATAGTGCCAAGTTTGCTGGCTCCATTTGAGAAGCCAGGGGAAACTAATTTGATTTAATCTAATTCAGTCTCACCATGGAAGAACAGCCAACATAGAAAAAAATAATACTATACAACTCCCTCCTAACAGTTTGAGTTCTGGACTGCAAATCCTCTGCCCTGCCCCTGTGTAATGTTTGGATCATAGCTGGGTGTAGAAAAAAATGTAGGTTGAGGCTGCTGATATATCTTCTTCTTCTCACAGACTCCTATCTTCTTTTAAATTTTGACACTGTGGCACAAAACATGATCCTGTGCGTTAATTCAAAACTTACGTTTAGGCCCATTTTGTACTGGACCTTAGTCTGGATCATATCCCATGTGCATGCTAGTGCAGATTACACCAGATCCTAGATGGGGCCTTCCACAGTCTGCACCAGTATGTGGACGGCAGGTCCCTATTCCAGGATATGATCCGGAATAAAGCCTGGAGCAGGAAAAGCCCAAGGCCAACTGGATTAATTTAACATAATGCACTGAAAAGTAAGTGCTGTAATACTTCTGTGGTAGCAAGTTTATTACTGAGGTGCCCAAATCTTCAATAAAATCCCCAAATTTCTCATAAAGACTGCTGTATTGCTTGCCTCGATGGTCACATATTGGATGCTCATCTTTTGCACGTGAGGTCTCAGTTCAGGTGGGACTTTCCATTCTACCTTTGCCCTGCCACCTCTACCCCCCGGTCTTGGTCTAGGGGCTGCCACTGCTATGTTTAAATAAAAGGGCAATCCTAATCATGTCTACCCAGAAGTATATTCCAGTGATGCCAGTTCCTAAGGGGGAGTAGTAGGAATGCAGTCTGAACTCAGGAGGAGTTTAAAAAAAAAATTCATGGGGTTTAACATTTTGCATCTTGGCATGAATGTGGCACCTGTTCAGTAAGTTAGCAAGCATGTTCAGTAAGGAAAAGGGTATGTCTCTGTTCGATCCATAAAAAAACACACATTTAATGCAAATATCTTGCCAACTTATCAGCAAGTGCATAAACAGTAATAAAACTTTTACTACCTTGGGATTTATGTGTAAACACTCCAACACAACTGTCTGTAACACAACTGTCTCAACAGCCGTCTTCCATCATTCCATGCCAGCCTCAGCCAGACTGGATCAAGATAAAAAAATTATACAAGCATTATAAACAGGTAGTTACAAAGGAACAACTAAATAATCAATAATAAATGTATAAGCACATATTGTGAACAGTATTAATAAGAAAATAGCAATAAATCATGGATAGTAGTGAATAAAAAATCCAAGCTAAAGGCAGAATCTGTATAAGAAATGCTACAATCTTAGATTTCTCTCCCTTTTTGCCTAACGCAGAGTCAGTTTTGAAGACAGGTCTTTGAGACAGAGGGCCTGTTTGCACTTGACCATATCTTGGAATATATCTCAGGACAGGTGTTTTCTGTCCGCATGCTAATGCAGATTCAGGCAGGCTTCACTTGTGGCTTGCTGTAGCCTTCATTAACATGTGGACAGCAGGCTCCTATTCTGGGATATATTCCAGAATAAAGGCAAGTGCAAACAGGCCACGACTGTAGGGAGAGTGGTCTGAAGAGGTCTGAGAGAGCTTTAAACCACTCTGTTGCTACAGTGTTACAGCAGTGCTTATGGTAGCATGGCAAGGATGAGTGCAGTATCTGTGCCAACACTGTGGCCTCCATGTGCGTTCCAAGTACCATAAAGGTACCACATAGACCTTGCCAAAGTCAGGGGAAGAATATCAGGAGGCCCTACAAAAGCTAGGAACACAGCCTTCCACTTATTTATTTCATTTGTATCCCAGAGCAAGTCGCAACATGTGATAAAACAAGCACCAAAACCTATTTAAGATCATATAGCTGATCCAGCCTCTCCACTCACCCTGGCAGGATCACACTCAGAGGGACTAGGAATCAAAGTTGAACATTCAACAGAGGAACTGTAGCTCAGTGGTAGAGCAAACTGCCTGGAAAGCACAGGGTTAAAAGTTCACTTTCTTAAAAAAAAAAAATCCCCCGAAGATAATAGCAACCCACTTCTGTAACTTTGCCAAGAAATCTGCATATATGTATGAGCTTGACTTGAGGTCATTTACTGTCTTTATTGTAGTTATACAATAAATATATATGGTATCGGTGAAAGTTCATTTATAACTCATTTGTGCCATCTGTATATTGTGATTTAGTTGAAAAGCGAAGTGATTGTTGTTGTTGGCTGTCCATGTGGGATTAGGGCCAGGACAACTCCGGGTGAAACTTCCTTCAGCTGCGAAGTTCTTGTTAGGGGAGAAGAATCAGGTAGATAATAAGTACTTTGAAGGAAAGGAAACAGGAGGTGCTGAATTAACATAGTTGGTAAAGTAAGGACCAGCAATAACTTGTGAGAACAGCAGCAAAGGAACTATCGGAGAGGTGGCCTAGCTTTTCGCCAAGGGCCAAGGATCTCAGGAGAGCCTTTCCCACGGCTTAGCCGTCTATTGAGCTTGGTTTTGTTAACACACTCCGTGCATGCTTCGGATCTCAGTTTGCACAGTATTAAGGGGACCATCCCGTTTCTGACTTTCTTTTTCTTGATGCCGCAGTTACGTCCTTGCTGGAGACCACCGCTGAAGAGAAAGCAGGCTCCGAGCTTTCGCCTCGAGGGAAAGCAAGAAATAAAGGATTTCGCCCTCAAGAATAAAAGTCGATTTACAACTGCGTGCCAAACAGAGGCTCTGGGAACCACCTGTGGAAATATTTGTTCCACTGAAGTTAATCACTAGGCCTCCGCCCAGCAGAGTCAGTCTCGTCTGATGGGTTTTACGCCTCCAACCAAGAGGGACAGCTCGCGATACGCGGCGCCTTAGCAGGTGCAGCCTACTCGGCACGGCGGGGCTGGCCAGGAGAACTGCGCACCCTTCGCCTCAGCGGGGTTTGGATCGACGCTCGAAAAGCGCCTCGAGGCCTTTTTCACACCGTGTGCTGTGTAGATGTGTTGAACCACATCTGAGCACTGTCCACCTGGAAACTAGACGGAGCCATTCCAAAAGGGAACCTGTACTCTGACCGGCCTCTTCTATAAGGTCGGTCGAATTCGGATTCGACAGCATCCGAGCCCTCCTCGAGTAGATACGGACACTAGTACAGGAAGAGTTCGTCCAGAGCCTCTCCGCTGCGTCCCCGTCTGAGCAGCAGCAGGAGCAGCAGCAGCAGCACACAGACAGGCGACCCATGTAGGGGCGGAGTGCGGAGGAGTCCCGCCTCTTTTGGAGCCCTTATGTAGACGCGCAGGAGAGGCTGCTAAGTTCAGAACTGCAGACCAGAGGGCGCTTTGGCTACAGCCAGGCAGGCGGCGGCGGCGGCGGCGGCGGCGGACGGGCTACAGAGCGGGAGGTGAGCGAGCGCGGCTGGGTCCCGGTGTTTACTCGGTCCTAGTGGTGTAGGTGGGTGTTGGGCCGCCCCCAAGGCTGAGGAGGGATGTTGTTGCGTCGATGGACAAAGTTTGGAGGCCTCTCTAAGTCCCGCTTCCGTTTTCTTTGTGGCGTTGATGGATGAGGTTGCTTAAGCATCCCCAGCTAAAGGAGCGCGGTGGCGACTCCACCGCCATCCTCCTTTGATGTCTTCGGGGGCCCCTTCGCGGGCGCGGTCAGCCTCGTCCTTTTAGGAACTCTTCCCTCGTCCCTGGAGGAGCGCAGGGGCGCCAGGGACCGAGCATCTCCGCTTCGTACTCGGCGCTCATCCGATCTCACCTTGTGCTTTTTGACGATGGTTTTGGTGGCGGAGAGGGCGGGGGGGGGGAGAGAAGGACAGGTCCTTGGGAACCCGAACTTGGGGACCCTGCGCTACCTGATCGCTTCAGGCTCCATCCTTCAGATCTCGCCCCCTCGAAGCCTCGCTCCGGCCCTTCCACCTGTGCTTTCCACCTCCTTGCCACTCCCTTATGCAGACCTGGGATCTTTTCGGGGCAATTTTCTTCTCTGTCCTGCCGAGATCTCCTTCCTTGCTCCTTATCGGGAAAGGAGGGAAGGACATCCTGGAGGGTCCCGAAGCTCAAGTTGTTTTTAAGAACTCTGCGGAGACCCTGTTGGGGGGGGG
>MTQE01001134.1:63748228-63779810 GCA_014337955.1 Aspidoscelis marmoratus | reverse complement strand
GCCCCTGGGGTTAAAATAGGCTGTCAAACGGGGCCGGTCAGAATATTTGCTCCTGGAATAGTTACTTTTCTTAGCCGCTTGGCTGAAAAGTGTGTTGGGTTTTTGTTTCAGAAGAGGTGACCTAAATTGTGATTGGTTGGTTTTTGCAGGCAACAATTACGATATGTTTGCAGTGTAAATAGAAAACCCTACAAAGGTCACTAGCCTTCTCCCCCCGCTTTTTACTTGATAGCCATTAGATATTAGACTTTGAATGGGTGCCATAGACACCTGTGTCTATGGTTGTGTCTTTCCCCAGGGGCTGAAAAATGTCTCAAAAGCTTTGGAAGTGCTAGGTGAGGCCTTGGACTACCTTTGCATCCTAGCTCCCTTTCCATGTTTTGCATGCACACAGCCACAAATCAAATTCCTTGCCCCCTTTCCATCTGGGACTAGATACTCTGAAGAGCTATTACAGCCAACGTGGATAAGAGTTAATAAGTTCCGGCAAGGCTGTGTTCGCACATTACAAAAAAGAACGATTCTGCCTGCAAATCACCTCTAAGCCTCCTCAGAGATGCTTTTTCTGTGTGCGCACATAGTCCTGCCCGGCATTCTACAGTTGTATGGTGGCAATAATTATCAACAGGTCATGAAAAGCATCACACATAGAGAAGGGGGAGCATGGAGAGACTTCTTGCCTCTCCAAGGCACAGAAGTTCAGTGTGGGAGGAGCAACTTCTAGTGTGCTGAGCAGGGCCTTCACAGTGAAATGTGCCATGTGTGTATGTGGCTGACTTGAGAACTGCGGTCTTGGAAATGGCGGAGGAGCCATGAAGCTCCTTGTTGAAGCTGATGGGAGGGCAAGATGGCAGTCTGCTATAGCAGAGGCACCTCCCTGAGGCCCCCATGCTAGCGCAGTGGAATCACCCCATCTGTCTTAACAGGACGTAATGAATGCAACATGGTCTCTGGAACTTGCCCTTAAGTACTGTTGTCCAAGACAGAGTAACATCTTCAGTAGAAAGTCAGTAACAATAGGTGTGATCTCTTTTGCCTAAGAATTTTCATTCCTGTTAAGTCTGTTTCTGGGTTGCTTGTAGGTCCCTCTTGGCAAGCCTGCTGCAAGCAAAAAACTTTGTTGAATGATTGCTTTGCATGGCTGTGTATGCAGGCATCAGTGACCACAGGGTAAGGTTTTTTAACCAGATCTTTTAGATATTTGACTACAACTCCTGTCATGCCTAGTCAGCATGGTCAGTGATCAGCCATGATCTTAGGGATGAGAGAAGTTGTAGCTAAGCAATATCTGAGGGCATCTTGATTGGAAAACACCGACAATAGGTTTTAGTAAGGCATCCCATTACAGGCCATGGGGATTTTCGGGTTGGTGAGTCAGAAATACAGGCAGTATGTTCCTGTAATAAGGACTATTCACACTATGGCCTCTAGTGCATGATTAGTGAACTTCTGATGAAGAATATGAGCATGCAGAGTAGGCTGTTACAACCTCCAAGCGTGCCCGCCCTCACCACAAGTGCACTAGTTGTTGATGAGGTGTGGAACATGAAATCATGCGCCACATATTAACCAACCTTACCCAAAAGCTTACCTCAAGCATCCAGGGCAGCAACCATTTGCTCTTCTGAACTCTGGGGTCATCTGAGGTGCCGTGCAAGCGTGCTGGCACCTTGGACAATCATGGATGCCACTGTGCATGTGCAGAGCACCCTGCATTGTCAAGGCAACAGTACTGAGGCACGGGCATTCAGAGGGCACCGCAGCCAAAATGGCGGCGCCCAGAGGAGGGGCAGGCCCCGGATTGAATAAGATAAGTATTTGATCCCTGGGGAAGGGAATGGCCAAAGTTGACTAGTGCTCCAAGTGCGAGCGCTAGTTAACGTTGGTTAATCGTGCTTCTTTTCTGTCCAGCGGACAGGAAGGGACGTGCGAAAACGCCCATAGACTAGTTGTGGTTAGGGTACAGAGCTGTACTACTTGTGAATGGTAGAGGTCACATGACTGATCTTGTGCTGTACATTGTCCATGCTATATAACTTTTCTTTGATTGAGGTAATTGCTTGATGAACGGCGGATCTGGTCACTTTAATCATATTGGGTTGTTTGGTACTTAATCTTCTCCAGACTGGCTACTCAATGCAGAGTGAGATCATAAGAGGAAAATGTCCTTCAGAACCTGTGTAGAGCCAGTGCTGGAGACATGGTTGTGGGAACTGGAGGTGCCTGGCAAACCCTTGGCTTCCAGCAGCTTGAAGTGGTTACTTAACAAGATAGCAAGTTGAGGCCTGTCCTCAGCAGCAGCACTACCTGCCAGGACTTGTTCTGGTATGTCTAAAATCCTCAATGATGTCATCTGACATAGCTATGTATAAAGAGAGCGTGAAGGCTGTTGCTATTTTTACCCTGTTTGCCTCTTCCTTAGTCTGAACACTTGGAGGAGGCATCATTGCAGACATATTGGCTAATATGGATGGATGGTGGTCTGAAAATGTATTGTCAGAGCAAAATGCTGGAGAAAGGGTGCAGTTCAGTCAAGTGTCCAAATTGCTTACCCAACAATTATACATTTGTATAATAAATATTAAAAGTATAGATTCACAGGGAGACTTTGTTGCATATTGGAGCTCTGTCCAAGGTTCAGCACTTAGTATCTCAGTGGAAGAAGGCTGAGACAAACCACTTGTTTGTTATTGCGAAGAAAACTGTGTGAAGAGATTGTGCAGTCAACAAGAGCTGACTTCAATCTGTGCATGTCTGTCTATTGTACAATTGTAGTTGAGTTCTTGAATTGCTAGGCCTTCAGTGGACCCCCCCCCCCCAGAAAAAGGCTATGAAAATCTAAAGAAATATCAGACATAAGGGAACTTTTGGTCAGCATCCTGCAATCACTTTTGTGGGATGCCTCAGGGTTCTGTCCTGTCTCCTATACCTTTAGGAGGCAATTGGGAGACATTAGGGGGTTGGAGTGAGGTGCCATCAGTATGCGGATGACACAACTCATCATCTCCATTCCATCTAAGTTAGGTGAGGCTGTTCAGGTCTTGGACTGGATGGGATCCACTAAACTGGGATTGAATCCCAATAAGATGGAAGTACTGTGTGTACCAGGTTCTTGAATAAAAGTGGCAAGACAGACTCATCTAGACAGGGTGTCCATCCTAGAAAGAACAAGTGTCAAAGTCACACATACCTCTGGACTTCCTGCTATCACTTGGGTCTCAGGTTCCAGCAATGACTAAAAGTGCCTATTTACAGCCTAGGTTAATTAGACAACTTAGGCCCTTCCTGCACATTTGGGAGAGGCCCAAGATAGCATCAAGTCTGTCTGCTTGTCTCCATTGGATACTGGCAGGATGTCATAAGAACATAAGAGGAGCCATGCTGGGAAGAGGCCACAGCCCACCTAGTCCGGCATCTTATCTCACACAAGATGCCGAACTAGATGGCCCACCAATTGCTTCTGGGCATTCTTAAGCAGAAGACAGAGGAAAAATCTTTACCTGCTTTCCAGTCCCTGCAAATGGCCTTTAGAGGCATCCTGCCTGTCTCTTCTACTTGGAGGCAGTACCTGGACCTCCATTCTAGTAGCCATTGATACAGCTGGTCTCCATAAATTTATCCAATCCTTTCTTAAATCTATCCAGGTTGGTTGCTGTCCTCAACTCTTCTAGCTGTCAAGTCCTTCACATTTTGGTTATACATGATGGACTTAGAACGGAAGGAGTAGAGCAGTGGAACATTGATCAGTAGGCTACCATGCTTATGGAAAATTATTACTAAAAGTGAAAATTTCTTGCTAAGTAGTTCTGTTGATTAAAAGGTTGTGCTGGCCTAAGACTTGTATAATATAAAACAATTTTAAGGGTTTGAGGTATCACAACATTTGAGAACCTCTTATGTAGATGGACCTTGAATTGATGGAGACAATGCCTCCTACGCTGGTCTTGTCATCCTTGCTTCATTTGTGTGGGCGGAGGGGGGGGGGAGGACAGAGATCAAAATGCTCTTTATTTCTTTGCTGATAGCATCGGCTGTGCTGAAGCGAAGTAACCAAACCCAAGAGGGCAGTTCTGTGGGGGTGGGGGTGAGCTCTAATGCATATGCAGTTTTATTCATGAATAAGTCTTACTGTTTTCAGTGCAGCTTACTTCCTAGTATGTTTCAGCTTATAAGCTTAAAATAGTCTTTGCTCAAGAGACTCCTGTATTAAACAGGTATGTTCTGCTATTGTACCTTTCTGTTCAACATAGAGAACTTTTGGGCTTAACGTGTTTTCTTTCTCTTCTATGTTCTTTCTTTCTTTTTAAATTCTAAACAACTGGAAAATCTATTTGTTCAACTATCTTTTATTTAAAAGGTTAGCATTTAACCTAGAACTAATGGCATGGAAAAACAGAAACAGCTGATTTGGAAGCAACAGATCAATCTTAAAAAGAAAATGAAGACACTAGCAGTGCAAAAAGAGAATGCACTTAATGAAGATCCCATAAGCAGATGTCCACTATTCAATTTATTGAAAAGTCATGATTTTTTAAAAGCCCTGTACAGTTTGAGTTTAGCTGCCACCTTCTCTCACATGCATCTGTTCGCTTTTTGAGGTTTCTAAGACTTTGCAACCCAGCAGGTAAGTAGAGCACAGGGGAATGTGCTCTCCAGAATGCAGACTTTTCAGGTGCTATTGGGGCCAAGCTTTTGAGCATTCCTTCTTGTTTGTTTATAAAGTCAATTTAATTGGCTCTAGGCTTATTGTTAATACAGGAAGAAAGGAATGATATTTTTAAATTAATTGCTTATCTTTCTTTTAGCTGAGAACATGCCTCTTTCGAAGAGTAATGCCTTGCGGCCTCCTTGCAGCAGAAAGCTATGCAGAAACCTCTTTGGACCAGTTGATCATGAACAACTCCAAAAGGACTTCCAGTCCCTAATGAGGACGCAACTGGAAGAGGCCCAACAGAAGTGGAACTTTGATTTTGAAAAAGAAACCCCACTTGAAGGGGACTATAGATGGGAGAAGGTTTCTTGTCTACATAATTTGCCTTCTCAAGACATGTTGAACCACACAAAAGAGAACAGCTGTTCAGGGGAAAAGAGCTTGAGCTCCCCAGTCCTTCTCAAGATGCCTGGAAAGATGGAGAAACCACTGAAGGTGGACTTTGAGGCTTGCAAGCCTGGCTCACCAAGGTGTTCTAAACGGAAGCAGACGAGCATAAAAGGCAAGGAATTGTTAGCTTTGCTTATCCTAGGTGTTTGTTTTTGTAAGGAGCAGGATGTTTCAAATAGCCCAAAATGGATTTCTGTTTTGTAAAATGCCACTTCTTTCAAATTCAGCATTCTGGCTCTCAGTTTTACTTCACAGTTAATATTTGGTGCTACAGTATATTCTGGCATTTTAAGACTACTTTTTAACCCAGGACAATCTTCTCAAAGGTCGGGGGCTGTCTTAAACGCCGGGTGTCGTCTTCTTATACGGGTATAAGAAGTATATCCCAAACACTATATTTTAACTGGAAAAGTTGGGGTCGTCTTATATGCCCAGTCGTCTTATACACCGGAATATACAGTAATTACTTTTTGCTTTTACTTTCATTGAAGAATATGCTCCCCCCACCCCCAGTTACAAAGAACTTGCTAGATTCGGTTGCCAGATACAGAATTCCAGGTCTGCTTTGTATGTATGAACTCTTTGTAGAATGTGATTACTTATAAAGAATAATTATTGCAGCCAGTTTGCTATCCTCGCTATATAAAGCGCTTTGTATAGTATCACAACACCATAATGTTTTTAGTTGAAGGATTTCTGTTTAGTTGGTTGGGATAAGGCAAATCCAAATGGTGGTTGAAGAAATGCAACAAGGGTTCTTAACTGTGGGCATTAACATGTTTTTTTAACTATAACTCCCATCATTCTGTGCATGCATTCAGGGCTAGCATGCAGTGGTGGACGTTGTAGTCCAAGAATATCTGAAAGGTTTGCAGTTAATCTCTTCTCGGCTAATGTGGTGGATGGGTAACTTTTCAGCCCTTTTGTTCTTCTCTAGGTCTAAGTACCATGGAATGTTAGACCTTCTTTCTGGATAAGCATGCTTAGAATGGCAGTTATGAGGTTATTGTGCTTGGGATTTAGAGTCATTGGAGGTTTATACCTATAAGATGATAACTCTAAGCTTTGTTACAGACCTTTCTTGATGCTTCTAGTGGCACGTTCAACTTGCGTATGGTTTTTTTTTTTTGCAGATTTCTACAGTACAAAGCGCAGAACACTCCCCTGTAAGCCAAAACCATGATTAACTACCCTGCAAGCAAAGTGTATCCATATAGTCCCTCAGCTGAAGTTACTGATGTGTCTTCACGGCTGTTAGCAGGGACGGCCTACTTGGATTCAACACTCAGCGAAGTGATGAGGATGGCTCTTTGAAAGAGCAGCCAATTTGAGTTGTGACTTCTGCTCTGAAGATTCTCGCAGGCCTCTTCTATATTACATAAACACTGTTTTTAGTGGATTAGTGTAACACTTCAGAAGGATGTAGAATTCTGTTTTCTTTATTTACGATAGCACTGGAGCTTTATGTGCAATGGACTATTGTAAAGTCTTCTGACTTCAGAGATGTGGGGAAAGTGATCTGAAACAGGGATCTTTGTGATGGATAACAGGGGAAGGGTTTGTGCAAGTCTGTTTCTGTGATCCTGTCCGTTAGTCAGCCACTCTCCCTTTTTAAAATATACCTGTCTTAGGTAAAAGCTTGTTTGAGGTATGAGTCTTAAAGTACCATTGTGCACTTCCCTACATCTGTAATCTTGGAGTGTTGTTCCTCTCCTGCTCCGTTGACACAGATATGGTGGAGGGAGGGAGAAGTGTTTCCTTTAATTTAGAAAGCTAATTTATTTTATAAAAAACGAAGACTATGTTATGGTGGCCCATAAATGTTCACCTAGTCATAGCGTTAAAAAGCATTACCTCTCAATTCTGCAGGAAAGGTGGGAATTCCCTTATTGGACAATAGTGACTGTGTGTGATCACTGTAGCAATGACACAGTCTCTTTCCTGGGCAGCACTATCTATTTTTTTTCTTTTAAAAAATTTATTTAAGAAAACTGTTGGTCAAGTCTCACAATACTAGGCCCTTTCTGCGCTTACCTGGTAATCAAGCTCAAGGAGCCTTGTCATCCATATGGTCTGCATGAAACTTGTGATAATCCAGACCAAATCCATATAAAGATCATAGTAATCCAGAACAGTGGAGGATTTGATTGATCAGTACCACAACCATACTAGTGGTTTTTGATCCAGAACATACAAAGGGTCATCCACAAATAGAAAGGTACAGGAAAGAGTGTGGGCATGGCATCAAGGAACATGTGTTAAGGTGACACTGTGAAGATGCCTTTGTAATCCCTTAGAATCAACTTGTGTGTTGATGGTGACGGCAACTTTGCATTCTGCCAATACATCTCTTATCTATAGCAATGGTGTCTTCACATTGCCATCAAATCCCCCTCAATCCCACTACCTGGATACAGCTCTTGAGTGACAGGGCCGTGGGCCCAATTGCATTGGGTTCGGGTGGTGCTGTGGCTGGTTGTTCACATTCACTATTGTGTAACAAGTGGTTGCGTGTCTGCTTTGCATCTCTCAAGAACGTATTTTCTGCCGTCCAGTCCATCTACTGCGGATGCCTCCTCGTCCTGCTGATCTGGATCAAGCTAATCCAGATTCATTATTATGGATCTAGCATGGTAAGTGCAGAAAGGACCCTGCAGTATGTTCAGAAATGGGTCTTTTTATTCTGTAAGGCTAGATTTCTTGGCAGTGTTTTGCCAGCACAGCCACATGTCTTTATACATGGCAGTAACTGGCGAGGGAGAATGCTACAGGGATTGTTTCACAGTAAGTGCCAGCTGAGCACGTCTGACTTTCCATTGCCTTATCTCTCGGCAGTATAGAGCACTTGTGACAGGGTGATAAAGGTCTTGACTCAGACTTACTTTCCATAACCTTCATAGCTACCTGTGGTGTTAGCTTTGAGATAACTAAGATACAACTTCAGCTGATTTGATTATTTAGGGTGGGATGGGCAAATTGAGGGTTTTTATGGTCTGAATTTGGTGCTGGCATTTAGATTTGTCGTTTGTTCCAAAAACAAAATTAAAATGGATCCAGCCCTTATAGGGAAGCAAGGGAGCAAGAATCATGTGTGAGGCTAAATAATGGGTATGCTATCTAGCACTGTAATATAATGGGCAAGATATTTAAAGTAGGCTTTGAACACCTAAGGTAAGAGCAGCACAGCTCTGTTCTTCCTTTTTCATTGAGTTCTTACTGTTGGGAGTCCTAATCTATATAGCCCCATGCTTCTGGCAAACAGCTGCTTTAGTAAGTGAAATAACTAAAGGATAGAACTGGGTTACAGAACTCGGATGTCTAAGGTTGACATTTAGCTAAGGCCCCATCCAGACTGGGGAATATAACAGCATTATGGTGCTGCCATGGTGAGATTGTCTCATGTACCTGAGGCAACCCTACCATAGACCTCCACCCCAAAAAAGCACTAGAAACTACTGTTGTAAAGCCCAGCAATCTGTCATCATAGCTTCATCCACAATACATGTATGAAGGCCAAAAGAGATGTTCATGCAAGTGTGGAGGTGCTGTTACTCACATCTGAGCACTTGGTGCTGGCTGAATACTCAGAAGTGTGCATCAGTAAAACATGCAAAGGTATGGACACTATCAGGGTAGCAAGGGATAATGGCAGAGGATTGTTATCCTGCATTCTCCCTTGCTAGAGGAGTTATTTGGCTGCGGTCTGGAGGTGGCCTAAGTTGCATTTCATTCCATTCAGCTATAACTTCCATGTATGTTTTAGGGAATCCCTGTAGTTGTGGGAAAGGGCTCTGTTAGAGTAATAGGGGTTACTGACATGTATGATGGGCAACCTAAATGTCTCACTACTAAGATGTACCATCTTCATCTCATCTGTGAGAATAAGTGTAATGAAGATGTTAAGTGGATTGATTGAGCCTGAGATGAAATGGGCTTGTGGAAATGTCACAGTCGTAGCAGCAGAAATTTGAAATGCCCATTGGCTATGTTAAATCCATAGCTGGCAAGCAAGCTGGCAAATGCATTAACCATGAAAGGCAATTTTTTGCATGCGTTGTCAATATTAGTTTTACAAGTAAACACACAGTCCAGGGTTTTAGTCATGCATCTTAGATGCATGTTGCATTTACAAATGCATGGTATTAAAGAGCCATCCTGTCAGAAGCACAGCTTCGGGCACTTCAGCTAGTCAATCGGTCTGTGACTTCCTGACTTCTTAGTTGTAGAGAACCCTTGCCACTTTGGACCACAACCAGTTTATGTTCAAAAGACTCTAAGCACTAATTTGTTTCTGAATATGATGCTGCTGGAATAACTGACTATGTCTAAGGCTTACAATAAAGACCGCCTCGTAATAGCATTAAGTTGTGTGCTGCTAACTTCACGTGGACTTCATGTGGAATTGGATAAATCATGAATACTGTGAGAAGTGCCTAGTCTGAAAACATCTTCCTGAATTACAGGGTTTAAAAGAGATAGAATAAGGCAACCCTGTGCATCCTACTAGTCATAACAAATGGAGGGGGTTAGATCCATAACTGTTAGGAAGTGCTACAAAGGACACCATAAGTAAGTTTGCAAATTGCATGCTATCTGTTGCATACGTTGAAGTGTATCCTTCCAGTATTTTCAGAATATGCGATCTGGTGGAAGAAGAAGAAGAACTGGCTTTTCTACCCCACTTTTCTCACCCATCTAAGGGGACTCAAAGCAGCTGACAAAAGCTTTTCTATTCTCCCCACAAAGAACACCCTGTGAGGTGGGTGGGGCTGTGAGAGCTCAGAAGAGAGCTGTGACTAGCCCAAGGTCACCCAGCTGGCTTCATGGGGAGGGCAGAAATGAACCCAGTATTCCCAGATAAGAGTCCGGCTCCCTAACCAGTAGACCAAACTGGCTCACTGGATGAGAAGTTCTGGGTGAGACAGACACAGACCTGTAAGTGGGTCTGAGGTATCCTGCACACTGCATTAAATGTGTTAGTGCATGGTGCTGCATGGCTAGATGTGGTTGCCATGTGTCGTTTGTTTGCAGTAAGCTCCAGATTTTCTCAGTGTTGTTGGCTCTGCTTTCTCCAGTTGCAGACATGTGCTATTTTTGTTTGCTCCCTGAGCTCTGCATTTTTTTTTATTATTCTGACCCTTAAGTGTGGGACTGGCACGGGAACTGAGGGAAAACTGCACACAGCAGTCTGACAGAGGTCAGGACAGTGCTTGACAGCTTAGGCAAGGCAAGGCACCCAGTGTGGGGACAGTGACAGAAGTTACAGCCACATCAGGAGCGCTGAGGACCACTTCACCTTGCTATTTTTGCTGCTGGAAAGAGGGAGGAAGCAATGAAGAGCATGAGAGAACTAAGGACCCAAGACAGGAACTGTCTCAGGAGGGTTGGATTGTCTGAGCAGGTTTCTGGGCTTGGACTGCAGCACTGGATGGAAAGGGGCTGCCCCTACCTGCCCATAACAGGAAAAGGGAGGGACAGCCAGGAGTGCTCATTTGCTTCTAGGTACATGTTTGCTGGAAGTTCCATGTAGCAAACTCAGTCCAAAGTGAGAGAGGTGTGGCCATCCCAAATATATCAAAAAGCATGGTAAATTCTCCTATAATGCAAGGCTTCAATTCCAGGAAAATCTGTTAGGCTGCGTCCCCAAGCAACTTATTTGCCTCTCTAGTTTTCCTCTACTGTCCCTTTATTCCAGTGGACTTTAAAAGTGCTGTTCAATTATGGAATAAGTGTCCCCATGAGGTTCAGTAAAACACGCATTTTAAATGCACCTACTGTCCCCAAGGACGCGTGTTTTGTTTGCCTGCATCTTTTTCTCCCCGCCCTCTCTCTGCTTGATAGGGTGCTGGGGAGACAACGCCCAACAAGTCCAAAAGAAAAATAGCCATATTTACAAGTTCTCTGTTCGTCTCCCCTGCTTGCAAAACCCACCAGAGCCATTTATCACTTTGGGATCCAGAGCTTGCTTCCAAAGATAGTGATTTCGCTGTAAAAATCCACCCTCTACAGCAGCCGTTACACTGTAGCAATCCACCCACTTCATACCTGATAACAATGTTGCAATTCTCTGCAATTCTGGCTCTTTAAAAGTTCTGATCTTTAGAAAGCAAAAGGAAGGGAAGGTGCTGCTGTTTTGGGAGATGTGTGAATGTTTAAAGCTGTGTGTGTAGGCGGAGGTGGCAGCAGAGCCAGGGTGCTTTTTTCGGAGATCTTGGCCTCCAATCCCCACCCCTTTTGCCACAGAGTGTCTCCATGCACAATGTTGCTCGGAATACCCGTGGCTTCCAAAAAGTGCTCTGGTAGTCTTGTTTAAAGGGCACTTTTTTTCCCTGCACATTTTCTTCCTTTTGTGCCACTGGAAGCTCAGAGAAAAGCCATGCATGGGGGCGCTCAGGGGCAAAAGAAGCTTTTTAATGAGCTTTTTATTGCTTGGGGACACAGCCTTAGAGAAGTAAGTGAATCGGGGTTAGGGGGCCTGTACCTAAAGCTTGCATTGTGGTAAATGGGTCCTGATGAAAATTACATCGGCCTAAAAGGGGAAAGGGTCCTAATGCTGGTCAATGGAGGAAAGAAACTTGTGTTCAAAGGTACAATACTGGAACACACAGATGCCGGTCCAGAGGCCTCCACCCAAAGTCTTCTCAGAGATCGCAGTGCAGAAGACAGAGGCCTGGCCAGATTCTCCCTCTCATCCAAATGAGGGAGTTATGCATTCTGCAATTTGAGCACACTAATCCCACATGTAGTGTCCATTTGCCACATCTAAATTCTGCAGTGTGGACACAACGGGGTTGCTGGAGAGCCCTGTGGCCCCACAAAGTGCGGTTTCCCATGTCAGCATAGAAGGAGGCTCCCACTGGAGTTTGGTTTCATAGCTAGAGACACCACACGGAGGGAGGAACACCCCTTATTCCCGTACCTTCCTCTTCTGCTCATGAACTGGAATCAGGATGACTTCCTGGTTGCTGGCTACCTTGTGAGAATCCCTGAGGGCCCTGGCTCGTCTTCAGGCCCTGCAGTGCTCTTGGGTTCTTCTGCCACTTTAAGATGTATTGCATAGGCTGTTGGGCTTTGGGGCATAGGTGATGCTGCAGGTCTTTGTGTGGGCACAACACATTATGGAAGTTGGTTTTTTTTAAAAAAAAACTAGCCATGGTTGTCCTGAAAGGTGTCTGGATCTTCCTCTCCAGAGATCCAAATTAGCCAGTTGAGTATTTCTTTTGTCTAACTGTAGATCATCTGCACAGTCAAGGGCATCTTCTTCTGGCTCTGCTCCCCTATCCAGATGTTCGGTGCCTTTTCACTGGTCCCTGGTCCTGAAACATCTTACACTGGAGTTGGTAGTACCAGTGGGCATGCTAGCCCGAATGGCATCTTCATTTTTAAATGGTTATGATTGTGGACTTCTTGACCCCAAAATATTATTTCCATGGCAGTGAAGGCTTTGCCTTCCTTCACTTGGTCCAGCAGTTTGATTTTATCAAGGAACATGATGACTCTTCTACTTTTTGTCTCTATTTCTGAGGAAGTTATTGCCTTTCTGCCAGCATGCTTTGGAGCCATTTTTACCAGCCGGACACCCAATAAAAAACAAAAGCAGAACAAAAAACCTCCCTGCAACAAAAATTGTGCACAGCAAAAAAGGTGTGCACAAGAAGACACTCATCTGCATACATGTACACCCCCTAAAGCACTCTGAACTCACTCAGCTTAGCCACACAATCAAAGCAAAAGTACATTACATCACATAAGCAAAAGCATTCAAGGGACTCAGAACACTCTCCAAAACCAGTCAAAACTCACTCAAACCCTACTTTTTTTTTTGTAAAACAGCCATACACCAAACAAGCTGTTAGAAAAAGGTTATTAGATCAGCTCAAGCTTCTGAGCGCATTGAGACAAATGACAATTGGTAAAGCAAAACTTACATTTTTATCCAAGTCGATTCAATGTACTTTCCCTTGTTGCAGTTGAGAAAACAGATAAAACACACATCTGCTCTAAAGATTAAACTTCCCCATACAAGTGGGCACTAACTGCACCATCGCATGTGTGCAAGAGAAAGATTGCTTCTGCATGGAGAAGGAGAGAAGCTGCTAGTACAGGCAGTAATTCTAACTCACACAGTGAGGAGGAGTCTAGTGAAAGACTGAAAGGGTGGTACCCAGGCCTGGAGAGAACGAGAGAGCAAAGAATTTAAGCGATACACACAACACCCCTCCCCCCCATATCCAGGCATGCTGAGTTCTCTCCACAAGCACCTTCCTTGCCACCTAAAAGCAACCGGGAACTGGGAAAAGGGCTGCCAGACCAGAATGGAGGTTGTAGGGTGCTGCACTGCAGCCGTCACTTCTTACTTCCGTCTTTGGCAGCAAACGGTACATCAGAAGGTTGTAGAAATGTGTTAGATGAATAATTGTCTCTATTTGCAAATCGTGTAATAGCAAAATCATGCTGCCAAATTGTGTTCTGTAGGAGGATGCACTGTCCTAAAGGTGGTATTTTGCGCACCTCATTGTTTATCAGAATACAACAGATAAATATAGCAGTACTGGACAAATAAGGGAAAGATATCGTTACCATGAATATAGCTTTCTTTATTTTTTAATTTTATTTTTTAAGTTTCACATTACAACAAGAATATTTTCCACATCCCATTATTAAACTACTTTAACAATTTTATATGTGACTTCCTCCGTTCTTCCGACTCCTCTTCTTCTAATCAAATTAAGTCTATGCTCCTCATATATGCCTTATGTTCTTTTCCATATATGTTTTCCATATATGTTCGGCTAACAAATATAGCTTTCTTATAAAGAGCAAAATAGTGCAGTGGGCAACGTCCTGAGCTAGAATCTAGAAAACCACTCAGATCCACCTGGATGCGAATGCTCACTGGGGCAGTCATTATTTCAGCCCAGCCCAGCCCAGCCCACAGGGTTGTTGTGAAGATAAAGCAGAGGGTACACCTTTAAGCTTTACAGGAAAAAGGGCAAACTATAATGTCACTAATAAAGCCGACAACGTCTGAGGTAGGCTTAGTAAAATTTGTTCAACTTTAGTAAAATAGCGGGAGACAATTCATTGTGTTCATCTTTGACTTCAAAGAGTTGGCCATTTCCTGTGAAATGCAATCAACAACCTCCCCCCACCAGCCCAGCGTGGCCTGCAGTTGCTTCAACTTCCGTCTAAAAATAAGAGAAGTAGTGATTAGGAAGCATGTTCAACAGCAAATGGAATTTCCCCCCAGGTACTACAAAGTGGTAAGTCATTAAAATAGTTTGGTTGTCATTAATTTCAGTTAATGTCAGTGTTTGTCTACTATTTGGTGTCTCATCTTGAACAACGGTGTCTCTTACTAATTCATTAAATAGGTGCTGTAACTGAACAGCTTTCCTTTATTTTGTAGGTTGCCTGTATTGTTATAGTGGGATAACTGATTCTCACTTACAGAATGCTTTTGTTTAGCAGCTTCATTGTAAGCAACTGTTTATCACATACTTTGCCCCCAGTCCTGCATCTGGATTCCAGGAAGAGCTTTGTATACTAATTTTCAACAGCGCAGCTGTTAAAAACAGAGGACCACTGATTAGACCCAGTTTGGTGAAAAGGGAAATATGGAATTGGGGGCATTTCAGATGCTGTTGAACTATGGTTCCTTTTACCCCTCTTGAATGTGGCAATACCTGACTCAGCTGCCAGAACAAAATAGGCAGCTAGAGATTCCCTTCCTTCTTTGTATATGTGTTAGAATATGACTGTGAAATCTCTGTTCATAGCTGTTTTCACTATCGCTGTCAAAGGCCCATCCAGATGGTGGGAACACAAGCACCATTGCATATCTGAGGCAACCTCGTCATAGCCCTGCTAGATCTCCCTTAAAATCCATGAAAAATTATTGCTGGAAAACCCAGTGTAATAGGACTTTTTATTTGCCTTATGGATGGAGCTTCCATCATAGCTGCATCCACCATGCAGGCATGGAGGCTGAACTAGATGTCCACACATGTGTGGTGGTGCCAATGCGCATGCCAATGAAACATGCAAAGATAATGCCGGCTAGGGAGCTGTCAGTATAGCAATATCATGTGTGATCCCTTGCTAGCTAGCAGGATATTTGGCTGCCATTTGGAAGCAACCTTGGCAGGTAGCAGAGCATGTTCTAAGATGCTGTATATCAGTGGTTCTTAACCTGGGGCCCAGGAACCCTCAGGGGTCTGCAAAAACCCTCACAGGGGGTCCCAGTAGGGCAGTGGTGGTGCTGGGTATGTGGGCAGGCAGGGTACATGAGGTGAGGAGGTGGGGGACCATGGCAACAAAGGTTATGTAAAGGGAGTCTGTGGTGTGAAGAAAAGGTTAAGAACTGCTGCTGTAGATGGTTTAAGACCAATGTTTGGATGGATTGCTAGAGAGATGGACAGACAGTGAGGAATGGTATAGTTCTGAGTATTGCAAATAGTTCATCCTCTTCTGAAAATCTTAAGTCATTGTTGCTTGCAGGAGTGCAAACTAGGTGATGTTTCACTGCACACTAGAGTTACACACATTATTTTTTGGAATTGCTGGATGTTACAAAATATGAAAAAAGTTGTATTTAAAAGCAGAAGGGGAAGGAAATTAAAAGCAAGAAAGAAACAACACCATGTACAGATCTCATCACATTGATTGCTATTATGATATAAATATTTACCATGGAATAAGTCCCAGTGAAATCAGCAGGACTTCATGCTAAAGACCAATGCATAGAATTTTAAGTAGTAACTCATTTATCATCATTAAAGTGGAATAATGGGGCTTTTTAAAAAGAAGACTGTATACATGCATTAGCCCATTTAATCTAAATTTCCCATACAATTCAGCAGGTATGCATATATGCAATAAATAAACAGATAACTTTTTAACAGGAACAAACCTTATTTGTAGGCGATGTACTTGTGGAAAATTACTACATGAGTAAGCTTTGTGAATCCAGGCTTAGGACTGTGTAACCATTTCTTCTGCAATATATTTTATAGTTCCCAGTTTCACCTTGGATTGCTGCTCCGACCGGACCTGCTAAGAAGTAATGAAGCTGTATAGATGTAGGCCCTGTTTGCACTTACTGTCTAGTGAGCAGTGGTCCACTCACTGGGTAAGTGTGTCTGCACACTGCTGCCACTGCTATCTCAGAACTCAGCTTGGCCAGGATGGCTAGTTGGCTCCCTGGCAGCAGCGTTTGCACCCTCTTCAGGAGTGATGCAATGAACGGGCATGGCTGTGGCTGTGCAGTCGCACTGTGTCTCAGTCGCCGTGGTAATGTGCAGGTTTACCCCAGATGTTGCTGTAGCCATTACCATGGCATTCTGGCCTCCCATCCACCCTTGAAGTGCTGACCGTTGGGACAGGGAGTTACCTAGCACTAGAAGTGTGGATAGCTCTTCCCGTGTCACAGCTTTATCAGCCTAGTACGGTATTGTAGATATTAGTGTGAATAGGCCTATAGATAAACTAGCAGATGACTAAAACTAGTGGATGACTAAAAAAAGTCCTAAGTGTGAATAGGCTTATAGATAACTAGTGGATGATTAAAACAGCTTGAGATAAAATCAGTTATAATTTGTGCATTTGGAAGTCTTGTGTGAATATTGTGGGAGCTATTCTCTTTATATTAAAAGCCTGTATGCATGGCAGGCTTGGACTGGGAAGAGTGTTTTATGAGTGTGTCATGTGCCACAAGCCCCAAAATTTGCAGAAGACATGAAACAAGATGCAGTTGGTATGCAGTATTTGTGTAAGTAAGAGAGATGTGGACACTGTGCATGATTTCCCCAAACCAGAGAGGTCTTGTCACTGCACGAAAACTACAAACAGGCCCTTAATCGCATATAAGTGCTCTGTAAAGACTTAATCCCTATTAAAGAAGGATGATGTCCAAGTCTTCTTGTTTCTGTGGACCATAGCAAGTGATGGCCTTCTGTCTGCTCACTGATCCTGATGATTGCCTAAGCTCAAATTCATTGCTTCCATAACACTTATCTATCCATCTCATCCTCTGCCATCCCCTTCTCATTTTGTTCTCAGTCATTCCCAGCACCAGGGTTTTATCCAGTGAGGTCTGTCTTCTCATTATGTGGGAAAGTATTTGAGCTTCAGGTTCACTATTTGTCCTGGTGAACCTGAACTTTATTGAGGTGTGCTCTCCCTTCCAGATATTGCTGGCTAATGGGACTGATAATTAGCAAAATATGGAAGGCCATGGCTTATCCACCAAATGCATTGTATTTAAAACATACATAAATCTAACAAGAAAAGTTTCTCTGTCATGTGTGATTTCTGGCAACCATAACAGTGAAGACTTGTTGAAACCAAAGTACATAAGGTACCAAAGCTGCTCTGGGCTCCATTTGACCTCAGCTGCCTCAATTTGTGTTTGTGTTTTGGCTTATTTGCAATGTTTTGTATGATATGCAATTTTTATAATGTATTTTTGATTATTACTTTGCATTTTATGTTTTCTGTTTGTTGTAAACTGCCTTGGGCAAAATTTTATTTTGGAAAGGTGGTATACAAATAAAAATGCAAATGGAAAATGGAAAAACCATGAAGCTTTTCTACATCTAGCAACTGGTATAATCCTTAACCTGCTTCATATATAGCAAGTGCTTATAAATATGAATTCCAGGCAGTATTTTGGCAAAGGCTTGCCTCAGTGATCATCTAAACTCTTAAGAGCACACACTGAAGTTTTGTTGTTCAGTGTTTCATTGGATGTTATAACTATAAGTCACTAATTATATGCGTATAAAGAATATAAATTCTTTAAAAAGAGATTTAAAAAATATTATGAAATGATAACCAGAATCACTTGCAGCATATACTCACTTGTGAGCATATACTTGTGAGCATATACTCACACTACATACATTGTTTCTATATGGGCACATTCCCATAGGGGTTAAAATCTGGAGTGGATATAGATTTGGCATTGGGGGTTTCCATTAAATCCCCCAGGACTCTGAATCCACTCCGGATTTTCCAGCCATGTTCCCATGCTGACTCGGATTAAAGGAGGACAGCCGGTGGCCAGGGTAAGTGAGTGAGGGGTTGTGTGGATGGGAGGCCATCCCTTGGATATGGTGGTGTCAGGTGGCAGGCAGGGGCCCTGGGGAGGGATTCCTTATCCTGCCCTCCCCTAGGAAAGAGGAGAGCCAGCGAGTGAGCCTCTAAAAGAGGATAAGGAATTAGGAGTGAAAGTACACAGCCTTAGGCTTCTGGTATGAATGTGATTTTTAAGTAAGGGTATGCAACATGGCATACTGAATTGGCAGAAGAACCTTTCATTTCCATTTCAAAGCAAAGTCCTGGTAGCTGTGGTTACTTCCTTTCTCCCTTGGACGGGCTGTAGTGGATAAACAGAGTATACCTGGACAAAAATGTGGCTCAAGTTGCTGAAAGCATGCAAGGGGAAATGTGCCAGTATCTCTGATATCTGAAGACAAGTCTCTGTTTTCTAAAATCATAGAAAAGGTTTGGAACATTCCCTCAGAGGCATGAAAGCAAGGAAGGATGTATCACCGGAGCTGATATGCAGGTAACCTGGTAATCTAACTCATGTTCGTCTGTGGGCCAAATACAAAATAATTGAATGATGAATGAAGAATGGCTGGCAACAATTCCGGAAGAAGTGGCCAGCCAATAAAAGTAAGGTAGCAAGTTGTAGCTCACAACTTGAATCCATTCTTCCTTTCTCCTTCACACACATTTCAATTCACACTTGGCTAACAGATTCAATAGGCTTAGCAAGGTAAACATCCATGGGAGTTTGAACAGAATATCAGCTTGAGCAGAACCTCAGCTACCGTTACCTGTGCCTAGTCTGTTCTTTGGTGCTACCTCCTTTTAGCTGCCCTGCTTTCTGCTCTGCCAGTCCCAATGGCTACCAGCTGTCCCTGAATTCTATCCTATACTGGTACATTTTGTGAATTTCAGTGTCACTCAGCTTATAGGCCAAGAAGGGGAAGCTATGAATATCCAGGTATTGTTGGATTGTGACCCTTTCTGTACTTACCTTTTAATCTGAATAATATGTCTGGAATAACCAGGCCGACTGATCCAGATTGCGGGCAGGTGTGGGCCAGATCAGCGCTATCTGCATTGACGTTGGCTGATCTGCATTAAGACACACCATGGCTGTACAAGCTTTGTAGCCCCCCCATGTTTTTGAACTCAAAAACAAAAGTTTCTAGCCTCAGGACATAGGGGTGGTGGGTTTTGGGCAGAGTGCTATGGTGTGGCACTGAAAGGTAGTACTGGAACATGGAAATGTTCTGTCCGCTTGCATCCCATCTTCTGGAGCAACACACCAGTCCTTTTGGTGGTCCAGATTAAATGGGTCTACCAGAGATCTGGGTTAAGGGCCTTTTAATCTAGATCTGGCTCCATCTAATGCAGTGGTTTTCAACCTGGGGGTCGGGACCCCTTTGGGGGTCAAACTACCCTTTCAGAGGGGTCGCGACAAGTATCCCGTTGACCTTCCCTCCCACCTCCCACCTGTCCTCCCCCCGTGGTTGGGGGTCTCCACAACAGGAGGAACTGCATTAAGGGGTCGCGGCATTAGGAAGGTTGAGAACCACTGATCTAGTGTAACTGAAGCTGGGCCAGTGCGGGTGGGACTATAGCTTCCTTATCTTTGATAAAGAGTACATGACAGCCTCCTTTGCCTTTTTTGCTGCCATGGATCCAAGGCCATATTTCTAAGCATAATAAGCTGTTGAAAGGAGCCTGGAAGAAGAGGACATTAGCTTTGTTTTGGAGTTTTTCACTGATGGGCTTGATGCTGAGAGAAGGGGCTGAGTCAGTGTTGGTTGTTCTACTAGACCAGCGATTCTCAATCTTCCTAATGCCGCAACCCCTTAATGCAGTTCCTCCTGTTGTGGAGACCCCCAACTGTGGGGGCAGAGCAGCAGGGAGGTGGGAGGGAAGGGCGGTGGGAGACTCGTCGCAACCCCTCTGAAGGGTAGTTTGAGAACCACTGTACTAGACACAAGTTGTGATCTGAGACTGCAGGAGGGAATGTCATCATAGTGACATGGCTGAAAGCCTAGGTGCCATCTGCCTAAGCTGCAACCTCTGGTCACCAGCTTCATGAACAGAGTCAATGACTTCAGTTACATGGTTGTTCTGATCTTTCCCTGTCCAAGATCCTGCCATGGTTTTAATACGTTTAATATGTTATTGGTTTTAATGTGTTCATTGTATATGTTGTGACCTGCCCTGAAACCCTTGGGTATAAGGCAGGATTAAAATGCAAATAAATAAAATGAATTAAATAAATAAATACACAGTTCTTGCACTGGGTGTTGTCTGGTGGTGCTGATGTTTGGTGATGTTGTACGTGCATATACTTGAAAGTAGATACCATTTAAATTGTAGATTATATAAGGATGTTATGTGGAATCCAGATCAGGAATATTTCTAATTGTTGTGTAGAAGCGTGATTTTCACAGGTGTAGCTCATAACGCAGTTGCTGCAATACCTTCTTTTATGCAACTATTAAAAGTATAAGATCCTTGTTCTGGATTTGATTTGCCTGCCCCAAGTGAAAGAATAAACCTGCAGTCACATCTTCATTTTAAATCTTCTCCAGTCCATCATCATGTCTGACTGCTCACACCTTTTCATTTCTATGGCTGTGTTTACCCCTAAGTTTTAATCCACTTTCAGACCACTTAGAGAACACAACAGCAAACCGGCCAGTCATTTCCTTTCCACATTATCTAACCCTAAGGTGGATTTTCTGAGTAACCTCATACTAAAAGAAAACAGCTTGATACTTTGCTAATGTTTCCCTTTTCTGAGGGAGGAATGAAGCTGGATTAAAACATAAGTGTGAACACAGCCTGTCTGTTTTATTTGTGGACTTTCCACTTTCAGGAAAGTCCACCAGTAAAACAGGCTGCGTCCCCATCCACTGTATAGTCCAAATTGAATCCGAATTCAGTAAGGAGCATCCCCATGCAAAGCCCCCTAACCGGGCTATATGCGGACCAAATAGCTCAAATCCATGCTAAATTTAGTCCTCTAGAAAACTGTTCTCACCACAGTTTGGAAGCTAAGTCCGCATTATTTTGGAGGCTGAGTCCGTGCATCTGGACGATCCCACGCTTTTTGGGGAGGAGATTGATACTTGCGTTTCACGTGCTCGCCATTCCTGTCCTGTGTGTTGGAGATCGCAACTGTTTGGGCATTTTTGGCAATAAATGGTGACTGACCAAAAACGAGTTTCTTTCTGTGACCATTATTCCACCTCCCTTTCCCAGTTGCCAAGCCAGTGAATGTTTAAGACAAATAGGAGCTTCTGAACCGTGCATACAATACCTGAGTGCCCCAGTTTTACAGCAAAAGATGGAATCACCATCCCACGAGTCTCTTTCTATTTTTATTCCACCCACCCACCCCAATCGCCAAGCCAGGCATGATAATTTAATTTAAATTGCACATGAGTGCTAAACTGCCATACCAGGTGGAGTGGAGGTGCTCACCTCTGGTAAACTGTCACCAAACCTGTAGTGGCTTTGCAGAATGATCTGGCTTTTTCATTTTTTTTTAACTATTATATTTTTATTGCCTTTCGGCCCTATGTGCTGCGAAAGGGGGGAGTGGCATTGGGTGGCATTTCATCACTGCGGCGGGCAGTGCTCACCTCTGGTAAACTACCACCAAACCCGTGGCAGCTTTGCAAAATGATCCAGCTTTTTCATATTTTTATTATTATTATAATTTTATTGCCTTTCAGCCCTATGTGCCACAATGGGGGAAGGAGGTGTTGGGCAGCATTTCCCTGCCATCACTACAGTGGGCGGCACAGGGGTTGGTGACATCAACCTGGCTTCCTATCAGGAGAGAGGGGGCAGAGAGAAAAAGATGCTGTTTCCCCATGCAGGGGTTTAGCATGGGGACACCCATATTTGAATTGAGCCTGCATTATCAGCAAACGCATGGGGATGGCTCCATTTGAACTCGGCCTTGCATCTGGACTAAAAATAGACCAATCCGCATTAAATAGAGTGCATGGGGACGCAGCCATAGGAATGAAAAGGTATGAGCAGTCAGACATGAATATGGACTGAATGAGGTTTAAAGTGAAGGTGTGACCATGGCCTAAGAGCAAACAGTCATTATGGTGGAGCCATGAACGAGAATGCCTTATTTTCTTTCATTTATATCACTGTCAGATGGTTCTGTTCAGCAAAGGAGTTACATAGCAGGAGATTACTTTTTGAAAAATCCATTCATGATCATAAAAACCAATTTCCAGTAGGTGTTTCTTTTACTCCCACAGCAGAACTGAAAAAGCAGAAATGTTGCTAGGCAAAAGTCACAGAATAGTTAACTAAATGCCCACTGAGGAGGGGGATTTGTTTTACTTTATTGTCCAAGATGCAAAAACAAAAAATTGTCCAGATGCCAAGAAGGGAAAAACAAACTGCAAGTCAAATAAACTTTTTCTTGGCACAATAAGCAGTCTGCTTGCTTTTTTGTGGCCTGCTACTTTCACAGTCACCCTGCGATTATAATTGAAATTAGTGGTTTGTTTTGAAGTAGGAAAGAAAAGTTTCACATTTTCCAGCAACAAAGTAATATTTGCCTTTGACAAATTTAGGAAATCGTGAGATCTCTCCAACAAAATTGGGATTGGGCCCAGCAAATACAAAGAAATATATTGGGAGGGAAGACTTTTAACTCACAAAAACACTTTTTGTTAGCCTCCTGATTTCAGTTTTTGCTTTACAAGTAGCTAAGAATTGCTGTTATTCTCTAAAGAACTCAAGCTAGGTGTGGGTAAATAGGTTGGTTGTTTCTAAGAGGTTTTTTCTTTTCTTTTTTTTCTGGCACTAATGCCAAGAAGTGCCGAACTGAAAGTACGAGGTAGGGATTTGAACAAAGTGAATGTTAAGTGAATGTTGTAGTACTTTGCATGGGTGCAAATGGAGTCCCCATGAATGTGGGCAGGTTCGATTTTGCATTGAATATTCAATGGATTTTTCACTAAAGGGAAGAGTCAAAGAAGTTGTTAAAATATATAAAACAGTGCCACTCTATCTTTTGGTTTTCCAACTGTGAGTAAAAGGAAGATCTGTGGGATAAGGCTGGTCGGCTGATGGCTGAGATGAAGAAACTGGATGCTGCTATTGCACAGTAGTACCACCTGTGAGTTTGTCCACCTTGGTCAAGGTCTCAGACTGGAACTGGTGCTTGGGCACTGGCCCTTGGCACTGAGTATACCACATGTCAACATCCACCTGGTATTATTGGTGGTGTGTGTATGAGAGAGAGTGCATGTGGGTAGGCTTAGTGCAACATTGCTTGCAGCAGACTAGAAATCTATCAGAAATCAGTCAGAAATCTATTATATACCAAAACATACAGAAACAAAAAATGAGATTGGGACAATGCTGCATAATTTAAGTGATATTCTTGAACTTCAAAGAGGTAAGGAAGAAGCCCTCTGGAGGCAAGAATGCCACAGACATTGTGTAGTCCCAGTTGTATAGTCCCTTGAGAGTAAATTTTCTGCCCAGGAGATGACATGTTCCCCGGCAGATGGAATTTTTTGAGGAGAAGTTTTGAGAATTCCTTAGTCTATTCTTCCATCAAGAAAACTTCCACTTCTGGAAGGAAAGGTCTGGGATATGTATGAGAGCCCATCAAAGCTGAGCTTATTATGAGCTCAGTGCCCCATCTAGAAAGGACATATCCTAGGTTTCCCCTTCCTATTTAATGTAGGATGCTGGATATCATACTAGGAAGTGATAATGTGAGGTATTGCTCCTCTACCATTATAGCTTCCTAGTTAGAATCTTCACGTGTTTTAAGTAACGTATGGAAGAAGGCACTGCTTCAGATAACTGGGGCCAAGCCATTTAGGGCTTTGAATGTGTCAACATGAATACCTTGGTAGAATGTAGGCTTCCAAGGCTGGTTGCAATGAGTGAGATTATAATTTTTTTGGTTGTTATACTGTGTTTCATATAAGAACTATGGAATATGACATAACCCAAAAAACTGCAACAAGTGAGCTCAACACCTTGAATTGGGCTCAGCAGCAAATAGGCAATCACCACCTTCAACAGTGAGGTTGATGGGCACCTGGGAGAGAGCCTTTTCTGTGATGGCCCCCAGACTATGGAATAGCCTCCCCCTCGAGGTGCGTCATGCCCCTTCCTTATATATATTTTAGGAAGGCGGTGAAGACACACCTCTTTGCCCTGGCCTTTGGCTGAGCTGTTGATGTTCCCTTGCCCAATACAGACACTATCATTTTAAACATATTGTATATTGTTTTAAATTTGTTGAATTTTTTAACGTCTTTTAATGTATATTCTATTGAAATCTGTTGTTACCCACCCAGAGACCTTTGGGTATGGGGCGGGATAGAAATGTAATGAATGAATGAATGAATGAATGAATGAATGAATGAATGAATGTGGATCTTTCAGAATCAACCCCATCCAAGAGTGACTCTTTCTTTTAGTGGTATTGGGCAGGAAGCTACTGTATATAAGCACAGAGCCAGAAAATATAGCCAATCACACCATGGAAATAGCTGCTACAGATGAGTGATCAGTCAGGGCCCAGGAAAGCCGGGCAGGTGAGTAGCCAATCAGTGCGAGCACTTGTTGGCAAGAAGGCATTTCCAGGTTTTGTAGCGCTGGAACCTCGCTAAAAACCCTGGCTTGGGGACGCTCAGAGGCAAAAGGAGAGTCTTGGCAGACTTTTTATTCCTTGGGGACAAGCCCAAAGAGAAAAGTGTGGGGAAAGGAGCTACACTTTTGGATGCTTATTTGTTTAATTGTAGGCTTTCTTTTCTGCATCTTTGGAGAGCATGCTTTTTCTCAATTGTGTGACTGAAAAAATCTCTCTCTGATTGCATCCATAGTTGGAGAGCATTATCTTGTTAACCTGATGAATTCAGTCCTGGACAGTCAAAATAGTTTCAGACTCTGTGGTCAGAGTGGGAAAAAGAAAGACCAAAACTTCAGAGCCGCAGATGCAGGTGCTGATATTCTTGACTAATCTAATATCATTCCATGGAGCATTAGACTCATTAGTGATTCATGAACTATGGTTCAGAGACTTCTGAGATAACACACTACTCCCTTGTTATTTTGTGAAAATTAGGTACCTCCCTGATTATCTCAGTCTTTGAATAAAACAGATCAGCTGTGTGAGAAAAGACTTTAGTGGGTGTGTTTTTATTTATTTGTTTGTTTACATTTCTATCCCACCCCATACCCGAAGGTCTCTGGGCGGGTAACAACAGATTAACCAACAGATTAAAAACAAGATACACATTAAAAACAAAATACAGATTAAAAACACTTTAAAAATTCAACAAATTTAAAACAGTATTGCAACCGGGGTGGGGTGGGGATATAATCACCTCAGCCAAAGGCCAGGGCAAAGAGGTGTGTCTTTTCTGCCTTCCTAAATATATATAAGGAAGGGGCATGACACACCTTGAGGGGGAGGCACTGAAGGGGAGGGAGCAGTGCAAAATGGACGGATATGGAGAGAAGAATTAGGAGAATATAGCCCCAGGCCTTCTAGGATGGTTTGTATCTTAAGTTTACATCTAAACTTCAGAAGTGTGCCAAAAGACATTGTGCTGAATTCAGCCCTTTCCATATCACGCCAAGAAAGAATGGATGTGAGGGGGGTATTCAGAAGGGCTCTTTTTAAGGTGAATCATTTATTTTTACAGCAACCTTTAAGCTTGCTATTCCTTTTCCTTATTCATAAGGATATTTTTTGTCCAGTCTAGAATTAGGAAGAAGCAAGTTTTTCAAGAACATCTTTCTCCCAGAAAACATCGGACAATATCACATTGAATGAGATGACTCAAACCACATTTTCTGCAGAATGTTCACACTATTTTTCACAGCTGGTCAGAAATCTGGAAAATGTGGGTACAGTTATAACAGAGTGAGCCATTTCTGCTGGGAATTCATGACTGAAATAACACAGTTGTTGATCAATGAAGCTACATATGCAAATGGGAAACCACAGTTTATACTGAAAATGCAGGTCACCGCGAGCTGCTAACAAAGCGTACTAAATTTACTGATATAAAGGGCTTGGTGACAGAAGATCCTCTCAAATTTTCAAGTTGCCTTTTTCAAAAGTATTGTTTAGAAGGAAATATAAGGAAAAATGCATAGGCATCATTCTAGCTGACTGATATCTTGTTTTGAGTGTGCACAAAGGAGTGTTGACAAAACCATAGTTTGGTTCACCTCTTAAGCCAGCAAGTACTGGTTCAATCAGTGACCTAAACTAATGTGTCCTTTTCCTTTTTCAGGTTCCTAGAGAAGAGGAAGAGATGACATTCCCTACACAAATAGCATTGGAATAACAGCTGCACACATAGTGATATCCCCCCCCCCTTCCCCTTCTTTAGGGAAAGCAAATATATTTCCTACATGGAGGGCAATTAACCTGGCTGAGCTGAACCTAACTCGGTTTGCATTGGATCCTCTGTATAGGGTTCTGTGGCAGGTTTCATCTGGGGCCTGCCCTGATCTGTATTAGCATGTGGACAGCAGGCCCCTATTCCAGGATGTATTCCAGAATAAGGGCAAGTGCAGAAAGGCCCCCAGGGCTTTTCTACTTTTAACAGCTATCTAGTAGGCTGATACTACTCATCAGCTAATCCAAAGTAACATTATTGTGGGAAATTTCACCTGCTGACATTCTGTCTGTCTGATACCTAGGTGGCTGCTGATTATTTTTAGGTCTTCTGTTTCAGCCACAAATGCAATATCCAGATTTTTAAAAGGCACAGCACTCCTACCTTCATAAGGTTCCTGAATGCACAGAGGGATGGCGTCAAGAGAGGCCATTTCATTAGTCATTACTCTAATGACAAAAGGATACAAATTGGCAATGCAAAATTAATGCAAGTCTAATGCCAATTGGAGTTACCTTTTGTGAATGGGAAGATTGAACCAAACTACCTGCACTGAATGCAAGATGGGGGTATGTTGTTTCCAGAAATGTTTTCAGCAGTGGTTGCACATGGAACACAACTATGAAGGCAGGGACAGAGTGACAAAGCTCCAATTGGCGGCCTTTCTTTGATCATCCTAGGTGATCTTTTGGTCTGCAGGAAATAAAAATGCCACCCAGGGAGACAACAGTGATGCTTTCAATTAAAATTTCCTACCCCAACCCATGACTTGCTTGCTTGTGTTTTCTAGGGTAAGTGGAAAGACTGAAGAAAAGGGAAAACATGAGACCCAAAGAGAAGATTTTTGGAACCACCCTGGGACTTTTTAAAATAAGGGGTGGAATAGGAATGTTTTAAATAAAGTAAAATAAGGAAGAGAGGACAGATGAAGGATAACATCTTCGTGTAAATTAGCAACAGTTTTGCTGTTACAAAATACTATACAGTAGATGACTTTCAACAGGGGTTGGACAGAAGCACGGATATCAAGCTGTCAATGGCCACTAGTCATGATGATTTTATTTAATTCAAGAATATCAGAATATGCCTCCACATGTCAGTTTCTAGGCAATGCAGGAGAGCTCTACTGCTCGTTGGCTGCTTGTGGGTTTTCCAAAGGCCTCTGATGGCTCCTATGAGAACAGTCTGTTGGACAAGGTACTGGTCTGATTTCAATGTTTGCATTTGTAATTCATTAATACAGGGGTTTAGGTCAATAGTGCAGCACATGGTTTCCCTGTACAAAGAACAAATTCAAATCCTGATGTTTCCAGTTAAAGGATCATCTGGGAGTGCAGAAACGTTTGTTCTTATCTTGGCTTTATCTCACTGGTTAAACAGAGAATTAGGCAGAGATCAAGGGAAAAAGAGCTCAAGACCAGTTCTGGTCCTCTGTAGATCCCAGTTGTCAGCCCAGAATAATATCTGAAGAAAAGAGCAAAAGCTGTGACAATGGAACCATCACTTCTCCTGCTTCAGATGGCCCTCTGATATTGAAGTAAGGAGGGTAAATGTCACTTTCTAGGTAGAGATACTAGCAAAGGCTACTGTTGTTAAGAGTGGATTCCCTACCTACCACCAACTAATTGAGTTTGAAATCTTTTTGTTTGGTTCTTTGCAATAGACATGTTGCTGAGTACAACAAGGAAATGGAGCAATTATATATGAGGAAATGGAATAGTAAATAGAGAGGGAAACAAAGATTGCATCATCAGGAAATTGCAGTCAGGTCACACAATTCTGGGGATTTACAAGAAAGGAGGACATTGGATTCCTGTTCGAAATCTTGCCTTTTCCAAAAGCTTGGAGTGGATTGCACACTGTTCAAATACCCATAACAATGCATGATGGTGTATTGCAGATTCATATTTGTTCCAAAGGGACAGGGCATAGCCCTGTCCCCATGGAATTTAAAGTGTGCCAGGACACTCCTTTTGCCTCTGAGCGTCCCCATTCCGGGCTTTACAAGGCGCTTAGGGAGCTTAGCAAAGTGAGACACCCGCGATAAAATACGTGCACTTTAAAGAAGAGTTTCAGCGCTCTTTCGGCGATTCGCGGGTTTTGCTCACTATATCTGCCTTGAGGACGCTCCGTGGCAAAAGGGGAGGGGATTGCTTGCTTGCACACACAGCCAAAAAGCATTCACACATCTGAGAAATGCAGCAGGTTCGCTTCCTTTCCTTTGTAAAAAGAGCCAGAATTGCTCAGAATGGCAACATTGTTTTCAAGGGAAGCCTTAAAAGAGAATGAGCGAAGGATCGCGCTCCCGATCCTGCAGCCTTTTCTAACAGAGAACAAAGTGAAAGTAACTGCTGAAAGTGAATGAAAGTGACTAAGAATGAGCGCTCATCTGCTTTGCTAGAGGCAGGAAGCAGTTTCAAGAGACTGAGATCTGCCTATTTTTCCTTTTAACAAGAGAGGGGGCGGGGGGGGAATGCCTGGAAAGAGAAAACTGCTACCACGGGGACGGAAAGTCCGTTTAGATCCCGGCTGCCAGGGGGACGCTTATTCTGGAAGTGGAGGGGACTTTTAAAGTCAGCTATAACAGAGTGACTGCAGAGGAAGCCGAGAGGGGCTAATAAGTCTTCAGTGGGAAGCAAACAGAAAAAAACCCCCAAACCTCTTCTTTCACCCACTCAGCTGGAAATAAAGATTACTGAACTCAGAGAATCTTAACATTTGAACAGGGATGTGTCATTGGGAGTGTGTGGAAAGCAGGGATTAATGTATGTATATTTAAAATTATATTTTAAAAACTTTTATATTGGTTGTGATTTTCATGCTTTTTATTTACAGCTTTTGGTATTATTTTGAATTGAAATGTTTGGGGGGTTTTCATTGTGATTTTGAGCCACCTTGAGTGTTTAATAGTGAAAGATGGTATCTAAACAGTGAAAGAATGAATGTCAGAGACTGTTTTGTATCAGGGACGTTTAGAAAGTGGTAACCAAAGGTGTTCAGAAGGTGGCCAATGTGTGTGGTATAGGGAAGAGACTAAATGGCAGTTTGTTGTTAGCCTTGGGTCTCTGTAACCAAAGCCAACTGGGCTTCCTTCCAGGTTTGATCAAAGTCCATTTTGTCATAATTTCTGGGCATGAAAAACTAATGGCAAATTGCTCTTGAGTTTCTTCCCTGCACTCTATGAGACTGGTGGCTGCTGATGGTAGCCTTGTATTAGCCCTCCAGGGCTTGACTATCCTGATATTTAGGCAACCAACTTTAGTGTGTATATACTGAATGTAGTAATGGAAAACACTTTTTGACCTTAGTGCAATGGAGCTGGGGATAATGTCAACTCTCAATGTCCTATGTTGCAGTATGCTCCCAAATGTGTTCACAACTCTTGTCCAAGGAGGTCCAGTTGTTTGAGGATCTTTGCATGTTTCACTAGAAAAAGTCATGAAGATTATGTCTTAAGGATTTCACCAGGCTACCTCTTATTCCAAAGAGCCTACCGTAGGAAGAATGTGGGTATTGATGACATTGGGGTCATTGGATGAAAGATGGAAAGGCTGTTTTGTGGCAAAGCAGTTGAGCGCATTACATTCTTCAAAGAGCCTTGAGTGAAGAGTTTTCTAATAACCCCAAAGATTTCTCTCATTCAGTTCAAAGCTGAACTAGTCTCAACCAGATGGAATAAGTGAAGATTCAAGGTTACTTTAAAACTAAAGCTATCTCCGAACTTCTAGTTGAAACAACCATGTCTCCTGTTCACACAGAACATATCTGGTTACAATGTCCTTAGGCAAACATAAATACCCCTCATATGAAGCAAAATCTTGTGATCGTTTTTCTGCTTATTTTATGGTCTATCATGGGAAATTGATATATTGACTTTTAAAAATTTAATATTTTGACTCTTCTATTGAAGGTCTGTCATACTGCCTTTTTAGTTTTAAGGGTTAAGGGTCCTAGAAAATCTTGTGGGTGTTATATGATAGTTTCTATGGGGGGGAAAAGGGCCTAGAGGGAATCACAGCTAAAAAATAAGAGGTGGGGGAGTGGGAAAAAGAAACAGTGGGCTCCTAATATATTTTAAGGCTGTGGGATTTATTGACAAATATATGCGACTGGTTTCTATGGGATTCAAACCCTCTCAGTAGTGTGGAATTAGCAGGGCCAGATCTTGCAGCTCCTCAAGTATATCAGGAATCTGAGGAAAAAGCTTTCCCCCAGCTCTTTCAGGGACCATTTTGTTTTTAGTTTGTCTCTTTTACATTTTCTTTTATTGCTGTAACCTACCCTGGGACCTTTTGGTATAGGGCAGGATAAAAAATGTAAAAAAATACATAAACAATAAACACTATTACTCGGTATGGTAAAAAAATGTGCGAACTCTTTGTGTGAAAGTGCTATTCTCAGTTGCTAACTTGCACTTATAAAAACCCTATGAAATTCTACAGTTGTTTGTATGTGAAACAACCTGTGGTTATTAAAATGACAAATCATGAGGGACTATGTTGTGTAGTTTTTCTGCCTGCAACATTCCTTATCTTTTATACAAGGACAAAACCTTTTATGTTTTAATATACAAATGGCATAACAGTACTGTCCAACCAGAAGCTGAAAAATTTAACAGCTGTGTACCACTTCACAAAGGACACCCCAAAATCAATTTAACTCTTAGGCCGCATCCCCATGCATGTTTGGCACGGTTTTGAATGCGGGATCGGCAAGGGGTGTCCCCATGCATTTTGGATTTGGTTCACGGAAAGCGGACCAAATCCCCCCAAACCATGCCTGACCAGGACCAAATCTGATACCTGAAAAACAAGTCTTGGCATGGTTTGGGGGTCTGGCATGCATTGCCTAGTGAGCCGAGCCTGTGCATGGGGATGATCGCAGGCTAACCGGGGAGGAGATCACCACTCCCATCATTAGGTGGTGGGGTGTGCTTGGAGATTGCAGCCGCTGACATTTTAAAATCTCAATTGGCAAGGCAAGCAAGATACTGGCTTAATTTTTGTGCATTTTCCACGGAAATATTTCCACC
>MTQE01001134.1:63669035-63739500 GCA_014337955.1 Aspidoscelis marmoratus | reverse complement strand
AAGCCAGATGTAAGACCTGATTTTTTCAGGTCTTACATATGGGTAGGATTTCGGCGGCAAAAACGGTTTAAAAACCTGCCAATATGTGGACGTGGCTTGCTCAAAGGGGTCTATTTCCGGCCCCTATGCGAAAGCCACATCTAAATCTGTTCCACATCTGGCTCTAAATCCGTTTTTAGAGCCAGTGTGGAAAGGCCCTTACTATTCAGTGATAATCCCAAAATATCTGATTATCAAAAGTGTATGAGGAAGAGCTGCGGAACACTAAGATATGGAGACAATTTAGAGAGCACTTGATGAAATTATAAATCCTTCGCTGGAGGATTCGGTGCCCAAGTATTCTTTCTTACAGTCAAATCTGAGGGTCTTTTTGCACTTAGCTTTGTTTCACACTAGAGGCCTTTCCGCATGGGCTACATAGAACCTATTAAGAACCCAATAGTTACGGAATAGGTACACATTTGCTATATATCTTCTGCATAGTGGTCCCCATTAAGGCTGCATAATGGCTGTGTCGTTATAGGAGTGGGCGCAGAGGTCCCCATGGGTGGGGAAGGTCAGCCACCCCAGTGACTGAGGAGTCTAGTGACAAGGATCCCAGGAACCAGCACCCCTCCCCCCCCAAAGCCCAGGCACTGACACCATTGGGAGATCACCAAAGCAGCTGCGTAAGCCATGGGATGCATACAGGCTATGAGTGGTGATGGCCTGGCCCACAAGTTGCATATGCTTGGGGCTGTGGTGGGAGCCTTCATATGCCATATAGCCTGGATGCCAATTATAGGATACTCATAGGTTGCTGGCTTCATCAACTTTAGGGCAGTGGATGGCACCTTGTCCAGGCTCCAGCAATGGGCAAGAAGCACCATGAATTCATGAAACGTGTAAGAAATCTTTATTAAACAATTTGTAAAACCTTAGGATTGCAACAGTGATGATAAACAGGTGGTAGCGGAAATGATGAAGGGAGTAGGAATCGAAGGCTGCAACAGGATGGGAAATCCACAGGAGGCAAGCAGTGCACTTGTGGGAGGTATCCTTCTGGAAAGGCTATGGCGTTTAGGAGTCGGAGGCAGTGTTTGGCATTGGTTCAGCTCTTATCTCCAGAGCTGATCTCAGATAATGACTGTGGGAGATACTGATTCGACACCCTTGGTCTAGCTTATCTTCCATGCTATTTAACATCTCTATGAAGCTGGGAGAGGTCATTAGGAGATTTGGAGTGAGGTGTCATCAGTATGCAGATGATACCCAGCTCTATCTCTCTGTGCCATCTGAATCAGGAGAGGTGGTTGAAGTGCTTGACAGGTGTCTGAAGGCAATAATGGGCTGGATGAGAGCCAATAAACTGAAGCCAAATCCAGACAAGACAGAGGTGCTGTGGTTGGGAGACACCCTGTCCTTGATGGTGTTGCGATGTCCTGGAAAGGACAGGTGCGTAAGGGGTACTCCTGGACTCCACACTAACACAATCCCCCCGGATGATAGTCAGGGCTGCAGGAGAGTCCTGTGGCTGGCTCTGGGCTACTGGGGCTGAGGCCTGATGTTACCATACGGCACTGAGCACCCTGGTGACAACCCTGCCCATCAAAGCGGCAAGCTGACCAATCCATGCCTCCATCCTATCAAGATGCAGCTGCATGGCCATGATGTCTTTGGTATTAGACAATTTGATGACTTCTGCTTGCTTCTTATAGCCAAACTGGACATGAGATTGATATGCGGCAGGCAACAACTTGCCTTGTTTTTCCATATTTTAATATAGGCAGGAGGGACCCTGAATCTTTCTTTTCAGGCAGTGCTGGGGAACAAACATGCTGAGGGGAGGGGACCTTGTTGTGTATGTGTGAGAAAGTTCTCAGTTCCATGGGGGGTAAAAATATAAACCAAGTGCACTGCCTTTGAAGAGAAACACACAAATATCCATGCCTGTAATTAAGCACAGGAAAAACAGGATTCATGAGTATCTGTTGTAAGTATGCTTCCTTTGATTAGCCTATATTTTTGCTATGGCTTGACATGTTTTGGCCTTATCTGCAGAAAGAAGCAGTGGTGACACATGGACCCCTCAATAGAGCCACTTTAAATCGGTGGATGAAAAGCACACTTCAAAGCTAAGTTTTAGGCACTGGCATGATTGCTGGAAGGCAGACAGTAAATAGATTCAAACTGGAACTACCCCTTGATTAGGCAGAGTTTTCTTTCAGGATTATATTCATTTCCAGAAAACAGCATGGTTTTAAAGTGGGAGGAACCAAGCAGGATTTGAGTGACTGATTCTCTCAAATGTGGGCCATGCAGACAAGTGAATGATCAAAGCCAAATTAAAACACACAACTCATTTTGTTAAGAAAGCACATGTCATCCAGTGGAACTAAATCTTGGAAGAACCAGGACAAAAGGAAACATGTCCACATAATACACAATTAAGCTATGGCATCCACTATCATGTTGCTGTCCATTAGGGTGGGTGGTTTCAAATACCTTTGGGGAGAAATTCATGGAAAATGGAACTATCAATTGCTACTATCCATGAGGACTGTGTGATTAGTTATGATGTAGGAGATTTTACACCAGCCTCTGAAACCATCTGCTGGGAGACCACGAGCAGGGCAAGATGCTTGCTCATATCCTATTCAAGAACTTCCGTATGCAGTTGAGTGACACCAAAGCACCATGGCGGTCAATGAGAGGTGAGCACAGAAGATGACAATGGGTTTTTTCCCACTGACCTCCCTTAATCTGGATCTAAGGTGATCCAGATCTAAGGAATAGGTCCTTCAACTAATCCAGATCTAGTAGCTCTGGATGAAGGGAGGGACCTGATGCGTCCCCATGGGCGGTGCAGCACCCAATAGCAATGGGTGCTAGCCTGCCTGCAGTGGAAACGCCGGAGCACCCATGTAGTGAGTCCAGATTGACCTATGTGGGACCCATCCATCACCCCAAGTTTTGGGGGGGTCAGGGGGTGCAATCTCTGTAGACGGTCCAGTGATTCTTTGAAGACTATCTGGAGCAATCCGCTGCAAACTTTGAAGATTCTCCAGAGTCTTTGACAAAGGTCTGTAGGATTGGCATTGCTGTCACGTGGGGTCGCCTTGGAGCATGTGCTATTCTTCGGAGCCAGCTTTGGAGCTGGCTTCAGAGACTGTACACAGACTTCAGAGCTTTGGGTTTTGAGGCACCCCCCCCAAATGGGTGCACCTCCCCAGAGACCCCTAGACTCCATTGCCTAATTGTGATGGAAACACTCCATATAATTCGGATTCAATGCCTGAAGACCCCATTGTAGACCCCCATCTTCAGGAAATCTGGATCATAGGTTCTGAAGAACCCATTCAATCTGGATTTCCCTAGAACTGGTAGAAACAAATGTGGCTCTAATGGGGTCTGCAGTGGAAATGGGGTCTTCCTGCACTAAGTCTAATGGGTCCCTAATGGGTACTTAATGGGTACTTAGTGCTAAAACCCCCAATGACAACAAGAAGCAAAGCCTGGGATCTGCCATAGTCTGCACCAGCATAGGGATAACAGGCTCCTATTCTGAAATATAATCTGGAATAATACCCAGTGCAGAAGGGGCCTTAACTCCATTCCTTTATGTCTTAGCCTTACTCCTTTTGTGAAGTTTTGGAGTAATGGGTGTTTTTCCACTGTCACTAGAAGTACCCATTAAGTAACCATTAATGGGTACAAAAATGCCATTACATACCCATTAATGGGTACTTAATGGGTACTTTTAGTGACAGTGGAAAAACACCCAATTTCAGTGAAGAAAATGTCACACAGTCTTCTGTTAGGGCAGTCTCCAGGGCTGCTTATAGGTACTGATTTCCCTGCCCCCTGACAGCTCATTTCTGTCTATCATTACTAAAAGTCAGATTTACTGAGCTGAGGAATGGGCATAATGAAGGCATTAATGCATGTGATGAGTTAGCCTATCCAAAGCAGAGGTCTAGGCAGTGAAACACTTAGCTGTCTCAAGAACTGCAGACTAAATAGGGTCTGAGTCTGATCAGAAAGAGTTTTTCATACCTTCTAATAAAAAGCTCATAATCTTACATTTTTCCCCGCTTTCTGGGATTTGGGATTAATTGGAAAGACCTGAGGTTGACAAGCTAATTTTAGTCAAAGCATTTTCTTTTGATGAGAACACTTTATACTTTTTGCTGGCTCAGTTTCAGATAATGGCCCACAGGAGACAAAGGATGCTTCAGAATAAGAACCCATTGTGGAATCTGTGTGGCTCATGCTTGCAAGCTATTTTATAATATCCAGCTGATATCCCCTGTCATCAAAATGCCAGCCCATACTTTTTCTCCCCATTTAATCCAATTTTAATTTTACTATGGAAAATTGGGCAATTAAAAATAAGCTATTGCAAATCTGCAGTCACTGTAGGTGCAGAAGTTCATTAATGCATGGGTAGGCTGTTTTGTCAGTGATGACATCTTCGTGGGCAATCCAGCCATTTTCCTGATGTTGTGTCTGGCCCCAGTAGGAAAAGGTAATTGAGAATGGGGAGAGAAGTGATTCATGGGAGAGCAATATGTTCAAGTTCTGCCCTTGTTGTTGATGGCAAACATCCATCCATCCATCCATCCATCCATCCATCCATCCATCCATCCATCCATCCATCCATCCATCCATCCATCCATCCATCCATCCATCCATCCATCCATCCATCCATCCAGGATCGCAATAGCGAAAAATAATACATATAAAACATACTTAAAATATAACTTACCCTCCCTATCTCCCTGTTTTGACCAGGTGCTGAAAACCGTGTAACCCGCCCTGAGACCTCCTGATATAATTAAAATAACCCAAATTTTACTTTTTCAACAGAAGTAAAAAATGACTATGAAATGGGGAGCTTAGTGTGGAAACTGTAAATCTGATCTAAATGGAGAAACCATCTCTTTAAATATTCATCAAAACAAATACCTTTAAAATATACGAATATAGAACCTCAAACTGAGAGATTTTTGGGTTGCACTTTAAAATATAGAACTCTTAGGATTATTACTGTGATGAAGGAACTAAGGATGCAAAGAAACTGAGAAATACAATTCAATCTACTGTATTAACAATAATTTGGTGTAATATACTACTACTATTAATTTCCCCAATACTAATTGCAACACTTAACACAACATCCAGTTTGTTTGAACATTCCATAAAATATTGTTGTGTGTATAAAATTCTAGCAATTATGGAATGGGATAACAAAAATACTCTGAGGAAATACAGAAGTCTATATATACACAAACTGAGATATAGGAATAGATAAACTTAAGAACAGAAAACTATACATTTAGTAAAACCTCACAATTTAGGAAATTCGTTTTGAAAACCTTCCATAGATGGTATTATACTCCAGCTTTAATCACTAAAATGCATTCCCACAAGTTTCTAAAATGTTGGCTGGGGTGCCAAACTATAAGTTGCTATGAGTATATATGATGAACTTGTCCATAAGTTAAAGATGTTTGGGGGAAAATTAATTCTGAAGTTAATAGGATACCATTAAAATTTTCCCATTGAGTTATGCTTGCTCCATATTTATAGTAACAAAAATTAACTGATTAAGCATAAACTTGTTAATATTGCAAGACAAGTCATCAAGAATATTTGGAAAGATAATGAATAGCTTATAATACCGCAATAGTATATTAACAGAAATAGCTGCCTTTCAGTTGATAACATATCAAATTAATATCAAAAATGGAGCATCCAAATGTTGTTCACAGCTTGATCAGGAGCAGCAGTGTTCATACCACCTGGATTGTGTGTGGCAGCATGGCTATGGCTGCTCAATTGCATGCAGTATCCTAATTGCCATGGCGTTCTGGGCTGGCCATCTACACTTCAAGTGCTGGTGGTCCAGTTTGGGGCTTCACTAGCATCTGAATGTGGCTGGCCCCTGCTGTGCTGCCTTCATCTTCACCTACCTAGAATGGCATCACTATACCATTCCAGTGAGCTACATGCAAACAGGTCAGGCCCTTAATTTTGTATTGTTTACTTTGTGGTTATATGATTATTCTTGAGTATTGTAATACTGTATATTATTTTTAAAAATTAATAAGAAAAGCAAGAAGAAGAATGTTAACCATTGCCCATTAAAACAAATGGAAATCATTTTAACGTTGTAAACTTGATTTAACTTGTGTCCAGAACGTGGTGCTTTTCTTATTTTTCTTTATTTTCATTTCATCTTCTGCTATAGCCATTTTGTGAAAGGCAATGTATGTCCAACTGTATTTTGCTTGTACTTTCTCCACAAGATGGCAGCAAACACAATTTTAAACCCATCAGCTGACTCACAAAGCTGTGCCAGTTTGAGTGTATACCAATGTGAATCTCTTTAAATCTGTAAACAATTTAAAACTTAGTCATGATGAAATTAGTTTTATGATGAAAACATCTGTTTACATTTGGTAAACATGAAGTAATTTTTTTTAGTCAAAAATCAGTCTGTAAACATAAACAAAATTCTGAGAGGATGATGATGATGATGATGATGATGATAATTCTGGCACAAGTTGGCAATTGTGGTACCAGTGGTGATTGGCACACTGGGTACCATCCCAAAGGACTCGGGCGGCACTTAAAACAAATTAATGTTGACAAAATCACCATCAACCAACTGCAAAAAGCCACACTGCTTGGATCTGTATCATTATATGCCGATATATTTCGACATCCTAAGTTCTTGGGAAGAACTTGATGTGCAATAAAGACCAACGCCAGCTAGTGATCTGGTGATTGTGCTATGCTGTTATTTTCTGTGTTGTATAATCATCATCGTCACCATCATTGTTCCATTATTTGGGGCCAGACAATAACACATAGGTTCCCTAAACAAGCTAATAATTTGGCACTCTCTCAAGGTGGTATGTCCAGCATTATCCCAGAAAAAGGTAATGGCAAACCTCTTTTGTATCTGACAAAAAACTCTGTAGCTGTGTAGGCCCCAAGAGTTGGCCATAACTCAATGGTACCTAAGAAAAAGACTGATATTATTTAATAGCAGTTCAGTATTAATTTAGTGGGCCCAGGGGGAGCAAACAGATTTTTTGTTAATGAAAAATATATGCTTTCTTTTTGACCTACAAAAGTTTGACATTGTCTTTCACTATTTTTCTGTTGCTTGGACCTGGTCAGTTTAGTGGTTCACAGTCACTAACATAGGTATCTTGTTAAAGTATGTTTTAAAACTTTTTTTCCCTGGCTTTCATGTCAGCAAAATGTTTTATACTCTCATTTTGTAACTCAAAACAAAGCAAGCAGGAAGCATAAATAAACAAATATAAAAAATCCTAAAATGTGCTTCCCCGTATCAGAGTTAGTGTCCAACAGACCTCAAACTTTTTGTGAGGAACTGAGCAGAGAAACATCTCAAAAACTGTTCCTAGCTGTCCTCTTTCCTGTCACAACCCTCCAGAGTACTAGGGGAATAGCAATGCCAGATTCTCTATCCAGTCTGTGACATGGCTGTTGGAGAGTGGAAGAGACAATGAGGATCTTTCCTGGTAACAGTAAGAGCTGGAGAAGTGATCAGTTGTCTCTCCAGTCCTTGTGGACACTCCAATCATTTCTGGACAATGGATGGTACTGAATGCCCTTCACTAGCCCTCCAGTAGTGGTAGCAGGGACTGCAGAGGTGATTGACTGAGGCAGGAATGAGAACAGCCAGGATAGCATTGTTCACCCTTCTGTGCTCAGTGATGTAAAGAAGACATGGTCTGTTGGTTGGGCACCGAATGTGACTATGGGCTATGTGTATTATTACAGCTGCAGTTACTGACATTTAAGTGGACTTCCATCTTGCAGTGGGGGTGGGAATCAAAGCAAGGGAAAGCAGCAGAAGAATGCCTGAGTGGTGGTAACTTGTGGTCCTTATGTTCTCATCCAATCTCTAATCCCTGAAGAGGCAAGGGAAGAGGAAGGGGCAGACTGGTGTGTGAATGATCCTACCTGCGATCCAGATCTAAAAAAGGACACCTCAAAAAACAAAACTGCACATGAATGCAGCCTTAGAGGACTGGCGAGGGACAAGTGGGATTGAGAGACCGTCTGAGGTGTTGGTGGGCTCGTGAGAAGGGAGTGTGATTTGCCTAGGTACTCTTGGATTCCATGGAGCAAATGCCCTGTATAATATAATCATTTGCTTAGAGGCTGCACCTTTGAACTTGAGTATGAGGGATCACAAACCAAAGCTGTTTGCCATTTTCAGGAAACATTTCCCTAAAAAACTATTCTATAACTAAGGTTACATTTTTGTGATCATTATAGAATCCTAAATCAAAACTGAAGCTGCTGCAGAAACTCAATCCACCAAATCAATCAATTTTAGGTGGGGAGAATGAGGTCTTCCTCATCTCTTCCGTGAGCCAGTTTGGTCTAGTGGTTAGGGAGCCAGACTCTTATCTGTGAATTCCAGGTTTGATTCTGCGCTCCTCTATGAAGCCAGCTGGGTGACCTTGGGCTAGTCACAGTTCTCTTCTAAGCTTTCCCAGCCCCACCCACATCACAAGGTGTTCTGTTGTGTGGAGAAGAACAGAACTTTCTATCCCTAAGGGTGTTGTCCCTGAAACAAAAGGCACAGGATTGCTTGTTTTACTTTTTTGCTCCCTTTTTCTGGCAGGACTAATGGGCATTTCAGTGCAGTTTATGAAACAAATGTTAGATGTGCTTGTGCCTCTCAGTGGTGGCCCCGGATTTCCTGCTTTTCCAGTTTCAGAACCTGATTGGTGTTGTTCTTGAATTAAAACAACAACGCCATCATTACTGCTTGCTCATTGGCCTTGTAGTTACAATGTTGGACTCTTAAGGTCTGCCGGTTCACTTCCACACTCCTCTATGAAGCCAGCTGGGTGACTCTGTGCTAGTCAAAGCTCTCTTTTTGATTTCTCACACCCCTTCCTACCTCACAGCATGTCTGTTGTGGGAAGAAGCAGCAGTAGCTTTGTAAGCTCCTTTGAGTCCCCTTAAACTGTGAGAAAAGCGAAGTATAAAAGCCAACTCTTCTTCTTTTTACTCCCCATCAGTGTCTTCACAGCAGATTTAAGGGCACAGTGCTCCAGGGTGGTACTGTAGACAGTTTATGAAACAGTGTGTTTGATGTGTTTGTGGTGTCTTTCTCCCCAGCCTCTCCCCACCCCCAATGCTTCCTGAACTATGCTGTGATTCCTTTTCAGTCTCCAGTTTCCATGATCTTGCCTGCAGCCATTGTTCCATTCTTGCCATTTCACAGGGCTTGTTCTGGCAGGTTCTTCCCTCTGCACCAGGCATCTGTCACTTTCCATAGGACCTTTTGTCATGGGAAAAGGGGATGGATGGATGGAAGCTTCCTCATGATAGGGAAGCCAAAAGTAAAAGCAAGGATTTTGGCCGAAAAAGGCCCTGTTGTATTGTAGCTGCAGAAATACTGCAAAATACAGAGCATTCATAGCAAATTGTGACAGCAGACTACAATTGTTCTGCCTTACTGCTCCTATGGTGGTTGTGTGTGTGTAGGCACAGCCCGAACAGTTAACAGCAGAGAGGAAGAGAAGGAAGAAGGAAGGAAAGAAGTTCCATGTTAACACTTCTCCCCATTAGAATGAAAATAAGGGGATGCAAGATCCCAAATAGAGTGAGCAGAAGGGAAGCCACCCCAATTAGAAACAGTGCATAAGCCGTGGGTGGGTGTATAGAGACAAGCATTCTTGCTTTGACAACTACTGACAAAGGGTAAGGAAAGGGGAATGTAAGCACAAGTGAGCATTTTGGATCTGTTTTGAAAGTAGAAATGTAACATGCACAAAAAATAACGGAAAATAAAGAAGGCACAGGATGGTTCCTTTGCTGCCATGCTGAACTTCGTTCAGGTACAAGGGAATGATGGTGAGGAAGAAGAACAGAGTTGAGTCTATATGGTAATCCATCCCCTGATTATGCTACTCTTTCCTCAAACTCCAGGAATGGTCAATGAGGAAAGGGTAGCATCTTCCTTGGCAGACACAGGAAAGTCCTGGTATCACCCATAACAATCCATTGCTTCTGCCACATCAAAGTAGAGAGCCAGACTATCAGTCCAAAAACAAACCTAATAAAAAAAAATTAAATCTGGTGGGTAAAAAAACTTCTTTTTTGTTCAACATTTAAATGTATTCTGTTGCATACTGTACACTGATATACGATTACTGTATTTTGCTTTTGTTATTTTGTTTAATAATTTCTTTGTATCTTGTTTGCTGGTTGCTTAGAAAGGAGGTATATAAATAAACTGATGATGATCATAATGATTTACATGAGCTTGCTTATTGGTGTATTTTAAATTAATATGTTTTTAAATGTTATTGTATGTATACTTAGGGGAGAAGAAGAAAGGTCCTCTCTTTATTTTCCTCTTTGTTCCTTCCCCCAACCAGTTGGTCGGATGTGGCGAGTCTTTTCCCTTTCAGCTGATTATTCACAGTCCACGGGTGTAGCCAGGGTGGAACTGGTCCCTGGCAAAGAAAGTAAGATGCAGATTGCGACCAGAAATATGTGCAAAGAGCAATAATAAATATATAATCATAACCATATGGTGCAAGGAAGCTTTTTTTTTAAAGCATGTTAAAAAAACCATGGATCCTTTAATGACTCAAACTCTGGCCAGTCAAAACAGTCTGTGTTGTCATTGGGAGTGACCATAGTTCAGTGGAACAGCAGCTGCCCAGAAACCACAGTATTATAGGTTCAATACCTGGCCTCTCCCTGGGAGAATGTAATGGCATATGACATCTTTGTAGTAGTGTCTGCAACTACACAACAGTGCCAACCAACTGTTTTCAGCAAAAATAAGCATAGACTCTTGTATAAGATTCATGACTGTTCCACAATCATTCCCTGGGTCAGTTGAATGGAGTCATTGGATCACTGTTTGAGAAGTGGGGGGTCATCTTAGTACACACTCTAGGGTAAAAAGGTGACAATGGTAGGAAATATGTCTCTTGTATGAAAATGTCATCTAATAACCCAGGCTTAGTCTGAGGCTGTCACATAACTTCAGCTAAACTCAGTGGTCTTAATACTTGTACGGTTTGCTCTATGCTGGAATTTCCGCAGTCTAGTAGTAAGCACTGCAGTGGCTGCTTATTTCTAAGGCCAGTTCAATGTACTAATGTTAACCTATAAGGCCCTAAATGGCTTGGGCTCCAAATATCTAAAGGGACGTCTTCTTCTATATAGTCCTGCCCATGCCCCAAGATCTGTTGGTGAGACCCTCTTGGTGGTCTCACCACCTTCAGTAGTTAGTGAGATGGGAATGCGTGGGAGGGCATTTTTGGTTGTAGTCCCCAGGTTATGGAATAATCTCCCCTCCCAGATGCATCAGGCACACTCATTATAAGTGTCCACAAGACTGGTGACGATGCACCTCTTTACCCTGGGCCTTCAGCTGAGAGAACATCTCCTTCCCATGCAGGCACTGGCATTGTTTTAGTCACATATTTTATCTATTTTTATTATAATTTTATTGTGACCTGCTCTGAGCCCTTTGGGTACAGGGCATGATAGAAATATAAATTAAAAAAAATATTTACCCAGTGGACAAATAGCACAGTGGTATATGCATGCCTATTCAGATGGAAGCTCCATTGTGTTCTGAACTTGCAGTCCAACAGGTATGGATTGCAGCTTAACCAAGAAAGCTACCTTCATTAAAACAGTTAATTGCTTCACCTTGGTCTGCACTAGTAACTTGACTGCTCTTTCTGGAGTTTTTTCAGGCAATTTTTTTTCCTGTTCTAAACCATTTTGAGCTGGATTCAATTATTTTTGGAGTGGGAAAAATGAAATCGTGAAGTTTCTTTCCTTCAAGAATATTATCACATTCTCTAATTAAGCAACCAATAACATTTCTCACCATGATCACAACCACTGAGGTTAATTTCCCTACAGTTTGTAATTTTATTCCCTAGGGCAGAGCTCCTCCCCGCTCTTGTTGAATTTTTCCCTTCTGCATAGCCATTACACGTGGGGGAGCAATGCCCGCCTCTGCATCTGGCCACACTCTCACGGAGTGCAGTCACACCTAAGATTTAATGAAGGTTCGATCCAGCTTCAGAGCGATAGAGCCCATCAGCAAAGTGACCCGTAATTTTCTTTCCACATTATCTATCCCACACATTATCTATCCCAAAGGTGAATTTTCGGAGTAATTTAACACTGAAAGAAATCAACTAGTCACTTTGCTGGTGTATTCTCCCACTCTGAAGCCGGATTGAACCTTAAGTATCACCACAGCCCATATGGAAGCAGGCAGCCCCTTAAACGAGCTTTCTATGGGAAAACCGGCGGCTGTATTGGACAGCGCGAGAGTGACAGATAGCCCACTTGCTTTGCGCAGCGCTGATCAGGCAGGTAGGCAGGTAGGCAGGCAGGCAGGCGGGCGGGCGGGCGCGGTGGATGCTGCTGCTGCTGCAGCTGCTCCTCCTGCAGCTGTCGTGGCGAATCTGCAGGCGCGAATCTGCGCGGCCTCGTTCTGAGCCGAGCCCGGAAGCAGGAAGCGCGGCAGGGCCCAAGCAGGGCGCACGAGACGGTTCCCCAGCGCTGCGGTTGCAACTACATGTTACCTTAGTCCAGCTGCGCGGGACCCATCCTGACAGCGGTTCATGGGGTGAGACGGGGAAGGCTGTGGGACGCGGAGGGTGCGGGCAGGAGAAGTAGTAGGCTTTGTGTCACACGTTGCCGGATCGGGAGGGAAATCTGCAGGGAAGACACGCAGCCCAGAAGGCTACAGGAAGACAGGTGGTTCTTGCACCTCCAAGGCAAGCAGGAAGGATGGCGTCAGGGTTGCTGGGACTGTCGAACGAGATTGGGATGCTGTAGTAAAAGCCACCGCCGGTCGGTTCCCAGAGTCGTTTCTTCTGCTGACTGATGTGAGCCCAGTAGGATCAGATATGTAATAAGGTTGTGGTCCCCTACATATTTGCTAGCAATAACTCAACCACCTGGACTCAGAGGGACGTATTTCTTAGTTGGTATGTATATTGGGATTGTATGGTTCGAGAAGGAAAGGCCTGAAGGAGAAAAGGGAATTGAAAACGAGAGAATGGATGTTGTAGGGGGAGGCTTGTAGAGTGTAGACAGGTCCCACTTCCTTCTCATAGACAGGAGGGTTTATTCCAGTGATGGCGAACCTTTTTTGCTCAGTGTGTCAAAATTCGCAAGAAAACTGAGCTTAACTCGCATGCTGTGTCACATCTGAAATATCCATAATTTTGTGATATTTGTAGCTCTAGTAAAAATTTACATTTTTGATATATGTAGTTTATTAAAAGCAAAAACAAATCATTCTTTACAACTTCTGTTGCTGAATTTTGTTTGCTAAATCTTCAATTGAAAGTTGGTATTTCATACACTTCAAGAACAAGCAAGCATTACACGCCCAGGTGCCAGGGTGACCATGTGCGTCACCCAAAAGGGCTTGGCGTGTCACCTGTGACACATGTGTCATAGGTTGGCCATCACTAGTTTATTCTGTAGTAGAAATGGGAAGGGGACAATAGACTTTGAGTTTACTAAATGTTGTAATTAAAACTTTAGTGTAATCGGTATTGCGGCATGTAATTTTGCCCGAAGGTGTTTAGGTGGAGGGATCCAGGTATCACATTTATGCTGGACTTCATCTAGCATAAATGATGAGATTTTATTTTGAGTTCATGTGGAAGTGTGGGAAGTAAAAGAAACCTTGGTTCTGTAGACAGATATTAAGGTTTTTTTGCATGTGTTTTACATATGACTGATGATGTTTTGCTAGTATGTTTTCTGTAATTTGAACATCTTAGTAGTGCACAACATGTGAAGGCAGTGTTTTTTCCTCAAAATTAACTACTGATAGGCCTAGTGGTTCTCCTTCCCAAGAAAGAGGTTGGGAATGTCTCCTTTAGATATTAATGTTGTTGATAAAATGCTGCCTCTTAATTGTGATGGTTGACAATTGATGTTTTTTTATTCTTATTTTTTTTTGTTGTGTTTATTCTTCTGAGCTCTTGAATCTTTTAGGTGACCTAATTTTTATGTTAGTGAAGATTTTATCTTGTAAACTGTGCTGGGCACAAGAATGGATGAAAATTAGGATAAAAATTGAAACATTTAACCACTAAAGAGGGTGTGTGGTTTAAAATTTGATTGGGGAAACTTAATGCTAATTCTTATATAATATATACTAATAGCCCTAATAAATGTTACAGAGATTGTGGCAAGCAAGCTAATAGTTACTGGAGCACTAAAGTTGTTGTACAAAGTATGATGGATGTGTCCTTCCACTGTCATTGTCTTTGGAGCAGGGAGACAAAAAGCAAATCTTGTCCTGGGGGCAATTAGGAAGAGAACAGAAAAAGAGTTGTGCCTCTTTACAAATCTACGATGAGGCCATATTTGGAATATTGTGTACAGTTCTGGTCACTACACCTCAAAGGATATTGTAGAACTGAAAAGGTGCAGAAAAGGGCAACTGGAATGGCTCTTGTTTTTAAACATCTTTCAGACACTGCTATTGTTTTAATATATACTGTTATTGCTTTGATTTTAGATGTTGTTACTTGCCCTGAGAGCTTCAGATACAGGGTGAGATGAAAATGCAAATAATAATAAATAAATCTTCCAACACATTTAAATAATGATAACATATAATCCATAAATACATCAAAAATAAGACCATTGAAATGTGAAAAGGCCTATTCTTGAGTTGAGTTGTGCAGATTTACTTATCTGAAGTACAGAAGTAGTTTGCCTTTACCTGTTTTAGACACATGCTGGCTAGAAGCAAATGTTCTGGCACGTGCTATGTAGCCTCTGCCATAGCAATAGCATTTTCATAATAACAGTGGGAAAATCAAGTAAGATTCATGTACTCTTGGAGTCTTCTGGGCAGGTATCTTGGTGTCTGTACAAAAAAGACACTGGGTGTAGATGAGCCTTTAGTGTGAGTGAGTACTGTTCTGGTGCTATCTGACAGTTCTCTTGGGGCCTGGTCAGATGGGCTAGTGAAAGGGGCAGTGGCCTGCTGCTAAGCAACAGGTCCTTCCTACGACTTGCCACACTGATCTGTTTCTCCTGCATTATTGGAGTACCCTGTAGAACATTTTACAAATACAACCAATTGCTCTGTCGTTATACCAGTGAAGGGCATCAGACCTATGCCCAAACTGGTACAGGAGGGAGAAAGTGCTGCTGAATCTCTCAGAGTGGGCTCCCCTCCCATGTTTTCCAGTGTCCCGGAGCACAAATGGCAGGGGGACAAGGCCATGTGACCCGCTTGTTACTCTACTAAGGCTGTCTGGTTATTTTTGCAACATCTTATTCTTAAACAGAGATAGAGAGAAGAGATTAGAAAGCAATGCTAAGCTCGATAGATAGACATTTTGAATAGAATTTCTTCCTGTATGTATCTGTGTGTGTATGCATGCATGCCAGAATTTTGCATTCTGCCAAATTCTTTTATTATGATTGCTGAATGTGTTCAGTTTTTAATGCCTTACCAGGACTTGCATTTTCATTGTCTCAAACTGTATGCTGGTGTTTCGATAAATGAGACATTGACTTGTCGGTTTAAGCTGGAGACTGCCAGTACAGTACGTTTGCTTCAGCACTTACCACTGGAATTAAATAATGCCATTTCTTGCTTTTGCGAGAGATATGCATTACTACTGGGAAAACTAAAGCTTTGACTGTATGGATTTTTGTTGGCAAGATTAAATTCACTGTCCGGGTTTGCCATAGCTTTCCTCCCAAGGAGCAAGTGTCTTTTAATTTTATGGCTGCAGTCACTATCTGCGGTGAACCTTTGAATGCCCAAAATAAAATCTGTAATTCCTTCTGTTTCTTCCCCCTCTGTCAGGAAGTGAGGGGAATCGATTGCCATGATCTTAGTCTTTTAATACTGAACTTCAAGCCAGCGTTTGCATTTTCCTTTTCACCCTTATCAAGAGGCTCCTTAAGTCTTCTCTCCTTTATGTCCTCTGGAAATCTGCATTCAGTTGGTTACTGTAAATCTTTCTGTTACCTTTTGCTTTCCTTCTTTCCTCAGCTATTTGCAAAGCCTCATTTTTCAGCCGTTTTGCTTTATTGTTGCTTTTTTCCTTTGGGATATTCTTCTTGCTGCCTCTTGTATATCGTTATGATTCTCTGCCTGTAGTCTTTCAGGCACTCTTTCTACCAGATCTAATCCCTTAAACCTATTCATCACCTCCACTGCATATTCATGAGGAATATTATTCGGGTCATACCTGTATGGTCTAGTGGTTCCCCCTACTTTCTTTAAACCTACATTTTGCAACAAGCAGCTCATGATCCAAGCCATGGTCAGCTCCAGGTTTTGTTATTTGCAGATTGTGTAGAGCTTATCCATCTTTGGCTGTAAAGTATATGATTGACTAAGGGTGCTCAAACTGTGAACCTTCAGTTGATTCTGAAACACAGCTTTGGGTACAATCAGACAGGGCTTTTTTTTCCCCAATCAGGCCCTTTAGAAAATGTGCCTCATATAATTGTTTATTTAAAAAACAGGCATTCAAACATTTCAAAGAATAGGTTTACCTCATGCTTCTAGATGTTGCTGTTCCTTTAGCTCAAAGTCTGGCAATGCCTCTCTGACCTCAAGAGCCAGTCATTGGCAACTACTTGGCCAGGTTTTTGAGGCCCTGATTGATTGCTGCCTGTAACAGCTGTTACATACACTGTGATTAGCTGATTTCCATCCTCTTTGCTTATGTAGCTTCCCTCCAAATGTGACTTAAAAAAGCATAACCCTGGGTGTTTTCCCACTGTCACTAGAAGTACCCATTAAGTACCCATTAATGGGTACAAAAATGCCATTACGTACCCATTAATAGGTACTTAATGGGTACTTCTAGTGACAGTGGAAAAACACCCCCTGTGTGTTATTTTACATAGTATGAGGAAAAGACACCCATTCCCAGGCTTCAAGATGGGATAAAGTACTTTTTGGAATTTTATGTTTCCCCTTACAGCCTCAAATTTTCCTCGAGTGCATCTCATTAAGCGTGTCTGATCACAGCTTTCATTTCTCCTTCACAATATTGACTAGGGCTGCTGAGACTTAAAATATCAGGAATATCTTTAGGGCTACAGTTACACCACCATTCTGTTGCTGTGTTTGAACAGAATAAAAAAAAAGTGCCACTGAGGTGTCTTAGAGGCAGCTTAGAGACAGTTAACAGGTGGGATAGTTCAAAGGTCAGTCTGTCCCTCCCTAGTCTCATGAACATTCAAGGCTAGAAAAGGTAGATTAGAGATAGGATGAAAACACAATTGCTACAGATTACTGTTTGCAAGTAATGCTTTCTTCCTACAGGTCAGCAGAGCCTAGGACTCACATCTTTTAAACAAGTGTAAATCTATCTTATCAAAGGTGTCGGATGAATATTTATACCCCTTACTCTGTCAGCTTTCTCTAACTTCAGCCTTCTGTCTATGCATACAATTTTTATACCCATGAAAAGTATAAACATTTTTCTATTGAGGAAGCTGGCATTATTATTTTTTGTAAAATTCGCTGACTGTCCACGTCTATTGATAGAAAGTGAATTTTTCTCCCTATTTAAATGGAAGTTATGTTGATATTTGGTTCCTAGAGCTGCTCTTCTGAGTGCACCAGTGAAGCTTCCAACTTAGGACAGAATCAAAGTGCTGACCATTTGTACAAAACCCAGATAATTCTATTTATCATTCTGGGTGGCTGGCTTGGCTCCCATCTTAGCCTCTCACAGGGAGTGGAACTGGAGATGAGGAATACCGTATATCTTGGAGTAACAAAATCCATATAAAACTCATTATGTAATAGTTAAACTTTACTTTTATGGCCTATAGAGATATTTAGTGGCCAATACTTGATTGTGTGGATACTTCATGTAATAGGCTGTTAAAATGTGTCATTTCTTTTTTTTAAATCAGCCTGTTCAAGAATGGATTTACCTGATATTAAACTGACAAGTTTTCCTTAATGGCACATATCTTCTGGTAGAGGAAAGCAAACCTTAAGTATGACAACTTTTTTTTTCTAAAACAATGTTTAACAAGCCTTGAATAAGCCTTAAAGGTTTTATTTTTCTTAAATTGTTGCTTATCATTTTTGGCTAGCCTCTGAGCAGAAATAATTTGTGCAGGTGAGATCCTCATTTGTATCAAATGGACATAAGAAACAGTCAGTTCCCAGTGGTGTTCAGGCCATTGGTATCCATTATCTTTGTGTTAGGCTTGAGAAAGCTGTGACCTTGCAGTTTTGTGTAAAATGAATCTTGCCCCATTATCTCCAGCATCTTGTTATTGTTATCAGTTAGCCAGATGTTTTCATGAAGTTCACTAGAAAGACATAGAGCCAATAAATTTCTGTGTTTACTTGCTTTCATCTGGTGCTGATGGATATGAAAAAAGCACAGACTGGTTAGGGTTGTACTTTGAACTGTCAGAAGATCCAGCCAAAGTGTTCTCTGTGTCAACTGTTATATTTTCAGTGTAAACAAACGGATCGGGAAATGAATGCATTTAACCTAAGTGAATAAAATTTGTTATTAAAGGTTTGAAATCCAAGGGTCTAACTCTCAAACAACTTCAGCCATTCTTGTTTTTGGAAGAACTATGTTAATTAATCATCACAGATAGTGTTGTAGACATAACTGAATTAGATCATGCTTAGATTGGAAACACACTGTCCCCTTTTATGATCTTCCTTGGGGCATTGGAAGATTGTTTTTTACATGCTTGCTTTTTTTCTTAATAGGATTTTTCATCAGAGAACATGGAGCTTTCTGCCAATGAACTCAGCATTTATGATAAACTTTCAGAGACTGTTGACCTGGTGAGACAGACTGGTTATCAGTGTGGCATGTCTGAAAAAGCCATTGAAAAATTCATCAGACAACTCCTGGAAAAAAATGAGCCCCAAAGGGGACCCACAAGATACCCTCTTTTGATGGTTTTCTTTAAGGTAAGTATTTCTAGATCTCATAGTTCTACTTTCATCAAGTGTATAGAAATTTGAGGTCAATACAGCATTTATTTTGGGGATGAGTTTACAGAATAAACATTGAAAACTGAGTTAAAAAGTAACCACTGAAAAGAATACCAATGCTAAAAATGACACTGAACTATCAGAATATAACAAGCAAAGACCAGACTTGAGTTGTAGCAGTTTAGGTCTCACATTCGTTCTTTGGGCAGAATGCTAGTAGTAATTTGTGGATAAATGTTTTGGCCACTGATAAATGTCCTGAGCCATGTGATTACATATTTACACTTTAACTTTTACTGTGTTAATAAATGCAGGGCACAGCTATCATAGAGAATAGGCGTATGCTTGTGTCTAGTATTCTCTGAGGATGGTTAATTCACCAGAATACCTTGAGTTCTTCTGCAGCTTTTGCAGGAAGCAGTAAGGCTATATGTTCAAAATTGCCAAGGCTGTCAGCTTTGCAGAACACCCACTTATCAAAAATAGTAATTCCAGCTTTCCTCATTTGACATAAAGCTAGCAGGCCACAGATGGCATGTGTTATCTTTAATCTTGCCATATCTTGCCTGAAGTAGAAAGGCTATCAAAAACATTCCTGTGCGATGACACAGGAATTCCTTGAGGCATTCTCGCAATTGTTGTACTCCACAAAGGTGAATAACACCCTTGCTCTCTATTCTGACAGTGTGCCCCAAACTGGTAATTCTCTTGGGTACTGTGCTAGTTGACTTACAATTTTTTACTGTTTCCTTGTTTTCAGTAGCATTATTGTTTTGGGAAAACTAGCACCATCAAATCATCAGATTAAATAAAGGCTGGTCTGTGTTATATGCTTGAAGAATGTGCAGTCACTCTGATTATGTGGGAGTTTTTTTAACAGGCCCTTTCTGCACTGGGCTGGTCACCCATTCTAGAGAAATCTGTATTATAATGTGTGCTAGAGTCCATATTCCCCGGTGGAGTAGGGGTGTGCACAGATATTCAAAAATTTGAATATTCAATTCAAATCTGTCAAATGTTAACGTTTGAACTCGAATTGGATTTTTGAAAATCTGAATTTGCACATTCGAATTCGAATCGGATTTTCAAAAATCTGATATGGATTTTTGAATAATTCAAATGTGTAGATTTGTATCTGTCGTATATGAATCTGTGTGAAAATTATACGTATCTTGCGCTAAAATACGGGATTAAAATGGGATGCATACGGGATAATAAGGGATTTATGCGGATTTTTACAGAATTTGTACAGATATGAATAACAGATACGAATGTTGTCGACATTCTTATCTTTAAATAGGAATCTAACATTCAGATGTATGGAATTGAATAATCCAGATTCGAATTGGATTTTGTGACATTTGAATCTTAAATATCCGAATTGAATTGGATTTTTTGACATTCGAATTTACTCGGATTAGAATGTCAAAAATACATTCCTGCACATCCCTACGGTAGAGTAACCTGTTCACATTGGACTAGGCAATAGAGTGGGATACAGCATCAAAATTTAATTGTTTTACTATTTAATATGTTTTAATCTCATTGTAACCTGTCCTGGGACTATTTGATGAAGGGTGGGATAGGAATTTTCTAAATAAATAAATAAAATGGCACTGAATTCCACTCCACCAGTTAAAAGTAGTCTACGAGTAGACTACTGACAGTATACTTTTCCCATGGGCTTGTATACCAGGCCGGCCCCCTCTTTTGGCATCTGGAAGCAGTGCTGGAAATGTGTTGCTCCTACACACCATGGAGCTGATGTGAGGGTCCAGTGTAGATACACACATGTACTCCTTCATGCTTTTAAATCTGATATTACATTTTGTGCCAAATAGGCTTTAATCTTATAATGGGGAAACTAAAAAGAGAAGTTCTTGAGATCATTCCTTGTTATATGTGACATAAAATGGTGGCACACCTGCGAGTCTTAGGGTCAGAAAACATTTTTTTGCTGGTGGATAGGATATGTAAAGGAGAGCCATAGAGCACTGCTTTCCAGATCCCTTGTTATACACAATATCTTGTGTTTGCTTCAGTTTGGTGACCTGGATTCCTTATGAATAATGGGTTTTGAGGATTCAGTATTCATATATAGCATGCTTCAGGAAAAAAAAAAGATGCAGTATAAAGAAAAAGGAGGCATGCATGTGGCCATTCCTTCCAAGATTTTTTTTTATTCTGTGCAACTATAAATCATACTTTTTATAAACTGTTGTGAATCTGTTGGATATTGCTTTCTCTTGGTCAGATTGGAATTGGAGTCCACCAAAACTGGAGGCCTGAAGGTTTCCTATCCCTTTGTCTGTATCTTTATATTGGTGATTTGCATTGTAACAGTCACAAATTCTCCTTAACAGAATAGTGTTCTCACTTTTGATCCATGTCTGAACACTACGGCAGGGTTAATCTAATGCTTATTTTCTCTTGCAGGGTCTGGTTACTCTGGGATTAATTTTGCTGACTGCGTACTTTATGGTCCAGCCATATACTCTCTCACCAACTGAAACTGCACTGTCTAGAGCCCATGCGTGGGGCTCCCTCATTAGCCATATACGGCTGCTGCCTTTACCCATTACCAAGAAGTATATGCTGCAGAGTAAGGAATTTATTATGTCTTTCTTTAACATAATAATAAAGTGGGGTGTATTGGTGGCAGGTATCTGTTCACCTAAGAGATTGACAGTTCCTAATGATTTCCTTACTTTTAATTGTGAAAACATTCTACCTTTCGTAAGGAGCAAAATGAAGATAATGTACAAAAACAGATTCAACTTTTCCTTTCTGTAAATATTAATTCATATATTCAGGATCTTTATTTTCTGTTTGTTATGTAGGTTAGTGAACTGTCTCCAGTGACTATGTTCTCCTGCAACACACTTTGCGGCATGGAAACCTCCTAGCATAGTTTTTGATCCTTCAAAATTGTTCCTAAAAGTCAGAAACAAGGAGGGAGAGAAAATAATTTTGTGAAGGGCCTTTTCTGCACTGGGCTGTCCTGGAATAGGGGCATGCTGTCCGCACAGTGACGATGGCAGTCCCCGTGGGCTAGTCTGCACTAGCATGTGGATGGCAGGTCCATATTCTAGGACAGTGGTTCTCAACCTGGGGGTCGGGACCCCTTTGAGGGTCGAATTACCCTTTCAGAGGGGTCGCGACGAGTCTCCTGCCGCCCTTCCTTCCCACCTCCCAGCTGCTCCGCCCCTGTCGTTGGGGGTCTCCACAACATGAGGAACTCCATTAAGGGGTTGCGGCATTAGGAGGGTTGAGAACCGCTGTTCTAGGATATATCATATAGTAAGAGCCAAAGACATCTTAGTAGTGCTACTTAATTAATGAGGAAGCAGTTTTGTGTTTGATTTTTAAAGAGTAAAATCCAGTTACAGCTGGCTACTTGCTGAACAAATCTGCACCTTGTGCAATTGGTTAAGAGTCACATATGTACTTTAGGGTATTGGATGGCTTACAAATAACTAATACAAGAAAGTTCTGAGAAAGGAAAACATGTTAGATTTTTCTGTTCTTTTTCAAAAAGAAACCAGCTGCTCTTGTGAGATGTTTATTATACAGTGTTTTCTTTCTGAGTGTTTGGGAATCAGTTGGCCTGTCCATACCTTCACCCAGATAAAAATAAAGCTAGGTTTCCATCATTTGCTTCTTTTTATTATGGTATACTGAGGGGCAGTATGGAGATAATTTAAATAAAAAATAGAGAAAAACTGACTTTTTGCTTCCTGTATCACATACATAGAAACAATATTACTGGGTGTGCATGTGTATATCCATTATATGTATACAAACTTCATCTGTACTCTGTGTACAATGGGGTTGGTTTGAACAGCGAAAACACAATCATTTGTGTGTTGTGTGCTTGTGTAGATGAAAGTGAAAATCCATAAGGCTGGAAGCGGTTGAAAAAAAATCACAAAAAATGTTTTGCTTTCCGTGCCATAAGTACTCTCTGATGATTTCTGGTTTGGGTAATGTTAAAATAGCAATTTCACATTCTGTACGATCATCTGAAAAGTAACTAGTTGATCATTTTAAGGACCAGCCATTCACCAACTGCTGTATCTCCTGTTGACTTTCCTTCTAAAATTAGATGATATTTTTCTTTGGATAACATCATTGTCTTAGACACTACCTGTCAGTCATACTTCTTCAAAAAGTTTTATTTTATTTGATAAATTTCCAGTACATTTCAGAGCAACACCAAACATTCATCAAAATTCTATACCCAGTGAGTTAAAGTTAATCATTCTTCCGTACATTTTTGTATCATTTTGTATCATTACAGTCTTTCTGGAAAAATACTTGTTTCTGATATTTGGTACAACTTCAAATAATGGTTTCCTCATGTCTGTACTTTTCTTATTCCTTGTAATGGTCAAGGAGAGGGCCTTCTTGTAGTTCCTTCTCTTGCAGAGGTACGAGGCATAGGGACATGCAAGAGGGCCTTTTCTGTAGTGGCCCCTAGTCTATGGAAACAGTCTCTCTCTTGAGGTTCACCAGGCACCTATGCTATATAGTTTTTGGTGCCTGGTGAAACTATATCTTTTCACCTAGGCTTTTGCCATTTAAATAGCTTCCTCAGGGTGCTGTCCTGTTAAGGAGGGAGGGCGTTATATGTTTAATTATGTTTTAATATTTGATATGTTTTATTCTTATTGTAACCCACCCTGGGACCATTTGGTGAAGAGCAAGATATAAATGAATGAATGAATGTTGCTGTTTAGTTATGGATGATAATTGACTGTGTTTCATTTTAAAGAACTGCATTAATGCAGTCATGACACAGTCTAGTGCAGTGGTTCTCAACCTGGGGGTCGGGACCCCTTTGGGGGTCGAACTACCCTTTCAGAGGGGTCGTGACAAGTCTCCCACCTCCCTTCCCTCCCACTTCCGAAGCTGCTCTACCCCTGTGGTTGGGGGTCTCCACAGCATGAGGAACTCCATTAAGGGGTCGCGGCATTAGGAAGGTTGAGAACTGCTGGTCTAGTGACTAGAAAGATTTCTACATGATGGCCAAGTAATCTCGCTGCAAACGATGCTAGCACCTGCAGAAATACCTTGCGTATTTATTGTAAACACAGATGAAGGAGCATATTTGGGAGATACCCACTCAGCTCTGCTGAAATACATGCTAGATATTTTTAATGTATTCAGTGGTTTAACACTTCCACTGTTTTTTACTACCAAAGTTTAGGTGGTCCTTAAGTATTTTGGACCCTTTTAAACAGAGGGATAGTATTTTTTTCTGATAACAAGTCTTTTAACTTTTAGATCCACTTTCTTATTTTTGTAGGGGAGCATTATATGAAATTACATCAGCTACTTCTGACATAAAAGATAACTCCTTTGTTAGTTGTCAGCAGCTGTGGCTACTACTGTTCTCTTGCCATAGAAAGAATTATCTGGATTTTATCCACGTTAGCAGAAAGAACCAATGATTATGTAATGGCTGAAGTGTGTGCAGCTTTTCATCTAATTTTAGTTAGTGGGATCATTCTGTATATTTTTATTGAACTTGTCATCCAAAGTGTTGAAAGCATGTTCTTAAATTAGTTTGGTCAGTCTGATTTAAACATCTCAATCAAAATCACAACTCAAACTGTGAGTTTTTAAAATCCCTCTTTCTTTCCTTAGTTGAAATGGATTCAAATCATCATGACTACACATGTATTTCTAGATGATCTACCCCTCTCAGTAGAGTTGATAGAGGTCCCCAGTTTGTTTTTAAAACAAAGTCATGAAAAATGCAAGACCTGTCAACAATATTGATTACATTGCTGCATGTACAGGGCCTGAATATAAGTACTTTGGTGTGTATATATTCCTTGTGAATGCTTGAAAAAATAAATAGAAATGGGCAGCTAGCAGAATTGCAGAGGTTTATGATTTAGACTGCAACCAGATGTTACTTACTTATTCCGGTGAATTTGGATCTTCTGGAATAACCAAGCTTTATTTTGGAATATCCAAATATAGCAAAATAAATAAGCAATATTTGGCTACAGTTCTAAAATGGGGGAGGGGGGAACACCTGTACAGAAATCTAAAAAATATGGTTCACTGAAGGAATGAAAACTCTTTCTCTGTGTGGATTTCACTACTCCTGTGCCTAATTTACGAACAAGGGTGTGGTTAGAAAGAGCTGCTCATCTGGAAAAATATACAAGTACAGTACTATTTGGCTGCGTAGCTTAGCCTGGGACATGACTGAATTCTAGCCAAGTTACAGCTGCCACTGCCTCCCCCCACCCCCGAGTAAAATTTTTGGATAGACTCTGATATGTTTGCTATTGAGCATGCACAAAGGTTAAATTGCTTTCCCATCAGAAAATATTTGTGCCTCAAGAGGATATTGTCCATTTGCGTCAGTCCAGCTGCAGCATCCCTCTGCAGTTATGAAATGAACTAGAGCCTGATGCCCCAGGGCTCCCATTGGTATTAACAGTGTTGTTGCTAATGTTCTGAATTGCATTGTAAGCAGTCCTCTATTATTACTAGAATTGGAGGCCTAATGTCAGACATCTGTTGGCACAGACATTTAAATTACCAGGCTCGTTTTTAAGAGGTGGGTGGTGCAAGTTTTTTTTAAAACATATGGATTTGTTTTGGCTATTAATTAGTTAGTTGGATGGTTTGCTTGAGATTTCTAATAGCCAAGGAACTCAGTGTTTTATGGAACTCTGAAAAGGAAGGAGCTCTTGCTGTATTCTGCATTTAGGAGCCTGCAATGTATTTTCTTGACTATAAAAGAAAATTTTATAAGTCGTTTTTTGGGGTGTGATTCCCCAGGAAACTTCTTTACCTGAAATAAACTTGGCGTTAAAACCTTGTGGTTTGACTGTATTTTGAGATGTGATTTCTTAAGTATTCTGCATCACTGCTACAGTACATACGGGACCCAGTTGGGGGTCACGTGAACATCTGTGTATGCTCATGTCTGTGATTGCAGGCGCCCAAGCTAACTGCTGGCAGCTGCCTTCCCTGGCTCTGATGCCCAGCATTCGGGTGCGTTAGAAATTCCCTCCTATAGGAAGGCCTAGAGAGGGTCACTAGGGAGGACAGGTGTGGTTGGATTGCTTTCCATGGTGTACCTTTCTTCACTGAGCCTCTTTTTCAAGGGGGTACCAATATATTCAATTGCTTTAGCGAGGCAGGGAGGGAACAGAGTGGATGGGGAACCTCAGCAGCAAAACCAGGTATGGGGGCACAGCCATGGTTGGCATTATCATTGGCAACTTTTGGCAGAATTACTCTAGTGTTGCCATCTGCCCAGGGCCCACAGTCCCACTCTTCAGCTTATAGATAAGATTTGCGAGCAGTAGGGTGTAGAGCAAAGTGGACTTGGGGGCGGGGTGGGGTGGGGTGAGGAGGAAGCAGAGAGGTGAGAGTAGAAAAAGGAAGTAGTAAGTGGTTGTGGAGGACATTTGCGGGCTTGGAGGCAGGAGAAACAAGAGGAACAGCTTCTATGGGTGTAGAGGAGGAGTCAGGAGATGGGAGCCTGTGACAGTTTCACCAGCAGGGTTCCCAAGGGAGTCTGGTGGCACCAGAGGTTACAGCTCCCATTCAAGATTTTGAGTGCAGTCTGCAGCAAGTGGGAACCGAGCAAAAACGTATTTTAACAACCTATTACTAAAATTAGCTAATTCTTAGCGAATTTGATACTCATGAAGAAGTGCATTTTTTAACTCCTGGCTTTTTGGGAAAGCTCTTTCTTTAATCCCTTTTGCTACATTTTTGTACCCCAAATGGTTGCAGCATAATTTCATCAAAGTTAAGTCACCTTTACTCTCCTTACTACAGTTCAGCAACACAAAGCAACATTGTTTTCCTTACCTTACAATCTCTCTGTGTTCATTGTTCTGGACAAAGAATCTTAGTGGTGAGTGTCCATAGTTCTCTGTTTTGCAGAACTGAAAGACAAAAGATTTCCTTCCTTCCTTCCTTGGGGGCTGATCTGTTTATTATGTTATATATTGCTTTTCTGTTTTTGGACATTATACCCAAGTATTATGTATGTGTTCAAAATTTTAAAAGGCCAATTTCTCATCTGGTTTATACTTAGATGTTTTCTGGCCAACTGGGGTGATTCAAGGATTACAACATGAGCATTCTTATGAATTAAACTGGGTGGCTTAAGAAAATTGGTATAAAAATTCACTCCTAATGTCTGATCCTTTTTATTAATGCTGATCTCAGTTTTTAAGCTTTTTTCTACAGTCTTAAGAGCTAACCATGTTGAGAGTTTGAAGTAATTATTCCTACTATACAAGATTCAGTAATAAACCCCTGCTGGTGAAGTTGCTTTGATGATGAATAGATTTAACACTTAATATCTCGGTGGAGGAGGGCAGAAGATAGCATGACCATCAAGACATGACTGCGTGAGCGTTCTCTTCTTTTGCCAATTAATGCTTTTTTTGCCAGGCTCCCCCCCTTCAGCTTTTATATTTCTTTTAACAGCTTAATGATGAGTTTTAGCTCTGTTCTGCTTATATTTTTGTCATACAAGAGGCAGCTGGTTTCTGGCTGAGGCCTTGAATTTTGTTATTTTGTTATTTTGTTATTACATTTTGTTATTTTAATTGCTCTTATCTCCCAGACACACTGGCATTTTTCCTTTGCATTTTTAACAACATTTATTATTTTTGTTTTATTGTCTGTTTATTCAGAAGTTGCCCTCATATATTTGGCTCTTTTGCTTTCTTTTTTTGCATTTTGAGTTTTATTCCTAGATACCAAGAGTTGTAGGGAGGTTCTACTTTACTGTTACCATTGTACTCACTGGAGCTGCCTCCAGACAACTAGATTTTGTTTGGAAAGAGATGAGGGCCTGTTTGCACTTAGGCCTCCAGTATGCAGTCAGGACAGCTCTGGTAAAGAGCATTTGCACGCTCACTAGGCTGCTACAGCGTAGAAGCATGCCCACCCTCACCAGAGCTGTCCTGATTGCAGATGAGGTATGCAGTATGAAATCCCAGCCTTTACCCCGGAGTTACCTGCAGTGTCCAACGAGGAAAACATTTCCTCTTCTTCCAGGGCTGCTGTGGGAGTCCCTCCTCCTGGCTGCCCTGACTGGCTGCTGCCACCAGCATCGGCATTGCCCGCAATTGAGGAGAGGGGCGAGGGAGGATGGCAAGGGGCATCCAGGGCCCCCCCCCCAGGTGATGCCGTGGTGAGAAGGCAGCATGGGGGAGGTGATCCAGGGATGAGGAGGCAAGTCGCCTGGTCAGAAGATTAATCTCTCCCCTCCTCCCATTGGCTACCTGCCAGCACATCATGGAATGCTTGATGCCAGCGGCGGCATCCAATTGCATCAGCTGGAGGGGGGGGGCTCGGTGGTGGCACGGCCGGTACGCTCCTGGTGCAGGAGCATTGTTCACATTTCTGGCTGCCGAGGAGTGTCCTCAGCTGTCAGAAATGTGTATGGTCCTCTTGTACTCAGAGTGAACTAGACTTAGAGCACTACAGCCTAATGGTGTCTTCCTCATCTCCCACAAGCAGCCAGTCCAAGGTAACAGGTTTTCTTTTTTTTAAGCCAATAACTTCAGAGAGTGATAATTCATATAGGAAGCTGTTATTAGATGAGGAAGATTAGCCCCATGATTGGTCATTGAGCCCCTATTATTTACATTTACCTGACAGAATAAATAGGATGGGGAGACTAGAACTATCCTAGCTGCAGAATTGGTTGTGGCTGATGCTCCAGCTTCATTTCTTCCTAGGCTGGAGGCCAGTCCAACACCCAGTTGCACTCCTCACACAGATGGGTGAGTGTCCTTGTGTTTGCCCCCTGAATGCTCCTCGCCCTCAAGGAATTCCATCCCTCAAGCTTTCCGTTAGACACTACCAGCTTGCAGGGTGCAGCGCATCTGGTCACCTAGGATGGGCTCAGCATTGCTGGGGTGGAGAGTACAGTGAGTGTCATCTGCTTCATGCCCCTGGGTCCTGGTGGTTCTTTCCTCTCCCGGGGCCTGTTCCTCCTCTTCTACTCATTGGGTGCCATTGCCAGCCCCTGAAGAAGTGCTTGATATTTGGCTTTTGCAATCTGTGATACTCTTCTAAAATCTTACCCAGATAGAGTTCAGGTTTGCTCCTGACTCCTTTCTAATCAAAGCAGCACAGTATTATTATCTCATTCTTTTAGCATAGTAGCTTCACATAGCCATCTGTCATTCTTGAATTGCATCCCATAAAATATAGAGAGGTGAGATGCCTATTTTACCCCAAACATTCCCATATAACCTCCCCTTGTCCAGCTACCCTGCATGCCTAATGACAGTGGGCCTTTCTGTATTTGACTGATCAAGGTAGGGGAGCTCTGAAATGGTGCATCCTCACCTGATGGAGTTGTTTCCTCGCCAGAAATGACTCTGCATGTCCCAGAGCTCTCTGCAGGCTGGGTAAACATGGAGCACATTAATATGGTCCACATCTATCTTAGTGCTGGAGCTAGTAAGGCTCCAGGCATACCATTCCCACCTGTTCCTGTTTGGAAGAGTTGCAGGAGGAGCATGTGATGGATGATGCAAGTGTGATGATGTGAAGCACTGCCTGGTTGCCCTGGTGATGGCAGTGTACAGAAACATTGGCACTGATACCACTATCAGTGTTCAAAAATGGCTGCCATCTGGGCAGCCACCCACATTTCAGATAAGTTAAGGGAAGGTTTGAGTAGATTTACTATGCTCTAAGCAAGTGTGGATGCTTAGATTAAGCTTAGATTATATCTTCTAGGCCACAGAGGAATAGTGTGAATTGGCTGTTATGTCTATAGTTGGTTACATATGCAAACACTACAGTTATACCAAGGCAGAAAATAACATGGCAGGAACTAGCAGTAGCTGACGCACATTGCTTTGATTTCTTGTCATTTCCCCATCCTCCCCATCCTTGCAAACTCCTTGCCTTGTCTTCTGATTGTTCCCTACTTGGCAAAAGACCTTGCCTTGCCTTCTCCACACCTTGCAAAAGAACTTAGCTTTCCCCCTGGTTGTCTTCTGTTCCCCGCTACTCTTCTATTCATCATATAAATATGCCTGTGCCCTCTGATTGCCTCTTGACATTTTAACCCGTCCTACATCATTCATTATTTTCTGTGCCTCTCCTCAATCCTTAGATCCATTCTCCTTCACTCTCAAATCTAACTTGAGGCACTTCAACTCCCTCCTTCCCTTCTCTATGCTTAAAAACACTCTTTTTTGTTTTGTTTTGGTAATATGGATTTCTCCCTTCATGCTCAGTATTATTGTTATAGTGTTTCCTTGTTGCTCACAGAGGGATTTAATAATAATAATAATGATAATGATAATGATAATGATAATGATAATGATAATGATAAATTAAAAATTTCCAGATCAGCTAGGGCTGGATGCTAGGATGATGGGAAGAGAGCATAGAATCCCCTCCATAGCAAGCAGTTATGTTTCATGGACACCTTTAATCTTTACTGTGAATCAAAGTGCTTTGTGTCTTAGGTTGCTTGCCCACATCTGTAAATTCCAGTTTTTTGTAAAGCTAGCTTAAGTGGTGAGCTTTATTGACAATGTAAATATCAACAAATCATCAGTGCTGTTGCATCAGCCCAAGAGTAATTAAAGAGTTTAAAGCTGAGATTGCAAACTTCATAACAAAAATATGCAGCTTGTCAGAATGCTCAGCTAGTGTAGTTGGGGCTGGAAGGTTGCTAATATCAGTTGTTTAAAAAGGTTCAAGGAGACACCTAAGAAATTATAGGTCTGTCAGCATAGTATCTGATCTAGGGAAAATACTAGAAACTATGATTAAAAATAAAGCTACCAAACATTTGTAGGCACAGGCCTTGGTCAAAAATAGCCAGCATGATATCTGTAAGGGTAAGTCCTGTCTAACTAACCTTCTAGAGATTTTTGAGTAGATAGGAGTAATCCAGCACATATTATCTACTTAGATTTTCAGAAAGCTTTGGATAATGTCCCTCATCAAAGAAATAAACTTAACAGTCATGGAATAAAAGGACAGATCCTATTATGGATAAGCAGCTGACTGATGGGTATGAAACAGAGTAGATTTCAATGGGCATTTCTCATAATGGAGATAAATAGCAAGTTCCTGGCTTGGAACTGATGCTTTGTAACACATTTTAAAAATGATCCAGAAGAGTCAGATGTGGCCACTAGTATTTGCTGATGACAACAAATTGTTCACTGTGATAAAAATGAAAAAGGACTTGAAAAGGGCATGATGGGTTTTCTGCAACTCAACGAACTGGGCATAAAAATGGCAGATGCTGTTCAGTGTGAACGAGTGTAAAACAATTTGAGCTAAAAATTGCAATTGCTCCTATACACCAGTGGAATCAGCTGACTTTGACTGATCAGGAAAAAGATCTGGGGGAAATGGCAGGAAGTCAATGAGTTCCTACACAGTCTGCATCCACTATGAAAAAGGCCAGTATCATAAAGAATAAAATAATATTTTAAGTACCAGTAATGATAACAAAAAATGATATTGCAAACTGAGATTCTATTATAATACAAATCAGTTGTGCAACTGCATCCAGAATACAGCATGCCGTTGTGGTCACCGCATCCCAAAAAGGATATAGCAGCACTGATGATCCAAAGAGAACAGCTGAGATATTTAGTTGCCTGAACACCTTTTCTATTAGGAAAGGTTGCGACCTCTGGGTCTTTTACTCTAGAAAGGTGGTGAGAGGCGGCAAGGTAGATGTGTATAAAATTCTGCATGATGTAAACAAAATGGAGAGGAAGAACCAGTTTATACAATGCATTTTTAAACATTGGAATTTGTCTGCACAAGGTGGTTAATTGCTTGAATGGCTTCAAAACAGGTTTGGACCAATTCAAGGAAATCAAGGCTATCAATGGCTATTATCGCTGATGGCAAAAGGAGGTGATATGCCTTTGAAACTAGCTGCTCTGAGCAGAGAAAGCTGTGTGCTCGTGTTCTGCGGATGGACTTCCTTGTGCAACAGATGGACCACTGTGAGAGCAATGTGTTTGACTAGATGGGCCATGGGTCCGATCCAGTGGGGCTCTTCTTGTGTCGGGATGTGCCATGATTCAATCCGATGACTTTGGACTGCCCAAAGAAGTGGGTAGATTGTAAGGACTTCCATCCCCTAGCTTTGTGTCTCTAAGGGCGCATCCCCTTGGTACTTTTTTGTCTCTCTATTTCCCCTCTACTGCAGTGGACTTTACAAATGCGCGTTCAATCCCAAATTAAGTGTCCCCATGAAGTCCGGTAAAGTGCGCATTTTGATAGCACCGCCTGTCCCCATGGAAGCTGTTTTTCTTTCCCCGCATCTTTTACTCCCCGCCCCTCTCTGGTTGATTGGGGCCGGCTTGACATCGCCATGACGTCGCATGCCTCGTTCCGCCCACCGATACCCACCTATGCAATGTCGGCTACAGAGCACCAGGTGGCACCTCCAGCAAAAAATGATTTGAAGGCCACTAACAAATTCAGTGATCGTGCACACCTTCGCATGAAAACCCGAGCGACAATATACCATCCAGGCGTTCACCTGTGGGGTTGTTCAAGGGCTTCGACCAGAAAGGCCAAGAGCCATGGGTACACTGACTTGGCATGGGTGCATGGGGTTCCACGGGCTAGGGATGGGGAAGCGGGCAAGCTTCCAGGTCATTTGCTGTCCGGTGCGCGAAGTCTCACGAACCCATGCCAGGGAGGTGAGTGTCAGGTATATGTATATAAAGGCGACCCTCACGAACTCACACTCTCCTTTTCTGCATTCTGCTTCCCAGCAGCCTTGTAGCAGGGAGGGGGTAGGATCTCACAGCACCTGTGGTGACATCATCACATGGCCCAAATAGTCAGCAGGAAAACCCTTTTTCTAGGCTTTGCCAAGCACGAACAGGATAAGACAAGGTTATTTTCTGCTCCATTCAAACTTGGCAGAACCCAGGGAAAAGCCAAGGACACTGATATTATCATGTGTCCTGTCTCCTTCCAGTACAGAGAAGGAGAACAAGTGCTGTTGAATGTTGTCTTCAAACTTTAACATATGGGGACCTGACACTCACCTCTTCCCCTTAGGGAAAGGACATGAACAATGGAAGTCCTAACAATCCACACAAATCCTTTGGGGCAGTTTGAATTGATTGAACTGAAGTTTGGCACATTTCTTTTCTATTATGTACTTTTTACCTGCTCTTCAGATTGTTGCGTGAATTGATTATTGGTATATGGTTCAGGTTGGTACGTAGGCCACAACATATCTTCAGTCCTAAAGTGGTGGTGACATCCAAGCAAAGATACATGAACATACTTATTGGTGTTGCATTCAGAAAACCCTCTCTGTAGCAGTTGTGCTGCGTTCAGTGTTGCTTAGGTCCAGGAAAACTCTTTGACCTCCAAATAAGGAGCACTGTACTGTCTGGGGTTAACTAATGAATGTGCACAATCTTGAATCCTATTTGGAAATTAGTTCTTCTGTTGCCAGTGATGGTTATTTCTAGGAAAATTGAATAAACAGTATTTATTTATTTGCATTTTTATCCTGCCCTATCCCCTAAGATCTTAGGGTGGGGAAGCTTTTTCATCACCCAAAGGCCAGGATCACTGACCTTTCTGACTTATCTCTGGAGGAGTTACTCAATGTCCTACCTGCTACTGCTGTCGTGAACAATTCAGTGCAGATTTCTGAGGTAGATTGCTCCTCAAAGTCAAGATAATTACAAAGTGTTTGTCAGCATCTAAGAAATATAAATTAGTGTATTCCTATGCATTGAAGTGCATTTCAAAATGCCAGACAATTTTGAAATAATAGCTCCGTGTTCACACAGATTCAGATATGCAGATGTTATTGTGACAGAAAAAAGTTCCTGCCATACAATGGAGGAGAGAGTGATTATGGAAGGCACTGGATGGGCTGAGCAAGCCAACCGGCCAGTCACATGGCCAGGCCAGCAGCTTTATTGGCCAATCACATGACTGGAGAAGGCTACTGCTCAGGAAACTCACTTTTCAAGCAACAGACCATGACAGCATCATGGACAGCGTATTCATGACAGTGAAAATGTGTTTTTCAGGAGAATTGGGATTGGAGAAAAAACATGGTGGGTGGGGGCATGGTTTATTTTTACAGGAAAAGCTGGATTTAAGCCACCTGTGTGTAAACAAACCCTTATTTGTATCTCAAGCTGCACCTGTGTTTTCATAGCAATTTTTCATGTGACATAGTGAACTGTTGTTTAAGAAATCTCAATCCAGATCCTATTTCTGAATTAGTGCATTTTTAAGGTATTCATATATTACCGTTTTTTCCTCCCACACAGATGTCCCTAATGTGTCAAGAAGGGAGTCCTTAAAACATAAGAATGAAATACAGACAAGTGAAATAGATGCGAAACAGCATCAACTGTTGACCAGTGAGCAGAGCCAATTTGGAAATAGGGAAGGAAGGGGGTGATGACAATTTCAGTTTTGTTTGCCAAAAGCATACTGAAACTGAGCTGTTTTAACCAGATATTGTATTGTCAACAGAGAGGGTTTAAGTGAGCCTCTTAGAATAAAAAAGTCATATCCTGAGTAAGTAATAATATTGGTTCTGTCTTGCATATTCAAAAATAGTGGAGTGTCAGTAGTGGAGTGTGGAGGAAGACATCCACTGAAAATCCAAGTTGGTGGGTAAAATAGAGTAGTGCAAATAAGTCTTAAATTCTTTAGAGTTTTAAAGGCAATGAGTAATGCTTTCACTGAGATTTGAGAATGAATTAGAAGCCCATGACAGCTAGATGATGCCTTCGCCAAATAATAAGTCCAAACAAAATCCAGGTCTCAGAATTTAGCTGTAGACTTTGGGGTTGACCAAAGATTCTAAGATCTTATGAACTAGAATTAGAGTCCTAGAACTAGAACTTTGTATGGACCTATTACTTACCTTTCTCATCCAGCCCATCACTATTTGCACCATTTCTGGTGCGAGGAGTCATCTGAGATGCCGCACAAGCGTGATGACACCTCAAATGACCCCAAACGTGACAGCGCATACACAGACCATCATTGTCACCATGGTGTCAGCACAAGTGCAGTTGTGCCAGGCTCCGATCCCAAGATGGCGGCACCCTGCTGGCAATCAGACATGCGTCCAACCACCAATAATTCTCCAGGTGCATGGGGCTTAGTTAACGTATACTAGTGTTCCCAGGTGTGAACGCTAGTACACGTTAGTTGCTAACATTAACATCGTGAATTGGGCTCAGTAGTGAATTGGCAGCCAGTGCAACTCTTTTAAGACCCAAGTATGTCCATCCTGCTGTTCCAGCCAGCAATCTAGCACCTGCATTCTGCACTAGCTGTAGCTTCCGAACTGGCTTCAAGGACAGCCCCATGTAGAGGACATTACAGTAGTCTAGTCTTGAGGTTACCAGAGCAAGGATAACTGTGGAGGGGGGTGTCAAGGATATGGAATATATTGTAATGGATTGTAAATTATATTGTAGAGTTTAAATAAACAAAAGAGAAGAAGGATAACTGTGGCCAAGTCATCTCTGTCCAAAAAGGGCTTCAACTGACACACCAGCTCTAGTTGGGAATGAGCTCTCTTTAGTAATAAGCAGCACCCAAACCAAATTTTGCAGCTCTATGAGCAATACTTTTCAATACAGCACCCCTAGTTAACTTTGTTAGCAAACCTCTCCTGTATCTCTGCTAAGAAAACTGCATAGAGGTGCCCTTGGAATCAACCAGGAGTTAGCCAAACAAACAAAACCAAGTTTTGTAGCTCCACATTCATCTCAAGCTACCTTTCAGTATATGCTCCCTACTTAACTTTATACTGCCTCCCTCCTGAATAAGTCCCCATTTTCATATGACAAGACCCTGCTGTGCTTGAACATTTATAGTACTTACCTATTCGCTATTAAGGTTCTACCTCACCAGAAAAGAGCATGACAGAGACAGGCAGCAAAACAGTTGTTTATGAAATATATGCAGTGTGACATAACAACGGCATCTTTTTTCCCCTCAACCACTTACTTTCCTACACAGATGAAAACTAAAAAGTGTAACATATCAAAGTAACTGCAGGTAAAGATTTAAATAAGGATTGTATGCAATGCTGTGTCTCTTTTTCAAGCTTGGCAGACAAATAGTGTAGAACCTTTTCTGTCACCAGACTGAAATCGGCACATCACCTCTCTTTCAGTTGCTGCTAATTAGCAGCATGGTTGCCCTGAAGGAAGCAGCCATTTGAGATGGCAATAAGCCAGTGTGATAGTCAAGCACAAGTCCTTTCAGTGGAATCGATGAGGTAGGGAAACAAGTATTTAATTTCAACTTTCAAGATGTGGTTTAATTGGTCCTGAACCAGTAGTGGCCAAACTGGGTTTGAATTGCTTCAGCATCAAAGCTACTAGGCAGAGCAGAGATTCTGTGTAGAGTGCTCCTAAGGAAATGAGCACTCTTTGCTTCTTTTTCTTTATTTTATTTGTACTTTGTAGTTTCTCCATAATTTTATAGTGCATTATTTTGTATTTATAATGTGTGGGGTTTTGGGGGGGGGGTATTGTATTTTTTTTCCCTCTTTGTTGTAAAGTGCCTTGAGCTCTTTTGAGGAAAGGCAGTATACAAATAAAATGAAAATGGGAAATGGAAATGAAATGGAAATAATACAGGCTCTGATGCAAGTTTTCTGTTAACAAACAGTTCTTATACTATGACCTTTGTAGGATACATGGTAGTAGTAGCATATGAAGTACAGCATTCAGAACCAGCTTAACAATTAGGAATTAACTACCATGATTTTTCCCACTCTGAAGGCAGTACTTCTCTTAATGAATTTTTTTTTCCTGAGATATAACATGTTTACTGTTACGTATTGCAAATGGGCCAAAATCCAAAAAGAAAATAAGCTGCCGTACCTTTCTGTGGGTGCGTCCTCATGGCCATTTTAATCCAAATTTGATTTGAATTTGGGAATGAGCTTCCCTGGCTACTGTAATTAATCCTAATCAAATCTGACTTCGGCACCTAGCGTCCCTATGCAGTTCTGTATTCCCAGATTTTATGAGGACTGTCCTGCCTAAATCAGGAGAAAAAGTCCTGATGAAAACTGGACTCCATCCCCTTTTTGGAGCCAAGTCCGCTTTATTTCCCCCACATGGGGATGATACTGGGCTATTTGGGGTGGAGGTCTAGCATTCTGGACAATGACAGCCAGTTGTGGGTGGGTTTTTGCAGATGTAGAGCTCCCCCCCCCCCACCTTGCCAACCTCGCAAAAGCTCTGTGCAACGCGAAAAAGGCAGAAAGGGCTTGTCTTTTTTTATTTAAAGGGGCTTTAACATTTTCACTTGAAACATGTATCTTTTGAAGAGAGATGGTTAGGAAGCCTGAAATACCTTTTAGAAAATGATACATTTTTGAAATGATAACATGTATTGCATTAGATGCCGGAAAGGGAGAGGAATAAGAAAGTAACTTGGTGTTTGAAGTCCCTTCTCTTCGTGTTTGCTTTTTGCAGGCATGGGGAGACGGGATTTTTTTTTTACGTTCCCGTGCAGCTGTGGAAGGGTTTGCATTGGGGGGGGGGTGGATTTGAAAAATCCTTATTTTACATTCTCTCGCAGCTGTGGAAGTTTAATAGCTCCACCTTTTTTTTTTACATTCCTTTGAAGCTGCAGATAAGCTCACTATTTGCCAGTAATCTCAAAAGGGGGACGTGAATATTAGGCTAGAATTTATTTTTAAAACTTCTATTTCCCTGTTTCCATTGCGGGCAGTGTTTGCACGGGGGTGGGGGGATTTAATAGCCCTGTTTTTTACGTTTTAAAGTTGTCCCAAAACCAGGAGTAAAAAGCTGCATGGGGGCAGCTACATTCGGATTAATTGATGGGCACTCAACCCAGATTAAAAGTAGTCCCAAAAACAGTCCAAAGGGACTATTTCAGGACTACATTTCCTGCCTGGGGATGCAGCCTACCTTATGGAATATTTTTAACCTAGTTATATTCGTGGAAATATATGAACAAAGCTGAACCTGAAAAAAAGTTGATTTTTTCCACATTACACGGTGTTATAACAAGAGTGTTTAAGGTAAGTTTTCTTAATCAGAAGGGCTGCACTCCCAAAGGAAAGCTTTAAATGTTTTTGTTACTTGATTCCATTGCAGCTGGATGATCACTGTTGATCCTTATTCCTTAAGAATAGGAGCAAAAATGTTTCCCTGTAGCTTAAATGATCTTGTCCTTTTCACTTTTGCATTTCATTAGGAAAACATAAATTACTCTTTCTTTTTGTGTTATGAGATCAAATGTCCATGTTTTTAACCTGTTGCTATTTGGATGATGCACCATAACTGTGAGATGCACCACCTGATTGCTCTCAAGCCCTTATCCACTTAAAAGATTCTTGTTTAATGAAAAATGTTCCTTGGAAAGTACTGGTAATCTTAGGAGAGTCCACGGCAGGAGTAGTGATGACAAGTGTAATGCTTGGAAAGCCTTTTGTTTGTTCAAGTGCAGCCTTGGAATTCACAAATCTCCTTTTGTCCTTTTCTTCCAAAGAGTGCCAAGATTGGTGGGGCTTAGACTGCAGGCAGAACATGTCTCTGACTGGCAATTGTTCCTGCTGTTGTTCCATGAAAAATCTTGTAGCAGCTACTGACATTGGGCAGCTATCAGAAAAGCTCCAGCAACCACAGCCTGTCCTGATCAAGGTAATTTCATTGTGTGAGACATCCTGGCATAAGGAGGGATGCTCATTGTTAGAAACAGTGGGTAAATTATCCTAGTAGTCAAGTGAACAGACTTGGTGAAGTAGCAGAAAGTTTTATTTTATACGAGTGCCTTAAACAAAAGGCACACCTCATTAGCCAAATGACATGACTTTTATTCTTCTCCCAGATTTTCTCCTCCTCATTTTCCCCCTTGGATGAGATACTTTGAGTCCCTTTCGCACCACTCTGCCTCTCACATATGAGCTCCTTAATATGTTGCCCCGACCTGTTCAGACATTGCATGTTCATTAATCTGGAAGATATGCCTCCACTGGGTGGGAAAGTACACATTCATGAACTTAATTTAGGGTCAAAAGAGAAATTAACATCTAACTATCTGCTTATATGGCCTTGGAAAGAAGAACAAGACTATATCGCCATGTGGACTGCTACTCCCTTCTTTTATAATTGGGGGGTGGAGTTCCACTAGTGCTAAGTACCCATTAAGTACCCATTAGGGACCCATTAAAGGCCCATTAGGCTCAGAGCAGGAAGACCCCATTTCCACTGCAGACCAGTTCTAGAGAAATCCAGATTACATGGGTCCTTCAGGACCTATAATCTGGATTTCCTGTAGATCCCATTAAAGGGGTCTACAATGGGGTCTTCCGGCATCAAATCTGGATTATACGGAGTGCGTTTCCACCACGATTAGGCAATGGGGTCTGAAGCTCTGAAGCCTGTGCATAATCTCCGAAGCCAGCTCCAAAGGTGGTTCCAAAGAATAGCACAGGTTTCGAAGAGGACCCCACGTGAGAGCAATTCCTATGGACCTTTGTCAGAAGCTCCAGAGGATCTTCAGAGTTTGCGGCATATCAGTGGAGTTTATGGCAAAGCTCCAGCGATTCTCCGGAGCTGCTCTGGAGAATCTTTGAAGAATCTTCAGAGCTTCTACGGAGATTGCACCACCTGTCCACCAAAAAACTTGGGGTGACAGGTGGCCCCCATGTGGGTAGATCTGGATTCGCCACATGGGTGCTCTGGCATTTCCACTCTGGGCAAGCTAGCACCCATTGCTGTTGGGTGCTGTACTGCCTGTGGGGATGCATCAGGTACCTCCCTTAATCCGGATCTACTAGATACAGATTAGTTGATGGACCCATTCTTTAAATCCAGATCATCTTAGAACCGGATTAAGGGAGGTAAGTGGAAAACCCCCATGGGAGTTTGTTATACTCAGCCCTGGTACATTGATAAGAGAGTGCTCTAGGTTGAGAGCAAAGCTCCATTAATGAGCAAACCTATGAGAGAATCTAACTTGCAACCCATGAGCAAACCTATAATTTAATTAATTTAGCCTTTTTATTTACACATTCTCCTTCAAAGCATGGCCTTGCATTTACCTTTAGTCTATTCCATTTATTTTATAGAAACAACATATTCCTTTTCTCACTCTCCTCATGATCAGGGAGCTCATAAAAACACCATTTCCTCTTCTCCTAAGACAGGACAGTATCGATCTTTTGCTGAAATGAAGCATTTTCAACACTTGTATCCTGAAGTGGCAGATTTTGTTATACAAGATGATTTGGCTGAGATGTGGAGCAGGCCTCCAAGGTAAGAACTTTTATGAGTTCAGACTACTTTCACAACCTCACATAGTTGTATGGAGAATCTAAAGAAGATCCGGTTTGCATTACCCAAATGGAAGACTTAATATAATCCTCTAAGATCCAGCATACAATGATGCCATCCTAAAATGCTTCAGAAACTCTTAAGCACCGGCTGAAATTTTGACAGAACTTCAGAATGTTTTCAAAGATCTATCTACAAATTTCAAGTCCTGGATTATTCTACAAAATTCTGTAGCCAGGTCATACGAAGGAGGCTTCCAGTCCAAAGCTTGCAAGACTCTGGGCCTGAAAGTGAGAGTGAATGAATGAATTTGTGAAGAATTGCTCAGTTACTTGGGCTGCTTCCAGATTAGCAGAATAAATCTGAAGTTTAATCTAAAAGCACAGTAAACTCATTGCACAGGGAAGAGCCGTCATCCAGACTGGAAGGCAGCTCCATAGTTTCCCCTATCGGAGCTGCAAGAGTTGAGGTGTGTGCCGTCACATGGGTTGAAGCAGCCAATTAAATTTTGAGCTGCCCTTCCTGGTTAGGCAGCATCTCATCTCCTTTTCTCTCTGTCCTGCCTGCATTGGTGCCCTATCGCAGGACAATATTCAGATTACCACGGATAAGTGTGGCAATCCCAGTATAACCTTGGAAAAACCATGGTTTTTAAATTGCACCTGCAGACACCTTAAATCAACATATTTCTCAGCATGCAGATGAAAAAACAAGTATGTTTGTGCATATGGATTGAAGAACTAAGAACTTGTGGAATAAAGTGTTCTGCACTATTCAGTGCTGTTACTTTATGAACTTGTGATAGACAGTTTGAATCATGACAGGTCTCCACACTGGGATTTCTGAAATGTTATCTTGCCCTCCCTTTTCCTGGAATGGTGAATATGCTAGGATTCCCAAACCCTTTCCCATGTGGTTTTAGTTAATGTTGAACTAGGTGACGCCTTCCATTATTTCTCTGTGTCAGCATTTCATTTTTTAAACAAACTTTACTTTTTTCCCCCTTTCCTAAAGAAAGTTTTAAAATGTAGTTGCGGTACCAGCCTCCTAGTTCACTGGGAATATTTCATTCAGGCTGTTCAGAGCTTCCTTTGCAATGCTAACTTATGCTTTTCTTAATCACTTGTGCAAATTGGATGTACAAGTGGATGTCTATGAAGGAGTTTGGATCTTGGCATCAATTCACTGCAAAATATTAAATACATTTTTTTAAATGCTTCACAGGCAACACCACTTGAATAAAACTCAGATTCTGCAGGAGATTTTCCCCATCTTTTCGACGTTACCATTTCCAAATGGCATTTCTTTGAAAAACTGTTTCCTCATCCGGCACCCAAAGCTTCAGGATAAAGTGAGTGGTTTATTTCGACACAATGGTAACTGGGACCCATTGTGGCTGGTGGAGTGGAATGCATGGCAGCCGAAAAGCAATGGTACGAGGGGGGATCAGAACAGGTAGATCTAATAGTACGTTAGAGGTATAAGGTTGCAGTGCTGTGCATACTCACAGAGAAATTGGCTTCACTGAACGTAATGGATTGTGCACGCACACATTAGCTAATCCCTACTGAAAAATGATTGAAGAGAAAGGAGCTGTGTCCAGGTACGGGATAAAAAGCACAATTATGCCATGGCTGTGCTGGATAGCTGCATGTATGTATGGCAACTCAAACATAGCCCTGATGTAAGGGGATAAAATTGCACTTATTCTGGGAAAGGTCAACATGTGTTTTCCTGAATTAGTGTGATTTTTGCTAAATAAAATGCCCACCTGTACACATACTTGGCCGAATCTGAAATTAAAATGGCCACTGTGCACACTTTTGATATTTTGTGCCATTGAAACACCTGGAAGTGCATGTGATGCCAACACAGAAGCAGGTGTTTTCCCCACATCGTTGGGGCATTAAGCAATCATGTCAGAGCTTGTGCAACCGTTTCCTGGGACATTTGCTGCCTGTTTTAGGGGCAAGGGTGATAGACAGACAATGACAAGGACTTCCTACTTAGAAAAGATAAATAAACAGATTTTTTTTTGGTGAAAATAATATAGGCAGGTTTAGAAACCTGTATTTGTAGGTCAAGGGTAGGGGTAGATTAAATAAGCACGGTCTTCAAGAAAATTGATGTAATGAATATTGTGCTGTGGCTGGACTTTTGACACTGCAGATTAGTCCTGTGAGAAATGCTTCTTCACTTTGGCATCCCTCTCTTCATTCTTCCTGTCTTTTTCGTAAAGCTCTGAAAGCACAGAGGTCACTGAAGGACCTTCCTTTTCATGTATTTCAGACATATAGGCTTGAGAGTGCCTTTGTTGTTGGAAGTGGTCAGCTCACCTTAAATATCATCCCCTCCATGTTGTGCAGAGAACAGTGCAAAACCTTGATGGTGGAGTTGGAAGCTGGAGATATTGGTAAGTACCAGTCCTGCAGCCCTAGCTATATTGCAGCGGAGATGTTCTCTGTGATATCTTAGTGTTGACTGATGGTGGTTCTACTGGATGTGAAGCTAAGCTGTTGCTTGAAGCTAATGGTAATTGCACTGAAATAATCTCAAGACAGTAGAAGGGAAAACATTCCACATCTGTATTGGTACAAAAAAATGTGAGTGTTATATACATAGTGTGATGTTCCCTCGGAGACTTGCTTTCCACAGAGAGCGTAGAACTGACAAACAGAAAGTTCACAGACAAAAAAAGTGTCCTTTAGTGTAGGAAAATAAAGAAAAATTATTTTCTGTATTGCACAGCACTAGAACCAGGGGAGCACTCTATGAAGCTGATGGACAGGAGAGTAAGAACTGACAAAGATTTTTTTTTAAAAAAAATCACCCAGTCTTTGGAATTTACTACAGAAGAGTTAATGACAGCAACCAACCTGAATAGCTTTAAGAAAAGGTTAGACAAATTCATGAAGGACAAGTGTATTAATAGCTTAAGTACTATTTCCAGGATGGAGAATTGATGCTTAAGTACTATCGCCATGTTGGAGAGATGGGCAGGATGCCTCCAAAGGCCATTTGCAGGGAGTTGTGAGCATGTGAAGTTTTTGCCTTCTTCTTGTGCCTGGTGATACCTATAAGTGATCAGTAGACCACTGTGTGAGAGGGGATCCTGGACTAGATGGGCTGTGGCCTGATCTAGCATGGCTTCTCTTATGTTCCTATGCAGAAAACATGTAGGTCATCACCTTTCACTGTGTGGAGCTGAAGTAAATTCTACTCTATAAAAACTCATGCTACAGATTTTCTGTGGGGGAGGATAAAAGGTGAGTGCTCTGTAAGAGGAAAGGAACTGACACCTACTAGTTATGCTGTCATAAATGTGTTAATTTTGAAAGCCTTATTATGTTTAGGAAAAGTCTGTAGAGTGCCTCTATTCATCTTTACTTAAAATTCAGCCCAAGGGAAGAGAGTGAGGAATTTCTTTTTCTCAAACTTAATTACTGTGCGATAGAAAGGAGGGAAAGGGCCTCAAGACACCAGCGTAGCTAGGAGAATAAATAAGCTTTAAAGGACAAGTCCCGTTAACAGAGAAAAAAGCCTGTCAGGAGCACTGTAGTAATGGAAATCAGATTTATTCCATATCTTCTTTTTTCTTCTAAAGGATTTACGAATGTGGATTATTGGACAGCAAGCTTTAACTCCAGGGGATCAGAGCCTACTGTGCTTTGTGATGGATCTGCTGTTTAAAAGCTCTGAGAAAATAACTTGTTGCAGCATAAGAAGATTCGATATCCAAGACAGAGGCAGAGTGGAAAAGAGTTAAGGATTAACCACAATTTCCAGGGATGTGTGCATTCCCTTATTCTGTGGAACTGCAGTGAAAGAAGCCATACACTTTAAAAGGGCATCTCTTCCTTGACTTGAAGATGGCTTTGGCCATTTTATCTGTTGTTTTTGGTAGGAACTGGGTGACGTCTTTTTCTGATTTTGTATAGATCTGTCTCCAGAGTAGAACTAGTGGTGGGGGAGGAATTGCTCTTTGGACACTGCAGAAAGAACTCTTACTAAATTCTTATTTTCAGATATCCCAAGGAGCTGATGTCAGAATTGCTGATGTTTGTTAGTTTACTGTATTTCTGCTGAAGTGGCAGATGATTGAAATATCATCTTGAGGCCTAAAAATGCACCTGTCACAGGAATGCGTTTGCTCAGGTCCCTGTTCTGTATTATAGTTTGAACATAAGGATTTATATCCCCAAAATCTTTTACCCATAAATCCACAATTGTCTCTACTCTCTCATTGGATGATGACACATCACCATATTCAGCTCAGTATACTTTACGCTGAAAAAAATCACATCATTTCCCCCCTAATACTACATTAGTATGACTATGTCATTGTTCAGATGTATGTGGCTGAGATAAGGCAGATGTACTTGACAGAAGAAATACTTTGCAAAATTATTTTTCCACATTTCTTCACTAATGTTGAAATCGGGGTCGGTTTAATGCCAAATGTAAAATGTTTTCAAAATGACTAATAGTTCTTAGGCAGCCAAATTTCTTAGATCCTTTTAAAAAAGAAAAAAATACAGCTCTTGCAAACTATGCTGACCCACTGAGTTTGAGGTATCTGGGCTGGACGTTCTCTTCTGACATTAGTTTCATACAATCATGTTCACTTGAGCCTAGGAAATACTTTCAGGGGGAATTTTGCTTGAGTATTGTCCAGAACCTTTTTCTTTTTTTAATGCATGGGCATAATAGGAGCAAACAAATTCTTGGGGCTTATGCAAGAATATGTTCTTCTTTTGTGTTTTTGTTGGTGTTCTTTTACATCTTAATGTATATCTTTAAATGGGTGTTTATTTCTGAGCTATTTTCAAGCTTTCTAGATTTTATTTTGATGCTCATGGGCTCATCAATCCAGTGCCTTTAGAGAGGATCAGTTTCAAGCACGTGCTGTCTGCAGTTGTAGCAGCACTTCCCAGGAGTGAATATTTAAAAGTCCGGCTGGGTTAAGATAATTTGCAGATGCTGCAGGCTGAGGTCAGTGAGGGCTTGGGGATACATTTTAACATGTTTATGGGCTATTAGGGATTCTTTTTTTTTTCAAAATGAGAAGCAAACATGCTTGTAAATATGGGTCAATTTTTAAAGAAGGGACCAGAACACTATTACGTTTTTTAAATAGAAAATTGGCTGGCATATACTGTATATTAGGAGAGTGGTGCACACATTGATGGTCTAACATTGTGCCCCTCTTCCAGTTGTTAAATTACATATATGCTGTTCTTCAAAAACACAGGCGCTTAACCTATATTTTGGCAAGGTGCCTGCTTACGACAATGAAGTTCTATGTATATTGAAAAGATCATTGTATAACTACTGTAGACGGTTGGACTCAGTCTGTCTTGTTACTCTCGTCATCAGATGACTGGCTTTTCCCTTCTCCTTCCTTTTCTCTATAGAAAGAATTGTAACAGTTTAGAACCTGCTCAGGTCTGTAAAACACATACAGGGTGCCTCCACACTGCAGAAGGCCATTGCGAGATATTCTTTACATCCCCCAATTGCCTCTCATTGCTCCAGCCAGCCAGCAGGAGGCAAACTCAGGCCCTAACCTCTGTCTGCTAACTCCTTGCATCCAAGCACCACCCACCCCCCTCACAATTCCACCCTTTTCCCACCATGCTTGACTAGCATCTGGGTATCTGGAACAGGAAGAATAATGCAAGGAATTGACAGGCGGAGGTAAACAATTGCTATTACTAGAAACCAAGCATTGTTGCCAGATTTCCTGCAATACTAATGTTTCAGGGTATTGTTTCAATATCACAACACTATAGTAGGAATGCTTCGGATATGTGTGGCATTCCCAATCTAGTCCTGGGAGAATTGTGCATTGTAACCTACGCCTGGAGGCACCCATATACTTGTCCTGGCATTAGAGTGAAATACCACACTAAGTAGATTTATAACATATGGATCCCATGATAATGGTGCATTAGATTTGAAGTCTTACATGTTTCTAGCAAGGTGGTAATGAACAGTGAGTGGATGAGTGGATGCTCCTAAAAGCTTCAGTGCTACTGGTTCTTGATCTCTGTTGTATCACATTTTGTGGCTGTTAAACCTTCTTTCTGCCTATGTTAAGGATTTTGTTTTTACTTTTCTGGCAAAGCCAGTATTGGCCCATCAAGACTAACAATTAGCAGTGTTTACTAAGGTCCTTCCCCAAACTCGCTTGTAAAGGATGCCTTTGGAGGTTCCACAGCTATTCATATACCCAATGGCAGTTTAGTAAGCTAGACAGTGACAGGTAATACATATTTGTGATATTAAAATAAGAAGAGTTTAACTTACAAGCTCTTGGGGCCTTTTCCCACTTGCCTTACTGGCCTGGTGCAGCTGGACTGCTCCTACTGTTCTGGAACAAGCCAGCTGAATTTGGGCAGCTGCTCCAGGATAGCTGCTGAGTTGGCCTCCAAGATCACGCAATGTTTGAAAACCAGTCTTTGCGTTCTCCGGTGGCTAGGAACTAAAGTTCCTAGTCTCAGGGCCCCCAGGGGACCCATTTTTGGTGGCACAATTTTGTGCACTCTGAAATGCTACCCCCCCCCCACTATACCAGCCTACAGAGGCATGTGACCTTCAGCATAGCCCTTCAACTGGTTTACTTAGGAGGAGGAAGGAAGTAGACCTTTTTGAAAAGATCATCTGCTGTCCTAGTCTAGGTGGCCATTTTGAGCTAGTGGGCCTTAGACTGGGCTACGCTCCATCCAGTGTGGGCCAAGCGTAAGGGGTGTGGTTTCCCTTTAAGCTTCTGGATTCCTTCTGGTTCGGCTTAAGGGTAAGTGTGGAAAGGCTCTATGGCACAACTAAACTCAGTGGTGCTTCTAAATATTATAGACATGTCTAGTCAAACAAGAGATGAAAACCTTCATTCTACATAAGAATTCAGGTCTTGACATTTCCACCATACATTAACTATTTTTAAAATTTCATTCTTTTTTGAAGAAATCAGGTTTACAAGTTCTTGCTTGTTGTTTTTTTTACCAAAGATTAATATCAATCAATCAATCAATCAGATTTTATTACAATCCAAAGAGAAGTTTAACATAGTTCCATTCGTGGAATGCAATTCTTCCTACGCTGTGGCATGCTAAAAATTTGTTTATTTTTCATGCAAGTAATGCAAAATAAGCAAATGCAAAGCAGAATTTCAGATGATTATTAAGGTTGTAAGAAACAATTATATATACAAAGATCTGTTTGCAAACCCCAAATGTAGATCAGCAGATAGTATGAACAGGATATAGTGAATTTGTTCTGCTAATGAACTAGCTTTCCACATGCACATTGTCTTTTGCATAGGTTTCCAGATCTGTGGTCTAGGAGGTGCTGTGCACATATCCAAGTAATTCCCTCTGGAGTTTACATCATTTGTTTTCAGACTTCCAGTACATTTTCTCCTTCTTTTTCACAAGCTGCAGAGAATTAAAAGCAGAAGTAACAGCTCAACAGGAATCAGAACTCCAAGTTCCCTATTTTTTTTAAAAAAAAAATGATTAAAATCATTTAATTAGACCAGAACTTTGTTGCCTGATTTGGAGTGCAACTTATCATTTGAGAGAATTTTTTTTTCTTTTTCCTTTCATAGTTGATGAATATGGGAAAGAGATTTCAGCAATATCAAGTTTGTTGTGGTACCTAATACAGAGAAAATATTAATAGTCAGAAATCTATTTCCCAAGAAATCAGACTTAGAGCCCACAAAGCAATTGCTATTTTCGATGTGATATGCAATGATAATGGAATATGCTGTAGAAGTTTAGAATTAAGTGAACTAGACATATTTCACATTTTAATATTGTTTGTAAATAAATATCCTAGTGACACACACTGTTGGATAGCATCTCAGTTGTCAAAAGATCCAAGTGCATCTCTTTCTGCCACCTCTGTTCTGCAATCTTGTCTGTTCCTTCTGTCACATACCACAGATTCTTTCCTGCATAAAATGTGAAGTTTCATGGTGTAAACTTAGCTGTCTCCTTTGGCTTGCTCTATACCTGTTTGGAGAAGAGTCTCCAAGGTCTCCCTTCTGCTCTGCATGAGTTTTCGTAGAGGTTTGTATTGGAACATTCAGCACATTGCTTAGCCCTATGGCTGAAATCCCAAGGAGGGGTTGTGGCTTGGCATATCTGGTAGTTAAAATTCACTGGCCAAGATGTGAACCTCATTTGCCAGTTCCTTAGTAATGAAAGATTTTTCCTTATGAGCAAGTCCCTTTGTCTTGATGAATCAAACTGATGTGACTTCATGGCAAAAATAAATGAAAATGACATGGAGAAACACATCTTAAAACATCCAGATGAAAGATTTTCCCAGCTGCATAGGCACTTGTACTTCTTTGAGTCTGCGTGACTTTAAGTGCCATGGATTATTTTTTTCATTCAGAATGGCAGCTTTCAAAATCAGTTTAAAAGACCTCAATTTTTTTCTAGATTACAATGAAGCTAGGTGCCTAGTAACTTTGGACCTATCTGCATGGCACAGGCTATCCCACATCATACTGGCCCATTCCAGGTCTGAGCTGCCATTGGAGTACTCTAGGGGCCACCTACTTTGAGGCTCTTCCCACCCCAGCTTTGGAGGTTGAGAATGAAAGTGGTCTCTGAAGACCCAGAGGTGGTTCACTTTTGGCAACTCTTGTGGGTGCATCGCGAAATGAACCCAGTGCCATTTTCACCATTCCAAAATTCTGTCTTGTATGGGTGAAGCAGTGGACCATTCCATAGTGCAGATGAAGCAGTTTAGCTAGTCAGTTGGGTTGGATGAAGAGGTCGACCATTCCATTGTGCAGATGCAGCAGTCTAGCTAGTTGGTTGGGTTGGTCCACTGAACCAGTGTGGACATGGCCTGGTCACAGATACCCTTTTGCAACATTTACGTAACAGTGTGTCTCCAAAGTAGAATAGTACAAGATATTGTCAGCTTGTGAATTTTATTTTGGAGAATTTAGTTTCTTTTCCCTTTCCAATCCTGGAACCTGCAATTATCAGCAAACCATTCAGCACATGTTCCTATTTTTAAGTTTGGACCTTTCTGGAGCCACTACTTTGCCACAGAACAAGCATATTTAAAATTCTTCAGCCGCATCATGGAATCTGGGCACCAGGTGCCAACAAAGGCCAAATAACAGATGCAGAACAATCCAGTTGCTTTTGTAATCAGTAAATAGGAAACCTATACATTTTCATGTCAGAATATTCCATTATTCTTTTTTTTTTTTTTAATTATATATAAAGAAATGTATAGTTCAGGGAAGCCTAAAAATGGCTGTTTGCTTTTTCATTGAATGTGGGAAATGCTGTGTTTTCCTGTTGCTTTTGAGACTTGAACAAATGCCTTTTTAATGCTGTTTGTGCAGGGGATTTGTGTAAAATAGTTGTCAAAAATTATAATGGCTCAGGGGTGATCAGGAAAGAATATGTTTATATGTTTGCACGCATGTGTGTGTGAGAGAGAATTAGAACACGCCTATGCGCCAAATCATGGGACTTTTTTCAGATTAAAGAATGTAAATAGGTAATGCATACAGTTTTACATACATTTTGAATTAAAGACAAGTATAAATTAATATATTTCAGCCTTTTGTAAGTACTTGGGAAATGCTTGTAAATAATGTAAATAATTCAGATTTTTATGTTTGAGGTGGGTGGTCAATTTATACTTTTTACAGTTAAATAAGGCGGCTTGTGCACTTTCCCCATGTGGCTTTTCATCTTTATTAAAGAAATAATACCATTACCAAAACTCACTGTTTTTTGGTTATTTTTTTATTTGTGTGTATTGATGTTATCTTGATGGGTTAATGAAATTTGTGTGTGGGAACATGTTTTTGGAAATCTCAACTACACCCTTCAGTACGGTTCTAAGGAGACAAAGCAATGCATGCATTCTGCCAAAAAAGATTCAGTTGCTTTTCCAAGGAAGCACACGTTTTAAGATGCTAGGCCAAATTTCTTAATTTTTAATTCTTGTCTAATATTGATTGCAGTGTGCATAGCTGTGCAGAATTTGGAATATTGTTGGTAAAACATAGGTGGATTAAAAAATACTAAGGGGAGTGATTGAAAAGGGATAATCAAGAGTTGTGCAACGTTGTATATGAAACCTGAAGTATGGTGAAGGAATAGACTGACAAGGAGTAGCAACCATTTTTATTCATTGTTAGGGCTTCCAGGTGTGAATTTTTACATAGTGACTAATGCTTGATACATTCTAACATAATGCAGAGAATGATAGAAGGATCTGATACCATGAGGACATGCAGAATTTTTGGGATAGTCAGAATGTTCTGTTTTAAAAGTGGCCAGTGTAATGGATTTTGGACATAAAATAGAAGAGCCCAGTTTTGAGGCTGGAACAAAACAACTTGAAACAGCTGTTTTAGTTTTGGGATTGTTTTGTTTTGTTTCCCACATCTTTCTACAGCTTATTTAGGAGAGCTCAAGAATGCATGAAAACAGCTGAGCATCAGCCGAAGAAGGGAGAGAGATGCTCTGGGCATGAAACAATTCTCAGCATTAAGGGGGTGCACCTTGGCCAGTTCTCTTGCGGGAGGTCCCCCATCAGAACACAATGCAAAATCTGATTCCAGGCACATCCCTAGTTACCACTCCTTTGAAATGTGAGATATCAGCGTAGTACTTGCATGTAAGTATCAATGATACTTAACCATGCAAAATTAATTTACAGTATTTAAAAACGAAAGACTTTTAAAAACTGGCAGTCTCCTAATGTACATGCAGATTTATCTGTAGTTTGGGGCTGCTATTTTGTATGTATTTGATCTTGGTAACCAGAGTGAAGAGAATGGCTAACAAATAGCAGTAAAGGTTTGTGAAACAGGCGTATGGTGAAAGATTATAATTAGAAAATGGCATCGGTGCTTATTATTAAGGACAAAATAAAGCAGGATGCCACATTGAAGATTAGTACATGTTGGCATAAGGAAACAAATAAGTGTATCATTGACAGGATAAGCAATATGACTCCTAGGTTTTATCCTTCACAGTAACATGTAGTAGCATTCTGTGTATCCTTTCTACAGACCATTTTAACAGTCATTTTCTAGCACTCTGCATGTACGGTTTCCAGATTATCGTGGGCAGGCTTTTGTGGTTTAAGAACAGCTACAACTAAAGCTGGAAATAAGCACTGCTTACCACCGCAGCTACTTGTGTTTCTACTGAAAGAGTTGGATCCAGAAGTATGCACTTGTGACTTCAAGGAGCCTGTGATGCTGTCTAGGACAGAAGTTGTTTCGGCATCATAGACTTTACTCCTTGCCATTCCCTGCATTTTTATGGAGAAACTGGAATCCAAATTTGTTCTCATTTCAAAAGAAATGCTTTAGATAAGGCTTGGAATAACCCATCACTGTGTCCTCAAGTAGCTGTCCAGCAAAGCTTTTCCAAATGTTGAACAGCCTCGTAAGGCCAAGGGAGTAAGAGCAGCAGCCATGTAACATGTGCAGTGACTTGCAATGCTTTTTGAAAGCAAAATCACTCAGATTCACAAGGGAGTGGATGCCACAATTGAGAACAGTCCAAAGGAAGTCTCCAGAGAACTGTCTGACCCAGTTACTGTGGATTAGTTTCAATCATAGTGGCCTGAGGATGTGGACAGGCTGCATGCTAGGGTCTGGCCAGCCACATTCCTTCTGAAATGCTGCCCTTCTTGGCTAATAACTAGGGATGTGCATGAATGTATTTTTTGCATTCAAATTTGATTGGAATTGAATATTCAAATATTCAATTCAAATTTTAAAATCTGTACTTTCAAAAATATGATTCATATCTGGATATATGAATGTCAATAAGATTTGTATCCGATATATGTATTTATCCCGTAGTCATCCCCTTTTCATCCTGCATTATATGCGCAAATACATATAATTTTTTGTGCATTTTTGTATATGATAGATACAAATCTACTCATTTGAATTATTTGAAAATCCGTTTTGGATTTTCAAAAAGCTGTAATTCGTCTGAATGTGTAAATTTGGATTTTTGAAAATCTGATTCAATTTGAATGTCAATATTCGATGGATTCGAATTGTATTTATTAATTTTTGAATATGTGTGCACATCCCTAGGTATGACTAGGTGGATCCAGGGAGTGTTGAATGTTTAAAGGATGTGATGGTCCTGCTGGCTCTTAAACAGGTAGTGGTGTGCCCCTTCTTCAACAAGTTCTCCCTGGATCCAGCAAACAGCCTTTTGGGGCATAGCATTTGAGAGGGCTGTGGTTGTTCAGCTGCAGGCAGGTGTTGAAAGAAGCTAATTATCTAGATCCTTATGGCATGGAAACTACCTTGGTGGCCCTGATTTATGACCTTCTCCAGGAAAAGGCCAGGAGTGGTACAGCCCTGTTGGTTCTCCTGGATCACTCAGCAGCTTTTGATACCATTGAATATGGTATCCTTCTGGAAAGGCTATGGAATTTGGGAGTTGGAGGCACTGCAAGGCTGGGGCCAGAGAGTAGTTGTGGGGGATTCTTGCTTGAGATCCTGGGAACTCACTTGTAGGGTTCCTTACGGGTCGATCTTATTTCCATGCTCTTTAAGATTTTCGTGAATCTGTAAGCTGTCATCAGTGGTAGCCCATAGTTTTAAGGACAGCTGGTTGGAGGTACAATCTGGATGACTGCTGGCCTTGAAAACACACACCACCCTGTGGGCAATTCTTGCACCCCAACAGCCATCGACTACCCTGCCCACACCTGTGACCACCTGCCCTTAAAGCTAGAAGCTGTCACTGGATATCAATATGCAGATGACATCCACCTCTATATCTCTGTGCAATCTTAATCAGGAGAGGTAGCTGAAGATCTTGAGAGGCGTTTGATGGCAGTAATGGTCTGGATGGGGTCCAATAAATCGGAGCTGAACCCAAACAAGATGTTACAGGGTCTTGAATTCATAAAGTTTGGAGGCACCCTGTTCTTGATGGGGTTGTGATGTGCTGGAAGGGATGGGTGTGAAATATGGGAGTGCTCTTGGACTCAGGTGAAGATGGTGGCCAAAGGTGCCTACTTTCAGGTCCAGCTGGTTCACCAGGTATGACTCTTTCTGGGCAGAAACAATCTGGCCACATAACCCATGCTCTGGCAATGTCTAGGTTGGACTGCTAATGAGAAATGCTGTCTGGGCACACTAGTCTTCAAAGAGTCTCTCTAGATGCTAATTTACTACTGAATTCACGTGGTTAATGTTAACCTTTAAGGCTTTAAATAACTTGCCCCCAAAATATCTAAAGGAACATTTTCTCCCATTTTCATCTGCATCTGCTTTAAGATTTGCTGATGAAGCCCTCCGGATAGTATCACCAGCTTCAGTAGCTAAACAGGTGGGTATCTGGAATAGGACCTTCTCTGTGGTAGCTTCCAAACTGTGGAATAATCTCCTCCCTGATCTGCACCAGGCATCTTCACTATATACATTTAGAAAACTGGTAAAGGTGCACCTATTTACTCTGGCCTTTAGCTGAGAAAATAACTCCCCCTCCCCACTTTCAGACCCCATTGTTTTTAAGGGCTTCATTTTGATTTGCTTTTATTGTAACCTACTCTGTGACCTCTGGGTATAGGGAGGGATAAGAATACAAATAAAGAAATGCACATTATGTCTGATTTTTCTGATTTTCCTAATGGTCAGGGTATATAGGGCTATGCAAGTGCCAAGGCTTAGGTGTTTGTTCCATAAATGAGTATCGGTGCAATTTTGATATCCCAATGAGGCCCAATGCATCGGACAATATTTTAGATTGCACAATACTTAGCATTCAAGGAAAGACTGATTCCTTTAGACAACTTTCAAAGGAATTTCAGAGCTAGAGTGCTTCATGCAGCCAAACCATTTTTTTCTTTGGCTTTGAGACAGTATTGAACTGTTGGATGAAACCATGTTGATTATGGATTAGCCCACATCTGCCCGCTGTGGATTATGGTGAAACATCTGGCTTCAGTTGTCCTTTGAGGGTGTAGGCAAAGATAGCTATAGCTACATTGCAAATCTGAGCCAGTAGGAGAGTTCATATGTTCCTAAAGTTTTATGTGCAGAAATATAGGGCCTCTCAGAGAGCCTGCCATTTTGGCTCCATATCTACAGTGTGTCAAAGCATAAAGCACATGCAGCTGTTATGTAACCAGATTTTGTTTTCCCTCAGTTACAAGTGAACTTGTTATAGTTGGACCTTACATTTCTGTGTTAAAGCACTTAATGGTAACGAGAGCCACATTTTTCACATGCTGACCTAATATTTGCTTAGCCAGCCACGTAGAGGATGAATTTGTCAATTAGTGGGTGGGAAACTGATCTGCATTGCAGAATGTAATGCTACTAAGACCTCTTCCAAACAAAGAAATGTGATTGGAATCTTATGCAAAAGAAATTATTGCCCTGACATCATCATCATCTTGACATGGTATAGACAGTGTTATTATCAGAAATGCCTGTTGGTGTTTCCAACACACCATAATAGAATTGTATTAATTTGGACTTTTGCACAGGATATTGCTCAATAGTCTATGAATGGCATCTGGTCTCTGCCCTCTATTTTTGCAGCTCACAAGACCTCCTATATCATACAGTTGCTAGAGAAAATTGTTTGTTTCTACCAAAAAACTGCAGGCAGGTTTATGAGAGACCAGGATGCTACGGATACACAGTCTTCATATCTTTCTATCGGGGTTTCTAGTGGGCTACAAAAGAGAGAAAGCAGCTGAACCTACAAATTGTTGAGAAAAATCATGGGCAACAATATATGCCCTATGGCTTTATTTTTTACCCTGATCTTACATGTAAGAGACAAACTCATTTGGGTTCTGCGTTCTCAGCATGACAGAAATAGAAAGCTGTAATTCAGATGAGTTGTAATTTTCATTCCTGGCTTCATGCTTTTCCTCAGCTGGGAAGTTAGAAAAGGAAACTTTAAAAAATAATGTTACTTTTGAAAGGTCATATCCATCATACACGCATGCATGTCTGAGAGTAGGTGAATTCTGTGGATGAAGTTGGTATGTAACTACTAGTAAATAGAAAGGGTGTCCCCCATAAATGGTGGTCCACCACTCTGATGAAAGAAATTACCTTAAAAGTTTGGTATAGGTGGTATTACACTCCCTTAAGATTGGCTAGAATAACTGGGAGTGCTAGAATGAACTGCTGGAGGAATTGTGGGCAGAACCCTACCTACTTCCATCTAGTTTGGGAATGTCCCCCAATCAGACAGTTCTGGCAGGAGGTTATTGTGAAAATAAATAATATGTTTAAATTAGCAATCCCTCTTCAGCCAGAAATTTTCATTCTGCACTCATTCGAAGACAGAAATATACCGGATCACCTTCACCAGCTACTACATTGGTTAATTTTTGCAGCTCACCATAGAATAGCCATTAGTTGGAAGTATGCAGACAACTTAAACATTGGCAAATGGTGCCAGGAACTTTGGTATATTCTGCTAAATGAGATAATGAATGCACAAAGACAAAGCTATTGGAGAGACCTGGATGCCAATAAAATGTTACATGTATGGACAATCAGTATAGGAGAAATGTTAGCAACAACAAATTCAACATTACCTAAAAGAGAATTTCTGATGAAATGGATTGGAAACATCTCACGTCAAATTAAACTTTGGAGTTCACAATGGGACAGAGGGTGGAGGGTGGGAGTAGAGTCACGGGTGAAATGTATATTGTATAAAGAAGGATTTGTTCATGTTTATATAGATTATTAGAATATGTACAAAAATTCAATAAAGTTTTTTTTAAAAAAATAGAAAGGGTGTCCCCTACATACTGTATCTGTATACTTGAGCAGGGATTAATGTCTTGCTTACCTAGATGGAAAACTGTGTAAAACTGAGCTGTGTCTAGAAATCAGTTGTGTGCAGCGGAATGTAGCACTTGCTTATATTCTGGCTGCTCTAGGGCAAACCACAGCTTGTGGGATGTTCTCCTTTTGAGCATCTAGCTTCTAAAGCCTCTCTGTGGTAGCAGTGGCTGCACCAGGAGTGGAAATTGTCTGTAGTACTCTTTACTGGATTCTTGGAATGGAAATTCTCCATAATACTCTTTACTACTGATTACTTTGAGTATATTCCCTTGACTTCATTCAGATGTGATAAAGGGACCGATTTCATCAGTTAATACATAATTTGGTGTCTTAAGTAGACTGATGTCAACGCGTTCAAACCCTGGAAGCCAAATGACATTGATTTCACTTTCATGTGTCCTGGAAGAACTGCAGAATAATCAATGAAGCAAAAAGAAAAAAGAAAAAGACTCTCACAACATTGAATGCAGCAATGTTTGGAGGCATTCCAAGACTTCAGTTTTTGTACACTGAATTGCTTATCCCTTCATTGGAGCAGTACCACTGCATGCATGCAGGCTTTGCTTTACAATTAACATCTGAATTTTCCATTGTCATGACGTGGGAAGATGCTGAGTACCCATTTCCTCAAATAAAATATTTTATATCTCACCTGCCATATCAGACAGGAGATTATTTTCATGAAAAGTTCTCTCAATCTTGAAGAGATAAAATAATTATTTCTTCCCCATGTACCATGTGCCCTATGGCATTGGGACTGCTGGTTGTTAAATGAATGCACAATCCTAAAATGCAAATTTCAGAGTAGTATGTACTTTGGTCTGGAGTTACAGAGCAGGAAGAAACATCAAAGTTCATAGATCCATTTCTTCTCTGATGAAATCATTTCAGTTGATGTGATTTCTTTTTGGTCCCTCTGTTTTTCCTCACCATGCTCACTAAAATATATCCTTTTTGTTCCTCTTGGCATTTTTTTCTCACATTATATTGTCTTGATGAAGTGCTGTAAGCATGGGTTCAAGAAGTTTCTGCTGAATCTTTTCTTCCACTAATGACTTTTCAAAATGTTCCCTGAGCTAGCCTCTTAAACTTGTGAATAATTTTTATTGGCCAATAAACAATAAAAACAATGCAAGATGTTGGTAGTAGTATATTAGCTTTTTAGATTCTCTTTAAAAATTCTTGATTTGCATTTTAATCACTCTAATTATACAGAAATCACTCTGGAGCAGGGCAGTGAAGAAGCATCTGTGTAGTGTTTTGGAAGAAGCACATGACACGTCTTGCAAGAGATCTAAGGCTTTCTTTGAACTGCTTTTATGTTCATTCATTTGGAGCATGAGTGAAATGCCTTCAGATCTTCAGATCCTAGTGCAGTGTCCCATATAGTGTAACAGGCTTTCTTCCAAAAATATAATGACTCTTGAGATAAGGAACATGCCATGGAATCTTGATCCAGAAAGCATGATTTAATGAGTGAATGAGCAGCCTTGTGAGAGTATACTAGACTTAACCAATCTGTTGCTACTTGCATTACGACTGTATTGGCTAGTAACTTTTATGGCTTTTATTATGGCATCCTGCAACCATTTCTATGATTCTATAAATAGTTATCTTTGCAGCCTACAAAATTGTAACATTACAATTAAAAACAGAATCTTACAAATCCAGACTGTGAATGCTTTCTTTAACGGCTCCTAAAAGTTTAATGATGAAACCAAATAAATTTCACTGGGAAGGCTGATAGCATGAGCATAATCTTGTTATTCATGCTTTTCAATATCTACATAAAGCTGCTAAGAACTGTCTTTTGTGACATATAAGATACACCTATAATTGGTATTAGGAAAGAAAAATAACAAAAAAAAATAGAAGGCAGAGTGATTTTAGGAGACATTATTTTGGACAAAATGTGAATCATACGTGGCCAAAAATAAGACTATGATGCCATCTGTAACACATCCTCTTGTGTCATACTACCCTGCCTGCTATCTGGAAGTGGTTAAAGGTCCACTAAACTGAAACTAATCCAGAGAGAATTTTTTTGGTGCTCTTTGGACTTGGCAGAGGCCAGAGAAAGAGCAGGGAGAGCGGGATTGCCATTGTCAGGACCATGCAACCACGCCCACTCCCTAGCCACTAAGAAGGCCATGATAGAGCTGGCACTGCCAAAAAGGTCTCTCCCATAGATCTTAACTGACAGACATGCCTGTATGGGAGGAGGTTCTTCTTTAGCTATTTGAGGCGCAAGGTGTTTAAGGGTTTATAAGTCTATGTTAGACCCTTGAATTGGGCTCAGTTGCAAATTAGCAACCAATGCAGTTCTTTTAGGTCCGAGGCGATGGTTCACCTTCACTTTAAACCTTCTTCAGTCCCTTTTCAAATCTGATTGCTCACATCTTTTCATTTCTATCCATTTTATTTTTGGACTTTCCATTCAGCAGGGTTTCTAATTGTTTTCAAGGGCAACAACCTGTTGGAAGTTAGCATTCCAGGTCACTGCTGCCGCTTGGGCCTCTAGTGACAGTGGCAAATCCAGGAATATGCTCAAATAGCACACCTTTCAGCATAGGACAATGCTTTTCAGGTAGGATGTCTCCCTATTTCATGGACTTTGAAAACTCCTGACACATAGTACCCCAATATTGCTATGATTCAACTTCAATCTACTGGTCTACATCCAGCCCATTATTGCCTCCAGTCAATGATCAAGTACTTGAATCTCTGGATTCAAGTGGAATATAGAATCATAGAGTTGGAAGGGACATCTAGAGTCATTGAGTCCAACCCCCTGTTGGAGGGACAAAGCTAAATGCCATCAGTATATTGGGGGCACCTCACTCCAAACCTCCTGATGACCTTTCTAGGGGTGGCATGTAGATTTTAAAAAGCATAGGGTATAGGATTATCCCCAGGGAACTCAGCAGGTTAACTCCCAAGGAGACAAAAAAAATCCCCAAATCTGATATTATTTTGCCTCCAACTCTCATTCTCCAATGCATTTCCAGGAGCATACCATGATTGATAGTATCAAGAACCCACTGAAGGATCAAGGGGACGGCAGAGAGACCAAGGCAGTTTCAGCACCCTGACCAGGCTTAAAGGTTGAAGTTGAATTCAGAGAATCAGATTCCTCCAGGCATGTCTGCAGTTGAGCTGCCATCACCCTCTCCAGAATGTTGTGTTTGTGCTATGAAAAAAAATTCAAAAACCATTTTGCTGTCACTGCGTATTCTTTGTGAAAGAACTAGGAAAACCATGGCTTTGAAGAACTAATAAAACAGAATGGAGAGTTGCAAAGTTGTGGGTAATTGCTGTGTGAGGTGGAGCTAGCCTTGTGCTTATGGAATGAGTAGCCCAATACTTGGAAATGAAATAGAAAGATCACTATTTTGAAATTGCTTTCAGATTCTACAGTAGGGTAATGTTGCTCTTCATTTCATGCAGTGACATCCCAATCCATGTTGTTGTAGGAGAAGAAGCAGTCCATTGCTACATGGAACAACCTACAGATTTATTTCTGAGAAAGGTGCCACTTTTCAAAACATCTGTTGTTACCTTCTAATCTCATGTAACACCTAACTAATATGAAGGAAGCTAAAGAATCTAAGAACACACATTATTATATAGCTAATTTACCAAGTTCTTCTACTTCCCTAAAATGCCATAAATTGGCTCTTTTTAAGACATAGACCACCTCCAAACTTTCCTTTCCTTCCTTTCTTTGCAATATTCTGGACTAAAGCACCTCAGGAATTATCTCCTGTTGCCCAGACAGCAGGATAACAGTATGCGGCAAGCAATGGTATGCACCATTGTGAATGCATGCTCCCATGATATCACAAAGTGTACACCTGTGTATTTTGATTATGCAAATGCCTGGAAGCAAGTGATCACTGCCCTGCACACATGCATGCATGCCCACCATTTTTGGCTGGGTTTGACCCTGCACGTAAGTGGAGACCATTCTCAAGATGGTGGATTACAACAGTGTTATTGCAGGATATCACCCGAGTATCCTGGGGCTATGTTGGAATTTTCATGGTCACATGTGGCAGTCCCAACATAGCCACAAGATAATCCTGGATTTTGCACCCTGTCTGGGTACAGCTGTAATCTTTCCACACCCAAACTGAGTTCATAGTGACAGCTTCTGGAGTTAATTGATATTCCTGCTGAATCATTCACACCTATTGTCAGCAATATCCAGTTATTTCCAGACTGGCATAAGTAGACAATGAACATCCTTTTGGCTGTTCTTCTTGGCCACAGTTACCCATAGTGTTTTTTCCCATAAAAACTCAGCACCTTCTTGCAGTGTTTGCAATTATGTTACCAGATCTCTCAAAACTCTCAGTCATTCAGGTTGGTTCAAGCACTTTAGTGCACACTATGTAGCTACATGGATAGACAATGGTCTAGAAGGACCACAGGGCTGATTCACTCAGGCTCTGGTCATTAGAAAGCTAAAACAAAAAGAGCTAAATTTTGCTGGCTGTACCATGAAATGCAATCACTTTATCCAGCAACAGTTTGCTGATGGGTGAGTACACTGTTGCAAGATGTTTGTTTCATTGTTTGTTTTGCATGTAAAATATTTGAAGAGCAAACTGAGTTTGTGGGGTGGGGGATGGTTTCTGCCAGTAAGAGAGAGGGTGGACTAGCTTTGTAGGTTTAGTGGTGTTCTTAAGCTTCATGTTACAGGAGCAGGGTCCCCCCCCCCAGCCAAATTTTCATTGGTGAAATAGTCGTGTAGATTTCATTTCATGCACACAATTGATTTTGTCGATTGGGCATGGCTCATCTGGCTGTCCCTTAAGGACCATTCTTCTTCTTCCATCAATGATAGTATGTGAGATGGGTGTGTCCCCTCTATGGCTCTGAAATGCATTCTAATAAAAAGATAAATTTCCTCCTTACGGTCTTGGGCTTTGGGTGTTCCTTATTCTGGGAAGGGATTTAAAGCTGTCTGCCAGACCCGTGGGCTGTTAAAGCAAGACAGTGCCACAATGCTGAGCTCAGGCCTGCAAATTCCCCTCCTCTCTCTCCTCCTTCTGTTGCTCACGGCGATGGAGCTGAGCTGGTCCTTTACAAGTGAGGACAAGAAGCTGATTGTGGACCTGCACAATGACTATCGTTCTAAGGTTTCTCCTCCAGCTGCAAACATGCTGAAAATGGTAGGTTTGCTGTGAGTAGCTGCAGTGTGGAAATTCAGAGGGCTTCCGTCTTTACCTTGTGGATATTGTGCTTGAAATGTGTAGTAATATTTAAAGGGATTTTTTAAAGTTTCTTTTTTCCTTTTCTCTTTTGATTGGAAATGTGAAGATTTGGAATGCTGTCTGATTTTATCAGCCAGATAGGTGGCTCTCATAAATCTACCTAATACTTCCTGATGCATTTTATAGACTGCTTATTTCTGTGTGTTTATATAGAAGAATCAACATCTTTCATCAACATCTGTTCATGAACTTGGCCTGAGAAAGGCAATGAGAAGGCGGTCACCAAAGTCTGATGCTTGGTTGTGATGCTGTGTTATTTAGTAATCTTTGGGTAACCACCCCCACCTTTGTATTTTTAAGAAAAGGGCTGTGATCCCAATTTTGCTAGAGAAATGTTTGAGCTCACACAGATACTCTCTTCCTCTGTGTAGCTGTACATTTATTACGTATTTGTTTATTACCCCCCTCTATAGTGTGCTACTGTTGTTGGAAATACAGCGTGCCAACTGCGATGTAACATTGCAGAATACATTGGAATTCTCATTCTGTCCTTCCAGCTCACGAGAGTACTATTTCAACTGAGATGCGTTGTGTTGTACAGCTGTATAGTTGCCACAGGTGCCATTGGTTAATGCTTGTGACATCATTGATGACAAAACGTCTCATCCATGCCTGCACATTTTTTAAGGGAACATTTTCTTTTAATTTTTTTTTTTATGAATGGCCAATCTTCCCTGGAGCTGATATTCTTTGGTTTGTTTCTCCTCAGGGATGTTTAAACTCAAAAATTCAATGCAGGATTGGAAGTGTTGCCAGTTTATCAAAGCATAATGGTTTTGGAAGCCACCAACTCACCTCACTGGCACTTGTACAGTTTTATGCAGAGAATACGAGGGGAAAGTTGCACAGCTGGGCCGGATTAACGGATGCTGATTGGACAGTAGCCGTCTCTTTGAATCAGAGCCCCACCTCCTTAAACTGGAATCAGGGATGAATCATAGGGTTGAAGAGAGCCAGTTATGTTATCAAGTGCAGTCCAGAGTTAAAGCATTCTTTACAGATGGCTCTTCGGTCTCTGCAAGTTGACCACCTTCTTACAAAATTGGCTTTCATCACTGAACTACTTTAACTGAAAGGCATGAGCGAAATGAGAAGAAAAACAAGTCAGACACTGAGGTAAATTAGTTTCAGCACAATTGATTGAGGGCATCTGAATGGGAAATTTCTAGGGTGAAGAAACTGAAAGGAGGAAAAATAGATTTTCATTGTTTAGGAGCCAGACAGAACTTGAACAAGTTGTCTGTCTCAGTATAGTCCATCTTTTGGATGCCAAAAGCCAAAAGAGACTCTTGAACACGTAGGACAGTGGAAGTGGTGATAACCCATTGCTGAAGCTAAGGGCCCTACTGGAATCTGTTACACTGACCTGCTACTGTTGTGCAAGTGGAGTGTAGCCAGGCAGCATTGCGTGGCTATGCAGCATGCTATATGATTGTTTATTTATTTACATTCTTATCCTGTCCTTTACCTGAAGGTCTTAGGGTGGGTTACAATGTTAGAAACCAAATGTTATGACCTGTCCTGAAACTTCCAGGTGAAGGGCAGGATACAAATGTTATAAATAAAAAAAAATACATCTGACTTCTTCATCCCTATGTCATGAAAGGTGTCCCAAGGACCCTGAGAGTGACAAGTCAAGAAGAAGCACTGATGACATCTTTGTAGCCTCCTGCTTTTTTAGTAGTCTGAATATAGCCTTAGGCTGCATCCACATGGTTGTAAGAAAGCACCTCTGAGGGGCCTTGGAGGTTGTGTAGAGATGGTTTACTGGTCGGATTGTTCATGCATCACTCTGCCCTTCCCCTTCTCATGGACATTTCAGACTAGGAAAGGTGGATTGCAGGTGGGGTGAGAGAGCATGAGGGCCACATGATGCTTCCTCTGAGTTACTTCTATGCTGCCTTTTTGGGCTACTTGTGAATGCAGTCTGAGAGTCAACACTGAAGATTCTTACCAGTCTTTGGATGCTGCCTTTGTTTAAGGTTTCAAAAACTAAGTGAATCAGAGTGGTGATGTGTGCATGCAGGACAACTATTCCTTTTGTGTTAGCTAACTGATTTAAATTGCTCTCTCCAAGTTGTTATTATCAGTGGAGGAGGAAGACTGCAGAAATTCCCTCTCTGACACGTGATTTGAAATGTGTATATCTTTGTACCTTCCCCATCACATCTAAATGTTGATGTAATGAGGTCAAGACAGAAGTGCTTGTCTGCTCTTAGAAACTGCTTGCTTCTGAACCTTAATGCTCCCACGTAGTCCCATGTACCTATCTAGTAGGATGTGTTTCCATAACTATGTGTCCCAATGGAGCACTGTGAAAGGAAGAAGGTGACAAAGAAGGTGAACACAACAGAGGCCCTCATGCCGATGCAGCTGTGTGTTCACACTAAAAATATGTGCAAAACTTAAGCATGTGTGAGCTTTACACATTCTGTGCTTAGTACAGTCAGATAACAAGTGATAGCCAGTATCAGTCAAGTTCATTGCAAAGAAATTGAAAAAAGGTCATACACATTGATTAAGGCCAGGTCTCCACTTAGAGAGCACTTGAAAGTAGATAGGGAGGAGATGAAAAAAGAGATCTCTGTGCCTCCATTTTGGAGTAGAGAGGCACCATTTGCAATGGCCAATTGCAGCACCTCCAGGCCAGATGCAAAATCATGTCTTGCAAACATGACACTTTTGGGGGTGATCACACCTGAAAGGGAGGGGGTGCAATTTGTACAAGGTGCCTGCTGCTAGGGCAAAGGGAGACTCAGTAGCAGTGTCTGTGGGTACCTCCATTTCAAAGTGGAGACACAGCCCAAATATCAGAATATTTATAAATGGTAGCAGTTCATTGCAATATATAAATGTTCGATGTTTAGCCCAGCTAAGCTGCTTTCTCATGTGCTGTATAGTATGAGCAAGATGGCAAGCATGGACTTTAGGTGGTGAGCATGTTTAGTATTTAGGTTCGTATAATTTGTTCTAGAGCTTTGAATAAAAAACATTATTTTGAATACAACCATTGCACACAAAAGATCAATGCACTACATGGCTAATCCTACATAATCCATCCGGCAATGGTATTCACCGAGAAGCTCCAGAACTACAGTGGGTAGGTCCTTTTGTTTTATTAGAAACAATTTAGTAGCTGTGATGGTTTCACTTCCGCCTAAACTGTGAAAAAGACCTATGGCAACTGGAAAGTGCTTACAATTAAAGGATTTTCTGAACCTTAAGTGTGCCATAGGATTACTGGAAACCAGGACTCATGGCTGCAAGTATGAGTGAACTAACTAAATCAGTTTGCATGGCATGACAGTCACAGTTTGTGAGACTCTGAACAGTAGATTGTGTCTTTTCTTAGAAGTATCAGGGCCCAGTAGATGTGTTGCCCTACTGGTAATTGAGAAGCATAACACCTGAAAACTCTTCCTCATTAAGTACAAAACAGGAATACTAAAAAGGTATTTCAGGGTACCTCCAGATGTGAGCTAAAGCCCACTTTGAGAAAGAGTTAGACAACTTTGTGGAGAACATGTGTATCCATGACTATTAGAATAGATGTCTAGACAACTCCAGGGGAGACAGGCAGGATGTCTCCATAGGCTGTTTGCAGGGATTTGAGAACCTTTGAAGGTTTTGCCTTTGTCTTCTTTTTGAAACCCAGAAGCAATCGGTAGCCACTGTGTGAGACAGGATGCTGGACTAGATGGGTTGTGGACTGATCTAGCAGGGCTCCTCTAATGCTCTTTTGTTATATTCTGTGAGTCTCCTGGGACCCTTTGGAGAATGCTAGATGCAATTGTGGGATTCCCAATAGAGTCCTGGGTTAGCAGATTGAAAATCTGATATATTAGGACTATAAGAAATCCAGCAATGGTGCTGGGCTTCCTGTAACAGTTATCCTTACCTTGACATCACCTTGATGTCCACAATAAACACAGTTTGAATAACAAGGAGCCAGCAAGCGTGCAAAAATTAACAAAGCTGTCAGGCACATGGCTGGCTTTATACAAACTGCCTATAAGCAGGGTGTTAAAATGTGGAGCTTACCCTTACTTTGCAGTAAATGCCCTCCGCAGAGAAAATGGATTGTCCCCACATTCTCCGACACTGCGAAGCAGCAGGGAGGATTCTTGTGTCCATGTCCTCAGCCCCTTCCTCTCTGATAGGTTTCCTACTACTCAGGTGAAGATGAACTCTCACGAGTTCTTGTGCATTTCACCCAAAGGCTCTAAAAAATGTGAAGGAACAAAATACATCACAGTGAATATCCACGTAAATAGTTTGTGTGTTTGTTTTACTTTGAAGAATTACTTGATACTGTGTAGGTACTGTGGAGCATTGTGAAACATTCTGGCAGGCTGAAAGCTGATCTGCATTCCCTGAAAAGATTTCATCCTGCCGCAGCCTTAATTTTGGAAGCTGCCGGCAGATGTGTGGGTAAGTCTGTGATTATTTCCAATGTCTTCTGGGAGTTGCAAGAGGTATCCACAGGTCTTCTTTAGAACTCTCTATGCCTCTTGTTGCCCAGTGGCAACTTTAGCTCACCCCCCCCCCACTATAGAAAAGCCCTTATACATCTGTGGTCAGTTCCCTTCTGAAGTCATACTTTTCATTTTTGTTTGGGTCAGCAGAAATTGCTGCCTTGGAAACATTTATATACATTGAACTATACTTGCCAGACTATATTTTATTGGAATGAGAAACACAGTTTCAAGTTTGGCTCTGCCATCACAATAAGGGAATAATAAATGTAAACCAACTTTGCTGTTTCAGACCCCTCCCGTAATCTATACAGAAGTCTCTGCCAGTCCTACAAAGTGTGGAATGATGGATCGACACTGTGACTTTCTATCCCTATAGTTTAAAAAGATGGGTTTTGCTCCTGCTTTTTTATTGCTAATTGAGAGATGATGATGATTTCTTTTAAATTTACTGGCTCTTTCTACATGGAGCCTGATTAGGTGGTCCCTATTAAAATCATACTTAAGGTTTAATCCAGCTTCAGGTTTAATCCACCTCCAGAGTAAGAGAACACACCAGCAAAGTGACCAGTAATTTTTTCCACATTACCTATCCCAGAGGTGAATTTTCTATTTAACACTGAAAGAAAACAGCTTGTCTCTTTCCTGATGTATTCTCTCACTCTGAAAGTGGGCTGAAGCTGGATTAAAAGCTAGATTTGGAATAGAGACCTGTCACCCTTATGCTGATGCAGACTATGGCAGGCCCAAGATGTGCCTGTAGTCTGGTCCAGCATGTGAATGGCAGGGCCCTGTTTTGAGATATAATCTGGAGTAAGGCCAGTGTAGAAAGGGCCCTTGTTTTGTTGTGAGCTTCCTTTTACATGCATTATGGCCTACCACACTGCTCATTTTAGGGTTAGCAATGGGGCATGCTGTGTTTCTTCACAGCTTCCCATGGCTGGATCATAGGCAATGCCTAGAACCAGTGAAACATTCTGGGTTTTTGAATTTTGTTCTGAGCTTGAAACAGGATGCAGAATAGGTGCCTTAATAAGAAAGAAATTAATGCCTCTTAGGCTTAAGCCATTTTTATAATAACAACAGCCTTCCTAGGTTAATGATATGAACTTGATTTGAAGTCCTTGACAGGCAACCATGGGAGAACCACCAGTAGATTTTGGAAAGTATTTGCCTGCTTTTAGAAGTGATGGCAAGTTTTTTTTTATTTTTTGGTTTTTATGCTCCTTCCTCTTCAAATGTTTTGATTATGCAGGAACACTGGCACAATCTGTGAGTTTGGAGACAAACCTTAGAGGCACAGAAATTCTCCCACACTGCTTAAACAAACAACAAACAAATAAATAGAGACAAGTCTCAAATTCCCAACTAAAGTTCCAATCTGAATGTTTGTGAAATGAAGCCCCATACTTTCTGGCTGAGTTGCCATCTAACTTCCAGTCCAGGGGACCAAAATGTCGGTTGGGAGGATTAAAGGCAAGGTTCCTGCAAGATCTGCTGTGTGGGTTCTGGTGTTCTGCACTGTGGCAGCTAGAACTGGAGCATTATTGTTTTGTCCGTAGGTTTCTTGGCACCAGTATGCATACAGGGGACTTTTCTTTCTGGGGCCCTTTCTGTACTGGATCTTATTCCAGATTATATCCTAGAATAGAGACCAGCTATCCACATGCTGGTGCAGACAGTGGTGGGCCCTGTCCAGGTTAGCAGCTAAAACATAATTCCCCTTCGCCTTTTTCAATAAACTAAAGTAAACTTTCCTTTGTTTCTCTCCTTTTTAACCTTTTTTGACGTCTGGTATTAGGCAGAAAATGAGAATTATATTTCTCTGTGATGTCTAGTTTTCTAGATGGAGTGATTTTTATTTTTTATTTTTGCTTGGATTTAAACATTACATTCTGTAGCCTGCAGGCTCATGTGAAGTCCTGGCATCAGTTTTATGCTCTTGGGGGAGAACTAGAGCAGAACTTTGTATGTGTAAGGCCTTGTTGAAAACTCCCAAGTCTATAAAACATATGATATATTTCTGTTTCTTTTGAATTTCAATGCTAATGGGGGAATTGTAATTTAACCACTAGGAAATAGCCAAAGGTTGGGTTGGTGCTCAGTTCTGAGCAAACTTCAGTGATTCCCTGAATGCATCTTCTTTTCCTCTTCCTTCCCTGAATGGATTTTTTAATTTGGCTAGATTCCCAAATTATTGCTTGTATAGTTCTCCATTCAATCTAAATGCCTCAAATGAGAACAACAAATCCCGACTGCATTCACATGTGGCGAAAAAGCATGTTAAAAGTGCCTCAAAGAGAGTAGCGTGTGGACCTCGGTTCCCATTCCCTCTATAATCTACCTTCTCTAGACAAAGATATTCACGAGAGGGGATAGGGCGGACTGTTGTGAGAACAATCCCAACTGCAAATTAGGTCTAAGCTGCCTCAGAGGTGCATTTTCTACTCTGCGGCTGCGTTCCCATGCAATAATAAGTCTGCTGAAAATCTTCTTTTGCCACGGAGCGGTCCCATGCACGGCTTTAATCCGGGTTTCCAGCGCTGCTAATGGGGAAAACCCGCTTTAAAAAAATACCCGTTTAAAGCAGTACTTTCTGGAAGACGTGGGTTTTCAGCGCAACATTTTCCATGGGATTGCTCTGTGGCAAAAGGGACGGGGATTCTCTCCCAGGTGGGAATTGCCGTCCGGAGAGATCATCTCTCTCTCTCTGTCTCTCTTTTGCCTGTCATCCAGCCAGCGATCTATGCAAACAGCGATCTAGGCAGGCATTTTTCTCTTTGCTGTTTCTCTTTCCAATCCCAAAGAGAAACAGCAAAGATACATTGTGATGAATTGCTTCCACGAAAGTGAAAGTGTAAAAGAGCTGGCTGGGTGGAGTTCTTGTAAAGCGTGCCGGCTGCAGTCTTCGCAAGCAGGGGAGACGAACAGAGAAGTTTTAAATTTTTCTTTTGGTCATTTTGAAGGAAAGGATTGCAGGATCGCTGGCTGGGGGGGAGGCGTTTTGGCAGCTGGAAATTCCTTCCGCCCGATCACCCAATGAAACAGCGAGGGGCGGGGAGAAAAAGATGCGGGTAAACAAAACACGCTTCCTTGAGGACGGTCCGTTCATTTTAAATGCGTGTTTTGCTTACCCCCTTGGGAACGCTTAAATCCGGATTGAACCCGCTTTTTTTTAATCCACTTCAGTGGAGGGGCAATAGAGATACAAATTAGTACCATGGGAACGCACCCTGCGTGAACACAGCTGTAGAATGTTCATGAAAAGGGGATGGGACAGAATTGTGTGTGAACTATCCTTTCTGCAAATCATCTTTAAGCCATCTCAGAAGTACTTTAAAAAATAATCTGTGAGAATGCAGCCTCAGTTGCAAATCTTATACTTTCTTCTGTGTCATAGAGCCTGAACATATCACCACCACCTCATTTTAGAACACAATGACTAAGCCCATTATTGGTTTGATCATACCTACCTAAAATTTAGACCTCAGTTTATCTTTCTTTGTCCAAATTTTTCAGACTCCCCAGCCTCAGTCTGGTGACAGGGCATCTTTTTCCTTTCCACCCATCCAATCCTTCCCTCTGTGTGATTGGATGCAATCCCATGAGTGAAATTTTGGCTTCTCAGGGGAGGGTGAGGCGACCTCTGTCTGTCCCCACCCACCACCCTTGCATCTTTTTCCTTTTGGAGTCTTTGCCCCATTTTACCTCTGAGTTTAATTCCATAATAGCTGTATTGCCCATCTATTGTCCTTTCTCTCTGCCTCTCTCCCATACAGACATGCACACACAAAGTGTGACAAACAATTACAGCAAAATCAGAAATACTATAATGTCAAGATAATAGAGGAAGTGTTAACAATAGGAAACAGCTTTTTATAGCAGGATAAGATTCAAGACCAAAATAAAAACAAAAAGCAGAGGAATTTTCATTTCAGAAGAGCTTCCTTCAAATTGTAAAGTTCAGGAGGTACTATGACTGTGTCCAGTCTTGCGATATACTTCACTGTCCCTGTGAAGCTGCTTCCCATTGGTCAGACCAGACGATCAGAAGCTGCTCAGGGACAGCACAGTCACTTCCGGTTGTCCTGACAGGGCGATTGGAAGCTATGTTGTCCCAATGAAGCAACTTCCCATTGGTCAGATGGATCGCGCCATTGCCCACAGTGGGGGGCGCAGCATGTCCCCAAAGAAGCAAAGTAAAAAGATGCTGACTGACAGCATCTTTATACTTTGCACCCTTCAGTAGGATGCTGCTCCACCGCTGCAGGCAGAAGAAAGCTGCGCTGCTTTGAGGTAAGTCTGCACGCACCCTATGTTGTTACTTCTCACTTGATTATTTCATTTATTGACATTTTTATCCCACCCTATACCTGAAGGTCTCAGGGCAGGTTATAGCAATAAAAAACAAATGTAGAATTCATGTGGACACTGATTGTGTCGTTCAGTGCAGGATTTAAAACCCTTGTGATATGTAACCTTGGCCGCATCTTCACGGCATGAGTTATTTCAGTTTAAAGAATTCG